>JAKSZT010000049.1:32815433-33217652 GCA_026826555.1 Tolypeutes matacus
CGGCCTGTGCGGCGCCGTAAGCTGGCACAGCAAGATGACACAACAAAGGGAGACAAGCAGACGCAGAAAAACGCACAGCAAATGGACACAGAGAGCGCACATGCAGCAAAGGGGGATAAATAAATAAATATCTTTTTTTAAAATTCTGTATAGAAATATTGAGTAAAGGGGAATACTTAAAACAAAAATAGAGAAATTTCTTGAAAATAATAATGAAAAAGTATGTCCAAATCTAAAGGATACATACAGTTAAACATATTTCCATCAGAAACTTTATAGCAGGGGTTCTTAACCAAGGGTCCACGGACCCCCAAGGGGTCTGTGGAAAGATTTCAGGGGTACATGAGCTTGAACAGAAAAATATCAACTTATTATCTTTATTTTCTCTGACCTCTAACTGAATTCTAGCATTTCCTTCACTTATGAATGTATGCAATAAATAAATTATAGTAATATTCATTTCACCTGACTGGCAAAGGGATCCATGAAACAACAAAAGGTTAAGAACCCCTGCTTTATAGCTTAAGTACATTTTCAATATAAAGGCAAAAATAAAAATGAATTTTACATTCAACTGAAAAGAAAAACAAAGGAATGCAGGAGGAAGAAATTAATAAATATAATAAGAAATAAGAAAAATAATAAATATTCAAAAAAATAAGAAAGATAAAAGTCAAATAACAGAAAAAATAACAGAACAAATAAGTAAACCAAAAACTGGTCCTTTCTGGAAAAAAGATCGACAAAATAGACAAGACTGACTAAATCAAACAAGAAAAAAAAAGGGGAGAAAATAAAAATATAAAAATCTGAATGATTTTAAAGGGAAAAATAACCATGAAAACAGGAGATTGTTAAAAAACATGAGACTACTTTGACAAAAAAAATCATCAAACTACTATAAAAATACATTTGAAAATCTAGGTGAAACGGATGTATTTAAAATCAATACAACATACCAAAATAGACCCAATTTGAGGCAGAATGCCTAAACAGACTTAGGAACAATAGAGTAAGTAGCAAAAGAACTCCCCAATAAATAAATACTAAGCCCAGATAGTTTCATAGGGAATCTGCCATGATTTTAAAACTCAGATAATTTCAATACTACTTAAAGTATTCCAAAACAGAAAAAGAAGGAAAACTTCTTAATTCGTTTTATAAAGAGAGTACATTGACCTCAAGACCTGATAAATATTGCACTAAAAAACAAAATTACAAATCAGTCACACTTAAGAATATTGGTGCAAAAATATGAAATTTTTTCATATTAAATATTAAAATAAAATATTAGCAAATAGAATCATATGCACATTTAAAAATCATAACCAGGTGATTTTTATTCCAGAATGCAAGAGTGGTTCAACATTAAGAAATCCATTAATATAACACATCATATTAAATACAGGTTAAGGAAGAAAACCACATGTTCCATTTATAATAAAGATATCTGACAACATCCAACACATCCAACACCCATCCATATTATAAATATTCAAAAAAATAAAAAAGATAGATACTTCCTTAACATGATATATTTGCATATGTATATACATATACTTGTATGTATATATGTGCATGAACAGATATACACACACATACTCTACACGCAGACATATACGCACACACGTGCACACACACACACACATATATCTATCATCCCAAAAGCCAGCATCTTACTTACTGAGGAGACACCAAAAGATATCCTACTAAAGTCAGAAACAAAATAATAATGTTTACCAACATCACTACTATTTAACACTGTTTGGAGATACTGGCCAATGCAATGTGTCAAGAAAAAGCAATTAGAGTCCCAAGAAATGGAAAGGAGGAGGTAAAACAATTTCTATTTGCCAATGACAAGATTATATATCTGAAAAACCTAAAAGATCAATGGAAAAATTCAACAAACAGTAAAAGCATTTTGAAAATTAGCAAGTTATAAAATTAACAAAGAAAAATTAATAACCTTTTAATGTATTCAGAAAAAATCAGAATATATAAAGTGAAGACACTATAGTAATAAGAAGAAAATCAAATACTTAGGTGCAAACTTTCTTGTGAAGAAAGAAATCTATCTGAAGAAAACAATATAATATTCTTGAAAGAACAAAATAGACTTAAACTAAAGACATACCATATTTCTCAATGGGAAGACTCAATATCATAAAGATTATGGTCCTCACTAAATTAGCTGATAAATATAATATAAACCCAATAAAAAAGCCATCATATTTTTTCTCCTTTTGAACAAAAGAAGAGGGGGGAGGAGGGGGAGAAGAGAGAGGGGAGGAATAGGTAGAGAAAAAAAAATATTTTTAATCCAGAAACAATAAGGAAAAAGATATATAAATCTAATTGCTTAAAAAAAAATCTTTGCATGGCAAATAAATGGGGGAAATGTATTTGCAACTTATACCACAAAGGGTTAATATCCCTGTGTGCAGAAGAGTTAACATAGCAGGCTTGAGGCTGCTATCCTTAGAAAGGCCTGCTTGCAAGATTGGCCTTTGGCTGGCATCTGAGAACTTAGCTTTCAGGAGGTTCCCACCATTCCCTAAATGATAAAAGTGGCTCTCTGTGCCTAAACTGTTGGTACAAACAACATGGCTTATGCTGAACCTCTGAGAGTATGGAATTTTAGAATGCACTAGCCAGTGTGTTCTAGGCAGAGGGTGCCTGCGTGACCAACCTCCAATAAAAACAACGGGCCCTGAGTCTCTAATGAGCTTCCTTGGTGAACAATATTTCATGTGTGTTGTCAAAACTTGTTGCTAGAGGAATTAAGTACATCCTATGCAACTCTACTGGGAGAGGACTCATAGAAACTTGTGCCTGGTTTCCTCCAGACTTCATCACATGTACATTTTCTCTTTGGTGATTTTAATTTGGATTATTTTGCTGTAATAAACCTTCACCATGAGTACAACTATATGTAGAGTCCTGTGAGTTCTCCTGGTCAAACACAGAACCTGTGAGTGGATTATAACACTTCAGAATAAAATAATAATACATACAGACATTAAATAGAAGATGGGACCTCTGATATATATCCAAATATATGAAAAGCTTCTAAAATTAAAGAAGAAGATCAAAAACCCTATGGAAAAATGGGCTAGAAAAATGAAAAAATGAGAAAAAAAGAAATGTAAATGGCCCTTAACCATATGAAAAATGCTTATCTCCCCACAAAATATAAAAAATTCAAATTAAAACTACAATGAAAAAACATTTCTTACCAGTTGAACTGGTAAAAATTAGAAAGTTTGACAACAGACTGTGTTGGTGAGTCTGCAGGGTACAAGTATTCTCATACATTATGCTGAAAATACAACCCCCATGGAGTGGAATTTGATACTAACAAAATTACATATATATTTACACTTGGATCCTACAATCCCACTTTTAGGAGTCTATCTCAGATACTCCCCAGCAAAAATACAAGATGCACATACAAGGCTATCACTGCAGGCTTTTTATAATAGCAAAATGCTCAAGAAATTATGAGGACATGTCTAAAGTACACCAGAACCAGCCTGAATGGGTTTCATTTGGTCAAATTTGGGACAATTTGTGTATCAAAATAAGTAATGGCAATAACAGATAATAGCCCATTGAATATAATAAAAATTATGTAATGGATTCCAAGGCTCTGAATAAAATAATCCATACAGACAATAAATAAATAAACAGGGATATAGAAAAGCTCTTCCTTAGAGTAAAATGCTAATAAGTGCATTTATTAAAAAAAAAAAAAAAAAATCACCATTTTGCAATCATCACTGTAATAATCAATTCATGCAAAAATCACCAGTGGATACTAAAACTAATGAGTGAAAGTTTGATGAAGAACAGGGAATTTACATAATTTCCAAATATCTCCCCTCAAATAGATTAACTACAAAGGAAAAAATATTAACCGTAAAGTGGAGAAACCTAGTAGACATCACCTTATCCAAATAACACAAGTCAACTTCATCAACAATTAGATAAATAGCTATCCCATGCCTCCTGATGGGCTGCACCAAGAAGGATCAACTTCGCTTCTGTGGTTTTCCTGACGAAAATCCATAACCTGAATGTAATTATAGAGAAGCATCAGGCAATCCTAAATTGAGCAACATTCTACATAACTGGCTGTCAAAAATGTCAGTCTTGAAAAACAAAAAACAAAAGGCTAAGAACTGTTCCAGATTAAATGAGACTTAAAACACATGTATGCCATATATAGTCCTGCATTATGGGGATAGGGAGAAGCTATTGTATAATTGTTAAATTTTCTGATTTTGATACTCGTTCTCTGGTTATATAAGAGAATGCCCTTCTTCTCCGAAAGAATACATTGAGATGTCTCCATGTAAAAGGACATGATGTCTGCAGCTTACTCTCAAACAGTTCCGAAAAATATATATATATGTGTTAGATATACAGAGGGAACAGCAAAGCATTTGTGGCAAACTGTATTAGTTGGTAAACCCAGATGAGGAGCATATAATAGTTTTATTGTATACTGTGACTTTTCAGTTGATTTGAAATTATTTCAAAATAAAAAGTTTAAAAGTACAAAAATCAGCTGAGACTGGTATTTGTTTGATCCAAAGATAAAACTTTTGTCTATTTAAAGGAATAGCAAGACTATACCACAAATACCAGTCCATATTATTATCCTGGCCCACAGCACACTTTTGTTCACTCAGTTAGACCTCAGGGTTTATTAGGCTATCTGAATAAAATTGATTTGCTATGGAAAATATTGTTTAGGACCTGGGCCACTAAGATCACTAAATATAATCAAGGTAAATTTTTTCTTTTAGAATTTCATGCTAGAAAAAACATTTTTCACTTGAAAAACAGGTATTTCTCATCCTTCCTGATGACAGGAATCACGTGAATCAGTCAGGAAGACTAAGGCCAAATCTGAGGCCCAATTATAGAAACAACTAGCCTAAAGTTTAAGATGACTCCCTAAGAGTTATCTGCTTTTATCAGTTTTTATCCTATTTTGAAGTAAATCGCAATCCAGAAACAATTTTAGTTCTTTTAGAAATATGAAGACTCTTTCAGGCAACTCCTTCTAGCCATACACTGGGTATTCATGATGAATCACAGTAGTTTCCATCAGAGAATATATTCATGTGAAACCCACTGGGAAGAATTCTTGCCACCATTTCTAAGTCTAGACTCCAAAGCCTGCAATAGCCTGAAGACAATAGCATGACTTTGGACACACAAAACAATGATACACTAAAGTTGTATCTCAGAATCAACAAAGTTACATTGATCATTTAGCCCAAAAGGTCAAAAATGTACACCACATTTCAGACATTTAAAAAGGATGATGAGGGAGCAGGTGTGGCTCAAGCAATTGAGCACCTGCTTCCTACATGGGAGGTCCCAGGTTTGGTTCCCAGTGCCTCCTAAAAACAACAACAACAAAAAACAACAAACAAAAAAACCAACTCAAGGGAGCAGATGTGGCTCAGTGGTTGAGTGTCAGCTTCCCACATAGGAGGTTCAATCCCCAGCCCCAGTACCTCAAAAAAAAAAAAAAAAAAGTAAGATCCCCAGCTTACTTACATTAAAGATATCACAAATTCTGTGGATATCATTTTATTTGCTACCATCAAGAAATGCTTTATATTTCTATTAGTTCTATAAGACCAAACATAGGAAAGCAAAATTCTCACATGCAAGTGTGGGAATGAAAAATACTTCTACCTGTTGCTTTTATTCTGGACACAGCCAGAACTGAGGTAGGGGTTTGAAGTGAACACAGATATTGGGGGCGGGGGGCGGGGGGGGGGGGGTTAGGGTTAGGGTTAGGGTTAGGGTTAGGGTTAGGGTTAGGGTTAGGGTAATGGAGCCAATGATTTCTTCCAGGGGTTAATATCAATATTGATTTTGGCTTATGTTTTAAATAGTAAAGTAACTTCTAAAATAAAGAGCCACAAAAATTCTGGTACCATGTGTATTTCAAAAAGAATTAACATAAGCAAAGAGGCAGTTTTTTCCAGCTTATAATCACTACTGGTAGCTTCAGCAGCAAAATGAAGATTAAGAACAATCAGGAGATGGACTGTAACAAATTGAAGAAGACACCCCCACAAGGTTGTCAAGGAAACCAAAATCAAGTGGATTTTTCTACTGAAAAGAATCAAGGCTAAGGTGAACAGGCCATGGAGTATTTTGTGGCAAAGATGATTAAAATCCCTTCTGAACAAATCTTCAAGCATCTAAATTTAATTCCAGGCTATTTTATTATGCACTTTATCTATAATGCAAGCAGGCAAGCCTGAATTTCCAAACTATTAGCACCATGGATTCAGCAATCACCTCTCTAAAATAAGAGAAGCTTGGGCCACTGAAAGTCTTATGAAATGTCTTAAGGTCTCCTTTGAATCTCTTAACAATATTAAGAGATGCAATCACATCCAAAAAGTATGAAACAAAAACAAAACCTTGTACCACAAACAAGCTTCCCCAAATTTAGTTTTTCTGTTTTTCAAAATGGAGTCTTTCTAACCATAACATTTTTAAGCTAAAAGGCATGTTTATGCAAACTAAAGCAAGAATTTAACAAGAATTAATCCCCTGAGTCAGCCATTTAATACTGTAAAAGAAGAGAGGGCAGTAAAAAGGTATCAAGTTGCTAGGTCCATATAAACATCTCCATACCATAAATAGGTGGTAAGAATCATCAGCAAAGAGAAATAAAAAGGGCACAGAATGAGCGCCACTTAATATCAAAGGTAGGAGCAGAAGCAAGGTTGAAAGAACCTAAATAAACTGGCATTCAAGGCATAGGTGAGATCCTAAGAGCGTCCTACTCAGCGATAGGGCATTTCATCCCAGCGATGGGATGCGAGTGAGGCTGGAAGTCCAGGGTACCCACCTCGGCCCAGCGCACTTGGAATATGGGAGACGACAATCAGATTTATGTGAGGAGCAATGTCACTCCCTCTCCATTCTTTCCCTTTCCTCTAGGTGAGTGACCTCTTTGCGTGACCCTGAAAATACTACCGTTTCTGGCGGTGAAAAGAGAATTTCTAAACGTATAGGGGAAATATAAAAGGAAAAGGGTAGGATCTGTGCAAGGTGGAGAGATGCCGTCGCCTTTATCGGCACAGGTGGCTGGAGGGCTTGAGACCCGGAGGTCGAGGGCTCGGCTCTACCTCTACCTCCAGGTGAGAAGGCGGGATGGGATGCCTCGGGCTGCAGAGTCCGGGCTGCAGAGAACGTGCCCAAAGCCTGGACAGCTGGGAGAGCAGGGGCAGCGGCAGGAACAGGGATGAGGGTGCCGAGCGAACGGAGGGGATGGAGACGGCGCGGCTCTTACCCGGTGCCACAGTCCACCACGCAAGGAGGAAGGTAGCTCGCCATGCTCGGGAGGCCGGGCGCGGCGCGCACCGCTTGGCCCACCTGCGGGCGGCCCCGGAACACCCCCGCCGCAGTCCACCCCGCAGCCGGCCTCGCTCACGCGCGTCCCTCCACCTTACCGCCGCCCGCGGTGCCGCCTCTCCGCCTGCTCCGGTAGCCACGGGTAGCGCTGTCGCCCGAAGCCCGGATGCTCCGCGGCGGAGTCTCGTTACGCTCCGCCCACTGTCCTAGCCAATCGCGGCGCTGGGACGCCCCGCCGCCATCTCTAGTACTGGCATGAGGGTTCTTTGCCTATACGTTCTGCATGGTGAACTTGGTGCTGAAGAGATTGTTATTTATAATTGGTTTACGGTGACGATGACCCCATTTCCTAGACCTGGCTCCTTCTCATCTTTTAAGTTCCAGTTCCAATGTCACCTTCTTAGAGACTGTTTCTGATCACCCTAACCAGGTTCCCTCTCACACCTTATTGTCTATCTCAGCAATCTATTGCTTTCATTCATAGCACTTAGCGCAGTTGTTTAATATTTATTTATTTGTAGTTTGTGTCTCCGGCTGAGCTGTGTGCTCCGCTAGGGCAAGGCTCGTGTCTATTTTATTCACCATAGATTACCCTGTGTTAAGCACAGGACCAGGTGTATACACAGGAAACACCCAAATGTTTATTGAATGAATGAATAACTTTCACCGTAAAGAAAAAAATATACTATTAGAGTTGTTATACCTAGCAGAACACTGTATCATTTCTTCTATAAAAGAAATGTGCATGACCAGCCTTAAGGAATGAATGACCTTAGGTCACCTAGCCAAGATGTTACTGGGAAATGTTCTCAAGTATCAAAGATAAGGTTATCATCCAAAAGTTCTTACCAAAGCCAGAGATCAAAGTAGGCTAACATCTACCTACTATGTTCTAAGGACACTGAAAGTGCAACTTGCTGACTGCCCTCTGCCCTATCAAAAATTCTTGACATGATTTTTTCAGGAACTTTTTGGAGACATGTAGTTTTATGTAGTTTTAACTGGCATTTAAAACACTATGTGTCTGTCCTGGGAGAAGTAATAGATTAACTGATCACTCCTAGATAAGTCATTATTGTTCCTGTTTCACTTAATAAGCCCCAGATCTAAAAAATTTTCAGGGGAACTAGAGAGAAAAGTAGCAAAAGTGAGGAAAATGAAAGATCTGGAGTGTAGAAGACTACCAGTATAGGACCCCCAGTATACTCCATATGAGCAAAATACTAACTTGCCTACTTTGTATTTTGCCAATGCCCTGCCAGGCTCCCACTTTTCATGGCACTGGCCAAAATGTCATAGATAAACTCTAGGATTGCAGGCTGTTGGTGTGGCATCACCATATCTTTTATTTTCATTCAACCTTTTTTTTTTTTTTTTACCGGGAAGTCCAGGGGATCGAACCCAGGTCCCTCCATATGGGAGACAGACGCCCAACCATTTGAGCCACATCCGCCCCCCTCAATCATTTTTAACATATATTTATTAATTGCCTACTATGAGGCAGGCACTGTATTAGACACTAGGCTTGCAACAGTAAGCAGGATGCTCACAGTCTGTGTCCCCAAGACATCAGTGTCTATTGGGGGATAGTGACAGAAATGAGGCAATTGCAATACAGTGTGTTAAGTGCTAAATTAGGGCAAGTCTACAGTGCTTAGAAAGCCACTAGAGGTGCACCTAACCATGGCTTGTCAGTCAGTGACGGCTTCTCAGAGCAATGATATCTAAGCTGAAACCCAGAGGGTGAAAAAAGGGTAATTAGATGGAGGAGAATGAGAAATGAGAGAGTGTTGCAGGATAGGAAACAACCTGTACAAAGGTTAGGAGAACCTCAAGGCTCATTTATGGTTGTGGTGTTTGAAAAACATGTCCTTAAATCTAATCCATTCCATGGTTGTAAACCCACTGTTAGTAGGGCCTTTCAATGAGGCTGCTTCATTTAAGGTGTGACGCACCTCATTCAGGATGGGTCTTAATCCTATTACTGAGGTCCTTTATAAAAAACAGAATTAATATGGGGGAGTGGGGAGGAGGGGGGACAAGCCATGGAAGCAAGAAGCTGAAAGCAACAAAACCTGGAAGAGAAGGGAGAGACCAGCCAACCCCACCATGTTGCCTTACCATGAGGCAGAGGAGCCAAGGATCATTGGCAGCTGATCTTCAGGAAGAAAGCGACACCTTGATGGTCTGATTTGGACATTCTCATGGCATCAAACTATAAGCTAACAAATTCCCATTGTTTAAAGCCAACCCATTTCATGGTATCTGCTTTGAGCAGCCTAGGAAACAAACAATGATCCAATCCACTTAATCAAGGAAGATGCCTTTATATGAATTTGGAAACCGGCTAATAATAAAGAGTATGCTTTTATAGGGAGTGTCCCCTTTGCATAGGACTTATTGGGAATGATGGTCATGGTCAGCAGCTGGTAGGAAACAAAATGCCAGAGACTTGGACTTCAATCATTTCCTCTAGACACTACTAACCCTCAATGTATCAGTTAAGATGTTTTTATATGCAGGTAAAAGAAAGCCTCATTAAAAGTGACATAAGCAGTGAGGATATTTTATCTCATATAATAGGAAATCCAGTAATTCTAAGAGAATTCCTGCATTGTGGGCCTGTACACTCTGTTCTACCAACCTCTGGGTGTTGGCCTTTGTCCTCAGGCTTATCCCCTTGAAGTTGCAAGATGGCTGCAGCAGCTTCATGCATCCCAACTACAATGGACAAAGATAGGAAAAAGAAATGCCCCATCTTGATTACCTTTCTAAGAGCTTTCCCAGGAAAGGTAATAAGCTTTTACCTTCCCCTCTTGTTTCATCAACCAGCCTATGCCAGAAACAGTCATTGGCAAGAGAAATAGTTGTATTGTGACTGGCTTAGGCTATTGAAGACAAACCCCTTGGGCTGCTGGAAAGGGACCTCATGTCCTCTGAAACATATAGCGGCTGGTATCTGACTGGTATTGAATTTGGTCAGCAAGAAGGAAATTGTGTAGGTAACAAATAATTTCTGCCTCACCCATATTTGTCCTAATTAAGCCTATATTCTCACTCCCCTATGCTGTTTTTTTTTTAAATTGACTTTATTTTTTCTTTTTGGTGTACAGTTCTATGAGTCCCCCCCACTTGCTGTCTATATCCATTCACTGGGTGATCTTCTGTGCTTCTCTTCTGCCTTCTCTTCTCATTTTTCTCCTCCAGGCTTCACTGGGATTCGATCCAAGGGACCTCCAATGTGGGAGAGAGGCACCTGCCTCTTGCGCCACCTCAGTTCCTAGTCTCTGGCGCGTCTCTGTGTGACTCACCGTGCGTCCGCACGGGCCTGGCTTGCCTGCTCACCTTTTTTTTTTTTTTTTTATCAGGCGGTCCTGGGAATCAAACCTGGGTCCTCCCATATGGTAGGCAGATGCCCAACCACTTAAGCCACATCCACTTCCCCCCTATGCCTTTTTACTTGATCTTGCCTCTGCTTGGAATTATCACTTAAGCAGCTCATTCTTGCTGACCAAGCTCAAGCTTTGCCACCTCTATGAAACGTTCCCTCAACTTTGTAAGAAGTCTAATCCTTCTCCTCTGTGCTCCCAGAAAGCCTCATACATCCTTTCACTCTAGCTCTTATTCGATGGCATTGTAATTTGCTATAGGTCCATAGTCCTCAGCAGATAGGGAGCTCCCTGAGAGTAGGACCATGTATCTCCAGTAGGACCATGTATCTCCAGTTCATAGGACATTACCTATGTTCATAGGACATTACCTGGGACTTTGTAGCCATTCAGTGAATGACTGTAAAGATAAGAGACTGCTGCATTCCTTTTTACAATGCCTAGTATAAAACACCCCCAGAGAAATAAACCTTATATTCTGTAAGAGATACTTCAAGTACAATCTCTGTTAATTATATTACAAAGGAAGTTTGCTCACTCCAATATACTCTGCAAAATGCCTGCTACTAAATGCTTATTACCTAGAATTTCTTTTTCTCTCAGAGTAGCTCAGCCTGTCTCCCTGATTTGTGTCCTGTCCTCTGCTTGTAATAGAAGGGAAGTTTTAATCAGCTTTATTTAGCAGGAAAGTCATCTCTAGATTTTGTTTCTACCCAAAAATGGCCTCCTACTCCATCCAATTCCATCAAGCAGAAACACAGATACCATAACACTTCCTGTAGAGAATTTAGCATCCCTCTATGGCAGATGGTGTAACTGCTTCATAACTACTATCCTGAGTGCTACATCATCCCAGTAACACACTCAAATGAACTTTAATAAACACCTTTTGGTGCTGGTTATACATATGAAGACAGTTTAAAAACAAAATAATCAGGGTTTAGAGATTGACTATCTGAAGGAATTTAGTCAATGAGAACTCAGACAATGTGATCTTAATTTCTTGCATTTAACTAGTTGTGCTGGGCCAAGAAGAAAAAAGAACACAAAAACTAAAGACTCTTTTTCAGAAACTGCCCACCCAGCAACTCAGAGCTGTAAGTAGGAACGATCTGTGTGTTCTCTGTTACCATGAGAATGAAAACAGAGAAAAGAGTATGAAAAAATTAGTATCCCATTCCTTTCCAAGTAGCTGGCATTCTCCTTTAAGAGGAAGGGCCTGTCATTGGGCTCAATGGACCTCCCTGATGTCTTGGCAACAGTGGGAGAAAGTGATCCAAACTAGAGTTGATGGGCTGGAGTTGTTTAGTGTATCAGAGAATTGATAACAGACCAAAAAAAAAAACAACCACAAAACAAACTGTTAAGGAAATCACCTACAGCACTGAAGGTATTCAGATAAACTCTGCTGTGTTTCTGTCTCCATTAATGGCAATTACTCAGACTAGAGAGCTCATCCTCAATTCCTCCTTCTCACTCTTCTCCTTTACCAGTCAGCTGCCAAGCCCTGTTCATTCAATCCCACCACCTCTCCTGTGTCTACACCCTGCTTCTCATGCCTACTGTTGCTCTTGCTGAACTATTCAGTAATCCTCCCATTAGCTACCCTATCTCCAGGCTTTTGCCTCCCCAAGACATCTTTTGGGAAAATAACACTGCTGTGTATTACAAA
Source organism: Tolypeutes matacus (assembly GCA_026826555.1). Classification (NCBI taxonomy): domain Eukaryota; kingdom Metazoa; phylum Chordata; class Mammalia; order Cingulata; family Chlamyphoridae; genus Tolypeutes; species Tolypeutes matacus. The sequence continues at coordinate 32,827,893 of JAKSZT010000049.1, forward strand.
ATACAGAAAGTTTATATATCACGCCATTCTTCTTTCCCCCAAACTTTCAATGACTCCCTATTATTTATGGAATTTGGTCCAAACTCTTATGATGGCACTCAAGGTCCCATATGATCTGCTCCTAAATTAACCCTTCTAATTTCATCTCACATTATGTCCCTTGACACATCTGGGCACAACAGACCACAAACATTGTTCTTCAAACCCTCTGTATTGTCAGGTCATCATGCAGCCCCTCAGTCTACAACATTCTTCTTCACCTACCTCATCTTCATGCATCAAGTCCCACTTCAAAGCTCACTCATCCTTCCAATTTCAATTCAAATTCACTTCATTTATTCATTCAATGAAATAGACTCAATGCATTTCCATAAGTTCCCCTGTTCTACCAAACAGCATTCCTATCCAGTTCAAATAGACAACTGAATTACAACGTATCTGTTTACAAAACATTTTCAATATATCACCACATTTAATCTGTGCAGCCATCCCATGAGGTAGATATTATAATATCTCTGCTAAACAAATAAGAAAACTGAAGCTCATATTTTAGAAATTAGAACAGATGAGAATTTAATTTTAATTCATTGGGCCCTCTTCAGAAAACATGAAAATGCTAAAGTTATGCAAAACCAACACTGGTAAACATAAGTATAAGATATGTTAAGAGTCAGAAGAAATCTCAGCAATCAGTCCTTCAGACTAACTCGATCCTTTTACAATTTCAAGCACACTTTTTTCTACTTTTGAGCCCTTTAGCTTGAATGTTTTCTATTTTCAGTAACAAATGTCCATGAACTCACATCAGGCAATCACTGTATGTTCTAGCAACTGAGTAGTATCCAATAAAAATCAAATTCTTTTGCCAATAGAAAATGAAACTGCTGAGTAGGGTAATTGAACTCCAAGCAATCTGGACAGAGCGTACTGCCAAAAGCTAAATCCAAATATTTCTTGCCATTGTGCAATCTCACAAGCAACAGGTTTTGAAGGATTTGGTTTCTCAGGGGCCTCCTCTCTCCTTATTAATGTTCATTCTAGAACATTTTTAGGAGCAGTACAGCAGGAACTCTTGTGTAACTATAATAGAATGAATGAATGTGACATTACAAACTATCTTCACAAGATATTGATTTGGTCTTTTTGAATAAAATGTGCTTGGAAAAAGAGATGGTAATAAACAATGGGCAAGTGAGCAGTCACAGGTAGGAAGGCAGAAAGCGGGAACCCATGCCTGCTGAATTTGTCTTTTCAAAAGACAAATACTCTATTTCAAAAATATGTATTTGAAAACCAAGGACAAAATTACAATACTTTTCCATGTCTTGTTTACTATTTCTTATGCTTGCTTTAACTTATTAAGGTACAAAATGAATTCTAAGCAAGAGTAGTGTACAGAAAAACATATAGCCACTGTGTTCCAAGAGTAAGAAACAAACAGCTATCAGTTAAAGTAAAAATCATACTGTTTTCTTAATCTAAACTTTTTTAGTTACGTTAATTTATACCAAAAAAAAAAATGTATAAAATTAATCTTACTTAGTTATGGAAGCATAAAAAGATACCAAGTTTTGGAGCCTTTGGACTTATGCTCAAATCCCATCTCAGAAACTTAGATATGCTTCTAAATGAGCTTTATTTAATATCTCTGAGCTTTAGTTCCCTTGTCTGTAGGGAAGAGTTGAGTTTCCTTGTCTGTAAGGAAGGGTTTTTCTGAGTTTTAAAATTAGCTTATAAAAATACCAGGCACTGTAACATGGAAAGTGTTTAATATCGTTATAGCCTTGTTTGTTTGGCTGCTGATTTCCTCATATTAATAATTCTCTTTATCTTAGATTTGTATGGCCAAAATCACACAGCTTTATTCTGGCTATTTTGATTATAACTAAAATATTAAACAGGGTTAAAATAGACCTGCCCTCAGTATTAGTTAAGATTTGGAACATTTTCCATCAGTGGAAAAGAGCCATGTTGAATCATTCATGTACTCTTCCATGTCTCCTTTGTGACCAAGGACACATAATTGTCACAGTGCTAAGGTAACAGAACAGCAGATTTCATAATTCACAACGAATTATTCTATATTGATTTTTTTTTTAATGTAAGCTCTGAAGCCAAACTGCCTGGATTTGAATGTCAGCTCTGATTTTTTCATATGTGTATGACTTCAGACAAGTTACTTAACTTCTCTGTGCCTCAGATTCCTTCTTGAGAAAATGCAGGTAATAATAGTGTCTACTTTAGAGGATGGTGTGAAGAAAATAAAAAGCAGTAATTTATGTAAAACCCTTACAATAGTGCCTGACCCATGGCAGATAGTCAATAAATGATAGCTTTTATTCTTATTGCTATTCTTTTTTTTTTTTTTTTTTTTTAGATTTTATTTATTTATTCATTTATCCCCCCCTTGCTGCTTGTGCTCGCTGGGTCAACTAACCACGCCGTGCGGGCGGGCTTGCCTTCACCAGGAGGCCCCGGGAACCGAACCCGGGGCCTCCCATATGGTAAACGGGAGCCCTACTGATTGAGCCACAGCCGCTTCCCTTATTACTATTTTTATCATCGTTGCTTTGTAAGTATTAATATATGACAATCAAATATTCCAGGTTGGCCTCGTTAGTACTTCATTTTTAACCCATTGAAATATAGAAAATCTACCACTGAAAAAGTTTCCAGTCATTCCAAGGTGACTACCTCATTGCTGTCTTAAAAAATAAGCTCAATTAAAAAATAATTAGTTCCCATATAAGCTGTGAGTTGCTTTGCACTTGCAACATGCAAAAAGCTGTGGGCTCACTTGAAGCCAGTTTCATTCAAAGAAGCATTGGAAAGACATAGGAATCCCAGTGGGTTCCGTGTAATATTTTGGGTAATCTAAGCACCTCTTGAAATATATGTATATATACATATAAATAACATTTCTGTAAGCAAATACAAAAAAAAAAAAAAAGACAGAATGTGTTGTTATCGATGGCTTGGTCTGACCTATAACGTTGGTAGACTTTATTTTTTAAATATGAGGCTCAAGTTTGGTGAACGATATGGGGAACCAGCGGATACCCTATACTGGGAGTGTTAATGGGTACATTTCAACAATTCCTACAGAAAGCCATGGAAGTGGCCCTACCCACTGACCTAGAAATTTCACTTTCAAGAAATTATCGCAAGGAAATAATCCTGGTTTGGGACAATGATTTCACCTATAAGAATGTTCTGGGCATTATTATTTACAATGGCAAAGAAATTAGAAAACTTTGCCTGTATGTCTAACAGTGTTAAATAAATAATGGTACAGCAATATCATGTAATAAATAGTATATTGACATTTAAAAATAAATAAATAAATAAAATAAAGGAAACATCTGTTTTAGCTGCATCATTTTCAGTGTAAATAGTGTTACAAATTGTCTTGCATAATGGCTTACACTCACAACAGCAATCTCAGTAAACCAATTCAGAGAGATATTTCAAAACATTGGAACATTCAGGAATTTATAAATTAATGTGCTGATTAACTTGTTCTCAAAAATGTTCTCAAGAAATCTGAGCAATATTTCCAGGGTTGCATGTGCAATTGGAGAATTTGGGGAATTTTATCATAATATTTTATAATGAAATGGAGGCTATCATACATCCTAAAAAAATAAAATAAAATAAAAAATAAAATAATTTAAAGCACTCTATACCATCACTGCAATATTTCAAGAAAACACCCAAGAGGATGAGTGGCCCAGCAGACCTCAAAAATCCCCCTTTCACCATCTCTCGTTCTCAGCCTGCCTGCCCAAAACTCAAATTCAACCCAAGCAGACACCTTCCACCTTTTAGTATCTACTTTTTCTCTTATCAGTCCGTCTGCCCTTTCAAAAATTATCCTTCTAGCTCTAGAGCTTCTTCTTTTCTGCCCATCTCCCCTCTTCCTATCTGTAATTTGTTCCTAAGAAGGAAATGGAAATTTATAGTTGTAACTCAAGCAGTGTTTCAGCTGAAATGCTTCCCAAAAATCTCTTTAGTGGGCAAAGAAGATGTTGGAAATATTTTTCCTTATGCCATAATTCAGATAGATATAGATATAGATAGATATAGATATAGATATGGATATGGATATAGATCTAGATAAAGATAAAGATATAGATATAGATATAGGTAGATAGATATGATATGGATATGGATATAGATATAGATATAAAGATAGATATGGATATGGATATGGATATAGATATAGATAGATATAGATATGGATATGGATATGGATATAGATAGGTAGAGATATAGATAGATATAGATGCTGTCATAATACAGATTTCTCTACACCTTAGCAGTTACCATAAATGTAGTTTCAAACTTTTGAATTGGCTAAATATTCAGTATCACCGAGTTACATTCTGGTTACCGTGGACCCACCCTAAGATTTAATAAATGTGAACCCTCTTGTTTATGCATAGACATCCATCATCACAACTCAATATATAACTCTGTTCAGAACTCAGTTAACTAGCAGAATTGCTGCCAATCAAACTCTTGCAGGCCAATTTTGGAAAACGTAATCATTAGACAAGTAATCAGCAGAGCAAAACTTCCTCCTCTCTCCTCCATATCCCTCCTTAGCCATTCTCCTGACTCAGCTTTGCTGTATAGAAACCAAAAAATATTATCTTCCCCTATACATAATGATAAATAACTAGAAGAACTACAGAAGGCCCTGAGAAGTAATTCTGAAAATAGTCAAGGGATCAAATACTCACTGTCTGGAAACAAACTAAAAATAGATTGAGTGAAAATAATGGACCTCTTACAGGTAATTAATATGAATATAAGCCTCAGATATTTTCTCTATCAGCTATTTTCTTCTTCTTCTTCTCTTACTATGGCCTCTTTCCTGCCTTACCCACCCCACTTCAATCTCAAGTCAGTAGGCAAGGACATGCATCATTGGCACACGTCTTGTGCAGACACAAAGGCCCCCAAGCTTAGACAGGCTCCATGCTCAGTTTAATGCTCTGTTGTAGGCACCTTTAAATTCTTAATAATTTTTTAACAAGGAGCCCCACATTTTAATTTTCACTAGATGCCACAAATTATGTTGTCAGTCCTAGTGCCTGGTCTTCCAGCAGTGAAAGTCAAAGATTATCACCTTGATTTACATTCCTGGCCAACATGTGAGAAATGAAAGCTAGTCTGTGGGCATGAAGAGAGGAATCCTGCCTTTTTTATCTTTGAACCACCAATCCCAAGCACCCAGCACTCAGCACCTAGTACAGGGATTGGCAGATGGTCTTAATTCAATAAATGTTTGTAGAAGTAAATGGAATGGAATGGAAGGAGAGATAATAAATTCAAGTACTATTTCAGCCGATTACCCATTTCCTGGCCCCCTCCCCATGCCCTTTCCATTCAATCCCCTTTGTTGTGTAAAATGAGGAGGGAAAATGTGTCTTCTCCTAGGGACCAAGAATCCAAATGAATCTAACAGAATATATTTGAACTCAAGTCACTTCCTCATTGGCACAGAGTGATTCTTCCTTACCAAGTTAACTTCAATGGCCAATATTCTGGGCATCATAGCTAGTGGTCTGAAGGCAGCCACACCCAACACAGGTTCCATACAATTTACTAGCAGACCATATCCTGCTGAGTAGAGCACATTCTCTCACACTGTGTCATGCACACTGTGTCTTCTAGTTCAAATGTCCTTCCCCCATTTCCTCCTGCAAGTCTTAATTCAGAAAATGACTACTAATCCAGTATGAGCTGATGTCGGTTGCATTGGTTGAGATGAGGTTAGAAAGAAAGATTTGAGATCAATAGGGAAAACCTTCAGAGTTATGCTGTGACATTTGCACTTTATAATAGACAATAAATACATACCCAAAGATTTTTCTGGAAGGAAATATCATTTGTGTGATGGCAGGGTATATTTTCCTGGATGGAAGAAGTGGGGAGGGGAGATTGGATGCAAGAAATTTAATTAAAGGACTATTGAGGTAGTTCACATAAAACATCATGATGGCAATAAGAATAAAAAAGACATTTCATAGGTAAAAATAAAAGGTCTTAGGGACCAGCTGGATAAAAAGCAAGTGAGAAAAGCCAGACCAATATGCCAAGCTCTTTTAATGCTTGTACTTATGAACCTTATTCTGTAAAACTGAAGCAGCCTAATTATAATTAATGCCTAAAAGTTACCTCCTGAAAACTTACTTGTCACTCAAATGTGGCCTCTCTCTAAGCTAAACTGAGGAAATGAACTCATTCCTCCCAACATGGAACATAACTCCCAGGGATTAGCCTCCCTGGCACCAAGGGGGTTATTACCAAGTGCCAGCCAGTGATGCATTTGGAAAAATACCTAGATCACAGGGGGAAACATTAAATAAAAAAGAATTTTTATATCTAAGAGATTTCAAAGTGAGTTGGGAGGTCATTCCAGAGATTACATTTATGCAGGTCTCAGGCAGCTTTCACTAACTGCCACAATAAAAAAGCTTCAAACAAAAGTGCTCCTGAGGGTTCAGTGTAATTTTTCTGTAAATCTAAAACTTTTCTACAAACAAATTTTATTACCAAAAAAAAAAAAAAAAAAAAACCTTAAATATGCACCTCAAAACAATTTCATTGACATATCAGATTTTTTTTTTTACCTTATAGAATGGAATGAATTGCATCATAGTTTATAATTGCTATTCTTTTATGGCTATTATTTCTATGGAAAGCAAAATTCCTTGAAATAGTATATATTTATAAAGTGTTAATTACATTATTTTATTTTCAATCAAAGAACATCAAACTGTAGAGATATTATTATAATAATTCATTTAGACTTCACAAAGTTATTTTTTACCAAGGGAAAAAAAGAACAAGTTGAGGAAGAGGAAGAAAAAATAATTGATGTTTCTGGCTTGGAGGGCTATATTGATGGTGAGATCAAAGAAGAATCAGACAGTTCAATTAGATGTACTTCTATGACTTCCATGTAGAGATACTCAAAAAGCAGTTGGAAATTTTGGTCTGGAGCCAAGCAGAGAAGGTGGGCTTTTTCATTCCTACAGGAACATAAAAAGGATCTAACTAATATTTTCTTATGTTTGGAAGGGACATGGTGAGTTGTGGGGCTATTAATCTTTGTCTTTGTCTATGACACAGGAATATAGAAATGTTAAAACTCTTCCCACTGTACCACAAGTATCTTCTTAAGAGTTTTCTGCCCTGTTATTTCAGCCATCATATGTTTGGCATATATCCCAGTTTCAATTATTCAGTCCCATTGTCCCCATACATTTATTGCACTTGTCAGACCTTATGTCTCAAGTTTTGGCTTGGATAATATGAGCACCTTAGTCATCAGTTTTCTATAAGCCACTAATTCTGTGACTGGTTTAAATATACTTTTAATGTCCCACAAATGCATAGATAATCCCTGACACAGTCGTTGAACAAGCCCATACCTCATCAAAGTTCCCTATTTACTCCCGATTTTTATCAGAATGCTTCTAGCTGTAATTTTTCTTTCAAAAACTCTAGCAACAAAAAGATTTGTGGGAAGATGGCAGAGTTGGGAGAACCAGGACTCAGTACTTCCACCAAAGCAACTATTAAACAGACAGAAACTCTGAACCAGCAATTCTGAAACTCCTGAACAGAAGAACACTGTAGAGCATCCAGGGAAGAACAGGAAGATAAATTACAGTAAAGATTAGTAAATTGCTTTCTCCACATGGCAGCTACTGATACCCATCCCTTACTCTCAATGCAGGCCACTGTGGGGTCCAGCCCCTGGCTAGGTCTTTGGTGACAGAAGGGACATAAAAACCCTCTTGTTCAAAACTAGGAGTGGGCACAGTTGATCACTAATCATGGCCTTTGATTAGTGACTTCAGATCACTGGGGACCAAGCTCTGAGGGAGGCTGTTGTTTCAACCCCCCATGGACAAAGGCCACGATGAAGGAGACTTAAAGATGCTATGCTTCCTCAGGATGTGGAGGGCAGTTAGTTGAAGGGCTGTATTTGCTGGGCAGGCCAAGAAAGCTCAGCTTTGGGGAGCCATGGAGCTCTTGGCCCCCCTCCTAATCACCTCCCGAGGACTCTTTGGAGCTGATCTACACCCCCTTTCTGGGTCACTGCTCTCTGTCAGCTGGAAAAGACTGACTTTGTAAAGCCCTTTCTGGCATTCTCTCCTCCCAGAATTTGTCCTCCAGGCAAAAGCAGCTTTAGACAATGAGAAACTATAATGGCAGACAATCTGGAGCAAAGGCTTACAAGGCTTCAAACACACAGGAGAGGGAGATCTGTCTCCTCAGAAACAGAGGGGAAAACCAAACTCCCTTAAACAGGGAAACTCCAAAACAACTAACAAACAAAATCCCAGGATGACACACAGGCCCAGAAAAGACAGGAAAACCCCTGCACACTGTGTTCACTTTGGGAAGACCTTCCTGATGGGAGGGCTGAAGCTCAAGAAAATCTGTCTTATCACCAATTGCTTACATAATCAAGAAACAGACATCTCGGGAATAAACCCTAGAGTTAACATTTTATTTATTTATTATTTTTTTTAAGATTTTATTTATTTATTCATTTATCCCCCCCTTGCTGCTTGTGCTCGCTGGGTCAGCTAACCTCGCCATGCGGGCAGGCTTGCCTTCACCAGGAGGCCCCGGGAACCGAACCCAGAGCCTCCCATATGGTAAATGGGAGCCCTACTGATTGAGCCACAGCCGCTTCCCTAGAGTTAACATTTTAAAATATTAAAATATACAGTATGCAACAGAGTACAAGACAAATGAAGAAATAGGAAAGATAGTCCATCCAAAGGAAGTAGACAAAAATCCAGAAAACACCAATGAAGAAGACCAGAATGTGGACATACCGAACAAACCTTTAAAAAAAAGTTCTTAAAAATGCTAAAGGAGATGAAGAAAAACACAGAGTAAGAACTAAAGGATATCAGGAAAACAATGAATAAGCAATATAAGAATTTTAGTAAAGAGAGAGAAAGTTTTAAAAGGCACCAAACATAACTCCTGAAATTGAGGGCCACAATAACTGAAATGAAAAATTCCCAAGAGGGTTTCAAAAGCAGATTGGAGCTGGCAGAAGAAAGATTCAGTGAACTGGGAGACCAGACACTTGAAATTAGTCTGACTGAGGAACAGGAAAAAAAAAAAAAAAATTATAAAAAGTGAAATTAGCCTAAGACACCTCTGGGACACTATCAAGTGCACCAATATATACATTATGGGAGTCCCAGAAGAAGAAAGAGAGAAAGGGGCAGAAGGAATATTCAAAGAAAGAGTGACAGAGAACTTCCCAAATGTAGCAAAAGAATATGCACATCCAAGAAGCCCAGGAAATAATAAACAGGATAAACATGAAGAAAAATATACCCCATTATATATTGATCACACTATCAAATGAAAAGGACATGGAGAGAGTTCTGAAAGCTGCAAGACAAAAGCAACATGTTCTGTACAAGAGAGTCCCAATTAGATTGAATGCTAATTTCTCATCAGATACCATGGAGGCAAGAAGGCAGTGGGTTGAAAGTGCCAAAGGAAACAACTGCCAACCAAGAAATTTGTATCTGGTAAAATTTTCAAAAATAAAGGAGAGATGAAGACATTCCCTGATAAACAAAAGCTGAGGGAGTTCATCACCACTAGACCTCCCCTACAAGCAATGCTAAAGGGCATTCTATAGACTAAAAAGAAAGGACCCTAGACAGTGGTTCAAAGCAGCATAAAGAAATAAAGACCATGGGAAGCAATTGTGGCTCAAGCAATTGAGCTCCCACCTACCACATGGGAGGTCTGGGGTTCAGTTCCCAGTTCCTCCTAGAGAAGACGAGCAAGACAGCGAGCTGGCACAATGGGCATGGCAAGCTGATGCAACAAGATGATGCAACAAGACAACACAAAAAGGAAAGACAATGAGAGACACAACAAAGCAGGGGGCTGAGGTGGCTCAAGCAACTGAGCGCCTCTCTGCCACATGGGAGGTTCCAGGTTTGGTTCCCAGAGAAGACAAGCAGACACAGTGAATGGACACAGAGAGCAGACAGTGAGCACAAAACAACGGGGTGGGGGCGAATAAATAAATAAAAGAAATCTTTTTAAATATATATATAAAAAAATAAAAATAAATAAATAAATAAATAAAAACTAGTTTAAAAAAAAAAAGACCAGCAGAAAATATAACCATTTGGGGAGAGAAAGAGAAGAGCAGACTTTGAGCCATCACCCATATGGACATAATCTATGGTAAAGGGATAGAGTATAGTTGCATATTGAAGGATAGGACAGATGGGTAGTGATATTACTGGGTTTGGTGGTGCAGCATTGACAGGTGGGTAGATTAGGCAGGGCAGGTTCAAATACCCAGGGCATGTAACTATGAATCTTGACATTCCATGAGTCAAGACAGGGGAGTGTCATATGTCCCAGGGGGTTGGGGAGGAAGGAACAGTTAAGATCTAATGGGGTATTTAGTGGTCATGGGAAAGGTTTTTTATTACCTTACAGTAACGGACACAGGACATGGTAAATATCATCAAAACTTATTAAACTGTATCATCTAAATTGTAAACTATACTGTAAATCATTGGCAATGTTTAGTTGCTATATTTTGCTATAACAGTTATAACAATGCTAACATCCAAAAAAAGAGAGGGGTTTAATATGCGGTGGTGAAGTGGGGGGTGATTTGGGATCTGGGAGTCTCTGATATTCCGTGTGTGACTTTGCTGTGACCTAAAACTTCTTTGAAAATTAAATGAAAATTTGGGAGACACTGGGGATTGAGAGGGGGAAGGTGTCACGGCACACCAGATATCCGATAACACAGTGATAAAAGGAAAAAAAGAATATATATATATATATATATATATTTTTTTTTTTTTATAAGGCATTTCTTTTGCTTTTTTCCCCATTTTTTTGAATGTCCCAATCTGCTAATTATATTTTGTTTTGTTTTGTTTTTTGTTTGATTATTTGTTTGTCTTTTTGGGCTTTTTTTTCCTGAGTTTCCTTATGTTTGTCTCTTGCATGTAAGCTTTTCATTGTTGTTTCTTTTTCCTATTAAGTGTATTTGATTATTTTATGGGCTACATGTTCATGGAAGATTTAGATCACAGAAGGGTTACAATGGGTACTGCAGGGGACTATTGGTGGGGGTTGTCTGGGAGGGGGGATTCATGGGAGTAAGTTCATCTGAATATACATGAAAGATATACAAAATTGTTCAAAAGATCAAAGGATGGGGCATGGTCACGGTGGGTGGACAATCACTCAGTAAATGAGGGAATCTGAATTCTTAGCCTGGAGAGCTCTGCCACATTCTCCAAGGGAGCAACAACAGTCCTCTGAGTGCAGGGACAGTGTCTGTCAAAAGAGGATGGCCCACTGATGAGTTCTTTTTATTGATGGCTACCCTTATGAGTCTTTGCTCTTGTAACTGAAACTTAGCTTACTGTTATGGGGTGCCTAAGGGTTGCCACCTGAGAGCCTCCTTGTTGTTCAAATGTGGCCTCTTTCTAAGCCAAACTTAGCATATGAATGCATTACCTTCCCCCCAATGTGGGACATGACTCCCAGGGATGAGCCTCCCTAGCAATGAGGGATTAATACCAAGTGCCAACTGTCAACACTACTGGAAAATGACCTTGAATAAAAGGGGGAAAAGGTAAAGACAAATGAGTTCAAGTGGCTAAGAGACTTCAAAGAGAGTCGGGAGGTCCTCCCAGAGGTAATGCTTATGCACACCTCAGTAGGAGCTCATAGAACATCAAAGTGCATATCGCCCCACACAGAGGGGCTCCTGAGAGCTCTGGAGACACCCAGGTCCTATATAAGGGGGGATAGCCCCAGAGACTGACACCTTATCGGTGGGCTCTATTTTGGAATCTGTACTCCTGAGAGTGACAGAATTGGACTCAAATAAGTCCTCCCTGCACATGGTTCATCAGTCCCTTCTATTCAAACCTATATGTGATGCTGGAGTGTTTAGGTATACTTCCAGAGACTGGAGCCTCTGGCCTACCTATGTGCCAGGTGTGCGTGGAATCTCAGTGGAGCTGCAACTCCTACCCTACAGCTCAATGGACTCATCCAAGTCACCTGGCGAGGAGACAACAATGGGCAATAGTCATCCCAGGGAATGGAGAGGGCCTGCATGTGCAGGCAGGATCATCCCACCCACCATATCCATGGGATATAAGCCCTCTCTCTTGGAGGTGGAGTGGACATCACCATCCCAGTCCCCTCAGGATTTGGGGAAGAACTATGGACTAGAGTGGACTTAATGGTATTCTGTTGTACACATATGGTGATTCTAGCAATGGAAGAAATTATAACAGTGAGGTGGAGCCAGTGGCCACTGGACACTTTCGGGGCAGAGTGGGATGTGCAGTTGAAATACAGGGGTTTCTTTGGGATTTGGAGGTTGTCCTGAGTGCCGTTGTGGCAACAGATGTAGGCCATTTTAAATCAGCACACACCATTCAGAAGTGTGTGGGAGAGAGCGTGATCTACGATGTGAACTATGGTCTATGGTTGATGGCAAGGCCCCAGGATGTGTAAGTCCATTGAGGATGATGGGCCATACTTGTGGGAGATGTTTGTGTGGGATGTGGTGGTAGGTGTGGGAGGTGGGGAACATGGGAATCCCTGTAGGTTCCGTGTAATATTTAGGTAAGTTAAGCACCTCTTAAAAAAAAAATATATATATATATATATATATATATAAAAATAACATTTTTGTAAGCAAATGCACATATATGCATATATATATATATATATCATTTTACAAATATTGGTATGTATTGTGAAAAATTTGATTTTTACCCACAATAAAAAATAAATAAATTTTTTTAAAAAAGGTAACCATTTGGGTAATTATAAATGCCAGTATAATTGTACTATATTGTTTGGTATATAACTCCACTTCCTACTTCCCACAGGTGCTAAAACGCAAATGCATAAAAAGTAATGATAAATATATGGTTTTGGACATACAATGTACACAGATATAAGTGGTATCAAGTACAAAAAAAAGTAGGGGGATGGTGAGGTATAAGAAAAGTATATGTGTATGCTGTTGAAGTTAATTCGGTATTAAGCCAAATATGATTGTTATATACTTAGGATGTTAAAATTTAACCCCATGGTAGCCACAAGGAAAATAGATGAAAAATACATCCAGATGGAAATGAGAAGGCACTCAATATGGTAACATTAAAAAATCAAATAAATATAAAAGATAAAAAAGGTATAAGTATACAAAGGCTAAATATTTACTTTGTGTCACTGCCTGAAGTTCTACTCCATTCTTAAAAAAAAAAAAAAAAGTAAAAAACTTTTGTATGAGCCAGCCAAAGGGGTGCTGATACAAAATATCATAAATCTGTTGGCTTTTATAAAGGGTATTTATTTATTTAAAGCATAAGTTACTTCCCTCACCAAAGTCTGTTGCCATGTGTTGGAGCAAGATGGCTGCTGATGGCTACCAAGGGTTCAGGCTTCCTGGGATCCTCTCTTCTCAGGGCTTGTTTCTCTCTGGGCTCAACTGCCCTGCTCTCTCCACAAGGCCAGCTGTAGACTATCAGGTCTGTCTCTCTCTCCAGGGCTCAATTCTCTCCAAGCTCAGCTGCTCTGCTCCTCTGTGTTCTTACTTCCCAGGCTCCAGCTCAAAAACTCCAACATCAAAACTCCAACTAACTTCTCTGCTCTGCTGTGTAGTTTTCTCTGTGAATCCCTATCCCCTTGGTGGGCAGGGACTCAATGTCCTACTGATGTGGCCCAATCAAAGCGTCAATCATTATTTTTATTTATTTATTTTAAAGATTTTATTTATTTATTCACCCACACCCCCCCTTGCTGCCTGCGCTCGCCAGGTCAGCCAACCACGCCGTGCGGGCGGGCTTGCCTTCACCAGGAGGCCCTGGGAACCGAACCCGGGGCCTCCCATATGGTAAACGGGAGCCCTACTGATTGAGCCACAGCCACTTCCCTCAATCATTATTTAAACAACCAAAAGTGAAACCTCTGAATCCAATACAATCCAATGTGCAAACAGGCTGGTTTACAAACATAATCCAATATCTATTTTTGGAATTCATAAATAATACCAAACTATTACAACTTTGGAAGAGTAAACGAATGTACATCATTCATGTATCACCATAAATTAATGGTTTCTTTCCTGAGCCAGTGTCTTTGTTTGCCAGGGCTGCTATGACAAATACCATACAATGGGGTGGCTTAAAGATACAATCAAGTTGACGGAGTCAGGTCCTATACACAAAAGAGTCTGCACCTTAACTAATAATATCCCCAAAGATCTTACTTACAAATTGGTTCACATCCACAGGAACACAGATTAAGACTTCAACATGCCTTTTTAAAGGAAGTGATTCAATCTCCAACAGCCAGTTAATCTAAGGAAATGTGAGTGTTGAAGCAGAGTACAGAGGGTAAGGGTAGGGGACAGGGAAAAGAGAGTTTGTCTATTTTTTTAAGGTTGGGCAACCTCCAGAGGCACTGATTACTCAATTACTACTGCAGGAAGAAGATAATTTTGAAGCAGAAAACCTCCTGTAGAATTGGAAGCTTAAGGCAGTTTGAGAGCTCTTTGACTGTAGTGTCCAAAGGAGAAAAGTTCTGGGATGTAGGAGATTGTGCTTCATTCTCCTCCCCATCCTGCATAGCCCCAGTTTCTAAGATGCAAATCCAGGTCAATACTTTATTAGCTACATTTCCATAATATCTGAGAAATTAAATATAATGTACAATATTATTTATATGGGTAAATATGTTCAGAGTTCCAAACAACTTAATGTAAAATGAACTTTTGGAACTCAGTCCATGTTTAAATTGGAAACAGTCTAATAATAAAAATAGCAAATATTTTAAAAACACTGTGCTAAATGCTTTACATGATCATTTCATTTCAGCTCTACAAGATTGGTACTACTATTATACTCATTTTACAGATAGGAAAACTGAGATTTAGAAACTAAATGGTGGATCCAGGATTCAAATGCAGCAATCAGAATCGAAAACAACATGCTCCTAGGGTCCATAATACAGTGTTTTAGTCTCCTAGCTGCTAAAACAAATACCATACAATGGGTTGGCTTAAAGAATGAGAGCTTATTGGCTCTCTGTATTGAGCCTAGGAAAAGTCCCAAATCTGGGCATCAGCAAGGCTATGCTTTCTTCCCAATGACTAGCATTTTGGGGCAGCGATCTTTGGTCCTTGGCTTTTCTGTCACATGCCAATGCACATGGCAGCCTTTCCTGGCTTCTCTCTCTGTCTGATTTCACTCTGCTTATAAAGAACTCCAGGGAAGCGTATGTGGCTCAAGTGATTGAGCTCCTCCCTACCACATGGGAGGTCCCAGGTTTAGTTGCCAGTGCCTCCTGGAGAGGATAAGCAAGATAGCGAGCTGGCACAACGGGTGGGCGCGACAACCTGGCACAACAAGATGATGCAACAGGGAGACACAAAGAGGAAAGACAATGAGAGACATAAAGCAGCGAGCTGAGGTGACTCTAGGGATTGAGCACCTCTCTCCCACATGGGAGGTCCCGGGTTCGGTTCACAGTGCCTCCTAGAGAGAGGATGGGCAGATGCAGAGAGCAAACAGTGAATGGACCTGGAGAGCAGACAGGGAGCACAAAACAATGAGGGGGTGGGGAAGAATAAGTAAATTTTTAAAATCTTAAAAAAAAAAGAAGGAACTCCAGTAACCCAGATTAAAGCTCAACCTGATTCATTTGGGCCACTCCTTAACTGAAGTGACATCTTGAAGAGATCTTATTTGCAATGGGTCCATACCCACCAGAATGTGAGCCAAGACCAAGAACATGTCCAAATTGGGGTTCACAGTTCAATCCATCACACACAAGATCACTTGTTTTCAGTAGCAGTCACTTGCTTTCATTTGGAAAAGAAGAAAGATTGTCAGTCAGCAAGGCAATTTGGAGGTGGTATGAGTAGTAGTTAAGAGTAGGGACATTGAGTCAGTGGGTTCAGATTCTGATTCTGCTACTTACAAACTGATTTACCTTGGAAAGCTTCTCATTCTCTCTCAAACATAATGCAGCTATCTGTAAAATAGGAAAAACTAAGGCCTACCTTGTAGAAATAATGTGAAGATTAAATGTAGACATAGAGTGTGCCTGGCACTTCTTCAGCATTCAATAAATGGTAGTGACTCCTGTTTTTCATTCCTGATTTGGTAGCAAAAGTATAAGCACTGGTATGAGGACTGGAAAAAATGCAAAATCTAACAAGATATTGCTAAGGCTATCACCAAAACAGTAGAATTGGATAACACATTCTATTTCTTCCCTCAACTCTTAGGAATTTTATCAAAAACCAGAATTTCCCCCAAGCAATATTATAGGCAGGCAGATCATCATAAGCATTTTACACAGCCTATGGCAGTAGCAAACCTCACTGTAATTCAGCTATATTTATAGCCCTCACTGTGATTACCTATATTTGAGGAAAGAGAAATATGATACAAATTCTCAAGCTAAATTGGTTATTGGGTAGGATCAATCAATCAGGGAAAAAAACAGCAACCTCTTTATTTGGCTTTACTGTGGTATGGACTACAAGGAAAAAAACACAAAGGACTATCAAATATTCTCTAAACTCATTTTTAACTCTTAGGGAGGATGCACTATTCTAAACTGTTCCATAGATTTCTATAGTACCAATACAAGTCTTAAATATGTTTCCTATTTTACCACTGACAAGCTCTATCTTGGGCAAGTTACTTAACCTCTATGTTCAATTTTCTCATCTATAACATGAGAATGTAAAAATACCTTCTTTACAAAGTTAGAAAAGTTCAGTGACCACCAGACAGATCTAATAGTTCCCTTGTCTGTTTTCCCACACAGCCTGTGCTATGCTCCAGTAAGGGAAGGGTGAACAAAAATAGTCAGTACGCATTCTCTTTGTGTTTATTGCTTCCCTAGGAGTGTTGTATACACATAGAAAAAGGTCTGGAAGGATCAGTGGAAAAGTATGAGGGCATTAAGGTTGCAACAGACACTCAAGTTTTCCTTCATAAATTATACATTGTTGGAACCTAAAACTTAAAAAACCCTCTGAAATTGGCATTCTTATCATCATTCTATAGATGAAGGGACCAAGTCCTAGAGAGGTTAAGAAATTGCACAAGATCACCAGGCTGATGAGCAACAGAATTAGGAATTTGAATAGGTCTCTCTGACCCACATTTTATATTGCTAATAATGTGTTTACTATGGGGAGCAGATGTAGCTCAAGTGGTTGAACACCTGCTTCCCACGTATGAGGTCCTGGGTTCAATCTCCAGTACCTCCTAAAAAAAAAAATAGTATTTAGCAAATATAAATTGGTTAAACTGTTATCTTTCTTAAGGAACATTTTTGCATTTTTTCCCATTTGGTATTTTGGCATTAATGCACAAAATATTCAATTTAACTGTAGGAGCTCCAAGTCAGATATCATCAATTCAAGGCAAGAGAGGATCAGAATCATAGAAAAGCTGAGAAAACCAGCTGAAGGTACCAGCAGCCAGTCAGTCCGTATACACGCCCCAAATATATACATGTATCTATGTTTACTGTTAAGTATATACGCTGCTGCACTAATATTATTCTAAAATACACAAAAAATAAAAATATAAAAGAATGAAATAACTATTTAACATAATTCTCATTTATTTCACTAATTAATGAAACAAAAACATTTTGATTTTTTTTGATTGATTATGCTTCATTATTTCATAAGAGCTTTATTTACATTTGTGATATGATTTTAAGTCTGATATTAAATTCATTTTAAACCTGTACTTGTTTTCATTGCTGAAAATTGCAGGCATCGCTGAAAAAGATACATCACAGTAATAGGTAAATGAATAACATCTTTAAACTTGAAAATTTCTTGAAGTACTTTGCAATGAAATAACCAGAAAACTGTGTATAGTAAAAAGGATTTTCAGGGTCATTCCCCATCTCATTACGAGCCTTTGTAAAAGTCATACAATTTAAGATAATACAATACATAAAGCCACTTAACCAAGCACATGTAAACTGCATGATAGGCTAAAAGCAAGGGAACAAGGAGGGTATGTCATTACCTCCACAACTAGCATTGCCCACTCTTCCTTCACTTTCCATCAGTGACACATGGCCAAGGGAGTACACCAGTGTCCATCAGGATATTAGATATTAGCAAAGTTTCATTTCTGTTTGTGTAAAAAATAGACACAATTGGATTTCTTTATATTTTTCCTGCAACCTCAGTGGATTTTCTTATACATAGCCCATTTTGGAGATCAGTGCTCTGGCTAAAAAGCACAAGCCAGGTTCTGAAGACCCCATTCAAACCAAGAATCAACAAAACACACTACAAGGGTTACAAATGTTCTGGGGGCCCCTCCATGGGTATGCCAAAACCCCAGCCCTATCCCTATACTAGGTTTCAGGCTTGAATGCAACAAAACTACTTCCTCACTACACCCACTGGTCACAAGGAAGTTCTAAGAGGTTTCTATGTTTTGTTTTTCCCATTAACTCAGGGATTAGACAGGAAAAAATTTAAAGGCTACAGATACTCAGTTCTGGAGTTGGATAGGGCTATTACAGGCAGGGACTTGCAATAATAAGCCACTGAGCAAAATAATTTTTAAGGTTCTGATCCTTTATCAGTTTTAAAATATGGGACCTGAAGCAAGTCACATAGCCTCTCTAGATCTAAGCTAGTTAGTTTGCAAAATGAAGGGGTTGGACTAGGAGATCCTACTAAAAAAATTCCCTAATCTTATGGTATAAAAAGGTGGCTAATTTTAACTTTCTCTGGAAATTTAATGTCATTCATAAATTGTGTTTGTGCCTTTTAATGCCTTTATTTTAAGAAGTTCTAAATATTTATTATTCAGAATTTAAAGGCAAAAATTCACTAAAATTGAAATGTCTCATACTTGTTCCAAGTCCATCTAGTAATTAATCACTCGTTATAGAAGAAAATTAATATTGGTCTGATGAAGAGTGTGCTATACAAAGCCAACATCTGAGATTTTTGAAATTGGTTTTCTGAATATTTTCAGAATTGATATTAAATGGACTGGACTATAATCTCTAGTTATACCCCTCACCTCATTTTCTAAAGATTGTGTCTTAGTTTGCCAGAGCTGCTATCACAAGTACCACAAACTGATTTTGGCTTAATAACAGGGGTTTAATGGCTCACAGTTTTGAGGCTAGAAGTCCCAAATCAAGATATTGTTCATGTTTTGCTTTTTCTGGGGGTCAGTAGCATTCTGGTGCTGGGTTACCACATCCTTGGTGTTCCTTGGCTTGCATCTCTGCCTCCATTACATTGTGATCTCTCTCTCCTTGCATCTGTCCTTTGGATTTCCCCTGACTTCCTGCCTCTTCCTGTGGCCTTCTCCAACTTCCAGTTTCCAAATTCTTCTCTTTAGAAAGCTTCCAGTAATATGGATTAAGACACACTCTCATTCATTTGGGCCACACATTAAGGTCTTCATCTTCAAGAGGTTCTATTTACAAAGGGTCCACACCCACAGAAATGAGGATTAAAGTTAAGAACATGTCTAAATTGGGGTACATAATTCAATACACCACAGATAGATAATACATTTATCTGTTTGTACCAATTCTGTCCCCTTTGGATTCCTAATAATGTGTATCCCTCAACTTGTTAAATTCTACAAGTTCCTGGCATGGTAGTTAATGCAGAGCTGCCACCAGAAATTCATTATGTGAGCGGGAAATACAGGTATCTTATTGTGGCTGAGAAAAAACAACTTGGAGAACATTTGGACAAAGATCTTCAAGAATAATCTTATCTCCCTTCTCCTGAAAGAAACGTTCTCAAAGTTTCTCATTTCATTAATGCCCATAAATAGTGAACAAAGGATCATAGCTCTTTGGTCAAATGTCCCCTTCCACTAGAAAAAAATTTTTGTATCATCTCACTTTAATTATCAATATGAACTAGAGGGGGAGAGGGAGGGAGGCATGGGGATGACATTTATTTTAATTGACCGTTTCTTATAATGATTTATTCTTAGAAATAGTAAAACACAGCAAAATGAACCAAGTTAATTTTCAGTTATTTTTATTGTATTTTCTTAGCTCAGTGTTAAGTGGAAGTCCTAATGATTTAAAATGTCATCCCACTGGCTATTAAGAGGAAGAGAGATGAGAAGCCTGAAAAATCCTCAAAATCAAGATATGTAACTATCAAGGGATCATATACTTGCCTTACTTTATGATGTCATAACATCTAGAACAATAATATACACCCAAAAGTCACCTAATTTTTAAAAATTAATAATTGCAGCTGACTGTGTTATACAAAATATGAAATTTAAATGCTCAATTAAAATAAAAATATTTTTTCCTTCACTATATCTGGCCATCATAACAGTCATTCCATTGGAGAAGGAAATTAGAATGGACTAACAAGATTTTTTCTCATAATTGGGCTTTATAATAGATTGATTGATTGCTGTCAGCTATTGATATCACTTTAATGCTGGCTTATATCTTAACTAAACTAGTGTTGGGGACTGAATCATGTCCCCCATTGTGTAGTATTTCTTTTAGCAGCTAGGAAACTAAAACAGGAACTCTGAAGAGGTTATTAGTTAAAGTGTGCCCAAACTGAATGAGGGTAGACCTTAATCCAATGTTGCTGAAGTCCTAATAAGCAAAGGAAATTTGAACACAAAGGGGGAAGCAACGTGGAGCAGCCAGAAGTCAATGGAACTGGGAAGAAAAAAAAAAGGCACCACTATGTGCATTGCCATGTGAAGGAAAAGCCAAGGAACCCCAAAGATTGCTGGCCAGCCAGAATATACCAATCCCAGGAGGAAGCAAGCCTTCTAGCTTCTGAAACAATGGGCCAATCAATTCATGTTGTTAAGCCAATCCTTTGAATGGTATGTGTTTTAGCAGATAGGAAACAAAATCAAATGGCTAAATGGAAAATTAGAAGATTTAATTAGTTGATATGATACTTACCAGGATATAAATGAAATTTGACTAACATTGTATAATATTTCCTCAATTGTAAGGTGCATCATGAATTTGCAACAACTTTTTGAGGAAAAAACTGTTTTAAATGAATAAATTTTAGAAAATTTAATGAGTGAAAAAAATTACACCTTATAATTGAAGAAAATTTAAAATTTGATTTCTGCAAGGAATCAAAAATTTATTACAGTGCCTATATTAAAGTATAATCAATAGTAAAGGGTAAGTAAAACAAAGTACATTCTCATTACAAAGACATGCCATCCACCTTTTTACCTTATTTTCAAGTTTTGGACAATTTTAAAAATAATCTCGCCCTCTGTAAACATAGATAATATCTGAAGGTCATTCTTGATCACAAACAAAGGCTTGTCTCCTTACATTTAATCTGATTATTATACAGGTGCCCCAAGCATGAAATTTGTCAAGTGCAGCTCTCAATATATCTGTGGATGGAGAGTAATAATTGTGCTGTTTGATTAAAAATTACTTAAAAGATTCTTTATCTGAGTGTACAAAGCTTAAGGAACACTCCATTTTTAGAATGGAAAAAATTTCCAGTAGCTGTTCTCCTGTCCCTCTATGTGCGTGTTTTTTTGTGGCGAGTACTATAAGATCTTAGTTGTTGCAAAGAATACTGTAAGGTCCTTGTTCATAAAGCTCAATTACTTCTTTCGAGCGCCTGTGTGCTCAAAATTGCTGTAGCTTTGAGGCAGGTTAGTATAGGGAAAAGAGGGAAGACCCAGGAGACCCGGCAGAAAACATGACCTCGAGACCTCACCCTGGAAACCTCCTGAGGGATTCCCACGAGACCCTGGCCACAAGATCCCATTTGGAAATCTCTCCGGGATCAAGGGAAACCCTGGATACCTTCAAACAAAAGGCCTCACTATTGGCCCCTGTATTAATCAGGGTTCTCACAGGAAACAGAATCAACAGGAGAAATTTGTCAATATATGAGATTTTATAAGAGTCTCTCACGGGACCGTGGGGATGCACAAGTCCAGGTTCCACAGGCAAACCAGGGCTCTGATGAAAGTCTAATGAAAGGTCCTTGATGAGTTTCTGGGAGAAGTTGGCTGTCCAAAGACGAGCTGGGAAATTCTCTCTGAATGATGAAATCACTTCCCCTTTTAAGTCATTCAACTGATTGGATAAAAGCGTCATCCATTGATGATGCAATCTCCCTGATTGATGCAGATGTAATCAGCCATCCATGCAGTAAACTCACTGGTGATTGAAGTCCATAAATGCTCTTGTATTATAATTAGCCCAGTGCTTGCTGGAACAAACACCTGGACCCAATTACCTGGCTGAGTTGACTCATTAGCTTAACCATCACAGCCCCTGAGAGCTAATAGGTGAGGCAACTAATCAGAACAGCAAACAGCTGGGACCCTTTCCCAACATTACGAAGGGGGAGGAGTAAAAATCTTTAAAAGGCCTGGGAGTGGTTGTGGCTCAAGCGGTTGAGTGCCCACTTCCCACGTGGGAGGTTCCATTTTGGCGCTTGGTGCCTCCTGAAAAAACAAACAACAACAACAAAACATAAACAACAAGCAAACAAATGAAAAACCAACTCAGGGGAGCCAATGTGGCACAGTGATTAAGCACCCGATTCCCACATATGAGCTCCAAGGTTCCCTGGCCCTGGTACCTTAAAAAAAAAAAAAAAAAGGCCTAACCTGGGGCCCCAGGCGCGCGACTCATCCTGTAGCACTGCCCACAGTCCATGTCTAGGACTGTGTGCTCTTTTCTTGTTTCTTAGTAGATTCTTTACTCCCTGCCTGCCTTATGTTGTGTCCTTAAATTCTTTTACATGGCATAGCCAAGAACCTAGAATCCCAGAACACAGAGCCTTCCCCTAGCAGCTTCACTCCCTAATTTCTTTCCTATCTCCATGAGAAAGTTCAGTGATATTTGCCTCTAGATGTCCCAAGGGTACTTCAAGCTCAAACACATACAAAGAGAAAAGTTATTATCTTAGCCCACAAACCAGATCTCTTTGTGGCCTCTTTCTGTGGGAAATCATCATTACCCACATTGGTCACCAAAGCCAGATACCCAAAGTCATCCAAGTATTCTACCAAAGTATAATTTTCAACAAGAAAAAAAAATTATTCTTATGCAAATATAAAATGAACACTTGTCAAAATTTTGTTAAATCCATTAATGAAGAAAGTGGTAAGATAAGACTGATTCAAAGAACAAATGAGGACTAGGTATTAATAGACAAATTAATAAAGAAATTAGGATTTTAGATTACAGCCAAATCCAAAAAAAAAAAAGAAATTAGGATAAATTAATATACTACATTCAACACTGTTTAATATCCTACAGGGCAATAGACCATAAAATTTGGGGTTAAATAATCCACTGGATAGAAATTATTTGTGTCTCTACTAGACAAAAATCTATAACTTAACAGGTAACTTCTCAAGTCTGGGGATTTTAATCAATACTAAACAGTGAGTTGAACAAAGAACATTTCCTAGATATTCCTTGGGTGGGCCTTTGCCCTTGTATGTCATTGAAAAGTTATGCTGCCTACCTTTGTAACCTATTTCCAAGTTTTGGGTAATTTTTGTTAATATCTCCTTACTCTTCCCTAGTCTCTACATTCAATTCCTATTAACTTTCCCTCTTGAGTATCCCCTGTATATATCACCTCCATTCATAATGCCTTAGTTTATACTTTCATTTTCTCTTACCTTCTCTTTCACAACTGTTCTTTCTAAATAACCTCCCAAATTCCATGCTGTTGCCAGGATGTTGCCTCAAATCTGATCATGATAGTCACGTGTAGAGTCACTTCAAAGGCTTCCTGATACCTATAACATTGCATACAAGGACCTCCATGATCTGCCTACTTCTCTCACCTCACATCTTAAAAGAGCCTGGATTTTCCTTGCAATTCACCACTACACTGTTATTTTACATCACTCCTCTTGGAATCCTCTCCTTGCTAATGTCCCTAGCTCCTCTGTTCCAGCCCAGACTCCCTGCCTGATGAACACCTATTTATTTCAAAACTTAGCTGAAGAATCATCTCCTAAATACATATAAACTGAAATAAAAGTGAGGTTTTTTATTAGTGGGTTTAGACAATTGTTCCTGAAAATCAATGTGTATCTTTTGAAGAGTTACATGTGGTCACTATGAAAAGGAATCTGCATACCTACAAGAGCATACTTTTGAAAATGTATTTTTTAAAATATCACTAAGACCACTGGGTAAAACACTCTTTTCCCCTCATGTTTCCCTGTCTTCTAGTTATTCTGAATGACCTGAGCATCCACTAACCTTAGTAAACATGTGGCCAAAGTCTTTGGGGTTCCAGAAGGAAAATTCAGATCTGAGGCAATAAGAAAAGTCAGGGGAAACGGATGTGGCTCAAGCCTTTGGGCTCCTATCTACCATATAGGAAGTCCAGGGTTCAATTCCCGGCGCCTCCTGGTGAAAAGCTGGCCCACGCAGCGAGCTGGCCCATGCAGAGTGCTGGCTTGCACAGGAGTGTGTCCCATGCAGAGAGCAGGTGCAGCAAGATGACGCAACAAAAAGAGACACAGAGGAGAGACAATAAGAGATACAGCAGACCAGGGAGCTGAGGTGGCGCAAGAGATTGAGCGCCTCTCTCCCACTCCAGAAGGTCCCAGGATGGGTTCCTTAGTGCTGCTTAAAGAAGTCAAGCAGATACAGATGAACACAGGGAGAGCAGACAGCGAGCACAAAAACAACGTGGCAGGGGGAGGGGGGGAGAAACAAATAAATAAAATAAATCTTTAAAAGATGAAAAGTCAGGAAGAAACATCTCCCTCTTTGTGTTTTTAACCAAAAGACATGAGCAGATGTTTTAAATAAAGGAGTTTAAATTGAGTTTAAATTGGTAGAGGGTGATGATTAATAAAGTAGGTTCAAATGCCAGCTCTGCCACTTACTAGCTGAGTTACTCTGGGCAAGTGCCGTACTCCCTCTAATCTCAGCTTCCTTATTTGTTCATACATTCTTTTATTCAAGAAATATATGTTTCAAGAGGGCAAGACTCAGGTCTATTTTGCGGACCCACATCAATACAATCTACAGCAGAGGGCTTGAAATAGAGTAGGCATGCTATGAGCTACCTGTTGAATGACTCCATATGACAAGGGAGAGAATTGATTGTGACATTGTGAGAAGAGAGGATTGCTCATCTATTTGGCTGGATCTAGAGGAGAAAAATGTATAGGAGTTGGCAGTAAAGGATTATTTAGGCAAAGAGAGATTTGGCCTTTGCCCTCAGCTTCTGGGAGGTAATCTCTAAATCCTTGGAATGTCCTACCTAAGAGTGTCTGTTTACCTGGGGGCCTTGGGCCAGATAACCACATTGATTTCAGCTCAATGTCTAGAGGGCCTGGAAACTAAGGTCAGCCATGCAGGTGGCCAACCAGGTATGTGTGACACCAAAGGCTCAGAAGGATGAATTTCCCTGATTGGCAATATTCCATGCATACTCTCACACATAATTGCCGGCAGAAGTTAGCATTGTTAACAAATCCACTGGGAAAGGACAACCGGAAACTTTATTGTTGGAACTCTCCTCCAGGCTGCCTCATGATCCTCTTCCCTTGGCTGATGTTAATCTATGTACTTTCACTGTAATAAATGGTAACTGTGAGTATAACAGCCAAAAGACAAAAAAGAGAGAGGGAATCATCTCCTCATACTTACTTCTAGCCCATGTATAACTGAATCCCCTTCATATATCTTTATACATTTATTATAATACCTGGAAGCTTTTTTTTTCACTAACTTATCTTTCTATCTCCTTTTTATGTCTTATTTGGGAGCCCCCAGATACAGATACAGAAACAAGGACTCAAAAGCTAATCATTTATTTCGGAAGTGCAGGAAATACCTGTAAAGAAGTGGGGAAGTAGTACATAAAAGATGCATTATCAAGCCAGCTACCACAGTGCAAATGGGGACGTTCATAAGTTATCCCATTGTAGGCGTAATATCGCTGGGTTATTTATAAAACTGAGTCATGTAAGTCATTGGTTGAAGACTGCTGGAAGGAATGGGGTTAATTCCTCAGAACTTCTGCACTTCCAAGTGTTAGAGGTTCCCCCTTATGAGATTTGCAATGATTGATAGGTCATAGGACCCTGAATCAATGCCCCTGTGGCATAGGTTGAGGAAAGGCAGCCTCTAGCCATAACCAACCTGACCAACTGAGCAAGCCATATCCTATGGGCAGCTCATCCCCTCCCAAGAATAAACAAAATGGAGCAGATAAGGGCCATCACCTCCTCTGAGCCTAAGCACCACCAACCCCTCCCACATTCCAAGACCTCCCAGCCCACTCCCCCCTGGCCATTTGGCCCCAGGCTGTACTTGGTTTCCCCGCCTATTGATATACTGTATAAATTCATATCCACCACCTTCCATGAGTGGGCTGAAGTCTCTCTTCATGGTGGGGGTGGGGAGGAGTCTATTCTTCAGACCCCCTCCATTGGGAGAGCTTCCCAATAAACTTTCTGCCTGCAATCGTTAGTCTCTGCATCCCAGTGAGCACCGTTTTTCTCTAACACCAAGTCTTTGGGCAGAATGGCCTTTTGTGAAAAGAGCCCTTAGGAAAAGAATTGCAGATACTGGCAGTTGCCAGAGAAGAACAATGGGGGAATGAACAGGATGATTGGCATCAGGCAGTTTGAATTGAGGGTGTCAGCTATTTAAATGAGTTGTATAGGAATGCTACCTGGAGACATGGGGCCTGTGAGGGTCCTTGTCCCTTCAGAGCAAGGGAGCTGCTGACATTATGGGAACTTTATTTGGGTGTAGTTGTCTCACTGGAAGAAGGTGGGGTCCTTTGTGCCTAGTTGATTGGTTCATTGTCTAGCAACTCAGAGTGAGTTCCTTAGATAACTTTCAAGCAATTTGATTTATTGAATCACATTTATTGATCTTTCTATTAGTTTCCTGTGACTGCTGTAACAAATTACTACAAACTTGGTGACTTAAAACAACCGATATGTATTCTCCCATACTTTTTGAGGCCAAAAGTCTGAAATCAATACCACTGGGCTGACATCAAGGTGTCACCCTCCCTCTATATATGCTCTGGGGGGTGAAATCCATTCCTTGCCTCTTCCAGCTTCTTTGTGGCTGCCGGTCACATTCTTTGGCTTATGACACATCACTCCAATCTTCAAGGCCATCATCTTCAAATCTCTTTCTACTCAGTCTTCATAGTGCTTTCTCCTCTGAGAGTTTGTGTATAAAAGCCTCCTATGCCTCCCTCTTATAAGGATACATAAAGGCATACCTAAATAATCCAGAATAATTCAACCATCTCAAGATCCTTAACTTAATCACATCTGAAAAAACAACCTATGTAAAGTAAGATTCATAGGTTCCAGAGATTGGTTTATAAATATCTATTCATAGGCCATTTTTCCACTTACCACATACTTAAGCATGGTTGAATGCTGTGGAACAACTAGAAATCAAATACATTGTATAAATTTCTACAGTCACTTTGGATAACTCTTTGACAGTATCTACTAAAGTTTAACATATATCTACCCTGTAATCCAACAATTCCACTCCTACTATATATCCAAGATAATAAATACATATAATCGTTCAAAAGACAGATGCAAAAAAGTTTGTGACTTTGTTATAACATCAAAAAATTGAAACAATCCAAGTGTCTATTCACACTTGGATAAATGTGATAAATAAACAATGGTATAGTCATTCAGTAGAATACTACCTGACTATTAAAAAGTACAAACTACTACTATACACAACAACATGGACATTGTGCTGAGCAAAAGAAGCAGACTACAAAAACTATGTACTGTCTGGTTACAATTATATGACAATAAAGAATAGGCAAAACTAATAGATGTTATAGAATGCTGAAATATCTGAGCTCTGGATAAAGGAAGTTGGATATTGACTGGGAAGAGACATAAGAAAACATTCTTGGGTGCTAGAAATATTCTTTATCTTGATCTGAGTGGCACTTATCCTGACGTGCACATATGTAAAAAATCATTGAAATGTATTCAATGAATGCATGCTACATCCCAACAAAACATAGAAATAAAAAATTAAATATAAATGCCCATAATCTCCAATCCTTAGTTACTATGCTAATATATTCTTATGCATTTCTTCAATATAATTTCATATTTACCCTGCAAATTTGTCTAAAAATTGAGTTAAAGTTCTTTTACAATTTGTCTTACCTTTCACACTAGTTGAAACTCTTCATCAAGAGTTCACAGTCCTGGGGCCTACAAGGGGCCAGTCGGAGGGCATTGGTAGCCAGCAGCCAGGCTCCAAGAGGGGGACTGGACTGAAGGGAATATGGGGGCCAGAGACTCCGCCAGACTCCTCAGCCACTACCATGGGAATCAAATTTTTAGACATTGTATTAGTCAGCTAAAGGGGTGCTAATGTAAAATACCAAAAATGAGTTGGTCTTTATAAAGGGTATTTATTTGGGGGAGAAGTCCACAGATACTAGGCCATAAAGCGTTAAGTTTCTTCTCTCACGACAGTTCATTGTCACGTGTTAGAGCAAGACAGCTGCCGGCGTTTGCCAGGGTTCAGACTTCTGGGGTTCCTCTCTTCTCGGGGCTGCATTTCTCTCCGGGCTTAGCTCCTGTTTCCTTCACAAGGTCTGCTGTAGACAATCAGGCAAACGGCTTGCTTCTTTTTTCCTGGGGCCTTCTTTCCAACATCAAAACTGCTTCTCAAAAGACCACTTCAACTGTCCTTTGCCTTGCCTTTTATATTCAATTCCCCACCCACCAAAGGGTGGGGCTCAATGCCTAAATCCTAACCTAATCATGCCCAGATTAACAGATCAGTTTACAAGCATGACCCAATTATATTTTTGGAATTCATAATTACATCAAACTGCCACAGACATTATCAAACCTTTCTGTGTGTTCTACCAGAAATTCAGAAACCTGGAAGGAAAATCCAGTTTAGGGAGAAGGTATTATGGACTGTTATAACTTTATTTTCTTAGTATGTTGTCAGATACCACTGTTTGGAATCATGTCATCAGGTTCTGCTGATCCTTTCTACTGGATGAGAAAGATTCTTGTGTCCAACAGAGGAACTTCAATGGAATTGGGTATCTCCCCAACTGTAACATCTGGTTTGATTATGCAGGTGTTAGCTGGAGCCAAAATCACTGAGGTTGGAGATGTACCCAAAGATAGAACACTGTTCAATGGGGCCCAGAAATGTGAGCACTGAATTGTGTACTGTTAGAGGTTCCCCTTTACGAGGTTTGCAATGATTAACAGATCATAAGACTGTGACTCAATTTCCCCGTGACATAAAATGAAGAAAGGCAGCCTCCAGCTATAACCTACATGACCGATTAAGCAAGCCATAGCCTACGGGCTTAGAGGCAGCCCATCCCCTTCCAAGAATGAACAAAGGAGCCATATAACAGTGGAGCAGATAAGGGCCTTCAACCCTTCCAGGCCCAGGCACCAACAACCCCTCCCGCATTCCAAGAATACCGCACCTCCTAGCCCACTACCCCCTAGCCATACAAGGGAAGAATTTGCTTTTACAGCCCCTTATTGGCCCCAAGCTGTACTTGGTTTCCCTGCCTATTGATTTACTGTATAAAGTCATATCCACCATCTGCCAGGGACAGACTGAAGTCTAATCTTCAGATCCCCTCTGCTGGGAGAACTTCTCAATAAACTTCCTGCCTGCAATCATCAGTCTCCGTGTCCCAGTGAGCTCTGCTTTTCTCCAATATTTGGTGCCAAAGCCCAGGACTGGGATTGCGTTGAGACTGATTGACTGGTGAGGGACATCCACCTTGCTGCTGCTGAGTACCCATCCAACACCGGACACCAAATCATAGCTGGGTGAGTCAAGGATTTCTCCACCAGAGGATCCTGCTCTCTCTCTTTCTCTTTTTCCCATTGTCCAGGACAACCTGCCAAAAATCCTAGTGCTAGGTCAGTGATCCTCAAGTCCCCGAGGGCCATGGCAGGTGGGAGGCCCACGTCCTGGTGGGAAGAGCCCCTTTGGCTCCGGAGACATCTGGTCCCAAGTGTGGTCTCCTGTTTCCTTGGGTGATTTCCTACTGATTTGGGAATGCCTGTCTCACTCAGACTCTCCCCTGTTCTTTCTAGAGATCCTTAGTCTCACCCACACCACCTAAAATGGGGAATTCAATTTCGGCACCCCCAAAAACCACAACTCTGGCTTGTCTCCTTCACAATCTTAAAACTCTCTACCCAAAAGAAGACATCAAACCTAAAAAGCTCATTTTTCATTCAACCTCTGTGTAGCCACAACACAAACTGGACAATGAAAGTCAATGGCCAGAAAATAGCACTTCTGATTTCCAGACTTAGAGAACTTTATCCAGTGCAGCAGCAAGTAGTCTGAGGTTCCTTACATTCAGGCTTTCTTTTATCTTTGTAACTGCCCCTCCCTCTGTCAATCCTGTTCTTCTTACCAAATTCTTCTTTTATACCAAAAACCTCTTCAAAGTCCTTCTTCTTCCTCCCTTCTGTCCCCCAAATCCCCTGAAAACCTCGACTTTGATCCAGCTGATCAGGATCCTCCTACACTTCTTCCACGTATACCTCCAACATCGCCTCCACCCAAACCCTCCTCATCCTCTAACTTACCTTCCTCCCCCTCCTCATCGTCACCACCTTCTACCCCAACTTTCTCCCCTCCTCACCTTCCCTCTCTGCCCCTCCCCCTCTTCTGCACACAGAAAACCCTTCTTCTGACTCTGATCCCTCCGATCAAGCCCCTCCTCTGCCACCGTGTGCCTCATCAGTGCCCCCTGAACTTACTCCCTCCTCTTCCTGTTCCCCCACTCCTCCCCCTGAACCCACTCCCTTCTCCCCACCCACAACCCACTCTCAAACCCAACTCCCTGCTCGCAAGCCTCCTTCCCCAGCTCCTGTCCTCCCTCCCCAGGAAGTGACTGAGGCAGAAAGCGTTATGCACGTTCACGTTCCCTTCTCCCTCTCTGATCTCTCCCAAATCAAGCACCATCTTGGGTCCTATTCCTCTGATCCTTCTCATTTTATCAATAATTTCAATACCCACTGACCCTAATAACCTTACTTAACAAACCTAAGTGTTTACTTGCCTGTTACAAGTAAGCTTTTAGCTGACTCCTAAGTCTGTCTAAGCATACTCCTAAAAAGCAATAATCCAAAATACATGTGTTGAATACCTGTCTATCTAAACTGCTAAATTAATGCTTAACTGCATTTATTCCTAACTGGTTGCTGATTACTAGTAAAAGTGTTTACAAAAACAAGCTTGCATATTACAAGCAACACTGATTCCAAAAAAAAATCTTAAAATCAGTAAAAATCAGATATAAAATAATGAAAAGCCTAAAAATAGCCATACAAAAGGAGTAAGAATTATGAGTCAAGTTAATGAGCTTTATGTTTCTGTCGGTGTTTCCTAACTCTTGTTGTGTTTCTTTGTTCAGTGTATATTTTGATACCTCTGGATGGTAATATTACATTGATAAATGAAAATTCTTAAAAGAGCTCTATTCAAATGCATATGGCAGGGGCAGATGTGGCTCAAATGGCTGGGCATCTGTCTCTCATATGGAGGGACCTGAGTTCAATCCCTGGGGCCTCCTGGTAAAAATAAAGAAAAATATAGAAGGTGCATGGGTCGTCAGGCCCAGCAAGGGGTGAGCCCCTAGGCCCTGTGTGTGAGTGCGCCACCAGGCCCCATGTGCGGATACAATGTCAGGCCCCACCAAGCCATGCAGCAAGATGATGGCATAACAGGAGGGTGACACAAGGGAGAGCCAAGATGGGACATGCCAAAAACCAGGAATTAAGGTGGCGCAGGAGGTAGGATGCCTCTTTCCCACATCGGAGGTTCCCAGGATCGAATTCTGGTGAAGACAGGAGGAGAAAGATGAGAAGAGAGGGCAGGAAATAGACACAGAGAATTGCCCAGCGAATGGACGCAAAAACAGCAAAAATGGGGGTGGGGGGTGGGAGAGGGATAAAAATTGATAAAAGTAAATAAATAAACAAATCTTTTAAAAAATGCATATGGCAAGTTGTACAAGGTATTGTGGTAGCATTGAGAATGGGAATGTGTACTGTGAAGGCAGAATTTGTCTTGAAATTAAGTAACTATACTCTATGTGGTATGAATAGTTATAAGAAGTTTGTAGAAGCATTGCTTAAACTAAAATATTCAAATGGCTAATTACAGGAAGTCATTATTAAACAGAAACTGAATTGATGACAATGACAAAAAGTAACTTCATAATAGGAAAACCTGTCAGAGGCCACCTCAATCTGTATATTAAAGTGGTGATAGGGAGAAGATAATTTTTATTCCATTGAGAATCTTAAGTTTTCACAAAATAATGGGGAAAGTAGATTTTCATGCACTGCTAAAATAAAATACCTGTTAATTAATGTTATCACGGTAATTGTACGTTGTAAGAAATTTGCTCTGAGACATTTCCCAAAATCATTTTAGTAACTTATATATGTAGGGGGTATAGAATGCATTTTTATTATTAAAGAAAAAGATAATAATTTTGACCTAAAATAAAATGACTGGTTATTAAGAAAAATTAAAATATAAAACAAAACCTGAATGAATACAGAAAGTGCAGAAAGTTCGTGAAAAGAAATTTTTGTAGTTAAAGTTGAATAAAATTTATTGGGTCTATCTATAAAGTTTTTTTTTTTTGGTTTTTTTGGTTTTTACTTTATTTTGTACATTTAATAATTGAAAATATAAAAAATTAAAAACTAAAAAGTAAACACAGATGAATAATATATACATTTCTCAATTAAATGTAATGGATACATATAATTTTTTTTTTTAATCAAACAATGTTACACAATATATTTGGTTCATAGTAACACATTCATACAGTATTTGTCCTTTTGTGTCTGGCTTGCTTCGCTCAACATAATGTCCTCCAGGTTCATCCATGTTGTCATAAAATGTATTGGGTAATTTTCCCTCCTCTTCGATTTTTTGGAAGAGTTTAAACAGGATTGGTGTTAATTCTTTTAGAAATGCTTGGTAGAACTCACCTGTGAAGCCATCTGGTCCTGGACTTTTCTTTGCTGGGAGATTTTTGATGACGGATTCAATCTCCTTAATTGTGATTGGTTTGTTAAGTTCTTGTATTTCTTGTTGTGTCAGTGTAGGTTGGTTATGAGTTTCTAGAAATTTGTCCATTTCATCCAGGTTGTCTAGTTTTTGGCATATAGTTTCTCATAATATCCTCTTATGATTCTTTATATTTCTGTGAGGTCATTTGTAGTTTCTCCCCTTTCATTTCTGATTGTATTTATTTGCATCTTCTCTCTTTTTTTCTTTGTTAGTCTAGTGAGGGGTTTGTCAATTTTATTGATCTTCTCAAAGAACCAGCTTTTGGTTTTGTTGCTCTTCTCTAGTGCTTTTTTGTTCTCATTTTCATTTATTTATGCTCTAATCTTTATTATTTCTTTCCTTCTTTTTGCTTTGGGATTGGTTTGCTGTTCTTTTTCTAGTTCCTCAAGTTGTTCAGTTAAATCTTTGAGTTTAGCTCTTTCTTGTTTCTTAATATAGGTATTTAGGGCTATATATTTCCCTCTCAAGACTGCCTTTGCTGTATCCCATAAGTTTTGATATGTTGTGTTCTCATTTTCATTTGTCTCAATATATTTACTGATTTCACTTGCAATTTCTTCTTTGACCCACTGAATATTTAGGAGTGTGTTGTTCAGTCTCCACACATTTGCAAATTTCCTTTTTTCCTGTCTGTTATTGATTTCTAGTTTCATTCCATTATGATCTGAGAAGGTGCTTTGTATAATTTCAATCTTTTTATATTTATTGAGAGCTGTATTGTGACCTAACATGTGGTCTATCCTGGAGAAAGATCCATGGGCACTTGAGAAGAATGTATAACCCGCTGAGTTTGGATGCAGTGTTCTGTATATGTCTGTTAGGTCTAACTTGTTTATCATATTGTTCAAGTTCTCTGTTTCCTTGTTGATCTTCTGTCTAGTTGTTCTATATAATGATGTGAGAGGGGTGTTGAAGTCTCCGAAGATTATTGTAGAAATGTCTATTTCTCCCTTCAGTTTTGCCAGAGTTTGTCTCATATATTTTGGGGCACCCTGGTTAGGTGCGTAGATATTTATGACTGTTATATCTTCCTGGAGGATCGTCCCTTTTATTAATATATAATGGCCTTTCACATCTCTTATCACTTTTTTACATTTGAAGTCTGTTTTGTCTGATATTAGTATAGCTACCCCTGCTCTTTTCTGGTTACTATTCACGTGGAGTATCTTTTTCCAACCTTTTAATTTCAGCCGGCTTGTATCCTTGGGTCTGAGGTGAGTTTCTTGTAAGCAGCATATGGATGGCTCATGTTTTTTTTATCCATTCTGTCAGCCTGTATCTTTTGATTGGGGAATTTAATCCATTCACATTCAATGATATTACTGAAAATGCACTATTTATTTCCTCCATTGTATTCTTTGGTTTTCATATGTCATCTTATTTTTGTCTTTCTTTTTACTCTTTTGGTTATCCTTTCTGCTTTTCTTTCTTCTATACTCTCCTCCAAGCTTCTCTCACCTGTCTTTTTCTTTCAGGTTCTAAGGCTTCCTTTAATATTTCCTGCAAAGTTGGATTCTTTTTTGCAAACTCTCTTAGTTTCTATTTGTTTGTGAATACGTTATACTCACCTCCATATTTGAAGGACAGTTTTGCTGGATAAAGAATTCTTGGCTGGCAGTTTTTCTCTTTCAGTTTCCTAATTGTATCATACCACTGTCTTCTCGCCTCCATGGTTTCTGAAGAGAAATCTGCACAAAGTCTTACTGGACGTCCTTTGTACGTGATCATTTGCTTCTCTCTTGCTGTTCTGAGAATTTTCTCTTTATCTTTTACATTTGACATTCTGAATAATATGTGTCTTGGCGTAGGTCTATTTGGATTTATTCTTATTGGGGTACAGTGTGCTTCTTGGATATGTAAGTTCATTTCTTTTGTGAGAGTTGGGAAATTTTCAGCTATTATTTCCTCAAGTACTCTTTCTGCCCCTTTTCCTTTCTCTTCTCCTTCTGGAACTCCCATGACACGTATGTTCTTGCGTTTTGTGTTGTCATTCAACTCTCCGAGCCCCTGCTCAATTTTTTCCATTCTTTTCTCTCTCTGTTCTTTTCTCTCTTCAATTTTAGCTGCTCTGTCTCCAGTATCACTTATTCTTTCTTCTATCATCTCGAGTCTGCTGTTGTATGCTTCAAATGTATTTTTTACTTCACCTATTGTGTCTTTCATTCCCATGAACTCCGTTACTTTTCTGTTCATGATTTCAAATTCTTCTTTACGTTCGCGCAATGACTTCTTGATGTCATTGATCTCTTTAACTATATTCTCTTTCATCTCATTAATTTGATTTTAGAAATGTGTGCTCATCTCACTGATTAGTTCTCTCAAGTTCTGCATCTCTTCTGGGACTTTGCTGTATTCCTTTTCTTGGGCCATGTCTTCTATTTTCTTAGTATGGCCCGTAATTTTTTGCTGGTGCTTAGGCATCTGGTTAGTTTGTATTTTACTTAGATGCTCTATCTCTTTCTCTTTTATGGGGTTTTAGTGGCAGGAGGCTCTGAGTTACCACCGCTCTTTGATTTTTGGCTCAACTTTGATTGTTAAGATTGTTCTGCTGGTTGCTCAAAACTGGGCACTGGACCCAGTAATTGGTTGTAGAGTCGTTTCCTAGGGCCTTGGGCAGGGAGGCTATAGAGGCCAGGAAAAGCCTCTCTTACTTATTAATTTTCTTATGTGCACTTCCTTGGTCTGCCAGGAGATGGCGCTTGTTGGCAGCTCGCAATTCAATGCCTGGTCGGAGCGTATTTGTTGTGACACAGACCAGATCAATGTGATAGAGCTTCCTGTCTGGGGCCTAGCAGCCCTGTGATTCAAACTTTCTGAGACATTTCTCCAGACTTCTCTCGTAGCGCCCCCCTTTTCCCAGCTAGGAAATATTTCCACTCCCTTCTGAATCCTCAACAATCAGTCCCTGTTAGTAGAGGAGGAGATTGGGAGGTTTGTATATCTTTAGCCTCTTGCAGGCTCCAAGGCAAACAATGGCGCAGCCCCACCCAGCCTGGAAGGGCTCTCGGGACAGGGCAGACCAAATCTGGGAGTCCAAAGCAGGGTCAGCCCCAGGCTCTCTCTCCCCTCTCCCGTGGTGTCCTCAACAATTAGTCCAGGCTAGAAGAGAGGGAGGTTGCAAGGGTCGGATTTCTCCAGTCCTTTGTAGGCTCCCAGGCAAACCACCGTGTGGAAGGGTCCGTGGGGCTCTGCAGCCCAAATTTCAGGTCCGAACCTGAGTCAGCCTAAGGCTGTGTCCCTCTCTCTCCCCTTTCCAGGAGTGGCAGATCCCTGAAGCCCCCTTTGTCTGTGGTCGCAGGCCCAGGGGCCCAAGAATTCTGAAGAGTATGGGGGAGGGTGCCGGCAGCAGCAGAAGCTGCTACTTGCAACTCACAGTTCTGTAGTCGCGATTTCTCTCTTCTGTCCCTCTCTCCTCTGGGTGGTGTGCAGCCTTCACCTGCTGTCCTAAACCCTAGAAGATCTTTTTCGGGGCTGTTTCAGCTTGTCTAGCTATTTTTCTCTCTCTTATTTATTTTTAATTTTCTTATGTGCACTTCCTTGTTCTGCCAGGAGATGGTGTTCTTTGGCAGCTGTCAATTCAATGCCTGGTCAGAGTGTATTTGTTGTGACATAGACCAGATCAATGTGATAGAGCTTCCTGTCTGGGGGCTAAGAGCCTTGTAAATCAAACTTTCTGAGACAGTCCTCCAGTCTTCTCTGGCAGCCCCCTCCCTTTTCCCAGCTAGGAAATATTTCCACTCCCCTCTGAGTCCTCAACAATCAGTCCCTGTTAGTAGAGGAGGAGATTGCGAGGTTTGTATATCTTTAGCCCCTTGCAGGCTCCAAGGCAAACAATGGCACAGCCCCACCCAGCCTGGAAGGGCTCTTGCAGACCAAACCTGGGAGTCAAAAGCCGAGTTAGCCCCAGACTCTCTATCCCCTCTCCTGTGGAGTCCTCAATTAGTCCAGGCTAGAAGAGAGGGAGATTTCGAGGGTCAAATTTCTCCAGTCCTTCATAGGCTCCCAAGGCAAATCACCATGTGGAAGGGTCCATGTGGCTCCACAGCCCAAATTTGCAGGTCAAAAACTGTATCAGCCTTAGGCTGTGTCCCTCTCTCTCCCCTTTCCTGGAGTGGTAGATCCCTGGAGTCCCCTTTGTCTGTAGTCGCAGGCCCAGAGGCCTGAGAATTCTAAAGAGTGTGGGGGAGGATGCCGGCAGCAGCAGCTGCTGCTGGTTCCAACTCACAGTTCTATAGTCGCAATTTCCCTCTTTTGTCCCTCTCTCCTCTGGGTGGTGTGCAGCCTTCACCTGCTGTCCTAAACCCTAGAAGATCTTTTTGGGGGCTGTTTCAGCCTGTCCTCTAGCTGTTTTTCTGGAGAAGAGATTCCCATGTTTTACTAGTCCGCCATCTTCCCGGAAGTCCTATAAAGTTTTAAAAGCTGTAATATCAAATACTATACTGATGCAAAGTTAAAATTTTGTTCTTTCTCTGTTAAAATAACAAAATTCCCCAAATCAGTGGTCTGTTTCAACAAAAGTTTGCAAATAGCTTTTCTCCTGACTAATCAATATAAAAATGAAAAATCTCTTTTATCAAAATAGCTTCTTATACTTTAACTTTATCATTTCCTTGGCTGTTTAAAAAAATAAATCTTATCACTTTTTAAAGAAATAGTGTTTAAATCCTGAAAAATATCTTTCACCTTGAAAAACAAGTGAAATAATAGAATTGTTGAGTTCATTTGATACATTATAAGTTGAATGGAAAGTGTTTAAAAGTGTTATAAAATTAAAAGGAATTCTTTAACCCTCTGTTAATTAAAGTTGTATGAGTAAAATGTGCATATGAATACTTAAAGATTATATAAAATTCCTGAAAACTTACCAATGTTTTGGCATAAAATTAGATAAAAGTACGATGTTATTAATCATGGTTCTAATTATTTTTTTTAATTGGTATGTGTCACAGAAACAACCTCTCCACCTAGAAATTAAGAGGCGGATGCTTTAGCTCATGTTCATCTGATTTGCCCCATGTCTGCTAAAGAAGCAGCTCTATGGCTGCAGAAAAAAAGTGGCAGTTGAGGGCTGCCAGAGGTGGTGCATAACAATAGATTATGGTGAATTAAAGTAACACCACTGCTGTCTGCAGCAGTCCCAAATATTGCAAGTTTGTTGCAAAATTTAATATCCAGCTATGTCATTATCACTTTGTTTTAAAACTTGCTAAGGCTTTCTTTAGTATCTCTTTAGGCAAGTCAAGTCAGCCTGCATTCACCTTCATGTGAGAAGGCCAATAGCGGATTTTGCAGTGCTTCCTCAAGGCTGTGTGCTTTGCCCAACCATCTGTCCTGGCCTGGTGGCAAAAATTCTGGCTGCATGGAAAAAAACCTGTGGCTGTAATCCTATTGATGATATTATGTTAACCAGTAATCCTTTTTTAGAATTAAAAGAAGTGTCAGAGACAATGGTATCTTATCTTAAGAGCCTGGGATAGGCAAACAATTGGGACAAGCTACAAAGTCCTGGCTGTCTATCAAATTCTTCAATGTCGTTTAGTTGAATAAAACAAAAAATGTACCCTCTGCTGTAATTGATAAAGTACAATGTTTTCTCATATTAATAGAGTTTATAATATTGTTGGGGTACTGAAAACCCTTCATCCCTCATTTAGGTCAGATATTAAAACCATTATATGTGTTAATCAGAAAAGGTTGTACATGGTATGAGAAAACGCCTCCAGCAGGCTCCTTCTTAGGGGAAAAAAAAAAGAGTAAATAAGGCAATAACACAAGTTTAAGCAGTAAGGAGGGTGGTGAACCTTAACTTATCCTGTAAATTGGATGTAGCCAGTACCAATATTGGCTTTGGGTGGGGTTTGGGGCAGAGGCAACATTCTAAACAAATACCTCTTGGGTTTTAGTCACAATTGCAAGAAGACGCCAAAGTGCAATATAGCCCCTTTAAAAAAGCAACCACGTGCAGCATACCACACCCTGTTGCAAGTGAAAGGCTTAACCCAATAGTCTCCAGCCACTCTGAAGACTGCCATCCCTATCCAGGGAGGGTATTGCAGATACTAAAAACAAGACAGGAATAATAAACGTTGTAGGCTGCCCTCTGTGGGGAAGAGATCTCTGGAAGAACATATGGGATGCCAGCCAGCAGCAACAGGTAACTGTCTATCATGTCCCTGCCCCCTCCTCTAACATCTCTCTTGGGAGTGTTAAGGGAGATGCCCTCACAAAGATCCAGAGCCATACCACTGAGACCCAAAAAACAGCAGAGTGGCTCCACCGAAAAGGCAAACATTGTAGATACCAGACCTTGTGGTGCCTAGCCCAGCAGTTCCAACTGCCTGTCACTCGCCAGCAGCTCATGAACATCATCCATGAGAGTCCTTTGTGCTCACTCCAATAACAATGACATCAGTCCCTTCCTGTTCTCAGAAGGGGCAAGGTATGCTTTCAGTGCTGCAGACACTGCAATGGGACTTTTATAACCGGATCCTTACAACAATGGACTAAGTTTAAACCCAGCACTGTGGGCTGTAGCCACAGCTCCAGTTAGGATGCTAACAGCAGAACCAATGTAGGCATTGAGATTATGAGTTAAATGCCAGCTGCCCCGCATCCCAAAAAGAGGAAGTAATAATTTGTTGTTGCCTATGCCTCAATCTACACAAACTGCCCAGTACTCCCATTACTCAGGTCTTTCATCATATATAGATATAATCAAAGAGTTAGGAATGTTAGAGGTTCCCCTTTACAAAGTTTGCAATGATTAACAGGTCATAAGACCATGATTCAATTCCCCCATGACATAAATTGAAGAAAGGCAGCCTCCAGCCATAATGTCCGTGACTGATTGAGCAAGCCATAGCCTACGGGCTTGGAGGCAGCCCATCCGCTCCCAAAAATGAACAAAGGAGCCATATAACAGTGGAGCAGATAAGGGCCTTCAACCCTTCCAGGCCCAGGCACCTCCAACCCCTCCCGCATTCCAAGAATACCCCACCTCCTAGCCCACTACCCCCTAGCCATACAAGGGAAAAATTTGCTTTTACAGCCCCTTATTGGCCCCAAGCTGTACTTGGTTTCCCTGCCTATTGATTTACTGTATAAAGTCATATCCACCATCTGCCAGGGACAGACTGAAGTCTAATCTTCAGACCCCCTCTGCTGGGAGAACTTCTCAATAAACTTCC
This sequence comes from Tolypeutes matacus, assembly GCA_026826555.1. Lineage (NCBI taxonomy): Eukaryota > Metazoa > Chordata > Mammalia > Cingulata > Chlamyphoridae > Tolypeutes > Tolypeutes matacus. Next base: position 32,868,308 of record JAKSZT010000049.1, read on the forward strand.
TGCCTGCAATCATCAGTCTCCGTGTCCCAGTAAGTACCGCTTTTCTCTAACATGTACAATTAAAGAGCCTTTCCCCCCCACACACACACACAAAGTTTACAGTCCTACCCCACACCTTCTACCTTCCCCTTACGTATAAACAATCCATGATTAATAAAAAAAAATCTTTTTAACCTTTTCTTGGTGAAGGACCCAGGCAATGGAATTCAACAGAAATATTCATAACTTAGTCATTAACTAGCAAATAGAGACTTTAGGCAAATCCCTTTACACTTGTGTTCCTCTCTTTCTTCATATGCTAAAATATAATACCTATGCTGTCATCCTATCAGAGGTTCTTTGAGGTTAAGTGGGAAAATGATTATGAACATAATTGTTATGAATATGATTATAAAACCATAGAAACCAGTGATTTCACTTTCAAATATAAGTCTTTATTATTTATGCCTATTCTAGTGTAGAACACAAAATACATGCTCAATATATCCTTCAGTAATTGATTATAACTGGCCAGCCAGCCAGCAAGCCAGGCTGCTTCAGGAAACCCAATAAGAAAACATATTAGGTAAAATTTATTTATTTATTTATTTTTTAAAAGATTTTATTTATTTATTCATTTATCCCCCCCTTGCTGCTTGTGCTCACTGGGTCAGCTAACCACGCCGTGCGGGCGGGCTTGCTTTCACCAGGAGGCCCCGGGAACCGAACCCGGGGCCTCCCATATGGTAAACGGGAGCCCTACTGATTGAGCCACAGCCGCTTCCCTAGGTATAATTTACTTTTAAATACTTTTATTGTCAACACCAGTACCAAATTTCTCAATCTTGTTAGGTTTCCAAATCAACCTTAGAATTAGTTTTTGAACAAGAGTCAAAGACATGCGTAATCTATTCAACTGGGTAATGGGCCAAGCATGGGCATGATTAAGTCAGAGAGAAATAAGCCAGCAGTTGAAGAGTGGGTGGAAAGCTATTCACAATACCTGGTACCAGGTTAATACCAGTAGAGAAGGAGAGACAACTGGAGCAGGTAGGGCTATTGTAAAGCCCATGGAGGGGAACTTAGAGCACAGAGGAATCTTTGTCTCTTAAGTTAGTTTGATCTCATCTGTTGCACAGAGATTTTCTTTTCCCATGTGTGTATTTTTGCCTCTTTGATGTGACAGTTCTTAACTTTTATGATATCTCTGCAATTTAAATTCTAGGTGTTCTGTGTGGTAGTATTAAAAAGTCAAGAAGTTTCCTGCAAAAAGGGGAACTCCTATGAAGAGAAGGCAGTAAATTTAACACTTCTGATACTCATTAATTTTGTAAAACCAGTTAAGATATTTCTCTTTGGGTTTGGAGAGTTGAGATTTGATGTCTGCTTAAATAAATTTTTCTTCTTCCTTTCTCTTCTTCCTTTTTTCCCTCATTCCTCCTCATCCTATCTCCTATTTCCTCTATTTCCTAGGATCACCAGTTAGCTTTTTAAAATTTTAAAGTATTACTTACTCTTAATTAGAAGCATTTCTTAGTATCAACCCCTAGTTTAAGTCAACTATAAGACTGGAGTTCTACTTCTGCCAATGAACTAGCTAATTGACCTTGATCAATTTGCTTATCCTGTTGTCAACAATGGAGATAATAATGCCTTCCCTATCTACCTCAAAGGATTATTGAGATAATAAACGTGAAAGTGCTTTAATGAAATAAGAAGAGCAATACAAATGTCAGATGTTGTTATTCATAATTCATGAATTGATACACTGACTAATATTCTTTAACCAGAGTAATTTGGTTCCTGAATGTAAATTTTTTATTTTAATTTCTTATTAGAAAAGCTTTACTAAAATCTGGAAATGAATGGGTGGATCATTCTCAACAAGTTGTTTGCATGCAAGACACTTAAAATTATAGACTTAATATGTCAACAGAGACTTAATTAACTCAAGGCTAAAGCCTATTGTTTAACATCCAAAAAAATAAAAATGTTAGAACAAAAGGCTTTAAGTATATTCACTGTTGAAGCTTTTGGGAAGGTGCTGATTGCCAGGGGGTATCAACAGTCATTTAACAAGACTTGATGACATCAGTCTGAGTCATGCTAGTATGTAAAATTAGTATGAGGTCATTTTAAGCTAATCAAATGGGTGGTTGGAGAGAGGTGCCAGTCACTATTTATTACCTCAATGAGCAACAAAAGGACTGGACTTAGTCAGTGGAAACCAAGGGTTTAATGAATCAGACCAAATAAGGAGGGTGGTGGTAATTGTGTCATTAAGGCCCTAATTCTGAGAATCTGTCTACTTCTTATGTTGGCCCTAAGGCAACTTTCCAAAGGTGATTCTATGGTCATTAAAAAAGCTTTCCGCTTTCAAATGTAGGGCTTTTCTTATTGCGGTCACTGCTGGGTTACTGGGAGTTTGTTCTGGGTCATTGGGAATGTTCATTATTGGTCTGCAAAAATGTTAGTAATGCTCCTCAAATTCTCTTCCAATGGCAGATGTCTAATCAGTTAGTTGATGTAACCATATTAAAAAACATGAAGCTGATTATATCAAATGGCTTCTAGAAACCAGTCTCATTTTCTTACTGTGACATCACATCAGACAAGCACATAAATGACTATAATTCAAGGAAGATGCCATTAAAAAAGTATAAAAGGCTGTAGCTGAGGGGAAGACCAGTGGACTAAAATCTTTTATATCTGAATGGCGAGCTCAGGGGCTGCTTTTGGAAAGATGACTCTTATAGCCATTTGTAAGATAAATTGAAATAGAGGGGAGATAGATGGATTAGAAGATATGTTTGTTTTCTAGCCCTGCCATAACAAAGTACCACAATCTGGAAGGTTTAAAACAACAGAAATTTGTCTACAGTTCTGAAGCCTGGAAGTCTGAAATCAAGGTATTGGCAGGTCCATGTTCCCTCTAAAGTCTCTAGGGAAAAATCTGTTCATGCTTCCTCCCTGCCTTCTGAAGGTCACTGGCAATCCTGGTAGTTCCTTGGCTTATGACAGCATAGTGCCAATCTCTGCCTTTTTCTTCACATGGCTGTCTTTTCTCTCTATTTGTCCCTTTGCTAATCCAATTTGCCCTCAACTAATCACATCCTCAAAGACTCTATTTTTAAATGAGGTCACATTCATGAGATTGGGATATAGGAATTAAACATATATTTTTGGAGGACACAACTCAAGCCTGAACAGAAAGCTAGAAGTCATGAGGCTCTGACGTTAAAGCAGTTTTATTGAGATATATTCACATACCATACAATCCATTCAAAGTGTACAATCAATAGCTTTTAGTATAATCATTGAGTTGTGCATTCATCACCACAATCAATTTTAGAACATTTTCATGACTCCAAAAAGAAAAACCCCATACCTCTCAATCTCTCTATCCTTCCCCAGCCCTATGTACAGATCTATTTCTGTATCTATAGATTTATTTGTATTTACAATTCATATAAATGTAATCATAGTAGATGTAATACTTTGTGTCAGGTTTCTTTTACTTAGCATAATTTTTTAAATTAATATTTTTAAATTAGAGAAGTTGTAGGTTTACAGAAAAGTCTGGTAAAAAAAATACAGTGTTCCCATATATCCCCCTACTGTTGATATCTTGCATTAGTGTGGTACCTTTTTTACAATTGAGAAAGAATATTGAAATAGTACTATTAACTGTAGTCTACCTTAGGTATATTTTTCCCCTACTAACCACCCTATTATTAACACCTTTTAATAGTGTCATACATTTGTTATAATTCCTGAAAGAACATTCTTATACTTGTATTATTGATCGCAGTCCATCGCCTACAAGGTTCACTGTGTTCTACAGTCCCATGTTTTATCTTCTAACTTTCATTCTAATAACATACATGACCCAAAACTTCTCCTTTCAACCACATTCACGTACATATTTCAGCACTGTTAGTTACACTCACAATAATGTGCTACTGTCACTACCATCCATTTCCAAACCTTTACAAACAACCAAAATACAAATTCTGTACAAATTAAGCCTCAGCTCCCCGTTATCTACTCTAGCTTTTCCCCTGGTAACGTATATTCTAGATTCTATCTCTATGAGTTTGCTTATTATAATTAGTTCATATCAGTGAGATCATACAATATTTATCCTTTTGTGCCTGGCTTACTTTACTCAACATAATATCCTCAAGGTTCATCCATGTTGTCACATGCATCAGGGCTTCATTCCTTTTTATGGCTGAATAATATTCCATTGTATGTGTATACCACATTTTGTTTATGCATTCATCAGTTGAGGGACAACTGGAATGCTTACATCTTTTGGCAATTGTAAATAATGTGACTATGATCATTGGTGTGCAAATATCTGTTCAAGTTCCTGCTTTCAGTTTTTGTTTTTTTTTTTTTTTGGTGTATACTTAGTAGTGGGATTGCCAGATCAAATAATTCTATACTTAGGCTCCTGAGGCATTGCCAAACTATTTCCCACAGCAGCTGCACCATTTTACATTCGTCTCAGCAATGAATTAGTGTTCCTATTTCTCCACATACTGTCCAACACTTATAATCTTTGGGAGGTGGGGGTGGGATGGATTATGAAATGATATCTCATTGTGGTTTTGATTTGCATTTTCCTAATAGTTAGTGATGTTGCGCATCTCTTCATGTGCTTTTTAGCCATTTGTATATCCTCTTTGGAGAAATGTCTACTCAAGTCTTTTACCTATTGCTTTTTAATTGGATTGTCTTTTTATTGTTGAGTTGTACGATATCTTTATATATTCTGGATATTAAAACCTTATCAGGGGGGACGGATATGGCTCAAATGGTTGGGCATCCATCTCCCATATGGAGGGACCCAGGTTCAATCTCTGGGACCTCCCGGTAATAAAATAAAAAAAATAAAAAATAAAATAAAAGAAAGCCTTACCAGGGTGGGAAGCGGCTGTGGCTCAATCAGTAGGGCTCCGGTTTACCATATGGGAGGCCCCAGGTTCGGTTCCCGGGGCCTCCTGGTGAAGGCAAGCCCACCCGCACTGCGTGGTTAGCTGACCCAGCGAGCACAAGCAGCAAGGGGGGGATAAATGAATAAATAAATAAAATCTTAAAAAAAAAACCTTACCAGGGAAGTGGCTGTGGCTCAGGCAACTGGACTCCCGCCTATCACATGGGAGGTAGCTGGTGCCAATCCCAGTGCCTCCCAAAGAAGACAGTGAGCTGGCACAAAGGACAGATGCTGCAAGCTGATACAACAAGAGACACAAGAAGAAAAAACATAATGAGAGATTACAGCACAGCAGGGAGCCCAGGTGGCTCAAGTGATTGGGTACCTCCCTCCCACATCGGAGGTCCTGGTTCAGCTACCAGTGCCTCCTAAAGAAACAAAGAGGGTGAACAGACACAGCAAGTGAAAGACAACAAGAGGCTGAGTAGAAATCGATCAATTCATTCATTAAATCTTTAAACACACACACACACACACACACCTTATCAGTCCGACTGGCCCGAGCAGGTCGGTGTACCTGCAGAGAGACCGGAAGTAGGGCTCCTTGGCCCGGAGCGCTCCGGCTGGGGCCGCTGGGGAAACGGGACGATGTCTGCTCGCTCTCCGGGGCCCACCGCGCACTCTCGGGAGGTGCGGAGAAGGAGTCACTGTGGCCCGAGCACCCGCCCCCGCCCGACCTGGAGCGCAAGGAGGCTGCGAGGGAGGAGAGGGCCGCAGCCGCCACCAGCGCTGGGGCGCGGAGAGTGGCTGGGAGCCGCTGCCGCCGCCGCGAACCCGACGGCCGAGGACTACCCGGAGGGGGCGGTGACGGCGACCCCTGAGGAGAAGCTGCAGCCCCCACCGCCGCTGCCTGAGGAGAACCCCTGGACCAAAAAACCTCCCCAGCACCCGCCCCGCGCCAGGCCAGGGCCGCCGCCGCCGCCGCCGCCCCCCACTGGAAATCCTGGAGGCAGGGCTCAGTTCCCCCAAGATTAGAAAAGCAGGAAAACTCAGGACAAAGAAATCCAACAAGGCTGGTGATTTCAGCGATATGGCAAATTGGCCAACACCAAGCGAATTAGTGAACACTAGGATGTCAAAGTGTTATCAGCCAAGGAAATAAGAGCCACAAAGTAGAAAAGAAAAAAAAGAGAAGGTTGAAAAGAGAACCAACAGTGATAGGAAAGAAAACCGGGAAACAAAATTAGATGGTCCCAGTGAGAATGTCATCGAAGATGAAGCTCAGTCAAGTAATCAAGGAAAGAGAGCTAATAAACAAAAGTGGGTACTACTCCACTTAGATGATGTAAGACCAGGATCCCGAAACAGCTCTTGAAACAAACAACAAAAAATCAGCACATAACAATAGACGAAATAACACAAGAAGTTGTAGGTGAGATAGAGAAGAGATGCTCAAGAGCAAGTTTCCAGTGTGAGAAGTGAAGGTGGTAATATTGAAGGTTTCTTTAGAGCCGAGGAAGAGTCTGAGGATGAGACTCAGGACAGGGAAGAGGACAAAGCAGAGGAAATCCTCAATTGAACTTTGATTACTCATATGGTTACCCAGAACGTGGTGAACGGACTGATCAACCATTTCAAGCAGAACTTAATACAGTATGATGTGCTACTAGGATGATGGTACAGGTGTATCCCACGGAAGAAACATTGCTTAAAGAGTATATTTAGCGCCAAATTGACTATTACTTCAGTATAGAAAATTTGGAAAGGGACTTCTTTCTTAGGGTAAAGCTGGATGAACAAGGCTTCTTGCCTATTTCCCTCATTGCTGGTTTCCACGGTGTTCAGGCTCTCACTACAAACCTTAATCTCATTTTAGAGGCACTGAAAGATAGCACAGAAGTGGAAATTGTGAGTGAGAAGATGAGAAAAAACATAGAACCAGAAAAATGGCCAATTCCTGGCCCTCCTCCACGTAGAGTGTCACAAACAGACTTCTCTCAACTGATTGATTCCCTGGACTTCGTATCAGGCCAGGCGTTTTGGCTCACATACAGTCAGGGTGATGATCTACTGATGCTCTTGGATGTCATTTGATCAGAATACGCAATGGAATAGGTGACTCACTGAAATGTCAATATAAATATTGGAACAAGTCGTGCTGCAGCTGTGAAAGCAACCCTGACTGTCTTCTGGGCAAGAATGTCTACTCCTACTCCTTGTGGAGGAAGCTGAACCAACACTACAGTGGAGATGATCGCCTCTGTGATGATGACAGACAGACCAGAAGAGGGCTGTTTTTATAGAAGTTTCCCATTTGTGGGTAATTGGCCTGTGTTACATGGGCTACCTTTATTCACAGTGGGAAAGTTAAATATTCTGGAAATCCTACAAGAGTCTGTCTTTTGCTTCCAGACTTGTATACATCAACAATGCAGAAATAGGCTCGAGAGGCATTTCCCAAATTGTCAGGTCCTTTGCTATTTGATTTGCCCTTCAGTATAGTGTACATTGCATTACTTGCATGTTGTCATATTTCATAGTGACTATAAACTTTATTAATGTGGGCACAAACATAAGAAATTTAAGTAATGAATGAGGTTATATTTTTCTTTATTCTTCAAAATATATTTTTGATACATCAGCATGAGAGACTGCTCATCAATAAAGCATTGATGATGGGCACTCTCCCAGATATTTTTTTCTCGTTCTTCTTTGTCAGTCCTCCAGGCCTCTAGTCTGAGCAAGCAACTTGGGCAGGTGTGTATTTTTGTTTTTTGGGGTTTTTTGTTTGTTTGTTTGTTTGTTTGTTTGTTTGTTTTTTTGAGATAATGGGCCGGGGATTGAACCCCAGACTTTGTATTTGGGAAGCTGGTGCTCAACCACAGAGCCACATCGGTTCCCCTGAGTTTGTTCCCTCGTTTGTTTACTTATTGTTTTTTTGTTTTGTTTTGTCTTTTAGGAGTCACTGGGGACCAAACTTGGGACCTCCCATGTGGAGGTCAAGCAGGCACTCAACTGCTTGAGCCACATCGGCTCCCCAGGCAGGTGTTTAAAAGTTGAAGAAAAGTAATATTGTTTTAGGGCTTTTGGGGGTTTTGTTTTGCTTTGTTTTAATAATGGCTCATTGCACAAGTTAATTTATTATGTAAACTTGGGGTCTAAGATGACATTTTTATCCTGCTTATGAACAGGTATCTGGTAAGTTATATAAAATGGAAAATTATTTTCCATGGGGCTCTGAAGATAGGTAATTGAAGTTGGTGATGCCCGTCCATTAACCATTTATGCATTATTAATAAAATTATAAGAATAAAATCATTAAAAAAAATTTTAAGCCCTATCAGATATGTGGTTTCCAAATATTTTCTCCACTGAGTAGCTTGTCTCTTCACATTCATAACAAAGTCCTTTGAGGCAAAAAAGTTTTTAATTTTGAGGAGGTCTCATTTATCTATTTTTTTCTTTCCTTGCTTGTGCTTTGGGTGTAAGGTCTAAGAAACCACTGCCTAAAACAAGATCCTGAAGATCCTTCCCTACACTTTCTTCTAGGAGTTTTATAGTCATGGCTCTTATATTAAGGTCTTTGATCCATTTTGAGTTAATTTTTGTATATGGTGTGAGATAGGGGCGCTGTTTCATTCTTTTGCATATGGATATCCAGTTCTCCCAGCACCATTTGTTGAAGAGGCTATTCTTCCCCAATTGTGTGGACTTGGCAGCCTTGTCAGACATCAATTGTCCATAGGTGTGAGGGTCCATTTCTGAGCTCTTAATTCTATTCCATTGGTCGATATATCTGTCCTGGTGCCACTACCATGCTGTTTTTTGTTTGTTTGTTTGTTTGTTTGTTTTAATTTATCTTCTTTTATTTATTGTTGCTTGTGCTTTAGTTGTCAAATACAGACTCTATTGACTAATCAATGATCATTAAGATTACTCTATGATTTTTCCCAAGAGTTCTGTGGTTTTATATTTTAAATTTAGGTCATTGATTCATTTTGAGCAAATTTTTTATGTAAAATTATTTAGGAATTCAACTTCATATTTTGCATGTATTTACTCAGTTGTCATGCTATCACAAGTTTCTGTTTTAATTTTTCAAGTTAGAACATTGTTCAAATTCCTCAAAGACAAATTATAGTAAGTTAAGAATGTTTCCACTGCGTAGAACCCAAATAACTCAGTAAAGCTGTTATATGGAAAAGAGGATTTTCATTTTAGAAGATACATAAAATAATAGTGAGTTAAATTACACTGAATTAATGTACATTCTTTGGACACAAATTTTCTCATATATATATTTATTCACTACAAAACTTTGAGGAAAAGTATTTAAATCATTTTGAACTATTCTCTGTTTCCAACAAACAAAGAACAAACAATATTTTTTCTGTATTTAATGTTTTCTCCATCTTAGTGAAATAATTAAAAGCATAAGAGACTATTCTCAATCATGAATTATAATTTATAGAAGCAAATAAAATTCAGTTTCTACTCACTGTTTGCTTTGGTATAGTGTGTTAAGAAAAATTTTTGATCTGTTAAATAAGATTTCTGGGAATATAAGAAGTAAATGAAATTTAGCATAATACTGATAGTTCATAGCCTATCTATTTGTGTTGATATTGGTGTAATTGTGTTCTCCTTAGGCATTTGGGCCACTAATCTAGAAAAGTAATACTTTAGTGCATTTAAAGTCATTTTTTTCTTCAAATTCTTGAAAATCATAGTACCTGATAGTGCTACAAAATATGTACACCCCAATAATGAATTAAAGCAAAAACATTATCATAACTATGTAAAGATTTCATACTTAGGAAAATACCATGCTGTTTTGATTACTGTAGCTTTGCAATATGCTTTAAAGTCAGGACGTGTAAGTCCTCCAACTTTGTTCTTTTTCAACATATTTTTGGCTATTCAGGTCCCCTTACCCTTCCAAATAAATTTGGTAATTGGCTTTTCCATTTTTGCAAATAGGCTTTTGGGATTTTTTTCTTAACAAATCAATTTTATTGATACATATTAATAAAGAATAAATCCATCCAAAGTGTATAATCACTGGTATTCAGTATAATCACATAGTTGTGCATTCACCACTTCAATCATTTTAGAGTATTTTCATTATTCCATTAATAATAATAAACAAACAAACAAATAAACAAAAACCTCATCACCTCTCAATCTCTCTATGCTTCCCCTGCCATACATAGCTGCTAGTCTGTTTCCATCTCTCTAGTTTATTTGTATTTATATTTTGTAAAAACAGTCTTATATATGCAATATCATCCATATTTGTATTTCACATGAGGTTTCACTATGTTATACCATTCCATGTTACATTTTTTAACTTTCCTTCTAGTAATGTACATGACTTTAGACTTACCCTTTCAACCTCTGTCATACCCATATAACAGCTCTGCTAATTACAAATACTGATGTGCTTTCACCATTTCTATTCGTTTCCAAAGATATACAAACAAGCTTTTTACCAATTCTGCACAGATTATCCCTCAGCTTTCCATTCTCTACCTTCATTCTATTTTCTGGTGACCTATATTTTTATTGGGGTTGCATTGACTGTGAAGTCATTCTGGGTAGAATTGACATCTTAAAGGTATTTAGTCTTCCAATCCATGAACACAGAATGTCTTTCCATTTATTTAGGTCTCCTTTGATTTCTTTTAGCAATGATTTTTACATCCTTGGTTAAATTTATTCCTAGATATTTTATTATTTTAGTTGCTATTATAAATGGATTTTTTTCTTGATTTCCTCCTCAGCTTTCTCATTACTAGTATATAGAAAAACTATTGATTTTTATGTATTGATCTTGTACCCCACCACCTATTTTTCAGGACTTTCTATATATAGGGTCATGTTATCTGTAAATAGTGAAAGTTTTATTCTTCCCTTCCAATTTGGATGCCTTTTATTTCTTGACTGCTCTGGCTAGAACTTCCAGTACTATGTTGAATAACAGTGGTGACAATGGACTTCCTTGTCTTGTTCCCAATCTTAGAGGGAAAACTTCAGTCTTTCACCGTTGATTATGATGCTAGATGTGGGTTTTTCATATATACCCTTTATCATGTTGAGGACATTTCTTTCTATTCATATTTTTCTAACTGATTTTATCAAGAAAGGATGCTGAATTTTGTAAATGCTTTTTCTGCATCAATTGAGATGATAATGTGGTTTTTTCCCCCCCTTTGTTTTGTTGATGTGATGTCTTACATTAATTGATTTTCTTATGTTGTACCATTCTTTCATACCTAGGATAAAATCCACTGGATTGTGGTGTATAATTCTTTTGATGTGCTGTTGGATTCTATTTGCAAGTGTTTGGGGTTTTTGTTTGTTTGTTTGTTTTTTGAGGATTTTTCCATCTATATTCATCAGAAAAATTGGTCTTTAATAATCTTTTGTAGTATCTTTATCTGGCTTTGGTATTAGAGTGATGTTGGCTTCATAGAATGAGGCTGTCCTCTTCAATTTTTTTTTTTTTTTAAAGATTTTATTTATTTATTCATTTATCCCCCCCTTGCTGCTTGTGCTCGCTGGGTCAGCTAACCACGCCGTGCGGGCGGGCTTGCCTTTACCAGGAGGCCCCGGGAACCACAGCCGCTTCCCCTCTTCAATTTTTTGGAAGAGTTTGAGCTGGATTTGGTATTAATTCTTCTTGGAATGTTTGGTAGAATTCACCTGTGAAGCAATCTGGTCCTGGGCTTTTCTTTTTTGGGAAGGTTTTGATGAATGATTCAATCTCTTTTCTAATTTTTCTTTTGAGTTCTCCTGTTTCTTGTAGAGCCAGTATAGGTTGTGCATGTGTTTCTAGGAATTTGTCCATTTCATTCAGGTTATCTAACTTGTTGGTATATAGTTGTATATAGTGTAGTCTTTTTTTTTTTAAGATTTATTTTATTTATTTATTTATTCTCCTCCCCCCTTGTTGTTCAATGTCGCTGTCTGCTCTCTGTGTCCATTCGCTGTGTGCTCTCTGTGTCTGCTCATCTTCCCTTTAGGAGGCACCAGAAACCGAACCCAGGACCTCCCATGTGGTAGGCAGAAGCCCAATCACTTGAGCCACATTCGCTTCCCTACAGTGTAGTCTTATGATCCATTTTATTTCTGTGGGATTAGTAATAATGCCTCCCCTCTCATTTCTGATTTTATTTATTTGAATCTTCTCTCTTTTTTCTTTGCCAGTCTAGCTAAGGGTTTGTCAATTTTATCGATCTTTTCAAACAACTAACTTTTGGTTTTGTTAGTTCTCTTTATCATTTTTTATTCCTGATTTCATTTATTTCTGCTTCAATCTTAGTTATTTCTTTCCATCTGCTTGCTTTGGGGTTAATTACTGTTTTTTATTTTTTTCTAGTTCCTCCTGGTATGCAATTAGGCCTTTGATTTTAGCTCTTTCTTCTTTGTTAATATAAACATTTAGGGCTATGCATTTCCCTCTCAGCACTGCTTTTGCTGGTTTCCATAAGTTTTGATATGTTGCATTCTCATTTTCATTCATCTCAAGATATGTACTGATTTTCCTTGCAATTTCTTCTTTGACATACTAATCATTAAAGAGAGTGTTATTTAACTTCCACATATTGGTGGATTTTCCAGTTCTCCACCTGTCATTGACTTCCAGCTTCATTCCATTGTGGCCAGAGAAGATGGTTTGTATGATTTCAATCTTTCTAAATCTATTGAAAGTTGTTTTGTGACCCAACATGTAGTCTACCCTGGAGAACAATCCATGTGCACTTGAGAGAAATCTGTATATTGCTGTTTTGGGGTACAGTGTTCTGTATATGTCTGTTATATCTAGTTCATTTATCATATTATTCAACTTCTCTGTTTCCTTATTGATCTTCTATGTAGATGTTCTATCTATTGATGAGAGTGGTTTATTGAAGTCTCCAGCTATTACTGTAGAGGTGTCTCTCCCTTCAGTTTTGTCAGTGTTTGCCTCATGTATTTTCAGGCACCTGTGGTTACCTGCATAAATATTTATTATTGTTATTTCTTCTTGATGGATTGTCCCTTTTATTAATATATAGTGTCCTTCTTTGCCTCTTTTATCAGCTTTGACTTAAAGTCTATTTTGTCCAATATTAGTATAGCTACCCAAGCTCTTTTGTGGTTAATATTTACATGGAATATTTTTTTCATTCTTTCACTTTCAACCAGTTTGTGTCTTTGGATCTAAGGTGAGTCTCTTGTAAACAACAAATAGTGGGATCATGTTTTTTAAAATCAATTCTGCCAACCTGTGTCTTTTGATTGGGGAGTTTAATCCATTAACATTCAGTGCTATTACTGTAAAGGCAGTACTTACTTCAGCCATTTTGTTTTTTGGTTTTTATGTATCTTTTTTTTTTTTTTTAATGAAACACTTCACAAATTTGTGTGTCATCCTTACACAGGGGCCATGGTAATCTTCTCTGTATCGTTCCAGTTTTAGTATATGTGCTGCTGAAGCAAACACCATATCTTTTTTTTCTGTCTCTCTTTTCCATTACTGCAACCCCCTTTTCTGTATAGTTGATATTTTGTGTTGTATTGACTAATCTCTTTCTCATTTTTCTTTCTGTATATTTTTAAAATACTTTCATTGTGGTTAACCTGGGGTTTATATTATATAACCTACATCTATAATCTACCAATTTGAAAAGATACCAACTTAGCTTAAATAGCATACATATTCTCTGTTCCCATATCTCTCTGTTCCCCCTTTTTACATTGTTTTTGTCCCACTTTACCACTTTATATTTTGCACATCTGTTAACAGGAAATATGCCTTTTTCATTTTCAATTGTATTCTAATTCTTATATGCATTAAAGATTGAGAGTTGTATATTGAGGATAGAGTACTATGGGGTTTTGCATTTACCCTTTAAGTTACCCTTATTGATGATCTTCATTTTTTTCACACAACTCCAAGCCACTCTCTCCTGTCTTTCCCTTTCAACCTGTAGAACTCCTGTTTGTAATTCTTGTAGGGCAGGTCTCTTGTTAATGAACTCTCAGTTTCTGTTTATCTGTGAGTACTTTAAACTCTTTCTCATTTTTGAAGGACAGTTTTTCCAGATAAAGAATTTGAGGCTGGCAATTCTTCCTCTTTCATTACCTTAAATATATCATACCATTCCCTTCTTGCCTCCATAGTTTCTGATGAGAAATCATCAGTTAGTCTTATTGAGGATTCCCTGTATGTGACAAATAATTTTTCTCTTGCTGCTTTCAGAATTCTCTCTTTATCTTTGGCAATTTGGCATTCTGATAAGTATGTGTCTTGGATTAGGTCTATTGGGATTTATTCTATTTGGAGTATGTTGCACTTCTTAGACATGTATATTTATATCTTTCATAAGAGTTGGGAAGTTTTCAGCCATTATTTCCTCAAGTATTCTTTCTTCCCGTTTTTCCTTCTTATCTCTTTCTGGGACACCTATGACATGTATGTTTGTGCACTTCATGCTGTCATTCAAATCCCTGAGACTCTGTTCAATTTTTTTCTAATCTTTTCTCTATTTGTTAATCTTTACGATTTATGTTGTCCTAACTTCTAGCTTGTTGATTCTTTCTTCTACCTGTTCAAATCTGTTGTTGTTTGCCTCTAGTGTATTTTTTTTCTTTTTTCTTTTTTTATTGTTTTTTTTTTCTTTTTTGTTGTTGTTTTATTTTTTATTTTTCTGTTATTTTTAAATTTTTATTTCCTTTTGTTTTTTGGGTTAAAATTTTTTGTTGTTTTTCTGGTGTATTTTTAGTCTCTACTATTGTGCCTTTCATCCCATTATTTCTGTTATGTTTCTTTTTGTACTTTCAAATTATTCTTTATGCTCACACATGCTCTTAATATCCTTTATCTGGAACAGAATAAAAGTATACAAAATATCAAAGTGAATCACTCACATTAGGGGTGATTATTGTTTTGTGAAACTTTTGTTTCAGTGATAGATACATGTATATGATTTACAATGTAAAATATATTTCTTCTGTGGTTCATGGTCAGGAAAGTTTGAAATACAACTAGTCCTGATTGATAAGACAGCAATTCAAGAAATAGATGTTGGGTATATAAATGATAAATCCCTGGTACTGACCAAGGCAATGGCTTAGTTATAAAAATTAAGAGCTACCAGATTTTTAAAAATCTGAGATAATGTGGGTGTTTATAATAAAATTAAAATGAAATTTTCATTTAAAAAAATATGTATATATATATATATATATATATCCTTTATCTCTTTAAGCATATTTCCTTTATGTCCTTGAATTGATTTAGATTTGTTTAAACATCTTTGATTAGTTGTTCCAACTTCTGAGTCTCCTTTGAAGTTTTCATTTGTTCCCTTGACTGAACCATATCTTCCTGTTTCTTAGTATGGCTTGTGATTTTTTCTAATATCTAGGCATTTGATTCTCTTGGTGGGTTAACTTTTTTTTTTTTTTACTGGGAGGTACCAGGGATCGAACCCCGGTCTCTCCATATGGTAGACGGACGCCGAACCTTTTGAGCCACATCCGTTTCCCTTGGTGGGTTAACTTTGAAGGTCCATTTCTCCCTCTTGTCTAGGGTTTTATTGTTGATTGCCTTTGTGTTAAGGCTCTTTCTTTGACCCTTGGTATAACTTATTCTAGACCTTTAGAATAGCCCATGTTTAACTGTTCAGATTTTCTCAGCTCTTCTTCATCTGATTCTGGCCCTGGATAAGCAGTGCAATTTTTAATATTGCACCTTTTGTGCAACTGTTTCACTTCCAGGAGAGAGCTTCTTTTTTCCTCTTCCCTTTCTAGGAATCTTAATCTGTTCTCTTTGTGTTTGTACAGACTTTTCTCCCCAGCTTCTGTGATTTGTTTAAATTCTCTCTCTCACTCAGTGCCCTGTTTTCCTTACACTTTTCAGTTCTGGGACCCATCCTGTCTTACAGCAGTTCAGTTTACCCCTCCCCCCCTCTTTTTTTTTTTTTCTCAGTGAGGTTTTTCTGCCTCTGGTTTCTTCCTGTTAGGCTTCCCTCCCCAGGGAGCCAGATGGGGTCAATCCAGAAAGATGGGTCACTTCGGAAAAGTCTATTTTACCTTTGGGTGGGCCTGCTGACTGAAACTGGATTGGTCACAACAGTTCTTACCAGTCTTCCAGCCTTTCTATGATAGTCTGCTCCACCGCGACCCCTCCCTGGCCCTTTTGTATGCAGCACTTCTCAGCAGCTTGTCTTCCACCCTGGGTCTCTGTGGACTTACGTCCCTGTTCCTGGATATGTGAGGAGTTCTAACTCTCTGCTGTGATTTGATCTACAGTCTGTCCATAGTGAGAGGAACCCAGGGCCATGCTACCTCTGTGTGGCTCCTGAGCTGTGCAGGACCAAGTGACCGGGAGGGGAAATGGGAACTGACCAATGGTCCAGGATAGACTTCTCCTTGTTGAGATTTTTCTGTTTCCCTGATTCGGCATTTGTGGAGTCATTCTCTAGTCTCTACCATCCTCCAGAGTTCAAACCAAGTGGAATTTGTACTTTGTTTACTAAATCTTTGGGGAGGCTTTTTCAAAGGATATTTCCATTGCCATGTTGATGACATCACTTCCTGAAGGAGATATTTTTGAGATAATATACATGGAGTAGAAAAAAAAAAAAAAACCCAAGAGTTAAAGAGAATGCTGTTTTTCAGCCATATAATGTTTTTCAGCCATATAATTTCAGGTGGAGCAAAAGCACAAAGCAGAGGCCCAGAACCAGTATCCAATCTGCCCCCTGCAATGGGCATACACTTATAGAACATGAATGAAGAGGCCATGATTGAACTGAGAGACCAAGAAAGGGTCCAAAATCTTGGTTTCCAATTCCAGGAGACAGAGAGATGGGAGGGATGCAATATGGTATGAATTGATGGTTGTCAAACCTTAGCTTGCATCAAATTCACCTGGAGGGCATGTTTTCGTTTCAGATTCAGTATTTCTAGCACGTTCCCAGGTGCTGGTCTGGGGACCAACACTTGAGAACCACTAGAGCAGAGACAGAAGTATGAGCTTTGAATTTAGAACAGTAAATGAAGAAATAACACTGACCTCATAGTTTATGGTAAAGATTAAAGGGTATGTATGAATCTATGAAGTATCTTACACATAGTTAGTGTTTAACATGAGATCTTTAGGCAGATTGGTAGGTAGGTAGGATAATAGTTAGGTACATAGCATGGTAGGTAATAGGTAAGGATGATAGGTCAGTAGATAGGTAGAAAGGTAGATAGGTACACTAGTAGGTAGGTAGGTAGATAGGTAGGTAGGTAGGTAGACAGTTATATAGAAAAGAAGAAGCCTACCAGACATGGGCAGGAAGAGAGGATATTAGAGAGATGATGAGTCATGCAAGGAAATTTGTGGTCCAAAGAACATGGGCAGAATAGTTCCCTAAGCCAAAGAGCAGATAGCCCCAGATACCCTGTATTTGCCAGCAGGGTGATTGACTGTTTCAATATACAGTTGGGGAGCAAGAATTAACATGGTAACTGTACTGGATCCTGTAAATGGTGATAAAACAGACCATAACAATGCATGAACATCACCATCTACAATACATGGTGACCACTAAAGATGCATTTCAAAAGAGGATACATATTGGGGGGCGGATGTGGCTCAAATGGTTGGGCATCCATCTGCCATATGGAGGGACCTGGGTTCGATCCCTGGGACCTCCCGGTAAAATAAAAAAAAAAAAAAAAAAAAAAAAAAAATATATATATATATATAGAAGGCGCATGGGCTGCCAGGCTCTATGCTGCTAAGCCATCGGGTCCCGGGAGCCATGCAGCAGGATGATGACGTAACAGGAGAGAGACAAGACGAGATGCTCTGAAAGCTCCAGAAGCTAGGAGCTGAGGTGGCGCAGGCGGCAGAATACCTCTCTCCCACATCGGAGGTCTCCAGAATCGAATCCTGGTGAAGACTGGAGGAGGAGGATGAGAAGAGATGGCAGGAAACAGACATGGAGAATTGCCCAGCAAATGGACACAAAACAGCAAATGGGGAAGGGGGGGGGGGTTAAAATGGATAAAGTAAATAAATAAATAAATCTTTAAAAAAAAAAAAAAGAGGATACATATGGCTTAGTCTTGGATGCTAGGGTTAGAAGACAAAAGATGGGTAGAGTCTACCATTGGCAAGACTCTTCTCTTTGTTCTGGGAAAAATTTAGGGCAGTAGCATGGCACCAAAAGGCATGGAATAGGGGGGCAGGAAATAAGGAGAAGGGAAAAGAGGTAAAGGTAGCAAATTCTGTTACAAGCAGGATTGGCAACACAGTTTGTTGGGTCCAATGCAAAATGGAAATATGGAGCCCTTTATTCAAAAATTAAGAATTTCAATGAGCAGCAGTCTTGATTTAAGTGTGACAACGTTCTTTCTAAACATGGATCCCTATTTGACTGTACAGGTCAAAAGACCATCCTGGTTACAAGACCACAGTATCACTACTGTGCTGTGAGTATTCAGTGGGAAAAATGAATAGCCTGTATTTTCAAACTCTAGCACAGTTTACTCGCCTTGACAATCTCTTAGAATAAAATAAGAAACTCCAAGGAAAGAAAATCCCTTTTCTCCCATTTTAAATCCTGTAAATGCAAACTGGTTACTCAGAGCCTCCAAAGTGTTTTGGGGCTCACATAACATTTTAAAACTTGATGAAAGTGAATGCCTTTATCAGGGGCATGCCTTCCCCACCAGGCTCATGAAGGTCAATGGGTTTGTAGATTTGGTTTAAGACCTGGTCATGAAAAGTCAAAAGTTCCTTGTTTGTGATCCATTTTGTGATTAACATATTAAATCCATAAGATTTATGCTGGCTAGTAAATATACCTCACTCTTCAACAAACCCTGGCTTCATATTCAAATGTTAGATAGTGTCTATAATAGACACTAGGAGGCAGTATTGTCTAGTAGTCTGTTTAAAGGCCACAAACCAAGGAATTGTCTTTCCTCAGTCTTACTTGATAAGGACTAAACATTCAATGTAAAAAGATGAAGGAACATTTTTAATGGGATATCTTACAATAATGTAAATATATTAGCTTTATGAGGAGCGTGGCAAAAGAAAAACAGAAAGGTATTTTGACTGCCGAGGGCCATTATTGGTAAATGATTCAACGTAAAACCACAGGGTCAAATTCTGGTTTCAAGACAGGCTGAAAGGGGTTCTAGTGAATGACTAGCCTGGAACTGAATAAGAGCTCCCCCGCCCCCCACACACACACACCAAGGTAAACTTGCCGTGCAGTGAAGCCCAAGTCACTGGTTTGTCTAGATGCCAGGGAGGTTTCTACTAGAGTCCTATGGCCTGAGGCTTAACAGCTTTCCTTTGTTGGCAAAAAAAAGTAGAAGTTATATGTGAAAGAAACTAATAATAGTCTAACATCCAAGGCAATTCTTCTGGCCTTAGAACAAACCTTGTGACAATTCCACACCTACAGGGCCACAAATCCCTCCTGGTCCCACTTCCTGAAAAAGCCAGCCAGCCATTCATGTCTTCCAGAAATACTCATTGAGTTCCTAAAATGGGAATAGAAAGAGTTAGGTATTATTATCTATCTTCTTACATATATTAAAGGAGATCATTCATGTACACAGATAACTACATGTGACAGTATGTTTAAGGAAATAATATGACTTTTATAGTCTATGCAATTGTATTTCCAGGTGGGATAGAGAGAGAACCCTTCAGACAAGAGTAATTTGGCTTCACAAAAGAAATGGCACCTGAGAGAGGCCTTTCAGTTAGAGGAAAAGGGAACAGAAATAGAAAAGCACAACTTGGGTTTAAGGGTAGACCTTCATAAGCTATGTGTAGAAAGAGGAGTTGGAGAACATTGCAAAAGGCTTTGAATGTTGGGTTAGAAAATGTGGCGTTTAACATATCCCATTTAAGATTTTTAGAAAAGAACTATCTGAGAGATGTTTTGTAGGAAGAGCTATGTTAGATAGAATGGATTGAAGAAAATATAAGCAAGAAAGCAATTTTAAAAATTTATCCTGAAAATACAGCTTACAGGTAAGAACCTGAGCTTCAGGTCAGGCTATTTAGTCTATGGACATATCACC
Source organism: Tolypeutes matacus (assembly GCA_026826555.1). Classification (NCBI taxonomy): domain Eukaryota; kingdom Metazoa; phylum Chordata; class Mammalia; order Cingulata; family Chlamyphoridae; genus Tolypeutes; species Tolypeutes matacus. Next base: position 32,888,319 of record JAKSZT010000049.1, read on the forward strand.
CTGAACTCACCGGATCTTGTCTGATCTTAGGTCAGGCTGTTTGCGTGTAAATTCCAATTCCCTCGCTTGGCTGGTGTGCCCTATTTTGGTTAACTCTTCAGACCCTGTTGCTCACCTGTAAACTGTGAGTAATGAGAGCAGGAACCTCATAGGATTGATGTGTGGATTACATAGATCATCTATGCAAGGCACTTTTAATAGACTGCCTGGCATATAGTAAATGCTCAGTGAAAGTTAGTTATTGATATTGATGGCATTGTGATGAAACTGAGGCTCAAATAGATCCAAAACTAACAAGAGGCATATCTGGGAAACAAACCTGTCTTCTTGATTCAAATCCAGTGTTTTTCATTCTTACACATATAGTCTAAGAATTCAGGAAAGTCCTCCCATCTTAACACATCTATTACAATTCTATGTTTTGATCTTTATGTCAATGTACACATTTCATAAAGATCCTGTAGCTCCATTTGCATTACTCCTAGAGGGAAAGCCTATTTATTTGATTATTTTAGCTAACTGATTTCTAGTTAATAGAGCATTTTTAAGCTGAGGCTTTAACATTTTTTTTTCAGTTTACTCCATTTATTTTCTTTTCAGTAAGTAAATTTGATATTCAATACAATAAAATGTATTTAAGCTTTTTTCCCATTCTAATGTAGATATATTCTGCACATTTTTAAAAGTTGTCTTGATTTTTTAAAATTTACTTTTGCAGCTGCAAAAAAAATCACATGAATATCTTATTTTATTTATAGAAATGAAATTCAGATAATTAAAATGCATAAATATTTCAAAAGGTAACCAGTCTATGACCTATAATTGAATATTTCTAATGTTATAATATCAAAAACAAACCAAAAACAAAAGTGATTACTTTGCTGTATTTAACTCAGAGCAAGCTTACTACTCTAAATGTTTTTGTTTGGTGAGAATACGTATAATTATTTTACTTCTACAATTTTACGGGAGGAATAGTAAAAGACATTTTAAATACTTTGACCAGAGAATAATCCTTTGGTAAAGGGATGGGTGGTGGGAGATGTAGAAGATTAGAGAAGATAAGTGTTAACTATCTTTAAATTCTTGCAGGACCATCACTGCATAAGAAGAGTTCAGTTTGTTCTGTAAAGTTCTAGAAGCTAAAACAGAGGCTAACCATTGGAAATCCACAGAGATTACAGTTCAATTTTAAGTAAAACTTTCTGTCAATAAGAGTGCTCAAAAATGGAATGTAATATATAGGTGTGTTGTCGTTTGTTGTTTTTTTAAGTATATATTTGGCGCTGGTTGGAGGAAGGGTGCCATATTCATAAATAAATGTGCACAAACACTCCTGTAAAAATACATAGAAACTTAATGGTTGTCACAGGAAGGGAGGACTGAAATTGGTAGAGAATATCTCAGCTCAATATACTTTTTTGTTCTGCGTGTATTTTAATATGTAATAAAATGAAAATGAAAGGAATACCCTAACAATTTTTCTGATAGTGATGATACTTAAGCAGTCTTGACAGCCAGTTGATAAGAATGCTTTAAAGGAAACTCTACTTTGGAAAAGGAGTGGATCATGAAAGGATCATTAAGTTCCCTTTGAATTTAGAGATGCTATTAAGGTGAGTCAGGTGGAGCTAGATGGAGCAGGAAAGCCAGAGAAAGTGTGGAGGTCTTATTCTGCCCTATTTTCTTAGAGTTTCCAGGAGAGAAGGGGCCTCTGTCTCTCAAATAGTTAACAATGCAGAATTAGCAGTGGTTACCAGACATAGGGAGAGAAGCCTGAAACCCTGTCTTGATTTTTCCTTACACTTTTCTCCTTGTACATTCTATCCCTCTTTTAGTTTCAAATCAGCACAATGGTAGATATTATCAACAAACATTATCCTTTTCCTGAAGTAGCTGTCTAGGTGGGGAGAGAAATAGGATCAGCTCTGGGGAACTACTGCTCATATTCGCTTCTGGAGGCTGAAACCACCTCTGTCAGGAGAGATATATAATTCCTCTTACTTCTGTGCCCATGGAAACCAGTGTGAATTCCCTTCCCTTCCCATTCAGAATGAGGCTGGCTCTGGACAAGAAGGAAATTAAAGCACACTGCCCCAGTTACAGTTTATCACCTGACCCTTCCAGCTGTTATTGCCCTACCTAGTCCAGGACTGCTGACCTCTTCCTGATCACTGCTGCCTGCTTAACTTCCAATGCCATCTTGCTTCCTTAGCTTGTATTCACTTTGGCTGACTTGCTCTGGCCCTGACTTAGATGGATATATTTAGTATTGATCTGTGATTTGGCTATAATCCTTCTTATAAGGTCACCTGCCCTGCTTGCACATTCAACCTGGTGCTGCTCACACTCCTGGTGTGACATATGGTCTGTACAACCTGAGGTCATTTGGGAAGTAAAACATAAGCCCTGCTTGATATAATACCTGATTATTTTATACGTGGCATAAAGAGAAATTTGCCTCAGGGAACAAATAAAACATAAATGATGAAAATGGAATTGCCCTTTTAAAAAAAGGAGAATGTCTACTCAATTGAATTTGGGGAATGTTTCCTTTTGTCTCCTTTGTTCAGCTAACTATACAGTTTGTGGATTAACCAAATCTTTTTCTTTATCTTGTCTGGCCATCTGCCTTACTTCTCAGTTATTTATTTATTTATTTATTTATTAAGATTTATTTACCCACCCCACCCCCCATTGTTTGCACTGGCTGTCTGCTCTCTGTGTCCATTTGCTGTGTGCTCCCTGGGTCTACTCATCTTCTCCTTAGGAGGCACTAAGAACCGAACTGGCACCTCCCATGTGGGAGAGAGGCACTCAATCTCTTGAGCCACCTCAGCTCACTGGTTTGTTGTGTCTTTCATTGTCTTTCCTCATTGTGTCTCCTTTGTTGAGTCATCTTGTTGCATAAGCTTGCCGTGTCTGCGTATCATGCCAGCTCGCTGTCTTGCTCGTCTTCTTCAGGAGGCACCGGGAACTGAACCGGGGACCTCCAATGTGGTAGCCAGGAGCTCAATCGCTTCAGCCACATATACTTCCCTTCTCAGTTATTTAGAAAGTTCTTTAATAGTATCATCACCAATGAGTGAAGAAATAGAAAAGGAGATTTAAAAAACAACAACCAGTGTATGATTACTATTAGCATATCTGTTAAGAATAATATTTTTAGTAAGAGTTGAGTTTAACATCTTCTGAAAATGGCAGACTGGATAATGGGGAACAAGTTTTCCACTGAGAACAATTAGAAAAGGTGCACAAAATATAAGAATAATTTGTTTGAAGGCATTGGGGAATTAGCAGAACAGTAAAGAATTTCAGGGCTGAGAGCCAGAGAAGAAGAAAACCCAAGGAGGTAAGTCCAGCTTTTGGCTACAGTTCTCCCAAGGCATCTTATAATTCTTAATGAAGTTAATGAGAAGTTGAAAAGCTGAGCAGATATTTTGAAAACCTTGTGAGGGGACCCACAAAAAAGAGGAATCCTGGGGGAAAAAATGCTTTGGGTTTGAGAGACTAAAGAACTAGATCCTAGGAAGGTGATAGGAAGCCCATGTTCCAGTCATGTAAAGGTCTATTTTGGATTAACATGACCTGGAATTGATCATGTTAGTTAATCATTTTGGAAGGAAGATTTACATTTCCTTCCAAAAGCAAATGTAAATCTTCACTAATAAAAGATAGCATTATACTAGATTCAAATTATTTCTTCAATAGTTGATATACAATGTCTTACATACAATAAAAAATAAATAGGCTCATGAGAGGTTAAGTCGGTTGAAACCCAGAGAAACAGCAGACAATAAAAATAGACCTAAGAGGGAAGCAGATGTGGCTCAAGCAGTTGGGTCCCCACCTACCACATGGGAGATCCCAGGCTCAGTTCCCGGTGCCTCCTAAAAAGAAGACAAGCAGACACAGAGAGCACACAATGAAGAGACACAGAGAGCAGACAGTGAGTGCAAACAGCGAGTGGGGGAGGAGTGGAGAAATAATAAATAAAATAAATCTTAAAAAAAAAAAAAAAAAAAAGACCTAAGAGGGATCAAAATAATGGAGTTCTCACTCAAAGGTGTTAAAATAGCTATACTGAATATATTCCCAGAGATTAAAGACAAGCTTGAGAACTCAGCAGAAAACTGGAAACTATAAATAGAACTAAATGAAAATTATAGGACTTAAAAATATAATAACCAAAATGTAAAGCTCAATATATGGGTTTAACCTCATATTAGACACAACTGAAGAGAGAATTAATAAATCAGAAGATAGGTCAGGAAAAAGTATCTACATGAAGCACTGAGAGACAAAATGATATAAAGTACAGAAGAGAAGGTAAGAGGCAGAGGAAGAAGTTTTAAAATACCTACAATTGGTTTACCAAAAGAATAGGAAAGAGAGAATGGAGATAAAGTAATATTTGAAAAGGTAACAGCTGAGAATTTTCCAAAAGTGATGAAAGACCTCAAGGCTATAAGCAGCTCTTTGAACCCTAAGCAGGATCAATACAGAAAAAAATTCCACTTATATACATCAAAGTAAAACTTCTGAAAACCAAAAGCAAAGAAAAAATACTAAGTGGAGCCAGAGAGAAATGACTTTCAAGAGAGCAGCAATTAGACTGACAGCAGAATTCTCAACAGAAACAATGGAATCCAGAAGATATGAAATATCTCTGAAGTGCTAGAAGAAATGAATTAGAAACTACCTGTTAAGCAACTTTTAGGGGGCGGATGTGGTTCAAATGGTTGGGCGTCTGTCTCCCATATGGAGGGACCTGGGTTCGGACCCCGGGACCTCCCAGTAAAAAATTAAAAATTAAAAAAAAAAAAGCAACTTTTATTCATTCATTCAACCATTATTTATGTTAGATAATGGGCATATAGCAATGAAAAGGTACAGTGTTTATCTCAAGAAGTTTAATAATGGTACTCAACCATTTTACTTTACAGCCTTAATACACCAGAGTAATATGACATCCCCATAGTTAATAGTAGTTTCCTTAGGGATCTCCTCAATGAAGGTGGGGGTAGAAGGCACACCTTATAATTTGAAGGCATGTATAGTTTGAAAAAGATCCCCCAAATGATCTGATACTTTCCTCCACCACCACCACCAAGGACATGACCCTTAAGAATTGCTGATGTATTAAGAGAGAAGATGCAAGCAAATGCACTGTTATATAGTAAATGCCATAATCAGTTAATGCACCCATTCATTTAATATTGTGCTATAAGTACAAAGATGAATAAGTCATGGTTCCTGACCTCAAGATGCTTATAGTCAATAGGAAAGACAGCCAAGAGAAATCACTAATTACAGCATACTGATTATTATTTAATATTATTTGGGAGGCAGAATAGTAAAGAGCATTGTCTCTGAAATTAGACTGTATAACCTGAGACAAGTTATTTAACCTCTCTATGCCTCATAGGATTGCTGGGAAGATTAAAGAAATATGCAGAAAACATTTAGCACAGTGCTTTGCATATTAAATAACTGCTTAATAAATGTTAACTAAATTGCATGTGCCAAAAACCACCTTTACCTAAATTAATCCCCCCCAAACCATGGAATTTTTATAATGACACAGGCATATATCAAGGCACTCAAGAACAATAATGCATCTCTTCCAAGCCACAGAAAAGAATCAAAAGAGAATCCCTTTTTCTCTCTACATCCTGATCCATTCTTCTCTCCCTCTGAAGATTGGCTTTTTCTTATTCCAGTTGTAAAGCCAATTGTGAACCCTGACTAGCTCTTGCATTTATGGCTTATGGTCCAGCCATACTTTAGGACTGACAGTTTTTCAGATGCCAATTCTAAAATTTCTGCTTGGATCAGACATTCACTCCTATTTTAATTAGTTTGGGGCAAAAAGTGAGGTCATGTAATACAAACATGATCACTAGGAGATCAACCCTAGGAATTATGGCGGGGATGAGGCAGTTTTCAGAGAAGGGAATATGGTGCAAGAGTGGGGTATTCACTATAAGTAAGAAAAGTGCTAAGATAAACACATATTCAGGAGACTATGGGTCGACCTAGGAGGGCTTTCTTTCAGAATCCCAAATCAGAATCCACAAAACTTGGTCTTTCTTATAGCACTTAATATATTGGTATATCACAATTATTCTTTATACATGTGTCATGCTATATATTCTCGAGGATAGGAATAACATAGTCCTCTTCATATTCCTCCCCATGCCTTGAAAGAAGTCCTGCAGATGATAAGCAAAGTATATACTTACTAAGTGATGAGTGCAGGTTCAATGATATGAGCTATAGTAGTCTCCCATCAACAGAACTAGAAAGTAAGCTTTTGCTGTAGATATAGCACATTTTCTTTCCCAAAAGCTATTAGGCCAATAGGTAAAGGAGTCTACTATTTGCTTAAGTTCCTTGAAACATTTGCTCCTTTTTAGTATATAACAGGTCCTAGCTAAGCTCTGATTGGAATTCAGAATATGGGGATGTGTTGCCTGGGGATTCCTCCAAGTGTACTATTTGCATAAATTGGCATGAACAAAGGCAGTCAGTGAAGTGAGAGGGGCCTAGGGATGGTGTGCATGAATGCTTAGGAAGAAGTGAGTGAAATGAGGATAAAGAGGGAGGATGGACAGGCATACATTACCCGGCCTATAGTGACTGAGGGGTTTGGCCACAAAGTGAAGACTTTGTGAAACTCTGGTTGAGAGCTATGTTGCTCTGACGGCCACGTGACAGACGGCAACACAGAATTGGTGATAGGCCCACCCTCTAAAGTCTGCATTTTTGGCCCTCTGAGGGCTCAGTGTGGCCTTCACAGAGAACAGCTGGGCCCAGTCAAGCTGTGTACTGAAGGAAGACACCTGCAGCACAGGCCATGGTATGCTCCCTCAACAAGGAAGCTGGACAGAAGAACCTGAGTGGATGCATTTCTGAGACTTCTAGGCATTCCCATGTAGGGGTGGTGATTATTGAAAGAGGCTGGATTATTGCTTGAGCATGTGGGAGCTGAGGCACATTCTAGTTAAGACATTCACAGCATTACTTCAATAACATGTCCTAGTGTTACTTTAGTTATATGCTCAGGACCTTGGGCAGTGAATATAAATATAATAATTTTCTGAATGAAAATTTTCCAGAAAGAGATTTTTTTTTTTTTTTTTTAATCCCCCCTTGCTGCTTGTGCTCGCTGCGTCCATTTTGCTTTGTATTTTTCTGTGTCTGCTTGTCTCCCTTTGTTGTGTCATCTTGCTGTGCCAGCCGCACGGGCCGGCTTGCCTTCACCAGGAGGCTCCGGGAATTAAACCAGGGGCCTCCCATATGGTAAACGGTTGCCCAACCAATTGAGCCACAGCCGCTTCCCCGGAGATTATTTTTTAATAAATGTATAAAAACCCAACGTTTTAAAATTATACTTTTCCTTCAATTCATTTTGAAGTACCTGCTCTCAACTAGATTTTGCTGAAATTAGAAAGGAAGATTCTACCCTCAAAGAGGTTATAATCTTATCAAGATATTTAAAGAACTTGTTTTAATATAGCAAGGTAGACTGTTTAACTAGCAGTGGATCTGACAACTGCTATTCTTCTTGCTGCATTTCACATTTCATGATTCAAATCCATAATGTCACTTCACTTCCCAACTTCCAATTGACATCCTTTTGATATATATTTTGGGTAGCTGCCTAAGGACATTTAAAAATAGTTTAGTGCTGAGCATAAGCTGGATATATTCCCAGAATTCCCATGCTAATCAATTATTTATTCCTTACAAATGCTAAAATCAAGAATGAAAAAAGTTATATATTTCAACTAAACAGGAGGTCTTGAGAGACTAGCAGAGAAAAAAAAAAAGAGTCTAAAATGAATAAATTAGGTTAAAAATTAGTTTCTCAATTCAGTTATAGTTTATCTAAACAAGGTAAAGAATATTCCTCTACCATCATTAGTTAAAAATAAGTTTATAAATTGCAAATAATTTATCATTTATCATTTATATGGAATATTTGATCTTTTAATATGAAAGCCATTAGGATGCTCTAACCTAACAGGTAATATTTGTCATACTTTACCTTTCATTTCTGTTTTAATTCAAAAGACAATATAAATATATATAACCATTTTAAATAACATCTTTTTATCCATAAACTTGTCATCCTTATACACATATATTTTTTAGTAGACTTTATTTTTCAAAACAGTTTTGCACTTACAGAAAACTTGATAATACAAAGAGCTGCCATATACCCCACATCTAGTTTCCCCTATTAGTGACATCATACATCCGCATTGTAAATTTGTTATATTTAATAAAACAAAATTTAAAAATTGTTATTAAAAGTCTATCATATATTCAAATTTCCCTAGTTTTTAAAATTTATAATGTTTTTAAATTAGAGAAGTTATAGGTCTACAGAAAAATTGTGCAGAAAATAGAGTTCCCAAAAACCCCCTTCCTCATTATTAATACATTACATTAGTGTGGTACCTTTGTTACAACTGATGAAAGAATATTATTATAATTGTATTATTAACTCTAGTACATAGTTTATATTAGGGTTTCCTATTTGTATTGTACAGTCCTGATTTTAAGATTTTCCTCTTCTCTACTTAATGTTCTTTTGCTGTTCCAGGAGCCCATCCAGGAAACCACATTACATTTAGTAGTCATGTTCCCTTAGGCTTCTCTTAGTTATAACAATTTCTAAAACTTCCCTTGTTTTTATTGACCTTGACAGTTTGAAGGAATATAGACCACATAATTTGTAGGATGCTCCTCTCCTGGAGTTTGATGTTTTTCTCAAGATTAGACTAGGGTTATAAGTTACTGGAAGACCACAGAGGTAAAGCACCACTTTCATCACATCATATCAAGCCATAACATGATTTATGATTGTTGATTTTGACCTTCATTACCTGCCTGAGGTATATTTGTCAGGTTTCTCCACTGCAAAGTTACTCTTTAACCATTTTTCCATACTATGCTTATTTGAAGGAGCCCACACTTTAATAGTGGGGAGTTAGGGTTCTCCTCCTTGCAGGTGGGGAATCTACATAAATTATTTTGAGTTCTTCTGCATAGGAGATTTGTCTCTTCTCCATTTATTAATTCATTCAAACATTCATTTACATCAGGATTTATTTTATAGTTTGGGTTATTATCCAGTGCTACTTTATTTTTTAGTTATTTTATTTATGTATTTATTTTATTTTATGCCTGGCTTTTGCTAGACTTGTCTTGTATTCCAGGATTTATTCTCTCTAGATGTTTATTTTCAGACTGTCTCACAGTGTTGCAGTTCTTATGAAACTTAAGTAAAGTTTTCAGCTTTGATACGAATGTTGATGTTCCAAACCTGAGTGTTCTTCAAGAGGGATTGCTAAATCTAGGAGACAGCATGGGTGAAGAACAAAATTGACCTGTGAGGCTCCTCTCAGCTGCTGTGATCTGGATCCATGTCATTATCTTTACCAGAGATCTTTATTTCTTCGTGCGGCTTCAGTCAACTGTCTGGTGTCCTTTCCATTCAACCTGCAGAACTCCCTTTAGCATTTTTTGTAGTGCTAGCGGTGACAAAGTTCCTCAGCTTTTGCTTATCTGGGAATATCTTAATTCATACCTCATTATTAAAAGACCATTTTATTGGATATAGATTTCTTGGTTGGCAGTATTTTGGCTTTCAGCAGTTTAAATACATTTTCCCATTGCTTTCTTGCTTCCATTGTTTTGATGAGAAATCAACATTTGATCTTATTGAGGCTCCCTTGTATGTGACATGTTGCTTCTCTCTTGAGACGTTCAGAATTCTCTCCTTATCTTTGGCATTCGACAGTTTGATTATACCTTGATATAGTGTGGGTCTATTTGGCTTTATCCTGTTTGGAGTTTGTTGAGCATCTTGGATGTGTATATTTATAGATTCCATTAAATTTGGGAAATTTTCATCCATTATTTCCTTGAAGAGTCTCTGCCCTTTCTATTTTTCTTCTCCTTCTGGGACTCTCAAAATGCATATATTGCTATGCTTGATGTGTTCTACAGGTTCTGTCCACTTTTCTCCATACTTTCTTTCCTTCTGCTTCTCAGACTGGATGATTTCAATTGTCTTATTTTCAAGTTCACTGATTCTTCTGCCAGCTCTAATCTGCTGTTGAACCCCTCTAGGGACTATTTAATTTCTGTTATGCTGATCTTAATCTCTATTTGGTTCTTTTTCATAATTTCCATCTCTCTACTGATATTCTCTTTGTGTTTGTTTATCATTTTTCTTGATTTCCTTGAGTTCTTTGTCCTTGTTTTCCTTTAGCTCTTTGACCATATTAAAGACCATTTTTAAAATTCCTTTGGTCTTGAATATGGTCTGATCCTTCTCATTGATAGTTGTTAATGTTTTAATATTTTCTTTTTTGCCTGGGCCATTACTTCCTGTTTCTTTGTATGTTTTGTAATTTTTTTGTTGAAACCTGGACATTTTGATATTTTAATGTGTTATTGCTGGAATTTAGACTCTGAGACATCTGTTCCTTAAGCTTGTATCCAGTTAATGTTATGATAGAGCTTTCCTTGGATGTTAAAGGAAAAAAATGAAAACACAGATTGACCTGTGCAAATGCTCTCCTTCAGAACTTATCCATAAAATGAGTTTATATAATGGCTCAGGACAAAGCATAGGGGCCTCCCTGGTCCTTTCTGTGTATGTGCCTGTGACCCTCAGAATTCCCCTGATCACAAGGTCCAAATGTAAACAGTTTCCTCATGGTCCCAGGCACTATACTGTATTTCCTACAGTCAGCCATCCCTTGCCCAAGGCAGCACGACTTGAGTGCTCTCCCATAGCATTCTGTAGGAGAGCTCGGTAAGCTGCTTCTATATGCAGGGGAAGTTTTGGGAAAGCAAGTCCTTCAAACCAACCCCAGTGCTCGCTTCGGCAGCACATATACTAAAATTGGAATGATACAGAGAAGATTAGCATGGTCCCTGCACAAGGATGACAAGCAAATTCGTGAGGCGTTCCATATTTTTGGAATATTATGTAGTGGTAAGAAGAATTGAAGTTGTGAAGCATATGACAACTTGGATGAACCTGGAGGACATTATGTTGAGTGATACAAGCCAGACACAAAAGGACAAATACTGTATGATTGTGCTATTATGAACTAAATATATTGTGTAAAGTCATGGGATTAATAATTAGAGTATAGCTCACCAGAAAATAGAAGGAGGGTAGAGAATGGAAAGCTGAGGGTTATTCTGTGCAGAATTGGTAAAAAAAAAAAAAAAATGTTTGTAAATCTTTGGAAATGAATAGAAGTGGTGAAAGCACATCATGGTGTTTGTAACTAGCAGTGCTATTGTATTGGTATGACAGTGGTAGAAAGGGAAGGTCTAAGGTCATGTACATTACTAGAAGGAAAGCTAAAAACTGTAACATGGGACTGTATAAGGCAGTAAAACCTCATGTAAAACATGAATATGGGGGATATTGCATATATCAGACTGTGTTTTACAAAATATAAATACAAATATACTAGAGAGAAAGAAAAAGAATAGCAGCTCTGTACAGCAGGTGAGGCATAGAAAGATTGAGAGGTGATGAGTTTTGTTTGTTATTATTATTATTATAATAATGAAGTTTCTGGGAATGATTGGGGTGATGGATGCACAAATATGTGATTACACCGAATACCACTGATTGTACTCTTTGGGTGGATTTATGCTTTATTAATAGGTAACAATAAAATTGATTTGTTTAAATAAATAAATAAATAAATAAAAGAAACCAACCCCAGACAGATTTGGCCAGACGTACATGCTCCCAGTATGTGCAGAAGGGTTTCTCTGCTCTGTCTGGAACCAGGACCAGGGATCTGCACTGGGAGCATGGGCCAACTCAGTGCTGAGCTGGTGAGGAGTAGAGGAGGAGTGAGCCAGGGCACCAGGAGATCCTACTGCTTTTAGGTGGTCTTTTTCATGATTCAGCATTTGCCTTATTACTAAAATCCTTTACTTGTTTTCTGGAGCTTTGAGAAAGATGTTTCTGCCAGTTCTTGATGTTTGCTCAAAGCATCGGTGAGCTGATGGAGCCCAGAAGCTCATTCCTCCATCTTGATCGGGGCAGTACTAGTTTATTATAATATATTGCTCAAATTGTTCTAGTTTTGGCCATTGGGAGCTCTTTCAGTTGGTCCTTGTGTACCTTTGTCATCCCTCCACCAATGTGGGGTGTTTTGTTTTATTTTGTTTTGTTGAAGACTCCCTTACTTAATGGCACCACAAGATGCTCCAGGCTCATCTTGTATATTTTCTGTCCTAGTCTTAAAATCAGCCATTTCTCCAAGGAGCCCTGGTTCCTTTTTTCTGAGAGTAGTGCTAAAAACCAACATCTGGGTGCTATGTGTACTCTTTGCTACTGATTGCTATTTCTTTTAGGGCCTCTCAGCTGACAGAGAAAAGAAATGCATGTGAATATACTAACTGTGCATTACACAAATCCATAAATATTTCTATATGTAATCATCTATATCAATATTAGGCTAAAGATGAGTTTTTATTGATATCTCCAACTCTAATCTATTACTGAATTTGAATAATCTAGCCTTCTCCCCTTGCTTATATGTAAATTCTGACTCCAACAGTGAGAAACCTATCTCCCATCATCCACTAAACATTTATTTAATTGTTCAATTCTAGTGTACAAGTATAGCAGTGTCAGAATTGTTAACCTCTACCCTTGTGGGAAACAACTTTATCAACTAGAGCAGTCTCACAGACTTCACTCATTTCCAAAGAAACTTAGGTCAGCACATTTTCCCCACTACCCACTTCAGTGAGGTGGTTTCATATATTTACAATTCAGTTATATTCTCTTTTCACAGTCTGTACTCATTCCTGGAATTCCTGTGAGTTCCTAAATAATTTTTTTGAATTTTTTATTAAGGTTAATTCTTCCTGATTATGACAGTTTGAATTTTGTGAATTCTAGAAAAGATTATGTTCTTGAAGTAATCCATTCCTGTGGGTGTAGGGCCCTTTGATTGCATTAGATTCATAATTAGGAGATTTTTTTTTTATTATATCACTTTCAATTAGATTGTTTTAGGGCTTTTGATTGGACTACATCAGTGAAGCATGACCCAGACTGGCTCTCCACCCTCTTGTGGGTCTTATATAAACTGAGAATACATAGAGAGAAAGAATAGACACGGAGAAAGGGAGCTCTGCCATTTTGACTCTGCCATGTGAGAGAGAACTCGTTTTGCCTACAGCTGCAGAAAGACAGAAATACCAAGAGGCTCAAGGAAACAAGGCCCAGGGAGAGATGCCTGATCTACCTCGAGCTGAGCTCAAGGAGAAAGTAGAAAAAGAACAGCAACCTGCCATCTTGCCTTGCCACATGGCAGGACTTCAGGATCTGTTAGCAGCCGACCTTTGGTGAGAAAGCATCTCTGATGATGCCTCGATTTAGACATTTCCGCAGCATTGGAACTGTAAGCTTTTACCCCAAATAAACTCCCTTTATAAAAGCTAACCCGTTTCTGGTATTTTTGCATTGGCAGCCTTTGGCAAACTAAGACACTGATGTATACAGTTCTATGGGTTTTGACAAATGCATAATGTCATGTATCCATCATTACAGTATCATACAGAATTATTTCAATGCCCTAAAACTTCAATGTGCATCACCAACTCATACCTCCCATCCACCCATCCTTGAACATCTGGCAACCACTGATCTTTTTATTGTCTCCATAGTTTTGCTTTTTACAGAATGACATTAATTAGAATCATAGAGTATATAGAGATTTCAGACTGGCTTCTTTAACTCAGTAATAAATATTTAAGCTTCCTCTGAGTCATTTGTAGCTTGATAATTCATTTCTTTTAATTGTGGAATAGTATTCTATTGTATGAATGTACCACTGTTTTTTGATCCATTCAATTATTGATTGACAAATCAGTTGCTTCTAATTTGGGGTGATTATGAATAAAGCTACTACAAATATTTGCGTGCATGTTTTTGTGTGGACATAGGTTTTATGATCGTTGGATCAATTGATTAGACTATGTTTTGTTTTTTAAGAAACTTCCAAATTGTCTTCCAAAGTGGCTGTACTATTTTTTTATTCCCACCAGCAATGAATGAGAGATTTTGTTGCTCTGCATCCTCATTAGTATTTCTTATTGTCAGTTTTTTAGATTGTAGACATTCAAATATCATTGTCATTTTAATTTGCAGTTCCCTAGTGATAAATGATGTTGATCATCTTTTCATCTACTTGTTTGCAATCTGTATATCTTCTTTGGTGAGATATCTGTTGAGATCTTTTGCCCATTTTTAAAAATAGGGTCGTTTGTTTTCTTATGGTTGAGTTTTAAGTGTTCTTTGCATATTTTGAATACAAGTCCTTTGTGAAATATGTGTTTTGAAAATATTTTCTCCAAGTCTGTTTTATCTTTTCATTCTCTTAACAGTGCCTTCTGCAGAGCAGATGTTTTTAACTTTAATAAAGTCTTACAACAATTGTTTCTTTCATGGTTCGTGCTTTTGGTGCTATATCTAAAAATCCATTGCCAAACTCAAGGACACATAGATTTTCCCCTATATTTTCTCCTGGAGTTTTATATTATTGCATTTTACATTGAAGTTTATAATCCATTTTGAACTAATTTTTGTGAAGGTTGTAATGTCTGTGTCTAGATTCATTTTTTTTGCATATGGACATCCAAATGTTCAGCACAATTTGTTGAAAAGACTATCTATTCTCCACTGAAGTGCCTTTGCAGTCTGTCAAAGAGCAGTTGACTATATTTGTCTGGTTCTATTTCTGGTCTATCTATTCTGTTCCATTGATGTGTTTTTCTTTCACTATACCACACTGTCTTGGTTATTATAGCTTTATGTAAGTCTTGAAGTTGAGTAGTGTTATTCCTCTAAATTTGTTCTTCTTCTTTAGTATTGTGTTGGCTCTTCTGGGTCTTTTGGTGTTCCATATAAACTTTAGATTCAATTTGTTGATATCTACAAAATAGCTTGCTGGACTTTCAATTAGGGTAAGGTTGCATCAGTAGTTCAAATTGGGAAGAACTGGTATCTTTACAATATTTAGTCTTCCAATCCATGAACATGGAATGTTTCTGCAGTTATTTAGATCTCTTTTGATTTCTTTCATCAGAGTTTTGTTGTTTTCTGCATATAGATTCTGGACATATTGTTAGAGTTAAACTTATGTATTTCTGGTTTGTTTTTTGTGTTTTTTTTTTTTTTTGGTGCTTCTGTATTGCACTTCTAATTTCAAATTCCAATTGTTTATTGCTGACAGATAAGAAAGAAAATGACATTTTTTTAATCTTGTGGCCTGTAATCTTGCTATAAATGCTTATTAATTCTAAGAATGTGTTTTATTATTGATTCTTTGGGGGGGTTCCTACATAGATAATCACATCATTTACAAATAAAGACAATTTTATTTCTCTTGTCTCAATCTCTTTACCTATTATTTTCCTTTCTTGTCTTATCACAAGAAAGCTAGGACTTCCAGTCTGACGTTGAACAGAAGTGGTGAGAGGGGATATCTTGTTTGCCTTGTTTACAGTTGTAGGGGGAGAGCATCCAATTTCTCACTGTATTAGTCAGCCAAAGGGGTGGTGATGCAAAATACAAGAAATCTGTTGGCTTTTATAAAGGGTATTTATTTGGGGTAGAAGCTTACAGTTACCAGGCCATAAAGCATGTTATTTCCCTCACCAAAGTCTGTTGCCATGTGTTGGAGCAAGATGTCTGCTGATGTCTGCAAGGGTTCAGGCTTCCTCTCCCTCTTAAAGCTCTGTGGTCCCAGCTTCTTCCAATATCAGCTGCAGGCTGGGACAAGACTTTCTTTCTCCTGGGGCTTGTTTCTCTCCAGGCTCAGCTGCTCTGCTCTCTCCACAAGGCCAGCTGTAAACTATTAGGCGAATGGAGTAGCCTCTCTTCCCAGGGCCTCTGCCATGTCTAATGGAGCCTTCTCTGTGTATTTACTTCCCGGGGCTCCAGAATCAAAACTCTGTCTCCTCTGCCCTTGTCGTTTTTTCTGTGAGTCTCTGCCTGCCAAGGGGGTGGGGACTTGACATCCTACTGACATGGCCCAATCAAAGCCCTAGTCATAATTTATTCAAGTAAAAGTGAAACTTCTGAATTCAATACAATCTAAAGATATCACTATCCCAGAGAAATAGACCAGTTCACAAACATAATCCAATATCTATTTTTGGAATTCATAAATAATACCAAACTGCTACACTTAATTATACACATTAAGTATAATGTTAGCTATAGGGCTTTTGCAGATGTTCTTTATCTAGCTGAGAAAGACCCCCTCTATTTTTAATTTACCAAGCAATTTTATCATGAAGGAGTGTTGGGTTTTGTCAAATGATTTTTCTGCCTGAATTGATATGATCATATGATTTTTCTTCTTTAGCCTATTCATATGGTTAACTGATTAACAGATTTTCAAATATTGAACCAGCCTTGCATACCTGTAATAACTCCCCCTTTTTTGTGGCATGTAGTTCTTTTTATTATTATTATTATTATTATTATTATTATTATTATTATTTTAAAGAGGTACTGGGAATTGAACCTAGGACTTCATACATGGGAAGCAGGTGCTCAACCACTGAGCTATAACCATGCCCCATATAATTCTTTTTAAACATTGTTGGATTCAAATTGTTCATATTTTGTTGAGTGTTTTTGTATCTATGTTCATGAGAGATATTGACTGTAATTTTCCTTTCTTATAATGTCATTATCTTTTTTTTTGCTGTTAGGGTAATGCTAGTCTCATAGAATGAGGTCAGAAGTGTTTCCTCTGTTTCCATTTTCTGGAAAAGGTTGTAGATAGTTGGTATGGTTTATTACTTAAGAATTTGGTAGAATTCACCACTGAAACCTTCTGGTCCTCATGCTTTCTTAGTTAGAAGGTTATTAATTGTTGATTCAAGTTCTTTAAGTGAAATAGACAGATTCAGATTTTCTATTCCTCCTTGTGTGAGTTTTTGTAATTTGTGTCTTTCAAGGAATTGGTCCAGGGAAGCAGATGTGGCTCAAGCGATTGAGCTCCTGCCTATCTCATAGAAGGTCCTGGGTTCGGTTCCTGGTGCCTCCTGGAGAAGACAAGCAAGATAGCGAGTTGGTGTGATGGGAAGGCACAGCGACACAAGGAGACACAAAGAGGAAAGACAATGAAAGATACAACAAAACAGGGAGCTGAGGGGCTCAAGTGATTGAGCGCCTCTCTCCCACAGGGGAGGTCCCAGATTCGGTTCCCTGTGCCTCCTAAAGAGAAGACGAGCAGACTCAGAGAGCACACAGTGAATGGACACAGAGAGCAGACAGAGAGCACAAAAACAAGGGGGTGGGGGTGGGGGGAATAGATAAAAACAAGTTAAAAAAAAAAAAAAAGGAATTGGCCCATTAATCTAGGTTGTCAAACATGGGAATGTAGAATTATTCATAATATTCCTTTATTGTTCTTTTAATGTACATAGGATTAGTAGTAATAATCCCTATTTCATTTCTGATATTAGTAATTTGTACCTTTTCTATTTTGAGAGAAAATAGCCTGACTACAGGTTTATCAATTAGACCAATCTTTTCAAAGAATTGGCTTTTGGTTTCATTGATGTTCTTTATTGTTTTTCTACTTTTAGTTTCATTGATTTCTGCTTTATTTTTATTATTTCTTTGATTCTGCTTGCTTTAGGATTAAGTTGCTCTTTTCCTCTAGTTTCCTAAGGTGGAAGCTTAGATTATTGATTCCAGATCTTTCCTCTTTTCTAATACAAGCATTTAGTACTAAAATATTACCTTTCAGTACTGTTTTAGCTGTATCCCACACATTTTAGTATGTTCTGCTCTCTTTTCATTTAGTTCACCAGCCCACCTCTCTGACCTCTTTGAGTATGCCACATAACCTTGGGACACTTGAAGCTCTGTTGAGTTTCCATGATTGATAAAATACATCTCTATGCTGGAAGATGTATTTATATTCCCCTTTTTTATATACTTTTACTATATTAAAGCAATAATCATAAGTATAGCACTTTCAAAGTGCCTGGGCAGTGAGGAAACTGTTTACTAGGGAAGAGGGGACATTTGTATCCATGTAACGGGAATTTCTAGGGCCACATGTGCATGCATAAGACAAGACTCATGTGCAGAAAGAACCAGGGAGGCCCATATGCTTTGGTCTTGAGCTATTCTCCAAAGTCATTGTATGGATAAGCCCTGAAGGAGAGCACACACACAGGTCAATCTGTAAAGACTTGTGTTTTAGTTTGTCACAGGGCTGCCAATGCAAAGTACTAGAAATGGGTTGGCTTTTATAAATGGGATTTATTTGGGGTAAAATGTTACAGCTGAAGCCAGCCATGAACTAGCCAAATCAAGGCTCATCAGAAGTGCTTTCTCACCAGAGTCAGCTACTGTTGATCCTGTTGTCTGGATGCATGGTGAAGCAAGATGGCTGCCAATCTCTGCCAAGATCTCTGCCTTCCACTTCAGAATATGCTATCTCCTGGAGCTCAGCTGTAGGCAATCAGGCATAGGGTTTGTCTCTTTCTGGGCCTCCACTATCAGTCTCAGCTGTACTGTTTCCTTCTGGAGTTCAGTTGCAAGCTATCAAGCATATGGCTCATTTCTGCTGGGTCTCAGCTCTTTGAGCCTCTCGGGGTCTTTCTCCTTGCAGCTCAGCTGTGGGCAACACTTTTTCTTCTTCTTTTATTTTTTGGTCTTAGTTCTTGGCATTCAAGGAAAGCTCTATCATAACCCTAGCTGGATATAAGATTAAGTCACATATGCCTCAGAGTCTACATTCCAGGGATAACACATTAAAATATCAGAATGTTTGTGTTTTAACAAAAGACTATAAAACATAAAAGAAATATGATGTGATGGCCCAGGCAAAGGAGAAAAATTAAAGTATTAGAAATCATCAATGAAGAGGATCATACCTGGGACATTCCAGACAAAGACTTTTTAAAAAATGAGCCCTAAATATGCTCAAAGAGCTAAAGGAAAACATGGACAAAAAACAAAAGGAAATCAGGAAAATGACAGATTAACTTAAAGAGATTATCAGTAGAGAGATGGAAATTATGAAAAGGATCCAAACAGAGCTGAAGACCCCAGTAACAGAAATTTAAAATTCCCTAGGGGAGCTCAACAGCAGATTGGACTTGAAAGAAGAAATAATCAGTGAACATGAAGATAAGACAATTGAAATCATCCAGTCTGAGGAGCAGGAAGAAGAATGAATGAAGAAAAGTCAACAGAACTTGAGGAACCTGTGGGACACATCAAGCTATAGCAATATATGCATTGTGGGAGTCTCAGAAAGAGAAGAAAGAGAGAAAAGAGCAGAGAGAATATTTAAGAAATAATAGTTTAAAATTTCTCAAATTTAATAAAAGACATGAAAATATACATTTCAAGATGTTCAACAACTCCAAAAAGGATAAAGCCAAATATACCCATGCTGCAGTGTATTATAATCAAACTGTCAAATGCCAAAGATAAAGAGGGAATTCTGAAAGTCTCAAGAGAAAGTAATATGTCATATGCAAGGGAGTCTCGATAAGATCCAGTGGTGATTTCTCCTCAAAACCATGGAGCCAAGTAGGCAATGGGATGACATATTTAAAGTACTGGAAGCAAATATTGCCAACCAAGAATTCTATATCCAGCAAAACTATCTTTCAAAAATGGGGAAGGTCCCCCAGGACAACTAATAAGGAGATGAAGATGGAAAACGACCATCTTAAGGAACAGTGAGAGTCAGCAGCTGCAAGCAAGATAGTCCCATCCATCTGCCCCATGGGATCTAAGCCCCCTCTCAATTAGAGGCTGAGTAGGCGTCACCAACCCACTATCCTCAGGACTGGGAAATGAACGATGGACTAGAGTAGACTTACTGTTATTCTGCTATAGACTTATTATGATCCGAGCAATAGAATAATTCTTATCATTGATGTGGAGCAGTGGCCACTGGAGGTTTTGAGGGGTGGGAGAGGGGAAAAATAGGTGTAATTTGGGGGCATTTTCAGGACTTGGGAATTGCCCTGAATGACATTGCAATGACAGATACAGGGCATTGTATATCTTGTAACAACTTAAAAAATGTGCAGAAGAGAGTGTAAACTACAATGTAAGCTATAATCCTCACTTAGTGACAATGTTCCAAGATGTGTTCATCAATTGTGGCAAATGTAACCACACTAATGAAGGATTTGTTGATGTGGGAAAATGTGGGAGGGCTAGGGAATGGAGCATATGGGAATCCCCTATATTTTTTAAGGTAACATTTATGTAATCTAAGTTTCTTTAAAAAAATTTAAAAATATATTTTTTAAAAATGGGGAAGGAATTAAAATATTCCCAGATAAAAGCTGAGGTAGTTCATCACCTTACAAAAGATGTTAAAAAGTTTGGCAGGTTGAAAGGAAAGATGAGTAGACAATAGACAGAAACTGCATGAAGAAGTAAAGATATTTGGTAAGGGTAATGACAAGGGTAAATATAAATGTCAGTACTATTTAATTTCTTATTGTAACTCCACTGTTTACTTCCTACAGATTCTAAAAGTCAAGTACATAAAATGTAATGAGAAATAAGTAGCTTTGGATTAATAATGTATAAACATATTATTAGGGACAAGGTATGGAGACAACATGGTATAAGAACATAGTTTGTATATAGTATTGAAATTAAGATGCTATCAAAGTAAACGAGATTGTTACAGATTTAGAATGTTAAATTAAAGCCTCATGGTAACCTACAAATAAAATACCTGAGAATATGCAACCTCAGACATGGAAGTTAGATTACAAGTTGTCACGAGACACGGGACAGGGGAAATGGGGGCGTTAATCCATAGCTGATATAAGGTTTCTGTTTGGGGAAGTGGGAAGTTGTAGTAATGGAAGGCAGTGAGAGTACCGTGACATGGTTGTTTTGATCTGTTAGGCTGCAGAAAGGAATATATCAGAAATGGGTTGGCTTTCACAATGGAGATTTGTTGGCTTACAAGCTTGCAGTTCTGAGGCTAAGAAAAATGTCCATATCAAGGCAACATCAGGCAATGTTTTCTCCCCAAAGACCGGATGCCATCAATCCTGGACTCTTCTGTCACATGGCAAGGCCCATGGCAGTGTCTGCTGGTCTTGTCCTTCTCTTCCATGTTTCCTTGCTTCAGCTTATTCCTTCTGTGGCTTTTACTTCTCTCTCTTGAATTACATTGTCTTATAAAGGACTCCAGTAAGAGGATCAAGATTCATCCTGGGCCATGCCTTAACTGAGGTAACCTAATCAAAAGGCTCTACATATAATAGGTTTGCTCCTACCAGAATGGAATAGATTTAAGAATATACTCTTTTTAAAAAAAGATTTATTTTATTTATTTATTTCTTCCCCACCCCCTCATTGTTTGCATTTGCTATGTCTGCTTGTTGTGCACTGGTCATTTTTTCAGGATGCACTGGGAACCGAACCTGGGACCTGCAATGTGGGACAGAAGTGCCTAATCACCTGGGCCACCTCTGCTCCCTGTTTTGTTGTGTCTCTCATTATGTTCTCCTCGTGTCTCTTGCATCATCTTGCTGCATCAGCTTACTGTGCCTGCCCATTGTGTCAGCTTGCTGTCTTGCTCGTCTTCTTTAGGAGGCACTGGGCACTGAACCTGGGGCCTCCCATGTGGTAGGTAGGAGCTCAATTGCTTGAGTCACATCTGCTTCCCAGAATATACTCTTCTGGGGTCTATATAGCTTCAAACCATCACAATGGTGTATGTGATTAATCCTATTGAACAGTATCTTTGGAGTGGTTGAGATGGGAAAGTTGATTTTGCATATATATTTTTGCACAATTAAAAAGAAAGAGCAACTACAAGACAAATACATTTAAAAAGGCAAACATGATCCTGGACAGGAGCTAATAAGGGAGAAAAGAAGGCTCAAAAGGACATTATTGGGATATATGAAAAAATTGGAATACAGACTGTAAGTGTATATCAATGTTAATTTATTTGAACTTGATAACTCCACTTAATGTGTAAATATAAGTGATTATCCTTGTTCTGAGGAACAAAGCAGTATTATGTGTCCAAGGAGTATGACATATACAACCAATACTCAAGTGTTCAGAAAATGGATTGATAAATAGACAGATAAACAAATAGATGAATAGATAGATGGTATATTAGTCAGCCAAATGGGTGCTGATGCAAAATACCAGAAATTGGTTGGTCTTTATAAATGGTTTTTTTTTTTTTTTTTTTTTTTTTTTAAAGATTTTATTTATTTATTCATTTATCCCCCCCCCTTGCTGCTTGTGCTCGCTGGGTCAGCCAACCGCGCCATGCGGGCGGGCTTGCCTTCACCAGGAGGCCCTGGGAACCGAACCCGGGCCTCCCATATGGTAAACGGGAGCCCTACTGATTGAGCCACAGCCGCTTCCCTATAAATGGTTTTTATTTGGGGTAGAAGTCCACAATTACTGGGCCATAAAGTGTAAGTTTCTTCCCTCACCAAAGTCCATTGCCACGTGTTGGAGCAAGATAGCTGCTGCTGTTTGCCAGGGTTCAGGCTTCTTGGGTTCCTGTCTTCCCGGGGCTGTGTTTCTCTCTGGGCTTAGCCCCTCTGGTTCCTCCACAAGGTCAGCTGTAGACTGTGAAGCTCTCTAGGCTTTTCTTCTCTCCACAAGGCCAGCTGTGACCTCTCAGGCGAATGGCTCATCTCTATCCCCGGGCCTTCTCTCCTTCCTCACCAGAACTCCAACAACAAAACTGCTCCCTCTGTCCTTTGCCTTGCCTTTTATATTTGATTCCTGCCCCACCAAGGAGGTGGGGCTCAATGCCCTACTGGTCCAGTTAATGCCCTAATCATAACTTAATCATGCCCAGATTAGTAGACCAATTTACAAGCATGATCCAATAACTATTTTTGGAATTCATAATTACATCAAACTGCCCAACTGCTACAGATGGATTGATAATTTGTTGGATAGATAGAATGTTGTGGCAAATGTTAAAATTGGTGGATCTGGATTTCTAGGGGTATGAGAGTATGTTGGAATTCTCTTGTTTTAGTTTGCTAAAGGATGCCAATGCAAAAATATCAGAAATGGGTTGGATTTTATAATGGGAATTTATTAGGATAAAATCTTACAGTTCTGAGGCTGTGAAAATGTCCAAATCAAGGCATCATCAGAGATGCTTTCTCACCAAAAGCTGGCTGCTGGCAGATACTGGACTCCTTCCACATGGCAAGGCAATATGGTGGTGGCCTGACTCTGCCTTCTCCTCCAGGCTCACTTTTTTCCTGAGCTCATCTTTGGGTGATTATGGATTCCTCTCTTACATGGCAGGGTAAATGCTTACAGTTTTGTTTTTCTGTGGCTTTTTTCTCTGCATGTTTCTCCCATTTATATAAGACTCCATCAAGAGGTCCAAGATCCATGGTGGGTCACACCTCACTGAAATACTCCAATCAATGGCCCCCGACTGAATTCAATCCAATCAAAGTGTCCCACAATCTAGTCAAAGGCCCTTAATTAAAGCAATCTAATCAAAAGTTATCTAATCAAAAGTTTCCTTAACTGAATCTAAACTAAAATTCCCACCACATACAATAGGTTTACAGGCACAGGAATGGCTTAGCTTAAAAACATAATTTTCTGGGTTCCACAAAATACTCAAATACTTCCCCTCCAGAATCTACAATCTCTTGGAGCTCAGCTGTGAACAGTCAAGCATAGGGATTTGCTCGTTCTGGGTCTCAGCTCTTTGAGCCTCTTTGGGGGCTTCTGTTTTCCTGCAGTCCTCTCACATGGCAGCATCAAATATGGCAGATCCCTTTTTCCTATGTCTGTCTGTCTGTGTGTCCATTTTAATCAGACCCAGCAAGAGGGTGGAGACTCAACCTAAGTCACACCTCACTGACATAGTCCAATCAAAAGCCCTACAGCGATCTTATTGAATAATCTAATCAAAGACCTCTCAACTGAATTAATGCAATCAAAGGGTACCACACTCAGAGGAATAGATTAGTTTACAAACATAATATTTCTCTTTTTGGGATTCATAAAATAATTTTAAACTGCCACAAGTGGTGTTGGTTTCTGCCTCAGGATTACATGATGCTGTCTTCCCTTCTTCACTCCTTAGGCCATCCCTTTGTGATCACAAGCTGTTGCAGTTTCAGAACTCTTATTTCTAACCACACCATGCAAAAGAAGAGACAGTCTTTTCTAAAAGGTATGATGGAAGAAAGAGAAAGTCTCTCCTTCCCAGAAGCCATAGAAGATATCTTGCATATCATTGAATTGAATTATGTGTATTGAATCACTCGCTCATCTCTGAAGTCATTGGAATATGATGCAATGAATAGTTTAGCCCAAGCCATATATCCTATCACTGAGCCTGGGGGTAAAGATTCACATGAAGTAAGTGGGTCAATGAATCAAAGCAAAGTTGAGACGTTACCTCCACAAAAAGAGAAGTGGATTTTGAAAGGCAAAATAAGAATTATCAACTCAGTATATAATTCTGCTTTTTTATATTTTAATTTGAAATACATTTACTATTAGGTTGGTGGAAAAGTAATTGCAGTTTCGGACCGTGAATTTTAAATCATTGTAACTAGGCTCAAACACATCTTTGTTAATCAAAATAGGAACCATTACAATGAACACATTTTTGCCAATGAGAAATAAGTTTGTTTATTCCTGTAGAGTAAAAATCCATGCTTTTGGGATTTTCTGCATCCTGCTGGTTGTGGAAGCATTTTCCCTGCAAAAACTTGTCGAGATGTTTGAAGAAGTGGTAGGCAGTTGGCGAGAGGTCAGGTGAATATGGCGGATGAGGCAAAACTTCATAGCCCAATTCATTTAACTTTTGAAGTGTTGGTTGTGCGATGTGCAGTCAGACATTGTCATGGAGAAGAATTGGGCCCTTTCTGTTGACCAATGCTGGCTGCAGGCATTGCAGTTTTCAGTGCATCTCATCGATTTGCTGAGTATACTTCTCAGATGTAATAGTTTTGCCAGGATTCAGAAAGCTGCAGTGGATCAGGCTGGCAGCAGACCACCAAACAGTGACCATGACCTTTTTTTGGTGCAAGTTTGGCTTTGGGAAGTGCTTTGGAGCTTCTTCTCAGTCCAACCACTGAGCTGGTCATTGCCAGTTGTCATATAAAATCCACTTTTTGTTGCACATCACAATCCGATCGAGAAATGGTTCCTTGTTGTTGCGTAGAATAAGAGAAGACAATACTTTCAAGAGACAATTTTTTAAATTTTTGGTTAGCTTATGAGGCACCCACTTATTGAGCTTTTTCACCTTCCCAGTTTGCATCAAATGCCAAATGTCCGTCAGCGTTGAGGTCTTCGGCAACTTCTCATGTAGTTGTAAGAGGATCAGCGTCGACATCTGCTCTCAATTGGTTGTTGTCAAATTCCGATGGCCAGTCACTACACTTCTCATCTTCAAGTCTCTTGTCTCCTTTGCAAAACTTCTTGAACCACCACTGCACTGTACATTCGTTAGCAGTTCCTGGCCAAATATGTTATTAATGTTGTGAGTTGTCTCCACTGCTTTATGACCCATTTTTTGAAGTCAAATAAAGAAAATCACTCAAATTTGCTTTTTGTCTAACATCATTTCCATAGTCTAAAATAAATATAAGATAAACAGCAAGTAATTAGTCATTAGCAAAAAAAAAAAAAAAAAAAAGCGAGAAATGCACATTAAAATGATGTATATTATCACATTTATTTAAGAATGTATTTCAATATCAAATGGCAAATTTCAACAATGCAAAACTGCAATTACTTTTGCACCAACCTAATATTTCTGATTATAGAAGTTTTAATAAGTGCTGTGGTTCCCTGCCAAATTCCCCCTTCCGGGACTGAGGCATCTACTCCCTCAGCGGCCAAGCACATTGATTGCTTACAGCTCACAGCTGGGTCTCTTCCCAGGAATTGCCCTTAGATAAGGAGAGCTTCTTAGCCCAAGGGTAAGCCTTTTTCTAGGGGCGGCCTATATCATGTAACAGGAGATACATCTCTGAAGGCCATATCCTAACTCCAGAGTTCCCCATAGGATTGATGAAGGCTCCTGTTGGAACTGCATCACAGTCCAACTTCTTTCTCTACAAATCCCGTTTCTCAAGCTCTTTTACAGATATTGTTTCCAGGAGCATTCCCCAATAAACCTCCTGCATGTAAATCTCCTGGGAATTTCCTGGGAAACCTAATCTAAGACATTTGTACCAGGAGTGACCTGAAGAAGCATACTCTCTCAAATGGGATTTTGAAAATGGATTACTGGCAATGAGAATTAGGTGGAGGTTAGAGAGTCCCTGGCACTCTGTAAAGGTGTAATTGTTAGAATTTTCACTAATGGTGTAGTGAGATGAGATATCAGTAGAGGGGAATACACTAGTAGGTATCTCAATATCTCAAGTTCTTTCAGAGGCAAGAGAAGAAGTAATTATAAGGACCATGGGATTGGTTACTTATTGCTGGGATGCAATTAATTTATTGGAGAAAGACAATTTAAAGTAAAGTGTGAAAGCCGGGATTCCTCTTTAGGAACATAAAAGACTCATCTCCCACAGAGGGAGGACAGAAAGAGCTGAAGATCTACAACTTTGTCTGTTACAATTGGTCAGGACCCTGATTGGGAAGGAATGGGACTCTGAGATTTGGTTTGGGAACATCTGTGTTGGTGTGCTGGAAAATATTGAATAGCTAGATTTGCCTGAACCCTCTGGGTTCCATAAGTGACACACTCTCTCGTTAGCAGCTGATGCTCCTCCCTTGCTCAAAGACAATACAGAGATCTCTGTTTTGCAAGCCAAGAAGTGCTTCCCCTCAGGATTTAGTCCCACCTCCCTTCCTGGTCACTTGGCCAATATCTAAGGTTAAGTCAACATACAATCAATCCGAGGAAATGCCAGGTCTGTTAAAGAGGGAAAAGGACTGTATACCAAAGTTGCTGCAGGTCTAGCCAACATGTATCATGCAGAAGGTAGGAAAGTATGTAGGAGCAATGATCTCCAGAAAAAGAGGTCAACCTGAATCCTCGAATAGAAGTAATAATTCTTTTTTAAAATATTAAAACAATATAGCATTGGGGAGCAGATGTAGCTCAAGTGGTTGAGTGCCTGCTTCCCACATACAAGGTACCGGATTAAATCCCCAGCCCCAGTACCACAAAACAAAACAAAACACAATATAGCAACTTATAAAATAAAAAGCAAGCATCCCTCAAAATTCTCCAGGAATAAATTCTGTTTAAAATGTGGTGCATTCTTCCATGTCTTTTTCTATGCATATTAAAAATATATGTGTATAATATATATTAAGATTATACAAGTATACATATAAAACATGTTAAGATTATATAAGCTTATATACACCCACATTTGTACGTGTACATACACACACACACACACACACATATAAATTATCCTGCTCTACCTCTTGCTTTTTTCTGAACAGTTCATATATCCATATATAACTCTACCTTCTACTTCTGAGTGATTTACAAGATTCCATTACATGGAATCACTATAATTTATTAAACCAACCACCTAATTATAGATATCTGTATTTTTTTTTTTACTATTTTTCTATTACAAATGAGCTTCCAGTAAACATCCTTGTACATATTTCTTCATGTGTGCTAATATTTTCCAAGGCATTGATTCTTAGAGGAGAATTGATGGGTCTAAAGATATTGCTTGTACTCTTTTAAATCATCCAGAAATAAAGACTTGACAGTAGTGAATCTGTTTTGTCAGTCAGCTCTTATTTCTCCATATTATTCAGATTCTATTAAATGCTTAATTTAATCAAAATATTTCATGTGCATGACAATTTCATAATACAAGGGACTTACTCATATTTAGAGACTTATCTTCTGTTAGTCCTATTCTCTTTTAAATTATTTAACCCATAGGCTTATAGCTATTTTTTTCTTCTCTGAAATTCTACTATTCTTAGGCTTAGGGTACATATCTTACTATTCCCCATGTTTCCTCTAAAGATAACATGGTCATTATCCATTTCCACCTTTCTACTTGGTCAGAATTAAGCTCTATATAGTATCCTCTAACTTAACATCCTTTTGAAAATTTAATATCCAACAAAGCAAGTAAAGAAAGTATCTGATGCTCTGGTTTTAATAGAATGAGATTTTTATTAGATTATCAGATAGTTAAATCCCCTTTTTGTTTCCTCTTCTAGTTTTGCATCTCATTTTAGGGAAACATTACTCATTTTCTCCATGTGGTCAGGCAGTCTGTTGTCTGTTCTTGCAGCAATATACCTCCTGCATTCCTCCTCCATTTTTGCTTTCCCAAATGCTCCCCACCATCTTGTATACTATTATGTGTATTTCTATAATAAGTATACACATTTTTGACAAAAAGTAGCAGTTCACCTCTCTTTTAACATTTGTGTTGTGTATGAATATTTCCTTATTCATACCATGAGTCCCATATCTCAAATTCTCAACGATTTTTTTATTTTTTATTTTTTTTATTTTTTATTTTATTTTACTGGGAGGTCCCAGGGATCAAACCCAGGTCCCTCCATATGGGAGACAGAAGCCCAACCATTTGAGCCACATCGCCCCCTCAATGATTTTTATAGGATTGTTTTCCATATCCATGTATCCACGGTTCATTTTGTGAACCTATACTTAGCAACATCATTTGCTGCAGCAATTTATATTATTACAGATTATTTTAGACCCAATTGTACTGTCCCAAGAATTGCTGGGAACCAGTATTGTTACTGTTCTTGCTCCTTTTTATTAATATTTGAATTGGCCAGTACTGAAACCCACCTCTTTCCTGTTGCACTTTCAATTTCCCACCCAAGGTTTCAGAACCATTGATAAAAACACATTCTATTTGCCTTTTGGGCTCCTCAGTAATTTTGACTACCAAAAAATAATGCACTTAAATTTGGGTGGAAGTACAATGTGCTTTCTATTTGAAGTCATCAACAATAAGACCATCAAATCATTGTAAGGGATTTCCTTTTTCTCTTGGTCATTTTTCCTCTGTTATTAAAATGGTTACCATATTTTTATAGAGCAAAAGTAAACGTTTAGTAGACTTTATTACCTAACTTTTGTATACATTCATAGACATCTGTGCACATATTTTGAAATGTACTTATTAAGTAATGATTCTTATAAATTGTGAAAATTATCCAAGGGAATTGTTATCAGGAACAATGTAATTTTAGTTAGCATTAAACCAGTGGTTCTCTACATACCCCTGAGGATCTCCAAGATGTTTCAGGGGGTCCATAAGATCAAAACAATTTTCATAGAAATAGTAAAGTGTCATTTTGAGTTTTATAAGTTTATACTGATACTTCCAATTCTAATCCAAAAGCACAGTGTTCATTCTAGCCTTTTCCCTTTATTTATTTTTAACTTCCTCCTCTCATAGTGAGAAACCTGGTTCTCATTATCCATAACATATTTAATATTTTTGCTTAATTTTAGAATACAAATAAAACAGTTACAGAATTGCTAATATATACCACTGTGAAAAGTAAATCTACCTACCAAAGTACGATATCTATTTATAGCTCTTTTTGTCTTTAGCCTTAGAAATAATCGCAAAGTACTGTGTCCCCAAGTTGCTTAGATTAGTATCCTTGCCTTCCTTTCCAGGTTATGTCATATGGCTCATACATTCAGAGGCTAAAAGCTTGCTGTCTCCTGGGGTCAGTATCTTCTGGCCACTGGCAATCTTTGGGGTTCCTTGGCTTTTCTGTCACATGGCAATGTGCATGGCGGTGTCTTCTTTCTCTTATGTGTTCTGTTGACTCCCAGCTTCTGTCTGCTCCCTATGCCATGTTCAATTTCCTTTGCTTATAAGGAATTCAGCCATATTGGATTAAGGTCCACCTTCATTTAGTTTGGGCACACCTTAACGAATAACTGCTTCAAAAGTCTTATTACAAATGAGTACACACCAACACGATCAGGGGTTGAGATCAGAATATGCTTTTTGTGGGTAATGTGATTCAATCTCCAACATATGCATTATTTTGTCTTCCTAATAACAGGCAGAAGTTTAAGGTTTAGCTAAAACTCTGCAGGCTGCAGAGATGAGGAAAATTAAATTCAATAGTTATCAAGGAAAGCTTCATGAAGAAGATGCCATTTGAAGAGGACCTTGAAGGAATAATTTATATGTAGGTGGCATGAGTGAGCTTTGCAGGGGGTAAAGAGTATATTCCTATACAGAGGAAAACATATGGCTGGATGAGAGAACTTAGCAAGTGGTAATACTGAAAACTAAGTTTGGTCAATAATGTGGAGAACTTTGATTGTTAGGTTAAGAAACTTGGAGTTTACTTAATAGGTAATAGGGAACCATACATGTTGGAAGGAAGGAAGGAAGGAAGGAAGGAAGGAAGGAAGGAAGGAAGGGAGGGAGGGAGGGAGGGAGGGAGGGAGGGAGGGAAGAGAAAAGGGAAGAAAGAAAAGAAAGAAGGAAGTGAGGAAGAAAAAAAGAAAGTTATTAGAATGGGTATTTGAATCATACACTGCTGGAAGAAATATCAAAAAAAGATTTGACAATTATGTATCAATGTTTAAAATGTGTCTATAAATTGTACCAGCTCTATTTTTTGTATATACCTGTGTGTCTGTGTCAGTGTACACACACAAATACACACACACGAATATACATAGATAAAAGTCTGTCGGGCTATATAACAAACCTTTTAGGAATGCTTACTCCTGGGCCATTAAATTACCAGGGAGGATATTGAGAATTAGGTGAGACTTAAATTTTTTTACTTTATAAATTTGTGCATTGCTTGAATCTTAAATAAGTATTTCTCCTATAATTAAAAACAAAAACAGACTTTGCTTTCCTTTCTGTAAGATAGGACATCCAGGACCACCCGTTCAAAAGGGTTATAACCTGTCTTAGTTTCCCAGCTATGAAAACAAATGCAGCACACAAGGTTTGCTTAAACAACAGGAATTTATTGGCTCAAGGTTTTGAGGCTAGAAGTCCAAAATCAAGGCACCAGGAAGGGAGTGTGCTCTCCTGGAAGACTGGGTGTTCTGGGGTTGGCTGCCGTTGATCCTTGGGTCCTTGGCTTTTTTGTCACATGGCAATGCACATGGTAACATTCTTTTCCAGGTTCAGTTGATTTACAGATTCTTGGTTTTCTGTAGCCATTTCCCTGTGGCCTTTATAAGGCCTCTAATAATAGGATTAAGACCTATCCTGATTCAGTTGGCTACACTTCAAGTAAAAATAACATCCTCAAAAGGTCCTATTTATAATTGGTCAGCACCCACAGGAATGGATTAAGATTAAGAACATGTTTTTCTGTGATATATAATTCAACCTATCACAGCCCGAATCATCATCATTGTTACAATTAGATCAGTTGATTAGCGTTGGAATAAGATTTGTATACTTGATTGGGTAAGCAAATTATTTGGCACCTCTACCAGATGATACAATTTAAAACCTTGTACATTTTTAGAGATTCAGGATCCTGCTTCTGTGTGGGAGTGGGTGGAGAGAAGGCAGAATAGGGTAATGTTGGTGGTGATTATGCACCAGCTTGTTCAAATTCCCTTCTATCACAAGAGTCATAGAATCCATTAAGCCTATATATGAAACAGAGATAACTGTTGTTACTCAAGCACGTCTTTTGTGGTGCCTCTCTTTCACCCCTTTCCAAGTGCCTAATCTTCCAAAACACATAAAGTACTCTGCTTCAAAAGAGTTGTAATAAAAATAGTTATGTCATCTCATATTCCAGTGAAATTTTAGTGCCTAGAGAAGTTTTAGCACCTTTATGGTGTGCCACACTGTACATATGCCAAACAGACTCACCCATTAATCTGGCTCTAATCACTACCAACTTGGTGAGCAATAGGTATGCACTGAGCATTTATTGTGTCTTTGGTACCATGTTAAGTGATGATTTAAGAAAGAGAAGTAGAAGGGAATCAATATTTGGGGCCAGGAGCTGTGTTAGCTGTATTTCATTTAGTCATCACAACACTATAATAACTAACGTTCAGAGAGGTTAAGTGACTTGTAACATGGTAATAAGTGACAAAACCAGGTTTAAAATTCTAGTTATATCTGCTATCAAAATCCACGATGAGTTCAGAAAATTTGCCTTGGAATTCAGGAAAATTACAACTCAGTTAAAGAGAAAAGCTTTTGCAGTGAGAGAATTGTACTAACATATGCTGAATATTAAATGTGACTATATATAATAAGTGCTACAGGAAATATTTCCTAGTTAAAATAATTACTGCCATACTCTATATGGCATACTCAGTTCTTTTATTGCCCACTCCTCTGTGTACTAGAAAGGATCAAGAATGATTTTCTGAGGAATATTTTCAGCAGAGCCCAAAGATACAAGAACATTCATTTAAATATTGACTTTGATTTTCACAAGGGGAATTTAACTTAAGTTTTGGATCATGACCTCACTTTCTACTTCACAAAGAAAATATAAGCCCACAGACTAGAACGTCTTCAACCACTTTGACCTCCCCATCTCAAAAGTTATCTGTATCTGCACCCATTTATAACTCCTTGTCTCTGGTCACAGCGGAAGAGATCCCTCTCCTATCTAGGGCTAATTCCTATGCTGTGGCAGTTAGAATCATGTATCCCATTTTAATCCATGTTCCTGTGGGCCTGAACCCATTTGTAAATAGGACCTTTGAAGGTGTTATTATTAGTTAAGGTGTACCCAAATAGAATCAAAGTGGGTCTTAAGCTATATTACTGCTTATATAGAGAGAAAATTGGGGCACAGTCAGTAGTAGAAGCCAGAAGATACAGAAAGCTAGAAGTCAGAGAAAGCCACAACATTGCCATGTGATAGAGGCAGAGATATAAGTCAAAGGACATTAAGGATCACCAGAACACTACAGACTCCAAAAAAAAGGCATGGCCTTACCAACACCTTGATTTGAGATTTCTGGCCTCTAAAACCATAAGCCAATCAATTCTCATTGTTTAAGTCAACCCATTGGGTGGTATTTATCATAGCAGCTCTCGGAGAAAGACATATGCCTCTGGAGTCTTCCTCCATCTTTAGGTATATATTAAGTGTCCTTTCTCAGTTCATGTCTTTGACCATTAAGTCCCTACCAGCTCTTTCCTGTCAGCATTTAAGCATGCCAAGTCTTTGCCTTCTTAAAAAAAATAACCCTTTCTTTTTCTTTTTTTAAAGATTTTATTTATTTATTCATTTATCCCCCCCTTGCTGCTTGTGCTCGCTGGGTCAGCTAACCACGCCATGCAGGCGGGCTTGCCTTCACCAGGAGGCCTCGGGAACCGAACCCGGGGCCTCCCATATGGTAAACGGGAGCCCTACTGATTGAGCCACAGCTGCTTCCCAATAACCCTTTCTTGATTCCATGTTTATTTTCTAGATACTATATTATCTCCATTCACAGCCAGGTTTCTTTGAATTGTCTAAAATAATGGTCTTCACTACCTCATTTCCCAATAATGTATTGATTCATTACAATGTGGTCAACACAGGAATATGGGCAAAAATTGTGCCTCAGTTTCCTCATCTGTAAAATGGGGGTAATAACAGTACCTACCTCACAGGACCATGATAATTAAATGGGTTATTATATATAAAGCACTTAGAACAGTGTCTGGCACATACTAAGCATTATGTGTTAACTATTACTAAAATAATTATTTCTTAACACAGACACAAGATTGTAAGGATAGAAAAAAAGAATTGGGAGAGTGCCAACCTCACAGTTTTGCTCCAATAAATAACACAGATGTTGGAAAATGAGTTTTAAAAACACATTGCAGGAAATCACTAAATGTGTCTAAACTCCATTAAGGCACGTTTCGTATTCTCTGTATAAGGTCTGGTACATAGTAAGCTCTAAGAAATATATATATATATCTCAGTGAAAGGACATTTGAATACCAATAGCAATAGAATTCTTTTACCCCTAAAAGCTTGGCAAAACTACAGTACAGGCTCCGTGTTGTAATTCTTTAAAAATTTAGTCTATTTTTCTTTTTTTCTAGAATTAACCATTAATCAAAAACGTACAGCCATAGGCTTCGAACCCAATAATAAACATAGAAGCCTGTCTGCTCATTTTTGATAGTAAAAAAAAAATTTTTTAAGCTACTATATGCTCCTAGTTTTATCTAATAACAACTGGTGGAAGTTTATGACAGAGAAGAAAATGAAAGCACTAGCTGTCTTCCGGTTACCTAGGAGACGAAGAGCGTGAGGCAGGGGATGCGGAAGTCTGACGTCAGCTTCAGCCAGGAAGGGCGCTGTGCTACGGTGGGCCCCCTTGGCTGCAGGCCGGCGGCCCACTAGCTCTACTGAGCATGCTCCCTGCCTCGGCGCCCGGGGCCGGAGCGTTGGTGTTATGCGCATGCTTGCTTTTCCGAGCGCTGTTGGCCAGTGGGTCTGACTTGGCTGCTGGACCAGCGTAGTTGGTAAATGGCGGTGGCAGCGGGAAAGTTGAGTCCCTTGTCCGTGTTGCCGTCGGGACGATGTGTAGTGACTTCCATAGGGCTGAGTCTGGGACGGAGGTGAGAGTCGTCGGGTGGATAAAGGGGAAGGAACACTCGAGGGCCCGGCGTGAGGAGTGAAGAGTGAGGGAGATGAAAACAAGAGAGACCCGAGGGAAGCAGGAAGTCTAGGAGAGGCCGGGGAGTGCTCCCGGGACAGGTCGGACGGCTACCGGGATGGGTGCGAGGGCGGCCCGGCGTCCTCAGGCAAAGACGCCGCCTTCACTCTGCGGCTTCCTTCTGACTTGAGGGGGAGGAAGGGTGCGCTCTGCTCAGACTGGCATTTCTTGCACTTTTCACCTCCTCTCACCTTTCTACCTAGAGTCGGCTCCTCAGGACCCTGAGTCCTCTGAAATGGGAAGCCTCACTCTCCGAGAAAGTCATTACTGATAGATAAGACATTCATTTGCTGAGGACTTACTATGTGCACGGATTGGTGTAAAATACGAGATCTCTACTCGCAAGGATTATGGTATCAGACCTTTGCTTATGAGGACCTGTCACAAATTAACTATAGTTAAAGATGGTATGATACTCAAGAGAAGCTAAGAAAAGGAAGGATCTCGTTCATTTGGAGCATTTATAGTAGCTTTTCTAGAATAGGGGGTATTTGAGTAGGTTACTTCACCTTCAGTCTCCGTTCTAAAGTGTCTGCTTATTGGCATCAAGCCCTCCCTATCCCAAATTTACATTGCCAACCCAAATATCTCCATAGCCACAATAAGCCCTTTGATGCACCAAAAGAATTTATTCAGGAATTTTAACCAAGTACTTACTTGTGTCAACCACTGGTTTAGGAATAGGAATTAGAAGGAAAAGACACAACTTCTGCCATTTAAGAACTAGTAAGGGACGCTGACTTAAAAATAACAATATATGTGGTGCAGGGGCATATTGGAAGAGTAACTGGAAGAGGAGATAACTGAAGTTTTAAGGACAATTGGAAGTTGGTTTGGCAAGAAGGGCTGACATTCAGAGAGAGTAGCAAGTACAGGGATTCTGAGTTAAGGCAGAGTACAGCTTATTTAGGGGAACTGCAAGTAGTTCTGTATAATTGGACCAAAGTGGGTGAGGGAGAACAGTGTTGAGAAGTAAGTCTTGAGAAATTGGCATAGGTGGATCACAAGTGGAAGGGCATGGGTAAAGGAGAGGGAGCTGTATTCCAAATGAATGAATGTTTCTCCTATCTCAGATTGAACCCTAGATGCTTTTCCCTATAGAAACATTGTTATACCTGGTGGGGTGATGGTATACTCATTCATTTAACAGCTTTTTATTGAGCACTTTTTTTTTTTTTTTTTTCAAATATTTTATTAAAGATGGCTTAGGTTTATAAAAGATCATACAGAGAATACAGAGTTCCCATATGTCCTTCCCATTATATCACCTTGCATGCATTTGTTATAATTGATGAAAGATTATTTTTATAATTGTACTATTAATGTAGTCCATGGTTTACATTATAGTTCACTGTGTTATACAGTTCTATGCACTTTTTATTTTTCTGAGCATGCTTGATTTTTAGAAACAGTGTTGATTTGTGGTGAAGAGCACAGACTCCAAAGACAGTACTTTCAGATTCTAGCTTTTTTCCTATTTATTAGCTTTGTGACCTTGGGAAAGACATTTAACCTCTTATATTTCATTAAATACTGATCGAGCACCTACTATATGTCTATCACTGTGCAGTGTCCTGGGTGTACAATGGTGCTAAAACAAACACCATACAGTGGGTTGGCTTAAACAATGGGAATTTATTGGCTTGTGGTTTCAAAGCCTAGAAGGTTTGCTTCCTTGCAGAGTGGGTATCTTCTGGCTGGCTGGCGATCTTTGGGGTTCCTTAGCATTTCTGTCACATGGCAATACACATGGAGGTGTCTTCTTTTTTCTCTTCTGGGTTCCATTGACTTCTAGGTTCTGGCTGCTCCTTGTGGCTTCTTTCTCTAAGTCCAATTTCCTTTGCTTATGAGGACATAAGCCATATTGGCTTAAGGACCACCCTTACTCAATTTGAGCACATCTTAACTAACAACATCCTCAAGGGTCAAATTTACAAATGGATTCACACCCACAGGACCAGGGGTTGGGAACTGAACATGCCTTTTTATGGTAGACATTCAATTCCATCACTTGCCCTCATGAAGTGTAGTCTAGTGGATGAGGCACACATTAATCAAATCACAGAAACAAATATAAAATTTCAATTGTGATATGTTATAGTAGGGGATTTTGACCTACTTAGGGAAAGGCTCCCTGACAAAGTGATATTTGAACTGAGACCTGAAATGTCTCAGTTCAAATGTAACTAGTTCAAATGTAACTAGTTACTGCCTAGGCAGTAACTAGGCACAGATGGAACAGAAGATTCCAAGTAGAAAATTTTGTCAGCACATGAAAAGACCCGTGGTTTGAAGGATTAAATGGTAGCAAATGTGACTGGCATGATCAGGGTAGGGGGAATGTGGTGTAAAGGGAGGCTGGAGAGGAGAGGTGAGATGGTTTAAAATCATATAAGGCCTTATATTAGGAAGTTTTGTGTTGATTCTAATGAGGTATGAAGCTATGGAAAGATTTTAAGCAGTGACATGATCAGATGTGCAATTTTAAAAGATCTCTGGAACTTTAGTGCTTCTAAGTGAATCTGAGAGGGCTCAGAGTATATGCAGAAAGCTTTTGCTTTTATCCAGGTGAAGCACTGGAATATGACCAGGAGGTTTTTTTGGAGGGGGAGGGAGGGGATAAGGTGGGAGGGTTGATTTTTGAATATGTTAAGTTTACAGTGCCTTTGAGATATTTGTTCCACTAGAGATGTCAAGTGAGCAGTTGCAGAGTTTTGGTTGCAAAGTTTTGGTTGCAGAGAGACCATCTAGGAAGAGATTTAGAATGAGAAAGGGGAGAGTCTGGGGCTGAGTCTTGAAGGATTTCTGTAAACCTCAGGTTCATATTTGAGCATGATTATTGTGAGATTAAATTAAGATGCTTGTGAAGCACCTACCACAATGTCTGGTGTAAAAGCACTAAAAAAATGTTAGCTAATTTTATTGATTTCACTAAGTCTGTTAAAATGAATATATCATGGTCCCTCCCTGCCTTGAGAAGCACTTAGTCTAATTATGGTGACAGGTGTTTGGTTTTTAAAAAATTTTCCACCCATTAAACTCTTTATTTTGAAATGATTTCAAATTTACAGGACAGTTGCAAAAAATAATACAAAAACCCATACAGACAACTCCAACATACCCCGTCCCTCAGATACCACGATCTACGAAATTTAACATTTTGCCACATTTGCTGTGTCATTCTATGTATTCATCCATTTAGCTATCTATCTATCTATCTATCCATAATTATCTAGATGGTGTGTTTTTATTTATTTATTTATTTATTTTTTATTTTTATTTTTTTTAAGATTTTATTTATTCATTCATTTATCCCCCCCTTGCTGCTTGTGCTCGCTGGGTCAGCCAACCACGCCGCGCGGGCGGGCCCGCCCTCACCAAGAGGCCCCGGGAACGGAACCCGGGGCCTCCCATATGGTAAACGGGAGCCCTACTGATTGAGCCACAGCCTTCCCTAGATGGTGTGTTTTTAAAAAGTTATAGTAGTGTAGAAACTTCTGTGTATTTTCAGTGGAGGAAGCTCTGAGTCTGTCTTAGTTTGCTAAAAGCTGCTGGGAGCAATATATCAGAAATGAGTTGGCTTTTATAATGAGAATTTATAAGGTTAAAAGGTCACAGTTCTGAGGCTGTGAAAATATCCAAATCAAGGCATCATCAGAGGTGCTTTCTCACCTAAGTTCAGCTGCTGGAAATCCTGAACTCCTGCCATGTGACAAGACAATGGAGGTTCTGCCTGTCTGGGTCTCCCTCCTCCTCCAGGCATACTTCTTCCCTGAGCTCAGCTGTGGTTGATCAGGCATATGGCTCATCTCTCCCGGCTCCTCCAGGACTCTTCCAGCCTCTCAGGGTTTCTCTGTCTCTGCTGCTTTTTCTTTGTGTGTCCCCGCTTTCAGTCTTCTGGTTATAAAGTGTGGGCTCCAGTAAGAGGACCACTGGGTCGTGCCTTACTGAAGCAATCTAATTAAAGGGCTCCACAACCACAGAAATGGATTAGCTTCAAGAACATGATATTTTCTGGAATCCACAAAAAGCTTCAAACTATCACAGTCTGTGTCAGAAGAGTTGACATTTTAGCTAAAACGTAAAGGGTGGATAAATAGAATGGGATAGATAGCTAAAGTAAAGCTTCCCGGTAAAAGAAACTGAAGGTGCAAAGGCATAGTCAGAGCATTGCTTAGGTACAGGAAAGTTCTATCTGTAGTTCATCTTTTTTTGAATTGAGAAGAAAAGTAAAGCAGCACCAGCCTGTTTATTAAGGATTTTCTTACAGAATATTGTTATAATAATTTTCTCTCCTAGGACAAAGAAACAGAAGCCTTGCTATATTTGGGGTTTGAATAGTCGGTATGTTTAGGATTAGATATAACTTTGGACTGATTGTCATGACCTCACCAGAGAAATGTTTTTATTTCTCCTATTGCTAAATGTCTCTTTAAATAAGAAGAGTTATGTGTCAGTAGTAATTAGGTAAATCCCTTGATCTATTCTTGGGAGGAAACTAATCAAAGGGAGGTAGGCCCGATCTCTTATGAAATATACTTAGAGAAGTTGGATCTAATCAGAAGTGGTTCTGTTTCTGATGTTCAGGTATCGAGCAAGATTGAAGAAGAGGAGTTAGTACACTAAAATGGGTCAGCAAACTTTTTCTATGAAGGGCCAGATAGTAAATATTTAGGTTTTGCAAGGCCCTTAGTTTCCATTGCAACTACTCAGCTCTGCTGTTGTAATATGAAGATATGTAAGCAAATGAGCATGGCTGTGATTCAATAAAACTTTATATTTAAACTTTTGGATTTTGGATTTGGCTTATGGGCTGCAGTTTGCTGACCACTGCTCTAAGAGTAGAGCCACAGTTT
Source organism: Tolypeutes matacus (assembly GCA_026826555.1). Lineage (NCBI taxonomy): Eukaryota > Metazoa > Chordata > Mammalia > Cingulata > Chlamyphoridae > Tolypeutes > Tolypeutes matacus. Next base: position 32,927,905 of record JAKSZT010000049.1, read on the forward strand.
GGGATAAGAGCTGCTACAGTTAAAACTTTATTTATTTAATTGATAATTTGAGGTTAAGTTGGATGGCTTTTGTGGTCAGAACATCCAAAAAATGGAAGCCGAACACACTGAAGTCATGGACCAGAATTTAAAGTTATATGCTATCCTTGCCATATTTGTCTGGAGATCCTAAAGAAGATTGCCTAGCTCATAAGAATGTATTACTTTGGATTGCAGTAGGGATGAGATTAGTGGGGAGAAAAATAGGAAGCTAGGTAATTGGTGCTACTTTTTTTCTTTTTCCTTTGTGTTAACAAAACCAACTAAGCAAGCCTCTTTTTCTCTAAGTGCTTTTGGATACTGTATGGCCGGTGCTTAATTTTTCTGAACACAATTTTCTTTCCTTTTTTGCACATTAGCCCATTTTATGGATTCTACTTTTAGAATTGAGAACTACTTTTATGTTGAGAACTATATCTGACGTCACAAGCTATCACAAAAACTAAATAAGCTATTTAAAATGTTAACTCCCTGGAATCACAACCTTATAAAGTAGTTAACCTTTCCTACTTCTTGTAAAATAGTAGGGCAAAGGGATTTTATACAAACTCTTTCAAAGAAAAAAAGAATATTTTTTCTTTGACAAGCCAGATAATACGTGGAGAATATACCAAGCCCTTTATTATAAAGGAGACAACCATTTAAGTATAATTCACTATAGGATAATTCATTTTACCTTGCCTTTGCAAAGCACTTAAGGCATTTTTACTTTTAAATCTTGCTGAGAAAAGACTCACAGTGAATTTGGCAATATTTTGGTGCCAACCACCAAAGGGCTTCATTTGTATATAATTGTTAAATATTATGGTTCTTTGCATTTATGCAATTGGGGAATAAAATTTGATTTCTCAAAAAATGCTAACATGCCTTGAGTTTAAAAATAATCGATGAACAGAGAAATTGGAACTATCTGTCCAATATTGGTTGATGGACACAACATACTTTTTGCTTTTTTTTTTTTTTAATTAACTAGCCCCATTATTTTTATTTTTAAAATAATACATGCTCATGGCAGAAAATTCAAATTGTATTCAAGTAAAAAGTAGAATACTTCCCCACTCCAGTTATCTTTCATCAAAAATAATAACTGAATAGTTCTTTGTACATTCTTCCAGAAGTTTTCTAATGACTTAATTTTAGAGGGCTGAGATGGAGAATGCTGGACACCATAATTCTAGTCTTGGCTCTGCCCCAAACAAACTTTGTGATTTTTGTATGTCATTAAACCTTTGTTTCCATCTTTGTAAAGTGAGGGTGTTAGACTATGATTTCTCAGTTCCCTTTCAGCTCTACCCTTTATCACATGGGTTCTTAGACTTCTTTGTATCCTTTACACTTAACACAGTATCTTCTGTAATCATTTGATAAATATTTATTGATAATAATGATTGGTTTTCTTAGAAAAGGTACAGGGTACTTTTTTTTGCCAGAGGTAAATATTAAAAAAGATAAATATTTAATATTTATTAAGTAATATTTTGGTTTTGTGTAACTTTTAGAACAGCCTCCATCCCCTTTGTTTTCCTTCTTACCCAAAATAGAAACGCTGCCCCTTCATTACAATCACTATAATACCCTTAGCTCCCTTGCCTCTTTACATATCTAACCTACTTTCCTAACCAAGGTTAAACTCTACTGTCCAATTTCATTGCGTCTCTACCTACTCACCTGACTATTACTAGAGAAAATCACAACTTGCCTGACTGATTTCATTTTAAATTTATAAGTATCAAATGGGCACCCAGCCCAACTGTATTTCCTAGTAACTATGAAACATCTGTCATCAAATGAGACCTTACCCTTGAATTCCAGATACATATGTTCTATTATCCTCTTAACATTTCCACCTGGATGTCTAATAGGCATCCCAAATTTAACGTGCTCGTCCTTGATTGAATCCTGGAACTGGCGGAAAATATAATACTAAAGACTATGTATTATAGAAGAGTATATATGTATTTCTGTATACATTTCTTAGTTTGATAATTTTAACATGATTAAATGCTGGAGAATATTTTTTTCTTAGGAGATATATTTTAAAGTATGTGAGTGGCAGTGGTTCAGAAAAAAAAAAGTTAAAGCAAATGTGGCAAAATGCTAGCAATTAGTGAATCTAGGTCAAGTTATACAGATGTTCACTGTACTATTCTTACAGTTGCTCTGTAGGTTTGAAATTTTTCAAAATTAAAAACTTTGGGGAAAAAACTTAATATTCCCCAAACTAAAGTCTTGATTTACAACCACACCACCATCACCTCCACCCACGTACACCCATACTTCAATCTACTTCTTCCCAAGACTTCCATCTTTTTAAAAGGTAACTTCATTCTACCTGTTGCTCAAGCCCAAAATCTCAGAATCATCCTTGAATCCTCTTTTTCTCACATTTCACATCCAATCCACATTCAATTCATTAGCAAATTCTGTCTGGGATATCTTCAATATATATCATGAATCTGACCACTTTTCACTGTCTTTACTGCATCCTTTCCTATTCCTAGCCACCATCACCTCATTTATTGCAATGATTTCCTACTCAGTCTCTCTGCTTCCATACTTTCCACCCTTAACCTAATCTCTTTTCTATGAAGTATCCAGCAACCCATTTAAAACATAAGCAGACAGCACTGTTCAAAGCTTTTCAGAGACTCCTATATCACATAGTAAAATAAAAATTCCATATTATTTCCTACAATAATACATAATTTGCAGATTCACATGATTTGCTTCTAAGCCCCACATGTAACCTCTGATCTCATCTTCTACCTTTCTGATTTCATCTACTACCTTTCTGATTTCATCTACTACTCTCTCCCTCACTTTTCTTCAGATACACTGTCTTGAGCATGCCATCCCTCATTTTCCTGCTATCAAATCTATATTTTCTGGAAGAGATTGTGTAGAAATGGTGTTAATCCTTTAAATGTTTGGCACAGTTCTCCAGTGAAACCATTTGGGTCTCAAGATTTATTTTTCAAGAGCTTTTAAATTATGAATTCAATTTCTTTACTGCTTATAGGTCTATTCATTTTACCTATTTTATGTTGGTTGAGTTTGCTAGCTTGTGGTTTTCAAGGAATTGGTCTGTTTCTCTTAAGTTGTTGAATTTATGAGTGTAAAGTTGTTCATAGTGTTCTCTTATTAACCTTTTAATGGCTGCAGGATCTGTAGGGATATCTCCTATTCGTTTCTGATATTGGTGATTTGTGTCTTCTGTTTTCATTTTTGTGAGCCTTACTAGAAGTTTATCAGTTGCATTGGTTTTTTTTCCCAAAGAACCAGATTTTTATTCATTGATTTACTTACTTTTCTTATTTTCAGTTTCATTGATTTCTGTTCTTTATTATTTATTTTCTTCTGCTTGTTTTGGGCTTGTTTTGCCCTTCTTTTTCTTAAAGTAGGAATTTCGATTATTAATGTGTTGAGACCTTTCCTCATTTCCAATATAAGCAGTTAGTGCTATATATTTTTCTCTCAGAACTACTTTGGCTACATTCAACATATTTTGATATATTTTATTTTGATTTTCATTCAGTTCTACGTATTCCCCACCCCCACCCCCATGGCTCCCTTGTCTGTCCTGTCATTGTGTCTGCTCGTTGTCTCTGCTTGTTGTGTTTCTGCTCATTGTCTGCTTGTTGTATCCACTCATCGTCTTTAGGAGGCACCAGGAACAAACCTGAGACCTCCCATGTGGGAGGCGGGCACCCAACTGCTTGAGCCACATCCGCTCCCCTCTATGTATTTTTTAAATTTCCTTTAAGACTGTCTCTTTGAATTATAGATAAGTGTGTTGTTTAATTTCTACATGTTTAGAGATTTTCCTTTTGCCTTTCTGTTATTCTAGTTTGATTCCATTATGCTCAGAGAACATACTATGTATGATTTTGGTTCTTTTAAATGTGTTGAAGTTTGTTTTATGGCCCAGGATAAACATTTATTTTGATAAATTGTCCACAAGCACTTGAAAAATAAAAATAAAAGTTCTTCTATGGTTGGTTGGAATGTTCTATATGTCATTTAGAGCCTGTTGGTTGATTGTGTTGTTTAAATCTTCTATAGCCCACTGTAGTTTGGTTTCTGTCTCCACAGTTTCACCAAAAGTGCTCTCATCAGGGTTATCAATAAACTTTATTCTGTCAAATGCAACACTCATTTCTTTGTTCTCATCTTAATAGACCTTTCACAATTGATCACATATCTCCTTAAAACGTTTTCTTCCTTCAGGAGTCTAAGGACCTGCTACTGTAAAACTTAGGACTTAAAGGGCACTGCAGAATGTGCATTTCCCACAGGCAGTCTGTCAGAAGAAAAGGAAGAGGCTTATCTCTTGGGGATGGATATGCATTGGTAATGTGTTCTTAAGTATGGTAATAGCTTCATGGAAGGAGGTGGCCTTGAAGAAGCTATCAACTTTTCATTTGTTCAGTAGTCTAGGCCTTAGAGAATCTAATTAGAGAAGAGGATAAGAACATTCCAGGTAGAAGGAAAAAATGCATAAAGGTATAAAAACGTAGTAGCCACAGTTATCATTTGAGTCCCGTTTATATGCCAGATACTGTGGGAGGTGTCCTTTTTAATTTCTATAAATTGCAACCACATGAGTTGGTTAGGAAGAAAACAGAAGACTAAGAAAAGTTTAATAATTGCTCTGAAGTTACACAGCTACCAAGTGGCAGAGCTGGAGTTTGATCTCAGGCATTGTACTTCTGGAGTCCAAGTACAGTGTTTTGCTCTACTTCCTTCCAGAATACAAAGGCTGGGTGTGGCTATGAGAATTAATGAATTGGCGAAATTAAGAATAGATAATGCCAGCATGGGGGTACCCTTGAAGACAATTGAGGAGTTCATATGGGGAAAATTTCTCTCAAACCATCCATTTAAAAAGTCCACTATCTTCTACTTTTTATGTTCATTTTTGATATCATGTTTGTTATTATTCTGTCTTTGGAAACAAAGTTTCTGATGATAAAATATGATATTGGGAGATACCCATAAGGATGTGTACCTAACCATTTTATTGGGTTTCATGCAAATGATCCAATTTACACTAATATTAGCATAAAGAAATTTAGCTTTAAGAATAGTCATGGAAAAGATATTCCATAGAAGAGCCTGAAAAGCCTCCTTAGCTCTAAGAATGTAGTCATGGTAAAGATTCTTAATAAAAGAGGCTGAGGAACCTAGTCCTTCCTAGGTTTTTGTAGCACACATTGAATCCAACAAGATACTTTGAATTTAACAAGAGGCATTTTCAACAGAATACATCTGAACACATTCAACCTATTCATACTTTTGGATGACTGGATTTGTGGCAGTCACAGTGTGGACGTGCCCTCCATAAACCTCCATTATGTTCCACAGCATCATTTCCTGAAGAGTACTAAATTAGGACAGCCCATGTTCTGCTACTTGGTGTATGATCTTAATTTAACTAAGTCACTACCTTTCTCATCTGTGATACCAATACTAGTTGCCTATAAGATGAGTTGAAGATAAAATGAAATAATATGTGAGAAAGGTATATTGAAAAATCAGTGTAAGAATAGCATAAATAGTTTCTATTTTTCTACTTTGTATGTGTAATTTGATTCTAATACAAAGTAGCATGGATTAAAACTGTGCCTCAGTAATCTTCAGCCATAACCTGAGGATGATAAATAATATCTATCTCAAAGATTGTGAGGAATAAATACAGTACAAAATAAAATGTTTAGTACAGTCACTGGCTCATAGAATGTATTAAACAAGTGTTAATTATCTTAATGATCATTTCCTAATTATATCCTAACATACTTTTTTACCCTTGAGATATAGAGATTGCAGCCAACATGGTACTAATTATAGATCAAAGGGTATCCCTAGAAGTTCTGATTTAGCTCTTCATATTTTAATCAGTGTATAATGAGACTGAAATTTGCTTCATAGTCTCTTCCATATCCATCACAGAGTTTTCTTTGTTGTTGTTGCTTTTTGTTGACTAAAGATGGAACAATTTTTTAACATTTTGGAATTGTATAAATTCACTCTTAAAAAAATTGGCATCTTACTACTATCAATGCACATTCTGTGCTAAATATGTGCTAAATCTCTAATTAAAAATTAAAGCTGTCGCTCATAAACATTTTTTTATGCCTTCACAGTGGCCCATGTATACTTTTATTAAAGCACCTAAAATACTTTATTGTACTTTTCTTTCTTTTTTTTTAAACCTGTTGACTCTTCTCCCATTAAATTCTTTGAGGACAGGACCTGAGCCTGCTACATCTATACCTTCTCACCTTCTAGCTCAGTCCCTGGAACATACTTGGTTTGCATTAAATGTTTACCAATGAATATCTGTATGATTGAGTAGTATCCCTTTTGCTGACTATATACTTGCTCCAATAATGATGATGACGCTGAAAACATTTGAGGTTCTTTGTTGGCATTAGAGGGAGTACCAATAGAGGTGTTTGAGAGAAGTCAGATAATTGCCCGGAGAGGACACCAGATTGGTTTGATCCTCAACTTAATAGGTCTAAAACCTCAGTTTAGTTCCTGTACCCAGATTTGATTAGACTCAATGACACTGATTCTGATGTGTAGCATAGTAGAACATTTCTAGGTTTTAAAACTCAGAGAGATCCCGGTTAAATCCTGGCTTTGCATTTACTAGTTTTCTCATCTAAAAATCTGAATAATAGTAAATAGGATTAATGTGACAATTAAAAGAGACAATGTTTAAAAGTATGTATGGGGAAGCGGCTGTGGCTCAATCAGTAGGGCTCCCATTTACCATATGGGAGGCCCCGGGTTCGGTTCCCGGGGCCTCCTGGTGAAGGCAAGCCCGCCCGCACAGCGTGGTTAGCTGACCCAGCGAGCACAGGCAGCAAGGGGGGATAAATGAATAAATAAATAAAATCTTTAAAAAAAAAAAAAAAAAGTATGTATGGCTGATACCACAGTGAACACTTAATATTAACAGTAGCTATTAGATGCCTATTATGATTACAAAACCTAGCAGATACTGATTTATAAATCAAATACTAAATCTATTAATTTACAGTGATTAGTGAAGCTGCCAAATAGACTAAAATCGTTGTGTCCACTTTGTATTCTTCCCCAGTTAGAAAAATCTGCCTCAGAAGGGAAATTATAATCAAATACTTGCTTAGAGAGTCTAGAGAAATGCTTGAATTATCTTAATGGCCACTATCAGCAAGCTCAGATTGTCTGATGTGTTAATCTTCTCTAAAAGGATTCTGCTGTCAATGTGAAGCAGCACTTACTTGGTTTCCCTTTACACTGGACACTTAAATTCTTCTCTGCCCCTCTGAAACTCTAGGTTGACTATACCTTGCTTCTTTTGACTCATTTCTCAAATCTCAACAATATTATTAATTATAATTTTCTATTACAGTCACTCAGGTATATGTCAGATTTTTAGGGTATTGTCTGCTTAGGTTTGGAAGATACTGTGTCCTCATAAATTGACTTGTAAAAATCGTTCATATTAATCACTCTTCGTAAGTTTAAATCTAAGGATAAATCTGTTTCCAAATTCTGGGAGGGTATTGCCAACCAGGGAGGCTCACCCTAATCCTGGTGTCCAGAGTCTTTGTTGGGGCTCTGCTGCAAAGAACAAGATCATTTGCCCATGCAGCTGACCTCAGTCTCCAGTCCCTCCAAGGTCAAGCTGATACTGTGTGACCCAAAACACCCACCATAAATCCATTGTTAGAGTAGCTAGCATGGCCCAAATTTCCCAAGTAAACAGACACTTTTATCAGACAGAACATTCTAGGGACTTAGAGATTATCTCTAGGACCCAAGGGCAAAAGTCAAACCTTTCTTTGGGGAAGGTTAAATTCTTTAATACACAGTATGCTTCCCATTATATCACAAAGAATATTAAAAATATGTGTACTCAAGAATTATGATTTAATAAAGTACTTTTTACTACTTCATTAAAGACATTCTTACATGAAACTGGTGGGTTGTTTTGTTTTATTTTGTTTATTTTTTACTGTGGGCTTTTGCTTCTTGTATACTAGTATATTTTGATGCACATTTTGACTGTGCCAAGTGCCAGCAGTATCACCCATCATTGCTTTTGTACCTCAGTGAAACTGTCAACTTGGTTTAAAAAGGAAGTAATTGTCTTAGTATTTTTATGCAAATAGTTTACCTCTGGTTTTTTTTTTTTTTTTTTTTTTTTTTTTTTTACCGGGAGGTCCCGGGGATCGAACCCGGGTCCCTCCATATGGGAGACGGACGCCCAACCAGTTGAGCCACATCCAACCCCTCTAGAAACTTTTTGACTAGTTTCCCTCATTGACATTTAAATCAGTCATCAAATTCTGCTTCATTTTGTCCTAACTACTTCTGTCTTGGTTCCGGAAATCCTCCTCCAAATTGGTGTGACAGACTCCAATCTTCTCTCTGCATCTAGTTTTACTCCCTTCAAATCTATACCCTACTAACCACCAAGATGATCTGTTTGAAATGCAGATAATAATAGTCAATACTTACCTGTGCTAAGCACTCTTTAAAAACATTTAATCCTCAACAACCTTGTGAGAGAGTTTCATTTGTTATCCTCACTTTACAAATGAGAAATGTAAGTCCCAGAGAAGTGACTTAGATGATCCAATTCTGGAGTCCCAAGTGTCTACTCTTAACAACTCTGCTAGTCTTCCTCTTGCTGTTTAGCTTAAAACCCCTTGGGGGGTGGGGAGTGGGGGGGGGGGGGAAGGAAAAATAAGTCAAAGACCTTGGTGGCTTTTCTTGTCTACAGGCTAAAAAACAAGCTCCTAAATATGACATTTAAAACCTTCCATGATCCGACTTCTGCTCTCTTTTAGGACAACATCTCTTTGTGCTTATTTCATTCTACAAACTAGCAATTCCAATTTGCCTATAGTATACCTATGCACAATGCTACTTATGACTTATGTGCCATGGCTGGTGCTATCCCATTTGCCTAATATGCTTGCCTCTGCACCATTTACCTAACAAATTCCTATTTATCTTTTGAGACACAGGCCAGGTGGTAGCTACTGAAGGAAGTTTTCCTTGACCTTTCTCTTTGTCCCCTTTACCTACTAGATAAGGAATTATCAATACAGTGGGGCAGACAGATAAAAGCAGATAACTGTATAACAAGTGTGGTAAGTGTGGGGGTCGGATGTGGCTCAACTGGTTGGGCGTCTGTCTCCCATATGGAGGGACCCCGGTTCGATCCCTGGGACCTCCCGGTAAAAAAAAAAAAAAAAAACAAGTGTGGTAAGTACAGTGAAAAAGATAATATGGTATAATGAAGATAAATATTTTGCAATTAGCAGTTTGGTCCTATATCCCAAGCTAAACTATGAGCTCTTTTGAGAGTAGGGACTCATTTTATATCATCACTATTTGAAATATGACAAAAACCAAAATGTTTTCTGAGTAAATGAATGTAATATTTCTTCAATATTGTATTTCCTATTTCATAATTTCCTCTAAACCCTCACTCTTTTTTTTTTCTTTCAGGGCATTTTATTTTCTTTCTGTGATGTCATCTTGCATCACAGTTTCCTGCCATCATCCTTTTTGTTTTTCTTTTTAACAAACCACAAGCTAAGAATAACTTATTTAAAAATTAAGTCTTTTTTATAGACATTTGGAAAATTGTGTAAATGTAGATAATGAGTTTCTCTCTCTCTCTCTTTTTCTTTTGTAAGCTCCTTGCCCGACTTGAAGGTAGAAGTTCCTTGAAAGAAATAGAACCATATCTGTTTGCTGATGAAGAATCACCTATGCATGGTAAAAAAAAAAAACAACTCAAAACTATAATATAATGTCATAAATTAAGTTTTATAAAACAAGTTGTTTTTTTTTGACATATATTCACATATGTATACCTACTCCTACCAAGAGATTACATGGGTTAAACTGTAAAATTAAAAATTGAGAAACAGCATGATAGAAGAGTTGTTAACCAGGTCTCTTCAACCCTTCCTTATCTATGTCAAATGAGATGAATTCTGACTTTTACCTGGTAAATCTTTGTGATAAACACTGGTCTTCCTTTTTAATCCCAACAAATAATGTTTGTGGGAGAATTTTTTAAAATTGTCATTTGTTTATTTCTTATTCTCCCTCTTAAGAAGTGTGCACAATCATAGGAAAATCCTTAGTTATCAACATGTTCTATTAGTACTTCTACACTAGAGAAAATAAGTGCCCACTAGTTCTATTAGCACTTCTACATTAGAGAAAATTTATAAAAAAAGATGTGTGCTTAGATTGTTGTTGGTTTTTTATTTTTTATTTTTAAAGAAGCTTTAGATTACATAAATGTGACATCAGAAATATAGGGGATTCCCATATACCCCACCCCTCTACTTCCCATATACTTTTCCACATTAACAGTGTCTTTCATTAGTGTGGTACAATTGTTACGATTGAGGAACACATACTGAAGCATTGTACTAGCCAAGGACTATAGTTTACATTATAGTTTACACTTTGCCCCACACAATTTTACAGGTTTTGACAAAATGTATAATGGCCTGTATCCACAATGTTGTTGGCTTTTAAAAACATAACAGTGTTGTTGTCAGGTCGTTCACATACCATACAATTGACCCATTTAAACGACAATTCGTTGGTTTTCAGTATATTCACAAGATATGATTATCACACAGTCAATTTTAGAACATTTCATCACCACAAAAAGAAACTCCATACCTGCATATCCCTATGCAACCATAATCTTTCTGACTTTATAGTTTTACCAATTCTGGACATTTCATATAATTGGAATCTCACAATAAGGTGGTCTTCTATGACTGGCTTTTGCTTAGCATAATCTTTTCAGTCATATTATACCATGTATCAATAGTTCACTACTTTTTATTGCCAAGTAATAGTCCATTGTGTGGTTATACCATGTTTTGTTTATCCACTTATCAATTAATGGACATTTGGGTGTGTTCCACTTTTTGATTGCTTTGAATAATGTTGCTATGATTATTCATGTACAAGTTTTTATGTGAACAGGTTTTCATTTCTCTTGGGCATATACATAGGAGGAATGTAATTGCTAGGTTTAATGATAACTTTATGTTCAACCTTTTGAAGAACTGCCAGAGATTTTACCAAAGAGTTACACACTTTACTCTGACACCAGCAGTATATGAAAGATCCAATTTCTCCATACCCTTGCCAACAGTTATCTAGACTTTTTGATAATAGTCATCCTAGTGGATGTAAAATTTATTTTGTGGTTTTGATTTATATTTCCCTGATGGCTAATGATGTTTAGCATCTTTGCTTGTATATATTTGTATATATTCTTTGCAGAAATGTCGAATCAAATCCTTTGCCCATTTAAAAAATGTATTATTTATATTTTTAGTTTTGAGTTGCAAGACTTCTTTATTCTAGATACAAATTTATCAGATGCATAATTTTCAAATATTTTGTCATTTTCTGTTGTCTTTTTGCTTTCTTCATTATGTCCTTTGAAGCACAAAAGTTATTAATTTTGTTTGTCTAATTTATTTTTTTCTTTTGTTGCTCACGCCTTTGGTGTCTATTTAAGAAACTATTGCCTGATCCGAGGTTACAAAGATTTATGGCTATGCCTTCTTTTCTTTTTCTTTTTTAACTTTTTATTTTGAAATAATTATAAACTAATAGGACAGCTGTAAAAATAATAAAACTCCATTGAGAGAACTCCAATATAACCCCACTGCCCCAGACACTTAGATCCACCAATTTTAATATTTTGCCTTTTGCCATTTCTTTTTTCCCTTTCCTCCCTTTCTCCTTCCCTCTCTTCCTCCTTTCCTTCCCTTCCTTTCTCTCCATTCTTTCATCTGTCTTTTGATCATCTGAGAGCAGATTGCACTCATCATACTCCTTGAAAACATAATACTTCCATGAACATTTTCTATGAACAAGGATATCCACTTATTAATCACCTTAAATGCAGTTATGTTTAAGAAATTTAACATTGATATAAAGCTTACATTCTATATTCCAAGTTTTACTTATGTTCTGATAATGTCCTTTTGAGTCTTTTCTCCTCCATTCTTTGATCCCATTGAGTATCATGTATTGCATTTAAGTTGTCATTATCTCTTTAGTTTTCTTTTTTTAATGTGGAAATATATATACAACATAAATCTTCCCATCTCAACCTAGCATACCATTCATTGAGATTAATCATATTCACAGTATTGCAGTATCTTCACCACCATCCATTACTAGAACTTTACCTTCACCCAAAAGAGAAACCCTATACTCATTTTGCAGTAACTCCCCATTGCCCCTGCCTCCCACAACTGGTAACATATACTCTACTTTCTGTTTCTTTGAGTTTACATATTCTTTGATATTTTCTTTTGGTTACCATAGGGCTTAAATTTAACATCCTAAATCTATAATAATCTTGTTTGTGTTGATAATTTAACTTTATAAGTATATATAAACTATGTTCCTATATCCCCTACCTTTATATAGCTCTTGTCAGAAATTACATATTTTTACATTATGAATCCAAAACCACTGATTTATCATTACATTTTGTGCATTTACTTTTTAGATCCTATAGAAAGTAAAAAATGGAGTTAAAAATTTAAAAAACAACAATAGTACTGGTATTTATATTTACTAAGTCATTGTCTTTATTGGAAATGTTTATTTCTTTTTGTGATTTCAGTCAATTGTCTAGTGTCCTTTTCATTCAACCTGCAGAACTATATTTAGCATTACTTGTAGGGCCAGTCTAACTGATGAAGTCCCTTAGCTTTTGTTTATCTAATATCTTAATCCCTCCCTCATTTTTGAAAGATAGTTTTGCTGGATATAGAATTCTTGAGTGGCAATTTTTGCTTTAAGCAGTTTAAATATGTCATCCCACTGCCTTCTTGCCTCCATGGTTTGCTATGAGAAATCAGCTCTTAATCTTTTTGAGGCTCCCTTGTATGTGACATGTTGCTTCTTTCTTGTGACTTTCAGAATTCTTTATCCATTGAGCATCTTGGATGTGATTATTCCTGTCTTTTGTTAAATTTGGGAAGTTTTCAGCCATTATTTCTTTGAAAATTCTCTCTGCTCTTTTCTCTTTCTTCTCTTGGGATTCCCACAATGTATATATTGGTACACTTCATGGCATCCTACTGGATGATTTCAGTTGTCTTATCTTCAAATTCTTTCTTTCTTCTGCCAGCTCCAATCTGCTATTGAATCCCTCTAGAAAATTTGAAATTTCTGTTACTGTGGTCTTCAATTCTCTTTGATCCCTTTTCATAATTTTCACCTCTCTATTAATATTCTCTTTGTGCACATCTATCATTTTCCTGATTTCCATTAGTTCTTTGTCCATGCTTTCCTTTAACTCTTGAGCATATTTAGGACTTGTCCAATTTGGGTCTTCTGTGGACCCCAGAAAATTATGTTCTTGAGTCAACCCATTCCTGTTTGTATAAGCCTATTTTATGTAGGACCTTTTGGTTAGATTCAGTTAAGGGACCTTTTGATTAGATTGCTTCAGATAAGGGACCTTTGATTAGATCACTTGATTAGTTTGCTTTAGTTTGCTCATTGGTGGTTTCTAATGCTTTATTCTTTTCCTTTTCCTTGGTCATCAATTCCTGTTTCTTTATGTGTTTTATAATCTTTTGTTGAAAACTTGACATTTTGATAATTTAATGTTTTTTTTTCACTGGAATTTAGATTCTGAGGTGGTTGTCACTTAATCTTGTGTCCAGCTAATGTTTATGTCTGAACTTTAACTCCCCATAACTCACCCCCACCCCACCCCTGGTAACCTGTAATCTACTTTTGTCTTTATGAATTTGCATAGTGTACTTATTTTCTATATGAAAAAATAAACTCTCTGCCCTTTTTGTTTGGGTGTATTTCACTCAACATGATATCTTCAATATTGATCCACATTGTATATATCAGAACTTCATTCCTCTTTATTTCTGAATAGTATTCCATTGTGTGTGTGTGTGTGTGTATATATATGTATATATACACACACACACATATATATATATACACACCATATTTTGTTTATCCATTCCTCTGTTAATGGACACTTGGTTTGCTCCCAGTTTGGGCTGTTATGAATAATGCTATTAATAGTGATATAGGCTGTCTTTATTTTTCTTCTTTTTTTCTCTCTGTTCTTCAGGTTGCATAATCCATATTAATTTATATTCAATTATGCTAATTCTTCTGGCAGTACAACTCTATTGGTGAATTTTTCTAGTGAATTTTTAATTTTAGTTTTTATACTTTTCTTCTCTAGAATTCCTTTTTTTTTTTAATTCTGTTTCTGTATTGATATTCTCCGTTTGAGAACATTGTCATCATACCTTTCTTTACTTCTAACTTCATACCTAGTTTCAGTTGTCTCCTTTCTTTTCCATTGTGGGTCACACTCTCTTGTTTCTTTACAGGTCTGGTAATTTTTGTTGAAAATTGGATATTTGAGATAATATATTGTAGCAACATTGGATATTGATTCTCCCCCTTCCTACCCCCTAGGGGAGGTATCTTATTGTTATTTTTTACTTATTTTTTAGTGACTTGGCTGGGCTATTTTAGTGAAGTCTGTTTCCCTCACAGTATTAAGTCTCTGATTCTGCTCTTCAGAAGGCCCAGTCTGGGTGTTGTACATAACCATTCTTGGATGACAGTGGTTTTAGCAGGGCTCTTTTGTACTCTCTTTCCCTGATCTTTCTATTAAATCCTCTGCTGATACCACACCAAGCGTCAGTCTCCACTAATTTTGGGCTAGTTGCTTTATTGTTTTGAACAATTCCCTGGGGGCATAAATGCTCCATAGTCCAGTCCAATTAAATTGGATTCTTTTACAATTGTAGTCTAAGACAGTCTTTGAAGTTTATTCTGACTCTATGAGAGTTCTTCTTAGCTCTCTCTTTCCCAGGTTCTATCTGGTAAATTTATAGCTGGTGTTTGGTTAGCTTGTTAGTTTCATAGGGCTATCAGCCCCCAACTAATACTGACTACCAAAATCTCCATTAAAAGAAAACTCCTGTCGGAGGTCAATCTTGACGAGTGTCAATTCAGGAATTGGACTCCAGGAGGGTTACAGTGTCTCCTGACAGGACCTGCCAACTTCTTCTGGGCAATAATGTTAGCATTATTTGAGATGGCAGGAAGGATGCTTGCCTTCTGATCTATTTGGGTGAGTAGTTGAGCCAAGGAGAGGTTGGATGATTAAAAGAGACGCAAGGGATTCTTGGTTAAACTGAAGACTTCATTTGGGAACCAAACTTTAAATAATCTGTTGGACATTGAGCCACATACTTTCCCTGAAAGGGAAAAAGCATTTTTCCATCAATATCTTGTTTGGTGTTATGTTTTTGAGGAATGAATTTAGATGAATATGTGGAAATGTTATTTAATGGCATACTATACTAGAAATCTGAAGCCCTGCAGCAGATTTAAAATTCTAATTCTTGTTACAACTTTTTAAAAGATTGTGAAATTATCAAAATGTACATGAATCAAGTTTTAATATACTGTATGATGGGTAGAAGAGGCTGTCCATTGTATCATTTCTTTCTTTGAAAGATCACATGTTGGGTCAAAATTCTCAGGCATGGTTTTGGCAGTGCAGAAACTTTGTAACCTTAAAAAATTCCATAAAAAGTAAATATATAGGGAAAAAATTAACCCAGATAGAAATTTATACAAATTACGCTTTAATGCCCCATTCCATACACCCAGCCCAGCCCCTGGTAACCTATTCTAGACTCTAACTCTATGATTTGCTTATTCTAATTATTCATATCAGTGAGATCATACAATATTTGTCCTTTTGTGTCTGGCTTATTTCACTCAAGTGAATAAGTAGGATTGCTGGGTCCTACTTATTCACTTTAGTGAAATAATTCTGTACTTAACTTGCTGAGAAACCGCTAAACTGTCTTCCACAGTGACTGCATCACTAATTTACATTTCCACCATCAACGAATGAGTGTTCCTATTTCTCCATATCTTTTCCAACATTTGTTATCTTTCTTTCTTTTTTTAATAGTAGCCATTCTATTGAGCATGAAATGGTATCTCATTGTGGTTTTGATTTGCATTTCCCTAATAGCTAATGATATTGAGCATCTTTTCATGTGTTATTGACCATATGTATATCTTTTTTGGAGAAATGGCTATTTAATTCTTTTGCCCATGTTTAAGAAATTGGGTTGTTTGAATTTCTGTTGTTGATTGAGGGAATTCTTTATATATTCTGGATATTAAACCTTTACCAGATATGTGGTTTCCAAATATTTTCTCTCATTTTGTAGGTTGTCTTTTTTCTTTTGTGATAAAGTCCTTTGTTGCACAAAAAGTTTTAATTTTGATGAGATCTCACTTATCTATTTTTAATTTTGTTGCTTGTGCTTAGGCTGTAAACTTTAAGAAACCATTGCCTAACTCAAGATCCTGAAGATAGTTCCCTATGTTTTCTTCTAGAAGTTTGATAGTCCTAGTTCTTATATTTAGGTCTTTGATCCATTTTGAGTTGATTTTTGTATATGGTGTGGAGAAGGGGTCAACCTTCATTCTTTTGCATGTGGACATTAGTTCTGCCAGCACCATTTGTTGAAGACACCATCCTTTCTCCATTGAATAGATTTGTCACCCTTGTCAAAAATCAGTTGGCCATAAATGTGAGAGTCGATTTGTGAACTCTCAATTCTATTCCATGTCTGTCCTTGTGTTTGTCCCATACTCTTTTGATTACTGTGGCTTTGTAATAAGTTTAGAGATTGGAAAATGTGATTCTTCCAACTTCGTTCTTTTTCAAGATTGCTTTGGCTATTTTGGGCTCCTTACCCTGCCATATAAATTTGATGATTGGTTTTTCCATTTCTGCAAAGAAGGCTGTTGGAATTTTGATTGGAATTGCATTGATCTTTAAATTGCTGTGGGTAGAATTGACATCTTAACAATATTTATTCTTCCAATCAAGAAAAAGTAGTGGATTTAGGTCTTTGATTTCTTTCAGCAGCGCTTTGTAGTTTTCTGTGTATAAGTCCTTTACATCGTTGTTTATATTTATTCCTAGATATGTGATTCTTTTAGGTGCCACTGTAAATGGAATTTTTTTCTTGAATTCTTCTTCCAATTGTTTGATACTAGTGTATAGAAACACTGCTGACTTTTGCATGTTGTTCTTGTACCCCACCACTTTGCTAAATTTATTAGTTCTAGTAGCTTTGTTGTGGATTTTTCAGGATTTCTGTATACAGGATCATGCCATCTGTAAATAAGGAAAGTTTCACTTCTTCCTTTCCAATTTGGATGCCTATTATTTCTTTGTTTTGCCTAATTACTTTAGCTGGGACTTCCAGTACAATGTTGAATAACAGTGTATGACATTGGGCATCCTTGGCTTGTTCCTGATCTTGAAGGGAAAGTTTTCAGCCTTTTACAGTATGATGTTATCTGTGGTTCTTCATATATGCCCTTAATCATGTTGAAAGAGTTTCCTTCTATTCCTAATATTCTAAGTGTTTTTATAAAGAAGGGGTGTTAGGTTTTGTCAAATGCCTTTTCTGCATCAATATTGTGTGTTTTTTCCCCTTTGTTCTGTTAACATGGTGTATTTTATTAAAAGATTTTCTTATATTAAACACCCCTTTATAACTGGGATAAATTCTACTTGATCTTTGTGTATAATTCTTTTAATGTGTTGTTGGATTTGATTTACTAGTATTTTGTTGAGTATTTTTGTATCCATATTTATAGGGGATATTGGTCTCTAATTTTCTTTTCTTGTGTTATCTTTATCTGGTTTTGGTATTAGGGTGCTGTTGGTCTCATAAATGAGTTACAGTGTTTCTTTTCCGTTTTTTGGAAGAGTTTGCAGCATTGGTCTTAATTCTTGGAATGTTTGGCAAAAAATTCACCTGTGAAGCCATGGGATTTTCTTTATTGGGAGGTTTTTGAAGACTGATTCAATCTCTTAACTTGTTATTGGTATGTTGAGATCTGTTTCTTCTAGAGTCTTTGTAGGTAATTTGTGTTTTTAGGAATTTGACCATTTCATTCTAGGGTATCTAATTTGTTGGTGTACAGTTGTTCATGCTATTCTCTTACAGTCCTCTTTTTTTCCCTCTCTGTTAGTCTAGCTAAAAGCTTGCCACTTTTTTTATTTTTTATTTTTTTATATCAATGTTACAAATTACTCCATTAATGCAAGAAAATAGAATAACAATAAATCTGCTTTGGTCTGTGGTTATACTCCCGCCTTATTTTTGTTCATTCTTCAATCCTGAGTGATTTGTGATGATGTCCATTCTTACTGCTTCAGGCTGAGACGGTGCTTAAATGTTATGGGTCAGAGGAAAGGAATAGTTTTGCTTGCAGTTGAAGAGACTCCTTGTTTTCGGGTGGGATTTGTCCATCATCATCATTATGTTAGTTGTCCAGTAAGACCAAAGAACTGGAGAGGAGGAGTTGGCTGCAAGTCTGCTGGGTTTCAAGGCTCCACTGGCCTATGGACAATCTGAAGATTAAAGTCTCTGAGAAATATATTTAACAGGTACATAGACAGTTACAGGTTCAAATAAAAGGAGTAGAATTATGATTAGGAGAATTAGAAATGAATATAACTATATTATATTGAGGAAATAGATTTTCACATACTCCCAAATAGGTCCCACCAAGGGGGTATTGATTTCTTGAGGATGTGTGGCTTGCCTATGGTGTCTGTGTCTGAAAGTCTCTAGTACTTTTTTTTTTTTTTTTTTAGGTACCAGGACCTCATATGTGGGAAGGTGGCACTCAGCCACTGAGCCACATCGACTTCCCTGAGTTGGTTTTTTCATTTGTTTTGCTTGTTGTTTTTTGTTTTGTTTTGTTTTTCCAGGAGGCACCGGGAACCGAACCTGGGACCTCTCATGTGGGAAGCAGGCGTTCAACTGCCTGAGCCATACCTGCTGTCTGGGAGCACTTTTGTTTGAGGTTTTATTTACTGTGGCAGTTTGTGAAATCTGCCTGAGACTTGTGTAAGTGTAACCTCTGGAATGACCTCCTGACTCACTTTGAAATCTCTTAGCCATAAAAGCTGTTTTATTTAGTATCTCCCCCTTTTGGTCAAGGTCTTTTTCCAAATGCATTACTGATTAATATTTTAAAATAGACCCTCAGTGCCAGGGAGGTTCATCCCCAGGAGTCATGTCCCATGTTGGGGGGAAGGTGGTGAGTTTATTTGTAGAGTTTGGCTTAGAGAGAGGACACATTTGAGGAGCAAGGAGATTTTCAGGAGATAACTCTTAGGCATTAATTATAATTAGGCTTAACTTCATTATTATAGGAATAAGGTTCATAAGTACAAGCATTAAGATCAAGGGTTTGGCATACCTGGCCTGTTTGTTTGTTTTGTTTTGCTTTTTCAGGCAAGGCTTTTGTGTTTCATAGAGATTTTTGCCATCTTATTTGAGAAAGTAGCAGGACTTCCCAAAGATGAAAGTTTAATATTTTGTTAGCTTCTGTGTGGGCCTTTATTCCAAAAACATACCTATGACAACAAGAATACATTTATATCCCATAGAAGGATGTTTTAGGTACATTTTCCCTCATATACTATCCTACTTTTCACATCCTGTACTAGTGACATACCTTTGTTATAGCTCCTAATAAGACTTTTTTTAATATTAACCACAGTCCTCGGCCACCCCAGAGTTCACTGTGTTATACAGTCCCCTGTTTTACACACTACCTTTACTTCTAGCAACATGGCCACCCCAAAACTTCCTCTTTCAATCACATTCACACACATACTTCAGTGCTGTTAATTATACTCACATTGCTGTGCCACCATCGCCTCTGTTCATTTTTTATAGATCTTTTCAAAGAACCAATTTTTTGTTTTGTTGATTGTCACTATTGTCTTTTTAATCTATTGTATTTATTGCCACTATAATCTTTGTTATTTCCTTCCTTCTGCTCATTTTGAATTTATTTTTTCTCCTTTTTCTAAACTCCAGTTTTGAGGTTAGGTTTATGATTTGAGATTTTTCTCTCTCTTTTTTTTTTTTTTAAGATTTATTTATTTATTTCTCCCCACCCTCTCGTTGTTTTGCACTTGCTGTGTCTGTTTGTTTTCCTTGTTTTTCTAGGAGGCATCGGAAACCGAACCTGGGACCTCAGATGTGGGAGGGAGGCACCTAATCTCTTGAGTCATCTCTACTACCTGCCTGTGTTGTGTCTCATTACATTTTCTTCCTGTGTCTCTTGTTGCATCAGCTTGCTGTCTTGCTCGTCTTGTTAAGGAAGCACTGGGAACCAAACCGCCTATGTGGCAGGGGGGAGCTCAATCGCTTGAGCCATATCTGCTTCCCTTCTTTTTTTAATGAGAACTTTTAGAGTATAAGTTTCCCTCTCAGCACTGCCTTGGCTGCATCCCATATGTTTTGGTATGTTTAGTTTTCATTTGCCCCAAGGTATTTCTAAATTTCCCTTGTGATTTCTTCTTTGATCCATTATATGTTTTATATTATGTTTTTAAATTTTCACATATTTTTAAATTTTCCATTTCTTCCTCTGTTATTGATTTCTAGCCTCATCTACTATTGTTGCAGAAGATATATTGTATGATTTCATTATTTTTTAATTTATTGAAAAATTAAATATGTTTTTGAGCTAACATAGTCTGTACTAGAGAATGGTCCATATGCACTAGAGAAGAATGTGTATCCTGCTGCTGTTGGGTGAAGTGTTCTATATATGCCTATTAGTTCTAGCTGATTTTTAGTGTCATTCAAGTCTTGTATTTCCTTATTGATCCCTGTTAAGATAGTCTATCCATTATTGAAAGTGCTGTATTGAAATCCCTTACTAATAATGTAGATCCATCTATTTCTCCTTTCAAATCTGTCAATATTTTCTTTATATATTTTGGGCCTCTGCCATTAGGTGCATATATACTCATAATTATGTCTTCTTGTTTGAGTCATGCTTTTTCATCCATTCTGCCAACCTCTTCCTTTTGAGTGGACAGTTTAATACATTTACATTTAAAGTAAGTATTGATAATGCAGTACTTGCTTCTGCTATTTTTCTGTTTTGTCATTGTAAATCTCATATCTTTTTTTGCCCTCAGTTCTTTATTAATACCTATTTTCATATTTATTTGCTGGTTTTTTATAAAATTAACTTTATTTCAAATGCACAGAAATAGAACAGAAAAAGGCAGCTCAACAAATCATGGAAACGTTACTCCTAAAAAGTTCTTTTACAGGCATTTTTATCTCATCTAATTCCAACTGCTAACTCAGTTGTTCTTCTAGTGTTCAGAAAGATACACAGATAAACACAGATTAAATGACATAGTCAAGGTCTCCTTATTAATGAAAAAAAAATGAAGAGAAAAAACATGCTTAATCGTATTCATATCTCACAAAACCAAACCCCATAATTCTTTTTTTTACCTTTAGAATTAATGTTGTACCAACTTTGTTTGCTCTTGCTACAAAAACATTTTAATGTTAACTATAGTCCACAAATTACATTAGTTATATTTTCCTATGTATCACCACATTCTTAACACTCTGGAGTAGAAGAACATTCCTGTATTTATATTATTAACCATTATTTGCTATTTTATCCGTACCATTTTAAGTACCTTCTTTCTTTCTGAATATATTTTTTATGTATTTTCTTTGTTTTCCATGGGGTTGAAATTAATATCCTAAATCTATAGCAGCCATGTTTTATTTGTTACCAACTTTTATTCAGTAGCATACTTTGTTCCTATTCCCCTCCCTCCCCTCACCTTTTTTTATATTTGTTGTCTTTATACATTGTATGTCTAAAACCATAGATTTATCATTACTTTTTATTCATTTGTATTTTAACATCTTTAAGAAGTAAGAAGTAGAGTTATACCAAATAATACAACATAATAATACTGGCTTTTATAATTACCCCGATGGTTACCTTTTTCTCAGGTCTTTATTTCTTTATGCTGCTTTGAACTACTGTCTAATGTGCTTTCCTTTTAGTCTGAAGAACTCTCCTGCCAGCATTCCTCATCCCAGTACAGATGTGTTTACTCCACATTGTATATCCTTCCATTCTCTGGCTGCTTAGATCAGTAAATAAAATCGATATAATTTATAAATAAAACTGTTGAAATTCTGATCACTACCTATGGAGGCTGTACCCTGCCCCTCCCCTCCCCTCCCCTCCCCTTATAATAGCCTTTGTGTATATTAATGCTGAAGCCCAGCTTGTAGGACTAGTCTAGATTGATGAACTCCCTCAGCTTTTGTTTATCTGGGAATGTCTTAATCTCTCCTTCAGTTTTTAAAGAAAGTTTTGCCGCATATGAAATTTTTGGTTGTCAATTGTTTTCTTTCAGCATTTTAAGTATTTTTGTCTACTGCCTTCTTTACCTCCGTGGTTTCTCATGAGAAATTGGCACTTAACCTCATTGGATTCCTTTATGTATAATGTGCTGCTTTTCTCTTGCAGCTTTCAGAACCCTTGAGCTTGACATTTGACAATTCGATTACTATGTGTCTGGGCGTGTGTCCTGTTTGGGGTTTGTTCAGCTTCTTGAACATTCATGTTAACTTCCTTCGTTAAATTTGGAAAGTTTCCTGCCATTGTTTCTTTGAGTATTCCTTTTGTCCCTTTCTGTGTTTTTTCTCCTTCTAGGACTCCATAATGCTTATATTGATATGTTGGATGTTGCCCCATATGTCTCCTAGGCTGTGTTCATTCTTTTTTATTATTTTTTCTTTCTTCACCTCAGCCTGAATCATTTCAATCATCTTGTCTTCAAGATCATTGACTCTTTTTTCTGCCACCTCCAATCTGCTGTTGAAACCGTCTAGGGAATTTTTCATTTCAGTATCATATTCTTTTTTTTTTTTTTTGAAGATTTATTTTATTTATTTATTTCTCCCTTCACCCTGTTGTTTTGTGCTTACTGTCTGCTCTTCTTTGTCTGCTTGTCTTCTCTTTAGGCAGCACCGGGAACTGATCCTGGGATCTTCCAGAGTGAGAGAGAGATGCTCAATCACCTTGTGTCACCTCAGCTCCCTGGTCTGCTGCATCTCTTATTGTCTCTCCTCTGTGTCTCTTTTTTTTTTTTTTTTTTTTTTTAAAGATTTTATTTATTCATTCATTTATCCCCCCCTTGCTGCTTGTGCTCGCTGGGTCAGCTAACCACGCCGTGCGGGCGGGCTTGCTTTCACCAGGAGGCCCCGGGAACCGAACCCGGGGCCTCCCATATGGTAAACGGGAGCCCTACTGATTGAGCCACAGCCGCTTCTCTCTCTGTGTCTCTTTTTGTTGCATCATCTTGCTGCACCAGCTCTCTGTGTGGGCCAGCTCACCACGTGGGCCAGCTCACCACGTGGGCCAGCTCACTGCACGGGCCAGCTTGCCTTTACCAGGAGGCCCCAGGAATAGAACCCTGGACCTCCCATATGGTAGATGGGGCCCCAATTGCTTGAGCCACATCTGCTTCCCAGTTATTGTCTTTACAATTCCTCTCGTGCCTTTGCCCGAGGGGGTTTGTAATGATGACTGCCCTCAGACACAGCCCCCACCTCTCTGAAGTAGCTGGTGGGAAAAAGGAGTGATCAGACCACCCCACCCTGTAACCCCAGAATTTGGAGGACTAGGTCTTTTTGTCCCACCTTGGCACCAGCAACCTGTACTAGAAGCCAGAGGTCCAGTCTTCACTGCTGCCCTCCATGAGGCTGGGGGAAGAAAAATGGTAGCCACTGCAGAGATGGTGAAACTCACTGGTATTTATGGCAGTTTACCAGCTTCTTCCTCTCATTCTTCCCTGGATGCTGCACAGTATTCCACTAGACTGCAGAGTGTCAAAATAATTGATTCAGACAGTGCCTGCCAGTTCAGTAGTTCTCTTGAGGCGACCTTCTGAGCTCCCTGTTCTTAGGACTTGTATCCCCCTGAGCAAAATTTCTGTGCCACTTCTCTAGAACTAGTGGTGGGGATGGTAGCCTGCTTCTCTTGGAATGATGCCTCTACTTTATGAGCAGATTGTCTGTCTTGGTAAGCTCTGATCCTCTTGGCTTGCCTCTCCCAGTGTGGAACCTCTCCTTTATGAGTAAGCTTGGACAAGGGCAATTGGGACCTCAGTATTCTCAGCCTGTCATACCTGGAGTAGGGCCTCTATTGTACCAGTATGGACTGGGTAGAGAAGAGAGCCCCCATACTTTCAGCCACCATTGCTTGGAATTTAGCCTCTGCAATACAGAGGTGGTGGTGGATGAGAAGTACTGGTGGTCTACCACTTCTGGGAAGATACTGTAGCCATCAGTTGCAGGAGATGGAGCCCCATTTTCTCGGCCATACCATGACCCAGAGTTGAGCTTGTCATGGTGAGTTGAGGGGCAGGGAAGGAGTTAGCAGGTTGTGGCTCAAATACAACAGTCTCTTTCTTACTGAGATTTAACAAATGTTTTTTCATTTGCTGTATGCCATTAGGAAAATTTCCAGAGACTTTAAATGAGATTTTAAATTTGTTTTAGAATTTTCCTGAGTTATTCTTATTTCACTGGGGAGAGGGTCTGTGGAGCTCCTCACACCACTATTCTAGATGTGGTTATATTTACTAATATATTTGTTACTGAATATTACTAATAATATTTAGTAATATTCTTTACTTAAGTTATATTTTTTTATATTGTTCTCAAAGACAAGCTTTTCCATTCCCAAAATAGCATGATAGAATGAAGAGATGAGTTGAAATGTGTAGTTAGTAATTAGAGAAATAAATAGAAGTAGCATCTTATCCAGAGGCCACTAATAGTATAGTAGCACCTCATTTTACACGAACTCAACACATGCAAATTCAGGTATATGCAACTAGCAATTGAAAAAGAGAATTAAAATTTTAAAAAAATATATCTGTGATTAGTTTTGTTTACTTATTGTTACTAGAGTGTTTATTTGCTTTATTAGAAAAGTGTGATCGGTATGTTTCTATAAGAAATATACACTTATCAAATAATGGGGTTCACTATTATCCATGATTTTCAACTTATACAAGAGTCTTGAAACGTATTGGTTGTGTAAAACTAGGTCCTACTGTATTCCGGTTTTCTAGAGCATTTCTAAGCCTTTAGAATTAAGCAAAAACTTTAAGTCAACAAAATATATTCAAAATCCATGCCCTAAAAATCATGTCTTTTTAATAAAATCATGTATTTTTACTCCTTATTCCTCCTTCTACTTTTCCTCTCTTTTTCTCATTTTAGTCCTAGTCTTTTTTTCTTGTTTCAGTGGTTTCAGCTCTTCTAGGAAGAAGAGATATGATTAAAATAATTGCTTATTTATATGAAAATAATGCTTGTATGTATAATACAATCTTATGTATGCATTCACTCATACAAATATTTATTGTTCCTTACCCTGCCATACATTGTTCTATGCAATAGGAATATATCACTGAACAAAACAGATAAAATTCCCTGCCCACATAGAGGTTATATTCTGGTGGTGCCTGCATACAAAGAATATACATACCTAAAGCCTCAGTTCTTCATAGACCGTTAAGTTTCATATTAGGCACAGATTTTACGTAATTATGTTTCCCAATCTAGAGGTCTAGAAGCTGAAGAAAAGTTCTGCTGAGTGCCAGGCACAAAGACCAAGAGCAAGGAGCAATAGCTGACAGCATGACAGTTGGGAGAATCTTATATTAGCATATAAAATATAGCAACCAGAAACACTTTATTATAAATGCAAATTAACCTGTCCTCCTGAAAGACCTTGAGGCTATCCTCATTTTAGTGCATAGAACAGTAGTTGAATAAAAATTGATAGACTTGAGAAAAATTAGGATTTATCCTTGATTCTCAATTTATGTTGTCAAGAAAATATGTACATCATTTTAGAAGTATTATTTTCAGAAGCAATAAATTCTTCAAGCTATAAGTTTATAATTAGTGTATTTGATATACTTTACTATATTTATGTTATGCTTCAATAAAAAATGAGGGGGAAAGTGCATATCATTGTAGAGGAATTAACTATTTGTATAATATCTTATTCTGTCATTATTGTTATGTCTAGGGTCTTTCTCTATTTTGCATGGAGAATATTCCAAACCAAATTAGATATTGTAAGCCAAAATAGAGGCAATAGGTCCAATTTTGAATTACTGTACATTAACTCTTCCCTTTAATTTGAATGATCAGGAAGACTGTAATAATAGAAAGTTTTTCATGCTATAAAAGTTGTTTTCTCACTTTTTTATTCTTCCATTTTATAGCAAACATGTACTTTTTGGAATGTCTCTAGTAATTATCAATCAGTTATTAAATTGTAGAAAAAGAGTCAAATCATCATTGTGGTACTGATAAGCCAAAAAAAATTGTATTAATAAAATTAAATCAAGTGAGGATATTAGTATTAACAAAATATTTCATATCATCCTGAATGATAGGAGATATCTACTTGTACTTGGTAAGTGACAGTAGACCAAATGTTATTGTGTGGTTTGTGTACTCTAACTTCATTTTGCTGTTTACCTTCTACAAGCATGATATTTGTTTTTGGAAATATATAATTATTGAAGTAAATACAAGTGTAGTTATTTTTAAATTACCATATATATTAGGAACACCTGTATAATTGTGCTTTTCTGCATTTAAATGAGTATTGAAACTGCACTCAATCCAAAGCTTAATTTCTGGAAGAATTTTTTTTGGCCTTCATAAAGAATATAGTCTGCATTTAGGGCTTAATTGTTAATATTGGACCATTTTTAATCCACAAAAAAGCAAATTCATTTGTCACAAGCTATACAAAATGGTTCAGTTTGAAATTTGGGGGCACATTAGTTTAAGCAATAGCACTCCGTTTTTCAAAAGAAATAAACCTCAGAATGAAAGTGTATTCTGAAAATACTGTCTATGGCTCTACTATTAATGCATTTAATATACTGCTTACTGTGCATTAGACTCTGTGGTTAGCAAGGGGTACCCTGTAAATTAGATTATCATCCCTATCAGGGATCGTTCGGGGGAAAGATAAGTAAGAAAATAATTATACTGCAGAATGAAAATTGCTTTTGCTAGAAATACGTACAAAAAGCTGAAAGTTCAGAAGTGGTACCATCTAACTCTTCTAGACTGAGTTGGGGAACGCCTAATAGAAATAGAAACATCTGAATTTGTTTTTAAAGAATGAAAAGGAGTTGGCGAATAGAATATTGGACGATGGGCATTCCGGGTGAATGGAATATGATGTACAGAATCAAAAAGGTGTGAAAGAAAAGTGTGTTTAAGAAGAAGGTGTTTATTCTTGGTATGTATTTCTGTTTAGAAGGGGGTGGGGGTTGGAATGAGGCTAGATTGCTTGCTGTCCTGATACGAAGGGTCTAGTATACCATGTGAACTAAGTTGAAAGTACATCTTGTATGCCATATTTTGAAAAAAATAATTCCTGGAACCCTATTCTATAAGATACTCTGTGGAAAAAGAGTTCCATGTTCAAATACGTTTTAGAAATGCTATATACTCTATTCCCCTTTCTGGAGATTAATTACTATTATTGACTCTGAGAAGTCCTATAATAAGGAAATGTTTGACTTATTATATCCCAGTGTGTTTGTCTGTAAAACACTTTTTGAAATAGGAAATGCCTATATTAACATCATTTGGAATTAGTATTCCAATTAACATTTTGGGAAATGCTGCAGAAAATCAGGGGTAACAATAGAAGGAAAGTGATATCTTTATATTTGTTTATGGAAAGATGAGTCTTATAGCAATGTTGAGATGGGACTGGATAAGAGACATTGAAGCAGTAATAACAGGGTGAGGGTCTATTTTATTAATCTAAGTGAGAGCTATTAAGGGTCTGAATTAATATAGTAAGGCTAGAGAGAGATTCTATTTTAAAATCATTTTATTTTCTTTAGTTTCCTTATTTGTAAAACTGAAATTCTGCTCCATCAGAATAGAAATGCTATGGCTAAAGAGCCTAATAAAATATCCAGTTTTAGGAATGTATTTCATGTAAATTCATAGAAAAGAATGTTTACTAAATAATAGCATGACTGTGATTGTGATCACATTTGTATTTATATTCATATATAAATTAAAACTTTCAAAGTTGAATGAATGCAGATAGTTCATTAAATGGGAAAATATAAATTATTAAAGTATAATTTCCAGAGCATTTAACCTTTATGGAATAAAATGCAAGCGAATATTGGCCTCATAACATTATCTGAAATAAAAGAAAGTTCTTGTGGTACATAAAAGAATAGAACATTTTTTGACAGGTTATATAAGAAATAAAACCCTATGGTCTTGCTAACATTAGAGATACTTTTCTTTCTTTTTGGTGTCATTCCCTCAAACCCCACTTTTGATTAGCAAGGACAAATAAACTCTTTAAATTCTAAGTTTGAAGGATGAAATTTTGAAATATATTTACAAAATCTGTCTCAAATGCTGGATCCCCGCTTGAGAAGTAGGTTTCAAACAAATGTTATGGAACTAAGTAAACTGTCCAATTATGGACAATCCAGCTTGTATAGCTAGAAAGTTTGGAAGAGGGGTTATGTTTAGAGAGTTATTCATTTGAATATCAAAATGCCACATTATATCAAATATAAGAAGCCATAAATTATAAGGCACACCATTATTTTATATATTTCTAAGAAGAGAAAGAATACTGGCAATTAAACTGACAGTACATTCTTTCTACCTAGAATTTTTATTTTATACTTACTGAAGAATTCCGATAGATTTACTTAGATGTTGATTTTTTTATAAAGCACAGCTTCACTCTAAGGCAAATGTAAGCTAAAATAAATTGGGTAACACATCTCTATGGCTTTTTCATGAAGTTTGATCTTCTGAATCACTTTTTGATTTGGAGTCATAATCTCTGTGTTTTATCATTTGCTCTGCCATCAAATTACTTCTAATAAAGCCTCCAGGATTATCCCCAAGTCACTGACAACCATTTTGCAAGTTTTGATGCTGTCTTGAGTGATCTTAATAGAAGATATTCATGAAAGTTTTCAGACCACAACAAGGACTCATATTTCTTTCTCAGATGGTCCCTAAATAGTTTAACTGGAACTTTAAGGGAATGTAGTTGTCTTGGTATGGCATTAGAAATAACAACTATTCTCACATAGGCAGGCAATAATATTTTTACCACCTGGCCTATAGCATTCATGAATCACTGTGAGCTGTAAGATACATCCCAATATCAGAAGTTTGAAGTTTGAGAAAATGTGCATCTTAAAATTGATGAAATACAGGCTATAATATGATAATTAACATCAGTTAAAAAGATTGAAATGCTGACTTGGAAGGATGTTTAAGGATCTAGCTGAGTAGGTATGAGTATGAGCATGTGTGGCTCAGCATACAAGTAACTTTGTAAGTGTGGACATAGTTATGTGTATGTGTGTCCCTGTGCATTTGTTCTCCTGTGGCTGCCTGTTTGTGTACCCATACTAGTCTGTCTGTCTACATGTGTATTAGTTAGCCAAATGGGTGCTAATGTAAAATACCAAAAATGGGTTGGTCTTTATAAAGGGTATTTATTTGGGGCAGAAGTCCACAGATAATAGCCCATAAAGCGTTAAGTTTCTTCTCTCACCACAGTTCATTGTCACGTGTTAGAGCAAGACAGCTGCCGGCGTTTGCCAGGGTTCAGACTTCTGGGGTTCCTCTCTTCCAGGGGCTGCGTTTCTCTCCGGGCTTAGCTCCTGTTTTCTCCACAAGGTCAGCTGTAGATGATCAGGCAAACGGCTTGCTTCTCTTTTCCTGGGGCCTACTTTCCAACATCAAAACTGCTTCTCAAAAGACTGCTTCAACTGTCCTTTGCCTTGCCTTTTATATTCAATTCCCCACCCACCAAGGGGTGGGGCTCAACGCCCTAATCATAACCTAATCATGCCCAGATTAACAGATCAGTTTACAAGCATGATTCAATTATATTTTTGGAATTCATAATTACATCAAAATGGCCAACTGTTACAACATGCTTACATATAGAAAGGAGTTAAGAAAAATATATACTAAATTGCTGACAGTGGTCACCTACTAATAAATGGAGCACATATAGAAAAGTAGTTCATATTTTGCACTTTACATACTTCTACATCATTTCAATTTTGTACAATGATAGAATGTTAAATATTACTATATAAAAAGGGGGACTGACTGACTTCATAAAATACAGTTGTATTTTTTTTTAGCATATAATTGAACATTGATCTTCTCTTAGTCAAAAATAATTATGGTATTTTATATAACCTTGCTGCCAGGGTTCCAATTTTCTCCACATCCTGTGAACAACTGTTAGTCTCTTTTGATTATAGCCATCCTAGTGGATGTGAAGTGATATCTCATTGTGGTTTTGATTTGTATTTTGCTGATGGCTAATGATGTTGATCATGTTTGCATGTGCTTTGGGGACATTTATATATCTTTTTTTGCAGAAGTGTCTATTCATATCTTTTGCCCATTTTTAAACTGGTGTATTTGTAGTTTTATTATTGAGTTGTAAAAGTCCTTTATTTTAGATTACAAGTCCTTTATCAAATATATGATTTACAAATTATTTCTCTATTCTGTGGGTTATGTTTTCATTTTTTGGAAGCACAAAAGTTATTAATTTTGATAAATCAAATTTATCAATTATTCTTTCACATGTGAATGTCTAGTTGTCCCAGTCTCATTTGTTGAAGGACTATTCTTTCTCCATTTAATTGGCTTTGCACCCTTGTTGAAAATTAATTTACCATAAGTGTATGAGTTTATTTAGGGACACTATTCTACCCCATTGACCTCTATATCTATCCTTAGGCCAGTACCACACTGTCTTGATTACTGAAGATTTGTAGTAAGTTTTGAGATTGGGAAATCTGATTCCTCCAACTTTACTCTTATTTTTCAGGATTGTTTTGGCTAGTCTGGGTCCCCTTAATTTCCACGTGCATTTTAAGATAAGTTTGTAAATTTCTGCAAAAAGGGTCAATGGGATTTTATTTATTTATTTATTTTGAGGTACCCGGGGCCGGGGATTGAACCCGGGACCTCATATGTGGGAAGCCAGCGCTCAACCACTGAGCCACATCGGCTACCTTGAGTTGGTTTCTTCGTTGTTTTTTTCCTCAGGAGGCACAAGAAACCGAACCCAGAACCTCCCATGTGGGAGACAGGTGTTCAACCGCTTGAACCACATCTACTCCTGGTAGATGGAATTTTGACAGAAAATGCATTGAATATGTAGATCAATTTGGGGAAGATGGCTGTTTTAATACTAAATCTTTCAATCTATGAACCCAGGATGTCTTCACATATATTTAAGTTTTCTTTAATTTTTTTCAATAATGTTTAATAGTTTCAAAGTATAGATTTTGTACATCTTTTGTTTACTTATTCCTAAGTATTTTATTCTGTTTGGTGGTGTATTAAATGGAATCATTTTCTTAATTTCATTTTTGGATTGCTCTTTCATAGTATATAGGAATATAATAGATTCTTGTATGTTGTTCCTATATCCTACAACCTTGCTTAACTTATTTTTTAGTTCTAATTTTGTGTGTGTGTATAGATTCTCTAGGGTTTTCTACATATAACATCATGTAATCTGCAAATAGAGATAGTTTTACTTCTTCCCTTCTGTAGCAGTTTGGCAATTTGATGTAATTATGAATTCCAAAAATAGATATTGGATTATGCTTGTAAACTGGTCTGCCAATCTGGGCATGATTAAGTTATGATTAGGGGGTTAACTGGGCCATGTCAGTAGGGCATTGAGCCCCACCCCTTTGTGGGTAGGGAATCAAATATAAAAGGCATGGCAAAGAACAGAGTTGGAGCAGTTTTGAGTTGGAGTCGTGATACAGAGTCTTAAGCTGGAGCCCTGGGAAGTAGCATACACAGGTGCTTGGTGGTGAGGAAAGAGAGAAGGCCCTGGGAAGAGAAGCAAGCCATTTGCCTGGTAGTCTTCAGGTGGCCTGAAGCAAGCCTGAGCCCAGAGAGAGGCAAGCCCCAGGAAGAGAGGAACCCAAGAAGCCTGAACCCTGGCAATCGTCGACAGCAGTCTTGCTCCAACATGTGGCAAAGGACTTTGGTGAGGGAAGAAACTTAGGCTTTATGGCCCTGTAACTGTGGACTTCTACCCCAAATAAATACCCTTTATAAAAACCAACCAATTTCTGGTATTTTGCATCAGCACCCCTTTGGCTGGCTAATATACCTCCCAATCTGGATCCCTTTTATTTTATTTTCTTGTCTAATTGCCTTGGCTAGAACATCCTGTTGAATAGAACATACTGTTAAATAGAAGTGGTTAGAGTAGACATCCTTTTCTTATTCGTGATCTTAGGGTAAAGCATTCAGTCTTTCACCATTAATTATGATGTTAGCTTTAGGTTTTATTTAAGAGATTGAATTAGTAATAAAAAAAATCTCCAACAAAAAAGCCCAGGACCAGGTGGCATTATTGGTGAATTCCTCCAAATATTTAAAGAGGAAATAATACCAATTCTTCACAAACTCTTCCAAAAACTAGAAGAGGATGAAACATTTCCCAGCTCATTCTATGAGGCTAGAATTCCCCTTAATACCAAAACTGCACAAAAACCTCATAAGAAAACTAGATGCCACTATTCTTTATGAACAAAGATGCAAAACTCTTCAACAAAGTATTAGCACACCAAATCCAGCAACAGATAAAAAGTATTTTACACCAGTAACAAATAAAAAGGATTTATCCCAGGAATGCAAGGTTGGTTTAACAAAATCCAAAAATCAATTAATATATTTTACCCTATTAATAATAAAGGGCAAAAACCATGGTTATCTCAACACACATAGCAAAATCATTTGATAAAATCCAACACTCTTTTGTCATAAAAACACTCAATAAACTAGTAATAGAAGGGAACTTCGTTAACCTCATAAGGGACATCTAGGAAAAACCTTCAGCTGTCTAGTTATTCTGTTTATTATTGAATGTGGATTATTGGTGTCCAAATATTGTTGAATTGCCTCTTTTTCCCTTTAATTCTGTCAGTTTTTGTTTCTTATATTTGGAGACTGTCATTTGGTATATATAAGTAATTTTATAACAATATCTTCTTGATTGTATCACCCATTTATCATTATAAAATAGCCTTATTTGTCTCTAATAGTATTTTTTGTCTTAAAAGTCTATTTTCTCTTAATATTATAGCCACAGCAGTTCTCTTTTTGTTTGTATGATTTATCTTTATGCTTTTACTTTAAATCTATTTGGGTCTTTGAATCTAAAACGTGTCCATAGTAGACAGCTTATAGTTGAATTGTGTTTTTAATTAAATTCCATTCTGCCAATCATGCCTTTTGATGGGAGTGTTTAATCCACTTAAGAAGTATAATTATTGATAAGATTGGATTTATGCTTGCTATTTTACTCTTTGTTTTCTATATATCTAATGAATTTTTATTTCTCATGTGCTGTCTTCTTTTGCATTAAATAGATATTTTTCTAGTATATCATTTTAATTCTCTTATCATTAGGTTTATATATTTTTTAAAATTATTTTATTAATGGTTGTCCTGGGGGTTACAATTAGCATCTTGATTTCTGTTAATCTTGTTTGGATTAAGAACACCTTAATTTCAATAGTTTAGAAAAACTTTGCCCTACGTAGCTCTATTCCCTCTCCCCTTCTTTGTGCTATCATTGTCATGCAAATTACATCTTTATACATTCTATGCCCATAAATACATATTTATAATTATTACTTAATGCAGGTTGTTTTTTTGATTTGGGGGTACTGGGGCTGAAAATTGAACTCAGGACCTTGTGTGTGAGAAGCCAGTGCTCAACCAGTGAACCACACTGATTCCCCTGAGTTGTTTTTTTTTTTTTTTTTTTTTTTTTTAACGATCTAGACCAGGAATTTAATTTATTTCTTTAAGTTAGAAAACAAACAAAAAATTGGTTTACTCAAAATTACTGGTACTTTTGGCAAAGAGAATTGATCAGACCAACTTAAATAGCCTGGTATTCATGGAACACATCCCCTGAGTTGTTTTTTTCATTTGTTTTTGTTTCTTTGTAGGAGGCACTGGGAACTGAACCCAGGACCTCCCATGTGGAAGCAGGCACTCAACCTCTTGAGCCACATCCACTCCCCTGCAATTTTATTTTAAATCCTATAGAAAAAAAAAAAAAAAAAAAACTTACAAAAATTAGGTTTATTTTGTCTTTTATGCTTACCTATGTAGTCACCTATATATGTGCTATTTTATTTTCTTGTGTGTATTCAAGTTACAGTCTAGTGTCCTTTCATTTCAGCCTGAAGGAGTTCCTTTAATATTTTTGTAGGGCAGGTCTGCTAGCAAAAAATTTTCTTTCCCTTCCTTCCTCCCTCCCTCCCTCCCTTTATAAGGCCAGTAACAAGAGTTTATTAAGAAACCAGAAAAAGGAAAAATACTCACCCGAGACATGGATGTGGGCATGCTACAGGGTAAGACGTGCCCTTTCTTTCTTTCTCTTAATTATGCTTCATTTCTTTTTTTTAACTTTTTATTTTCAAGTAATTTCAAACATACAGGACAGTGGCAAAAATAATACAAAACCCATAAAGAGAACTCCATCATACCCCCCACCCAGATATCTATATGGAACAACTTTTAACATTTTACCACATTTGCCATATCTATTTTTCTTTTTCTTTCTCCTTCCCTTTCTCCCTCCCTCCCTCCCTTCTTTCCTTCCTTCTTTCCTCTATCTGTCCATCTATCTATTTTTTAAAAATTTGAGATAGGTTTTATACATCATGTTCTTTGAGCACTTAATACTTCCATGTATATTTCCTAAGAACAGGGATATTGACTTATGTAACCATTTAAGTTCAGTTATTATGTTTGTATTAGTCAGGGTTCTCTCGGGAAACAGAATCAACAGGAGATACCTGTCAATAATATGAGATTTTAAGAGTCTCTCACGCGACCGTGGGGATACACAAGTCCAGGTTCCACAGGCAGGCTGCAAACCAGGGGCTCCGATGAAAGTCTGAGGAAAGGTCTTTGATGAGTTTCTGGGAGAAGCTGGCTGTCCAACAATGAGCTAGGAAATTCTCTCTGAATGTTGAAATCACTTCCCCTTTTAAGGCATTCAGCTGATTGGCTAAAAGTGTCACCCACTGATGATGCAATGTCCCTGATTGATGGAGGTGTAATCAGCCATCCACGCAGTAAACTCACTGGTGATCAAAGTCCATAAATGCTTTTGTATTACAATTAGCCCAGTGCTTGCTGGAACAAACACCTGGACACAGTTACCTGGCCAAGTTAACACATTAGCCTAACCATCACAGTGTTCAAGAAATACAACACTGATATAAAGCTTTCAGTCTATATTCAGTTTTTTCCTATGTCCTAATAGTGTTCTCTTGAGCATTTTCTCTTCCATTGCTAGATCCAATACAGGCTCATGTATTACATTTAATTATCATTATCTCTTTAGTCACTCATTTTTTTTTTTTTTTAAATTATGCATCCATATATATACCACATAAAATTTCCCACCTTAACCATTCCCAAGCATACCAGTCAGTGGAATTAATCACATACGTAATGTTGTGCTGCTCTCATTACCATTCTATTTGGGACGAAGAAAAAAACTTTCCCTTCAACCCAAATAGAAACCCTCTACTCCAGGGGCTCTTAAACCTTTTTTTGTTCCACCGACCCCTTTGCCAGTCAGGTGAAAGAAAACCACGGATCCCTTCTCAGAATGTGTGGCAGATAGTTTTAAGATACTCAACATCAGAGGTCAGAGAAAATAAAGATAATAAGTAGATGTTTTTCAATTCACACTCATGAACTTCCTGAAATCTTTCCACGGACCTCTTAGGGGTCTATGGATCCCTGGTTAAGAACCTCTGCTCTATCCATTATGCATTAATTTCCTCTTTCCCCTCCTGTGTGTCCCTGGCAGCCTATACTCTACATTCTGTTATTTCATGTTATTTCATCTAAGTAGAATAATACAGTGTTTGCCCTTATGTGTCATGCTTATTTTACTCAACATATTATTTTCATCCATATTGTAGCATGTATCAGAATTTAATTCCTTTTTATGGCTAAATAATATTCATGTGTGTGTGTGTATACACCAAATTTTATTCTCCTATTCATCTGCTGATGTACATTCAGGATTGCCTCCATCTTTTGGCTATTGTGGATAATGTGTGCTATGTACATTGGTGTACAAATATCTGTCCAAGTCTCTGCTTTCAATTTTTGGAGAGAGATACCTAGAAGTGTGATTGCTGGTTCATATAACTGTTCTTTGTTTAACTTTTTGGGGTACCACCAAACACTTTTCCACAGTGGCTGTACCATTTTACCATTTCTCTGCATCCTCACCAGCACTTGTTATTTTTCATATTTTAAATAATAGCCATTCTAGAAGTTGGTATTTTGATTTGCATTTCCCTAATGGCTAATGATTTTGAACTGTTCTCTATGGGCTTAGTGGACATTTATATATCTTTGCAGATGTGTATATTCAACTCCTTAGCCCATTTTTAAATTGGATCGTTTGTCTTTACTTTGTTGAATTTTAGGAGTTCTTTATATACTCTGGATATTAAGCCATTATCAGATACATGGTTTCCAACTACTTTTTCCTATTCTATTGGTTGTCTTTTTTACTTTTTTGATAATTTTCTTTGTACAATAATTTTTCATTTTGATGAAGTCCAATTTTTCTATTTTTTCTTTTGTTTCTTGTGTGGTTGGTGTAAAATAGTATAAGGTCTTGAAGATATTTGCCCATATGTTCTTCTAAAAGTTTTACAGTTTTAGCTCTTATATTTAGGTCTTTGATCCATTTTGAGTTAATTTTTGTATATGGTATGAGGTAGAGCTCCACTTTCATTCTTTTGCATGTGGATATCCAGTTTTCTAAGCACCATTTGTTGAAGAGACTTTTCTTTCCTATTGAATAGACTTGACACCTTTGTCAAAAATCAGTTGGCCATACATGTGGCAGTTTATTTCTGCTAATTCTATTCCATTGGTCAAGGCGTCTGTTCTTGTGCTTTGTAATAATTTGTGAGTCCTCCAACTTTGTTCTTTTATAAGATGGGTTTGGTGTTTTGGGGTGCTTGCCCTTCCATATGATTTTGATAATTGCTTTTTCCATTTTTGCAAAGAAGACTGTTGGAATTTTGTTCAGGACTGCTTTGAATTTGTAAATTATGGCAAATTATTTTGACAAATTGTATCGACATCACAATGATACTGTCTTCCAATCCATGAGCATGGAATGTCTTTCCACTTATTTAGGTCTTCTTTATTTTCTTTCAGTAATGATTTGTACTTTTCCACATATAAGTCCTTTACATCCTTGGTTAAATTTATTCTTAGATATTTGATGCTTTTAGTTGCTTTGTAAATGGAATTTTTAGATTGTTTTTTGCTGGTGTATAGAAACGCCACTAAATTTTGTGTGTTGATCTTATACTCCACCATGTTACTGAACTTATTTAGTAGCTCTAGTAACTTTCTTGTAGATACTTTGGATTTCTTATATATAGAATCACATCATCTGTAAATATCGATTTCCAGTTTGCTTGCATTTTATTTTTTTTTCTTGCTGAATTGCTCTGTACACTTCAGTACAGTGTTCAGTAACAGTGGTGAAACCGGGCATTCTTGTCTTATCCCAATTGTGTTACTCTTTCACCATTGATTGTGATGTTAGCTGTGGTATTTTCATATATGCCCTTTATCATGATAAAGAAGTTCCTCAGAAAAATTGCTATTTTTCTGAGAGTTTTTATCAAGAAAGGGTACTGGAAGTATTTTGTCAAATGCCTTTTCTTCATCAATTGAGATGATCCTGTGAGCTTTTTTTTTTTTTTTCATATTGTTAATGTGATTTATTACATTGGATGGTATTCTTGTGTTGAACTACCTACCCTTGCATTCCTGAAACACATCCCATTTGATTGTGGTATATAATCCTTTTAATGTGCAGTTGAATATGATTTGCTAGTATTTTGTTGAGGATTTTTGCATCTGTATTCATAAGGGGTATTGATCTGTAATTTTCTTTTCTTGTGATAAATCTTTATTTTGCTTTGGTATTAAGGTGATGCTGGCTTTCCCCTTCATTTTTGAAGGATAGTTTTTTCTGGATATATAATTTTTGGCTAACATTGTTTATATATTTCCACTGTTTTCTTATCTTCATGGTTTCATGAAGTATGAAACTGTCAGCTATTTTCAAAATTTCTCTCTTTTTAAATTTTCATCAGTTCGAACATGTGTCTATCTTGAATATAACCTACTTTGTGTTCCTTGAGTTTCTTTGATGTGTAAATTAATGTTTGTCTTCAAACTTTGGAAGTTTTAGGTCATTAATTCTTCAAATATTCTTGCTGTTCTTTTCTCTTTCTCCTTTCTTTCTGGGACTTCCACTGTGTGTATGTCACTACATTTGATGGTATCCCCCATGCTCCTATCTCCCCAGACACACAGAAACACCAATTTTTTACCATATCCATCTATCTATCCATTGTCTAGACATCTATCTATTGATGCATCCTTCCATATATCCATCCATCTATGTATCTGTCTGTGTCTCTCTATCTATTTATCTCTTTTCTGAACACTTGATCATAGGTTGCATACATCATACCCTTGGACACTTAATATGTCCGTGTACTTTTCCTAAAAACAAGGATACTCACTTATGTCACCACTTTAATTGCAGTTATCCAGTTAAAGAAAGTTAACATTGATATAAAGCTTACAGTCTGCATTCCAATTTTTTTCATATATCCCAGTAATGTCTGTTGAGCCTTTTTTACTACCTCATTAGATCCCATTCAGGATCATGTATTTCATTTAATTGTTGTCTCTTTAGTTGCACTTTTTTTTCCTTTTTTTTTTTTTAAGTGTGGAAATATTTATACAACACAAATCTTCTCAGCCACTCCCAAACATACTATATTCAGTGAGATTAATCACATTCACAATTTTTCAGTACCCTCACCACCTTCCCTTACTAAAACTCTCCTATCTCTCCAAACAGAAACCCTATGCTCATTATGTGTTAATTCTCCGTTCCCCCTGCCCCAGACCCCTGGTAACCTGTACTTTCTGTAAAATTCAGTCCATTACTAAAACTTTCCCCAACCAGAAACTCTATACCTATTATGTATAAAATCCTCATTCCCCTGTCCCCTGCCCCTAGTAACCTGTACTCTACTTGGCCTCTCTG
This sequence comes from Tolypeutes matacus, assembly GCA_026826555.1. NCBI lineage: Eukaryota > Metazoa > Chordata > Mammalia > Cingulata > Chlamyphoridae > Tolypeutes > Tolypeutes matacus. The sequence continues at coordinate 32,967,214 of JAKSZT010000049.1, forward strand.
AGCCTGAATATTCTGTTATTTTCTCTGTATTAATGGAGCTTTAATTTAACATCCTAAATCTGTAGCAATCTAGTTTGGCTTGATAACAATTTAACTTCAGTAGTATGCACCACACTATGTTTCTATACCCCTCCACCACCACCACCACCCCTTTTTGTAGTTGTCACAAATTGCGTAGTTATACATTATGAAACCAAAATCACTAATTTATCTTTATATTTTGTGCATTTGCCTTGTAGCTTCTGAAGTAAGTAAACAGTGGAGTTACAAACCAAAATTAAAATAGTACTGGCATTTATACTTAACCATGTCATTACCTTTACTGGAGATCTTTATTTTTTTCATGTGGTATCAGTTTGCTGTCTATTGTCCTTTCCTTTCAACCTACAGAACTTTCTTTAGCATCTCTTGTAAGCTGGTCTAGTGGTAGCTCCTTCCGGTTAGCTTTTTTTTTTTTTTTAAATCTGGAAATTTCTTAATTTTTCCCTTATTTTTGAAAGACTATTTTGCCTGATACAGAATTCTTGGTTGGCATTTCTTTTTTCTTTTTTTTTCAGCACTTTAAATATGTCATCCCACTGCCTTCTTGCCTCCATGTTTCTGGTGAGAAATTGGACTTGCTCTTTTTTCTTTTTTTAGGAGGTACTGGGCATTGAAAACAGGACCTTGTACATGGAAAGCAGGCACTCAACCAGTTGCTTTACCTCCACTCTCCTGGCACTTAGATCTTACTGAGGCTCCCTTAAACATGACACATTGCTTCTCTCTTGTAGCTTTCAGATTCTCTTTTGTTTTTAGCATTTGACAGTTTGATTACAATGTTGCAGTTTGGGTCTATTTGAGTTTATCCTGTTTGCAGTTTGTTGAGTATCTTGATGTATATATTCGTGTCTTTCATTAAATTTGGGGAGTTTTCAGCCATTTTATTTCCTTGAATATTTTCTCTGCCCCTTTCTCCTCCTTTTGGGACTCTCACAATGTGCATACTGGTATACTTGATGGTGTCCCACAGATTTCTCAGGCTCTGTTCCATATTCTTCACTTATTCCTTCTGCTCCTCAAATTGGATTTCAATGATCAAGATCAGTGGTTCTTTCTTCTGCCAGTTCCAATCTGCTGTTGAATCCCTCTAGAGAATTTTTAATTTCTATCACTGTGGTCTTCAACTCCGTTTGGTTCCTTTTCATAATTTCCATCTCTCTATTGGTACTCTCTTAAATGCTTTGTCTGCTATGTCTCAGGTTTGGTCCTCCACATTGATGGTTTCTCCACATTGATAGTTTTCTTCTCCTTTGCCTGGACCACTGCTTCCTCTTTGTTTGTATATTTTGTAATGTTTTGTTGAAACCTGGGCATTTTGATATTTTAAAGTGTTAATGATGCAATTTAGACCCTAAGGCATCTGTTCCTTAATCTTGTATCCAGTTATGCAGAGCTTTCCTTGAATGCCAGGAGTTCACAAAAAAATAGAGGAGGAAAATGCTTTTCCCAGTCTTTGCAGATTGACCTCTTTTTCAGAGCTAATCCATGCAATGATTTTAGCTACTAGCTCAAAGACAAAGCATAGGGGCCTCCCTTATCCTTTCTTGCATCTGCATCTTGTCCTGAGCACTGCATTGTATGTCTTACTGCTAGGAATCTCTTGCCCCAGACAGCCACGACTTGACTACTATCCCACAGTGTTCTGTAGGAGAGCTCTGTGAGCTGTCTTGTACTTGTAGGGCATGCTCTGGGATGGTAAGCCTCTGACAAGTGTTCTGGTTCAGTCTCAGGCAACCACTAGAGAGATTGGGCCAAACTTGCTCCCAGTATGTGCAAGAGGGTTACTCTACTCCCTCAGAACTGGGACTAGGAACCCACACTGGGAACATGGGTCAGCTCTGCACCCAGCTATTGAGGGGTTGGGGGATGGGCTATCTAAGGCACCACAGAGATTACCACTTTTAGGTTGCCTTTTCTTGATTTGGTACTTCTCCTGTTACTTCAATGTTACTGCAATGTTTTAACTATTTTCTGGAACTTGAGAAAGATGTGCTTACAGGTTGTTCCCCCCTATTCATTTTCCTCCTTTTTTTTTTTTTCTTTTTTTTTCATTTTGTTCCTCTGCCTGGATAATCTCTAGATCAAGTCTGCTTTTGAGTCACTTTCATGAAATTTTCATGTTAGTTAGTTTACTTTGCTACTCTTGAATTTCTTCAGTTAGCTTAGTGTTCAGGTAATGATTGGACAGTGATATCTTTAAATGCCTGAAACCAATAATTCTCCAAGTCTTTTCCAAGGAACTCTGTGTGTGTTAGGCTATACCTTCAGCCAGGCTGCCAGTTTACAACTCTGCTGTAGCCCTCATTTCCTGCTTGTGCAGATCCTCAATTTCCTGTAAAGATGAATGGTAAGGCCCTCTCAGATCCTTCCTGTGCATGATCTTGGTCTTCTCCATTTCAAAGAATATGCTGGACTTTTAAAAGCCCTCTATGGACATCTCATTCCCCAGCTTTTCCTTTTCCAGATTTTTTGGTCAATTCGTTTGTCTGCACTGTTATCATTGCCTCAGTCAGCTGTGATGTTAAACAAACACCCCTGTGGAAAAGGTTGTTTGCACGGAGCCAACTCTTAGGTTGAATAAAGACAAGCCTTGTCAGTGGGATGTTCCAGGGAATTTCCAGACAGATCCTATAATGAAAGTTATTAGGGAATGGGCCTTTGGAGGGCCATTCTGCCCTCTTCATTGGCTGCTAGTCTGATGTTTTTTCTCCTTATTTGGGGGCTCTTGGCTTTTAAAGCCATTATGGAACTGAGGAGAGGGAAATGAGAATAGGGCAAGTTAAAATGCCGCAAAGCTCAGTGTTCTGACTGAAATTTAGCTGTTTATCTTGAGTAAATGCTCCCCAGATTGTTAAACTTTTGGTAATTTTCAGGGTTCTGAAAGGTTGGTTTTGACTATTTTTGCCAATATTCTCATTGCTTTATCGAAGGTGGTGGGTTTTAGAGTTCCATATTATGCCATTCCTGCTGATGACACACCTCAGTTAACTTCTTGGATGACTGAAAATTTTAATATTAAGAAGAATTCTGATATATGGATCTAAACTGTGCTGTACTGCCATGTTTTATTAGCTATTTCATTTTCACTATTATAATCCCTTTTAATATAATGTTTCTTAGAAACCAATGTCATCTAGTGTCACTAATTAACTGTACAGTAACATTATAGTTTTGCTTCCTAAATAGGCTATGTTTATGCCCATCTTTGGACCTCTGTATTTACTTCCTGTTCATTTTGCCTTGAACATTCTTCCACCAGATTATCTAATTACACTTGTCTCAGACCTAATGTCCCTACCTCCAGGAAGCCTTATTTGACCACATCAACTAACAAGTTTCCTCACATACCTGCCATTACCCTATCCCATTTATTCTTCTTTATTTTTCATATAGCACTTACCATCATGTAAATTTTAATATGTATTGTATTTTGTTTCTTGGTTTGTTTTGTTTTCTTTCCCCAACAAAATTATAAACTTCATGATAGCAAGACTTTTCTTTCTTATCCACAACTGCATCCCTGTGTTAATTAGGATACTGGTTTGGCTGTTGTAACAAAAGCCAAAATAACAGTGCTGAAGTAAAATGAAAGTTTATTTTCTCTCGTGTAATTGTCCAAGTTCAGGCAGTCCCATGCTCTATAAAAGCGCCCTGGTATCAGATCCAGAGTTGTTCTCAGAAAATTCATTCCAGGTTGTATGGTCTGAAGCTTATATAACTTTTTAAGAAAAATTATGCAAAATTACAATTACAAAATTAGATGTGAAAGTGAATATTTAGAATGAGGGGAAAAGCTGACAGAAATCAGAAACATACAATTCAGAAAAATAACATAATTTTTTATTAATTAACTGCCTGATATATATCTAATTTTTTTTTAACCTTTTAGGTGGATATGCTTTTTTTTCCCCCCCTTATGTGACAATAGGGGGTTAACAAACTCGCCACCATGCACAGTCTGGCCTACCACTATTTTTTTAAGATTTATTTTTATTTATTTATTTTTCCCCACCCCTTCTTGTTTTGCATTTGCTGTATCTGTTTGTTGTGTGTGGCTCTTCTTTATAGGAGGCACTGAGAACCAAACCTGGGACCTCTGATGTGGTAAGGAGGTGCTTAATCTTGAGCCACCTCTGCTCCCTGTTTTGTTATGTCTCTCATTATGTTTTCCTCCCTGTGTCTCTTGTGTCATCTTGTTGCATCAGCTCGCCGCACCTGTGGATCACATCAGCTCGCTGTCCTGCTCTTCTTCTTTAGAAGGCACTGGGAACCAAACCTGGGACCTCCCATGTGGTAGGCGGGAGCTTACTCGCTTGAGCCACATTCTCTTCCCGTCACTTGTTTTTCAAATATAGTTTTATTGGAATCCAGCCATGCCCATTCTTTTACCTATTGATACAACAGTATAGCCTAAAATATTTACTATCTGACCATTTATTGAAAAAGTTTGCCAACTCTTGTTTTAACCTATTAATGTCAATTTCATAAGATTCAACATAGTACTATCACTTCTTAAAGACAGAATAGAAATATAGTTCAATCTTTTCTCTAATATGGCTCATCAAAATTTACCTTTTATTATTGATAGCTCAGGAATTTTATTTTCAGCTTTCCACTTTGTTATTGGTAATATATAAATTTTTAGAACTGTTACCAAATTTGGACAGTTTCTTTCATATAAGAATAGTTATGGATGTTCTCACTGTTATAAGTTAGTGCCCTACAAACATATGAATACTGATAAATTCTATTTCACATGATTTCCACCCCCCATGGGTGGTTTTTAAATAATTGAATGCGCTGCATTGTTTCCATTTTGACTCCTCTTATCTATAATAAATTACATTCGCCACTTAAAATATTACATCTGATGATTGAAGAATTTTCTACAGACTTGCTTCTGTCCATATATATTACAAACCTTGTTTTTCTTCCATAAAACATACTTCCAGAACTGGGTACCATAGAACACATTAATATTTTTTATGACCTTTGGCCCTTCATCTTTGTGTCAAGCCAACTGGCAACTAATTAACTAATTAATACATAGATTGTGATTATGAATAATATAAATGCATCCCGCTACTCATAAATTAAATATGTCTGTATTATCGGGGTTCTCTAGGGAAACGGAATCAACAGGCGATATCTGTAAATAGTATGAGATTTTACAAGAGTCTTTCACATGACCATGGGGGGTGCACAAGTCCAGGTTCCGCAGGCAGGCTGCAAACCAGGGGCTCCGATGAAAGTCCAATGAAGGTTATTGATAAGCTTCTGGGAAACTTTGGCTGTCCAAAGACGAGCTGGCAAATTCTCTCTGAATGCTGAAATCACTTCCCCTTTTAAGGCATTCAACTGATTGGATAAAGCATCACTCATTGCTGATGGCAATCTCCCTGGTTGATGCAAATGTAATCAGCCATCTATGCAGTAAACTCACTGATGATTAAAGCCCATAAATGTCCTTGTACTACAATTAGCCCAGTGCTTGCTTGACCAAACAACTGGGCACAATTACCTGGCCGATTTGACACATTAGCCTAACCATCACAGTATCCCTCATCAACTTCTCTTTATCCAAAATATATGTGGCCGCTCCATTGTCACCCAACACAAAGGGAAGGGAAATTGGACTAGGAAGAAACAGTATTCCTAACTGATCATGATTAAAATATCTTACTTTTGCAAATTTTACCAAAAATTCCTATGGACATGCAAACAAGTTGGTTGGACCCTTCTCAGAGCCTTGGGAGGCATCTGAGCAATTGGGGTCCTGAAGCTTAACTTCATTAATAATATGGTAAGCCCATCCTTCCATTTTGTGCTGTCGTCTTCAAATGAAGCTTCCATGTTGTGGTCTCGGATGGTTGTTTTAACTCCTGTTAACCACAACTTCCTTTGCACCAGCTGAAAGTGTGAAGGGAAAAGCATAAGTCAGAAGTTGCATATATCATTTCCACTTACGTCTCTGAAACTGTCCTGAAAGTAGTTACCTGGCCACACCTGTCTGCAGTAGAGGCTGAAAAATGTGGTCTTTATCTAGGTAAGCATGTTCCAGCTAAAAGCTTCTATTGCTACAAATGAAGGGGAAAACCTTTATTGGGGGTTAGAGATAGCATCTCTGCCACAGTCTACCCCTTTTGCTACTGAATACCTGTGCACTCACTCCTTTCCATGAGATTCATTTCTCCCATCCAGTTATTCTGTCAGATCAAAATCAAGCTTTCTTTGCATCAGGTCTGGATGTGCTTCCTCATGATCCAACAACCTGTAAATTTGAAGACAGGGTCCCTCTTGTAGTTCCTAGCTTTGCCTACTAGGAACTTCCTTGTTCATTATCCTTCATGGTATGGTCACATATAATGTGGGAATTGGCAAGTCTGCCTTTGTAGCAGGCTTTATAGTTTTTTTTCCTCTTATTTTTTATCAATTTTATTGATACATATTAATAAAGCTTACAATCCATCCAAAGGGTACAATCTACCCAAGTATACGGTCAGTGGTATTTGGTATAATTACATAGTTGCGCATTCATCACTTCAGTCATCATTAGAGCATTTTCATTATTCCAGTAATAATAATAATAAATAACAAAAAGCTCTACTCCTTAATAATCAGCTCTCAATCTCTCTATGCTTCCCCTGCTGTACATAGCTGCTGTTCTGTTTCCATCTTTCTAATTTATTTGTATTTATATTTTGTAAAGAAGGAGTCAAACAATATGTAGTACCTTTTGTCCAGTTTCTTTCACTTAGTTTATTTCTTTTTTTTTTTCACCCTTAATGGAAAATTATTGCTCTACCATACATTACTGTCCTTATTTTGTATTTTTACCTGATATTAATACCTTGTAATATTAACATACATTTATTCAGTTTCAAAGAAAAACAGTCTTATATTTGTAATACTACCCATATTCATATTTTACATGAGGTTTTGCTATGCTATACAGTCCCATGTTACATTTTTTTAGCTTTCTTTCTAGTAATATACATGACCTTAGACTTTCCCTTTCAACCACTGTCATACCAATATATTAGCACTGCTAGTTACAAATACTATCTTGTGCTTTTACCATTTCTATTCATTTCCAAAGACTTCCGAATAACCTCTTTACCAATTCTGTCCAAATTAACCCTCAGCTTTCCTGTCACTAAGCTCATTCTGTTTTCTGGTGACCTATATTCTAATTATTAATTCCATGAGTTTACACACTGTATTTAGTTCATAATAGCACAATAATACAGTATTTGTCCTTTTGTGTCTGGCTTGCTTCACTCATAATGTACTTGAGGTTCATCCATGTTGTCATATGCTTCACGACTTCATTGCTTCTTACAGACGCCTAATATTCCATCGTATGTATACACTACAATTTGTTTATCCACTCATTGGTTGATGGACACTTGGGTTGGTTCCATTTTTTGGCTTTGTGAATAATGCCACACTGAACATCAGTCTGAAGATGTCTGTTCGTGTCACTGCTCTCGGTTCTTCTGGGCATATATATACCTAGTATAAGTATTGCCGGGGCACATGGCATATCTGTATCTAACTTCTTTAAGAACTGTCAAACAGTGGCTGTACCATTCTACATTCCCACCAACAGTGAATAAGTGTTCCTATCTCTCCACATCCACTCCAACACTTGTAGTTTTCTGACTTTTTAATAGTAGCCATTCTAATAGGTGTGAAATCATATCTCATTATAGCTTTGATTTGCATTTCCCTAATTGCTAGTGGTGTTGAACATTTTTTCATGTGTTTTTTTTTTGTTTGTTTTTTGCCATTGTATTTCCTCTTTGGACAAGTCTTTTGCCCATTTTTTAATTAGATCATTCATCTTTTTTTTGTTGAGTTGTAGCATCTCTTTATATATCATGGATATTAAACCCTTATCAGACATGTGATTTCCAAATATTTTCTCCCATTGAGTCATCTTCCTTTTCACCCTTGACAAAGTCCTTTGAGCTGCAAAAGTGTTTAATTTTGAAGAGGTCCCATTTATCTATTTTATCTTTTGTTGTTTGTGCTTTGGGTAAAAGATCCAAGAAACCACCACCCTACCACAAGATCTTGAAGATATTTCCCTACATTTTCTTCTAGTAGTTTTATGGTCCTGACTTTTATATTTAGGTCTTTAAGAAGTAAGATAGGAGTCCTTTTGATTCTTTTGGTTATGGATATCAGTTCTCCCAGAACTATTTGTTCTGTCCCAATAATGTAGACTTGGTAGATTTATAAAAAATCAGTTGGCTGTAGAGGTGAGGGTCTATTTCTGGACTCTTATGTCTATTCCACTGATCAATGTGTCTACCTTTATGCAATACTATGCTGTTTTGACCACTGTAGCTTTGTAATATGCTTTAAGGTCAGGAATAGACCTCCCACATTGCTCTTTTTTTGGGATATTTTTGGCTATTTGGGTGCCCTATCCCTTCCAAATAAATTTGGTAATTGCCTTTTCTATATCTGTAGCATAGGCTGTTGGAATTTTGATTGGTATTGCTTTGATTCTATAAATCAGTTTGGATAGGATTGACATTTTCACGGTAGTTAGTCTTCCATTCAGAACGTTTGTCTTCCCATTTATTTAGGTCTTCTTTGATTTGTTTTAACAGCGTTGTGTAGTTTTATGACTATAGGTCCTGTGTATCATTGGTTACATTGATTCCTAGATATTTGAGTCTTTTTGTTGCTATTGTAAATGGAATTTTTTTTACTGATTTCCTCCTCAGATTCTTCAATACCAGTGTACAGAAACAATTCATATTTTTGCCTGTTGATCGTGTATGTTGTCACTTTGCTGAACTCATTTATTAGCTCAAGTAACTTTGTTGGAGACATTTCAGAATTTTCTAAATATAGGGTCATGTCATCTGCAAATAGTGAGAGTTTAACTTCCTCTTTTCCTGTTTGGATGCCTTTTATTTGTTGTTGTTTTTTTTCCTCAGTCAATTGCTCTAGCTAGAACTTCTGGCACAATGTTGATTAACAGTGGTGACAGTGGGCATCCTTGTCTTGTTCTCAATCTTAGAAGAAAAGAGTTCAGCCTTTCCCCATTGAGTACAATGTTGTCTGTTTTTCATATATGCCTTTTATCATATTGAGGAACTTTCCTTCTATTCCTATCTTATGAAGTGTTTTTATTAAGAAAGGATGCTGGATTTTGTTGAATGCCTTTTCTGTATCAATTGAGATGATCATGTGGGTTTTTTTCCCTTCAGTTTGTTAATGTGGTATATTACATTAATTGATTTTCTTATGCTGAACCACCCTTGCATACCAGGAATAAATCCCACTTGGTCGTGATGTATTAGTCTTTTTATATGCTGTTGGATTCAATTTGCAAGTATTTTGTTGAGAATTTTTGTATCTATGTTCATTAGAGAGATTGCCCTTTTATTTTCTTTTCTTGTAGTATGTTTGTCTGGCTCTGGAATTAGGGTAATATTGGCTTCATAAAATGTCTTCAGTAATTTTCCCTCCTCTTCAATATTTTGGAAGGTTTTAAACAGGATTGGTGTTAATTCTTCTCAAAATGCTTGGTAGAATTCACCTGTGAAGGCATCTGGTCCTGGACTTTTCTTTGTTGGGAGACTTTTGATGACTGATTCAATCTCTTTAAATATGATTGGTTTGTTGAATTCTTGTGTTTCTTGTTCAATCAGTGTACACTACATTTCATCTAGGCTCTCAAATTTGTTGGCATACAGTTTCTCATAATATCTTCCTGTGATCTTTTTTATTTCTGTGGGTCAGTAATGTTCCACTTTTCATTTCTGATTTTATTTATTTGCATCTTCTCTCTTTTTTTTATGCTAGTCTAGCTAGGGGGTTATTGATTTTATTGATCTCAAAGAACTAGCTTTTGGTTTTGTTGATTTTCTCTATTTTTTTGTTATTGTTCTCAATTTCATTTATTTCTGCTCTTTATTATTTCTTTCCTTCTGCTTGCTTTGGGATTGGTTTACTGTTCTTTTTCTAGTTCCTCCAGGTGTTCAGTTAGATCTTTGATTTTATCTCTTCCTTCTTTTTAAATATAAGCATTTGGAGTTATAAATTTCCCTCTTGGCACTGCCTTCCCTCATATCCCATAAGTTCTGATAAGTTGTGCTCTTATTTTCTTTTGCCTTGAGATATCTACTAATTTCTCTTGTAATTTCTTCTTTGACCCACTGAATATTTAGGAGTGTGTTGTTTAGCCTTCATATATTTGCAAAACTTCCCCTTTCTCACCTATTACTGATTTTAAGCTTCATTCCATTATGATCAGAGAATGTGCTTTGTAAAATTTCAGTCTTCGTAAATTTATTGATAGCTGTGTTATGGCCCAACACGTGGTCTACCCTGGAGAAAGATCCATGAGTACTTAGGAAGAATGTATATCCTGCTGATTTGGGGTGCTATGTTCTGTATGTCTGTGAGGCCCAGCTCATTTATCATATTGTTCAATTTCTCTGTTTCCTTATTGATATTCTGTCTAGTTGTTTGTCTATTGATGTGAGTGGAATGTTGAAGTCTCCAACTATTTTTCTAGACGTGTTTATTTTTCCTTTCAGTTTTTCCAGAGTTTGCCTCTTGTATTTTGGGGCCTCCTGGTTAGATGCATAGATATTTATGACTGTTACTCCTTCCTGGTAGATTGTCTCTTTTATTAATATATAATGGCCTTCTGTATCTCTTATCACTTTTTTGCATTTAAAGTGTGTTTTGTCTGACACCAGTATAGCTACCCCTGTTCTCTTGTGGTTACTATTTGTGTGAAATATCTTTTTCCAATCTTTCACTTTCAGTCAGTTTGCATCCTTGGATCTAAGGTGAGTCTCCTGGAGACAGCATACTGATGGCTGATGTTTTCTTATCCATTCTGTCAGCCTATGTCTTTTGATTGGAAAATTTAATCCATTAACATTCAGTGTTATTACTATAAAGGTATTACTTATTTCAGCCATTATATCCTTTGACTTTCATATGTCATATATTATTTTTATCCATCTTTTGCCTTTTTTGGTTACCCTTTCTGATAGTGTTCACTTCTACACTCTCCTCCAAGTCTCTTTATCTTTTCTTTTCTATTTTGGCTGCAGAACTCCCTTTAGTGTTTCCTGCAGAGCAGGATTCTTCTTTATGAACTCTCTTAGTTTGTTTATCTGTGAATATTTTAAACTCATCATCATATTTAAAGGACAGTTTTGCCAGATAAAGAATTCTTGGCTGGCAATTTTTCTCTTTCGGTGCTGTAATTATATCATACCACTGCCTTCTCACCTACATGGGTTCTGAAAAGAAATCCACACTGAGTCTTATTAGATGTCCCTTGTTTGTAAAGTTTTGCTTTTCCCTTCCTTCAGAATTTTCTATTTAACTTTGGCATTTGACATTCTGAATATTATATGTCTTGGGGTAGATCTATTCTAATTGGGGTATACTTTGCTTCCTGTACACATATAGTCATGTCTTTCATGAGAGTTGGGAAATTTTTGGCCTTTATTTCCTCCAATACTCTTTCTGCCCCTCTTCCCTTCTCTGCACCTTCTTGAACTCCCATAGCACATATGTTGGTGCACTTTATGCTATTCAACTCCCGGAAATCCTGCTCAATTTTTTCCATTCTTCTCTTTGTGTTCTTCCCTCTTTTCACTTTCAGTTGTTCTTTCCTCTACTTTGCTGATTCTTTCTTCCATGATTTCAAATCTGTTGTGTGCCTCTATTGTATTTTTAATCTCACTTATTGTGTCTTTCATTCCCACAATCTCTGTTAATTTTCTGTCCAAGATTTCAAATTTTCCTTTGTGCTCACCCAGAGTCTTCTTAATGTCTTTTATTTCTTTGGCCATGTTATCCTTCAACTCCATGATTTTATTTATGAGGTTGCATAAACCTCATTGATTAATTGTTTCAAGTCCCATGTCTCATCTGGAGCTTTGATTTGTTCCTTTGTCTGAGTCATGTCTTCTTTTTTGTTTGTATAGCTTGTAAATTTTTGCTGATGTCTAAACAACTGATTCTGATGCTGAGTTTATTCTGATGTTCAGTTTCTTTTTCCTAGGCATTTACTGTTAAGTAGCAGTGTGCTACTGCTGTTCTTTGACTCTTGGTTCAGTTTGTTCTAGATATTTAGTATTGCCCCTGTTTATCTGGCTAAGGACCCAGTAATAGGGTACAGGCTGGTTTTCAAGGACTTTGGAGAGGGTGACAATAAAGGCTCCACTTGCCTCTTGTATTTATTTACTATTTTCCCATTTTTCATGCACTTTTCTGGCCTGGCCAGCAGGTGGCACTCTTTGGCAGACCTCTCAGTTTAAAACCCAAGTGTGGGCGGGAATGCATTTCGTGGCTAATGGGCAGTTCAGAAGCAATGTCCTCAGGTCTAGCCACGCCTCACAAAGAAACTTTATCAGAAGCTGTTCTCCACCCTGGGCTGGCAGCACCCTCCCTCTGTCTGTCTGCTCAGCAACCAGCCTGGGGCAGTAGGGAGTGTGTTTTAGAAGGTAAATTTTCTTTAGCTCCCTGTGGGCTCTCAGTGCAAACAATGTCACGACCCCACTTGGCCTGGAAATGTGCCACCCCTCCAATGCAGCAGACCAGATTTGTTGGACCAAATCTGAATTTGCTGTAGGCTGTGTCCCTCCCTCTCCCCTTTCTTGGAGAACAGGACCCCTGTAATTCCCTCAGTCCGCAGCCACTGCAGTCCATAGCTGCTACAGTAGGCAGACTGCTTTTTGCTCCGTAGGTGGGGGGATGGGTAGGTGGGGGGATGGGTTTCCGCTGCTGCTTTTGCAGCTCTTCTCATGGGATTTTTCAGCAAGCTGAGACTCTCTTTCTTTGCCCCTCTCTCTTCTGGGTGGTGTCCATCCTTCCCATGCTGCCCTAAACCCTAAAACATTTTTTTCCCCAGGCCCTTTCTTCCTGAACTCTAGCTATTTTTCTGGGAAAGAAGTGAGTCCTGTGTCTCTCTAATCTCCATCTTCCCAGAAGTCACTATATAGTTTTGCAGTGACGTGTTTCTTAATAAACTCTTTATTCCTTGACTACCCTGTGGCGTGTCCTTAAATTATTTTATGAACATAAGCCAAGAACCTAGAAGCCCAGAACTCAGAGCCTTCCACTAACAGGAAGACTATTTATGATTTGCCTCTTTATTCTCTGTAGGCTTAGGTAGAAGGTAGCTATACCTCAGTCTGATCTTGCTGCTGGCCTAATACCAAATATTTGGTGTAGAACAGTTGAGAGGTGCTTGGAAAAGATTTGGAACCACAGTTTTACCTCCTGTGCAGGCTACCTTTAAAAGCCAGTTCTCTTGCCTTCCATTTCTGCTTGCAAACTGCCTAACTTTGAACCCTGGTTGAAGAGGCAAGAGCAGCCAACACCTACCAACATTTTGACTTTTCCCAATCTTTTCATCTCGAGTCACAGGCTATGTCTCTAGTCTGTTTTCCTACATATATAGACAACAGTTTTAGCTCAGCCTGACAAGTGTTCCCAGCTATCCATCCCTTAATATTTAGTCTCATTGCCTGCTATTTCAAGGACACCAATTTTGCTTACAGTAGCTCCCCACTTCAAGGCACCAAATTCCCTATTAATTACCCTCTATCCTATTACTTTCTTTTATATACTGTAGTAGCACTTAGCACTATCAAAAATCATATATGTACCTGTTTTTTTTCTTCTTGTTTGTTGTTTCTCTGTCCCCACTGGACTAAGTCTGTACTACTTCATTATTTTAGTATACTCTTTAAAAATTACCATGAAGAGAAGTAATGTTTTATAGAAACTAGTCTGCAGCACAACTGCTACATTACAATATTACATTTATAGAAACATTGAAAAATACCATCATGTTTAGTCACTAACAAAAAAGTTTATTTAAAACTACCATAATTCCTATAGCTGTAAAACTAGTTAGATGAATACTCCATTGGTGCAATAGCAGATATAAGACTGGTATCATAAACATTATTTATCAACAACAATTTATCAGAAATTGTTATAGGGTAGCTGATTTTGAAGCAGTAAGAGATTTAGGGTTATAGGAGTCTAATGCTGCTGTAAACATTTTTAATGCATTTTTAGAGTAATTATTCAATACCATGTACCAATTCTTTACTGCTTCAGCATTGTAATGATTATAATCTGCAAATTCGACAAATTTGTTATACAATTAGTAGATTGGTACCAAGATGATGTATTTTTTGGCTTTTCTTTCTTTTCCTTATTTTGAAGGATCTTTAGATTCATAAACTCACTCCAACAATCTGTTACCCAAACTCCTTTCAGCACTCTATTTGTGAGAGTAACTGCCGAGGCCAAACCTTCCAGATTTTCTGAGTTAGTTTAATTTGTCAAGTGCCAAACTGTAGGGATTTTTTTTTTTTTTTTTAAACTACAAGTTGTCATATTTAATGCTTTTGCTGGACAAGGGTGCTATTTTTTGTAACAGTTTATAGAAACATATGAGATAGTGACTTAAATTAAAAGAACTGTGTAGAGTCCTCTATAGAATATATTTGAATATGATTTTTGATCATAAGATTAAGCAGTAAATTTTTATGGAATCTGAAGTAATTTCAATTAAGTGTTAAACATATTTGTAGTAAACCCAGTTCAAGGACCTCAATGATAATATTCATGGGTTATTTACAAGTTAGCAGATTTTCTTCTTCCATTTGTTAAAAATGACCTCTTCACCTGCTTTGCTAATAATCTGAAAAAGGAGAAGAGTGTTTTGTCTACCTAAAAATCTCTTAATCAAAGATTTAAGCTTCAATTCTTTGCCTCAGTTTCATTCATGTCAAACCAGTCATCTTAAGGAATCCATATACTCACATCAGGTTTTTCCTAGTTTATGTATGAATTTTTAAAATCCTGGTTAAACCATGTAGGTAAGTGCTTTTAAATACTTACTCTTTTGAGTTGTGCTGAAAGATGTTTATTAGCACCACCCTCTCTCTAAGAAAATACATGGCAAAGTTTTCATCATTTCCCTATTCTGGAAATTCCAGAAATATCTAGAGATATTTCACACTTACCCTCTGACCAATATCACATATTTCTCTCTGTGGCATTCCTTCCCTTTCACCCTAGACTATGTTATATTTTCCTTTTCTTAAATTATCTTCATTTGATCCGCCAGCCTCATGTAACCAGATTGAATTTTTTACTTTTTGAATAGTGAATGTAAACTATAATTATCCATTTTCTAGTTACTCATCTATTTCTTAACTTCCTGTTGTCTGATTTCTCTCCTTGATGTTATTCTAAAAGCAGTGAATACCCCTTTTAGTGCTTTTGCATTCTATCTTCTGAGTATCTCAGTTTTTATGTTTGCTTCATAAAATAATATTTATATTAAATGTACTTTAACAAACTACACATTTACTGCTCTAAGGCTACTATCCTAAATCAATTCAGTGATATTTTCTCTATCACTTCCCTGCCATTTTTTTCATTTTATGGCCTTTCTGCTGCATTTAGTACATGTTAATACTATTTCATTTTCTTGAACCCATCTTCTGTGCCCCATGATGTTCTCCCTCTTGATTTTTCTACTACATTTCTGTTCTATCAGTCTTCATACTGACTTCTCTAACTGTGGATGTAAGTCAAGAATTAAGTTTTGGGCTATTTATTCTGAATTTTAAGACTATACCCACTTATATAGCAAGAGTTCTCCTGTACTCTCAGTTTAAACTATTGTTTCTGTGTAATTTACTCTCAGATTCCTATTCAGCCTCTTATTATTGTCTTAAATCCTAGCTACTATAGGACATTTTAATTTTGTGACACCTAGAGATATATCTTAACATACCATTTTGAAAGCTAAATTCTTGTTAGGATATATCCGTGAATTTCATGACTTTGTATATGTATACATGCAGATACTTTTAAGCCTATCCCTGAAAAGAATTTTAAACCACTACATTAGGTTTATCCCTACCTTCTGAATCAGTTAACTACTTTAAGTGGAATAAGGGACTGAAGACTTGACAATAGCCAAGTGTCACTGATACTTGGTCTTTGGAGGAAGGAGCAGGGGCCAGCATTTGAACAGTTTCTTTTTGGTTTTGTTTTGGCTCCAATTCTCTTCCCTTGTTCCAAGCCTTGGTCCTGGGCCTACATATCTACAGATCTCTGGCTTTACACCCCTACCCCTTATAACACCCTGCAGTCTTTCAAAGTGCCAGGATTCAATTGTCATTTGGGCCTTTAACTCTCACCAAATCAGGACTCATATTTTTATTCTTAAGATGTCTTTTAAGAGTTTCTTAAAAAGAGGGAGTGGAGGTGGCTCAAGCGATTAGGTGCCTTCCTCCCACATGGGAGGCCCCAGGTTCAGTTCCTGGTTACTCCTAAAAAGAAGGCTGAGCAGACAGCGTGTGCAAACAACAAGGGTTGGGGTGAGGGGGTAGAAATAAATAAAAATAAATCTTAAAAAAAAAAAGTTTCTTAAAAAGAAAGTCATCTGATGAAGTGCATTCAAAAGACACTGTTTTGTAAATAGTCAATTATTATATATTGTGATAAATGTGACGATGGGGGATGGTATTATTAAGAGCAAATGAGGTATGAAGAAGCCCTTTTTCAGTTATAAAGTTTTCTAGAAAAGTTAGTTGCTGCTGATCACTATATTCTGGTTACTGAGGAAGGAAGAGGGAGGATTTGGTACAGTCTGCCTTTTGGTTTCCCCATCTTTTGTTTTTGCACAATCTAATGTGTCCTACAAACAACTTTCAGATTAATCTTTCAGAATAGGTTTTCAACTTTCCCTCATTACCTTAATGGTAGTTCTAGGCTACCATTTCTTCATTTAGCACATGTACTTTATTTTCTTTCTATAATTATATGGGACAGTAATTTTTTTTTTTTTTTGGCATGGGAAGGTTTCAGCTTAGATCCTCAATAATATAATAGGATGGGGTAAACTAAACACCTGAGTGGAATATAGTTTTAGTCACATTAGTCTTCAATAACAGTGTCCATGAATAATTCTTAATATGAAAATGGATTTATTCCTTGAGGCTGGAATCTTTTTACTGTAATAAATATTTAGAATTTTAAGTTGTATGTAAATTATAGTGGAAATTGGCTGAAGTTTTATACTACCTTTTAATATGGTATGGTGGCAACTTGCTAGATAAATTATTTGTAAATATTCCAAGATAAAGTGATTTTTTTTTAAGTAATAATAGGAAATGACATTTCTAGATGGACTATGTAATTTGGTTGGGCCTAAGAACCTGCATTTTTTTTTTTTTTTTTTTTTTTTTTTAGGTACCAGGGCCGGGGGTTGAACCTGGGACCTTGTATGTGGTATGCCAGTGCTCAACCTCTTGAGCTACACCAGCTCCCAGAATCTGCATTTTTAACATAGTGTTTCTAATCAGGTGGTTCAGCTGATTTAAAGCCAATGATTACAGTGGGTTTTGAAAAGTTCAGGAAGCAAGAAAATTCCCCCAAGTGATTTGTTTTACTTGTATAGACCTCAGTAAAAGAGAACTATTGACACCTATATAGAAAGGAAGAGATTTGAAGTCTTTATAAAGTTCACAGTAGTTGACTTTGATGTATAATGTTAAGAAAATAATTTATAATTCAGGTGTCATTCCACTTGGACACCGTTTGAAAAGATATTCAAATAGCAAAGAGTAATCGAAGGCAGATTGTATGTATGTAAGTGTGTTTTTAGTTGACAGAATGACTGAGGGATGTTATTGGCTTTTAGGGCCTATTATAGCATTCTATAATATGTGAAACTGCACAATCAAGAATTACTCTACTTATAATGCCAATAACATTGAGAAAACACTGAATTATGGATTGCTTTCAACTGCATGTAACAGAAGTCCAACCTAGTGGCTTAACCAGATAAAGGCTTATTTTCCTCACATAACAAGTAGTGTGGAAGCAGGCTGTGCATGGCTGGTACAGGGCTCCACATTGTTATCAAAATTCTAGGTACTTACTATCTTCCCGCTCCAATATCCTTAACATGTGCCTTCTATGTCATTGTTTCAAGATAACTCCTTCACCTCCAAAGAAGGAAGCAGCAGGGCAGGGGTGACACCTATATCAGGAAAGCAAAACTTAGAAATCCACAACAGACATCAGTTTGCTTCTCATTTGCTAGAACTAACAATCATACCACAGAGATATTATCGTTCGGTTCCAGACCCCTGCAATAAAATGAGTCACTGGTTTCCTTACGTATATAAAAATTTATGTTTATACTGTAATCTGTTAAGTTTGTTACAGCATTGTCTAAAAATCAATGTACATACCATAATTAAACTTCAATTACTTTATTGCTAAAAATGCTAACATTTTTTTAACTCACCTTCACAAGTCATAATCTTTTTGCTAGTGGAGGCTCTTGCTTCAGTGTTGATGGCTGCTGACTGATCAGGGTGGTGGTTGCTGAAGTTGGGGTAACTGTGGCAATTTCTTGAAATAAGACAACAATGAAGTGTGTCACATCAGTTGACTCTTACTTTTACAAAAGATTTCTGTGTAGCATTCAATGCTGTTTGATAGCATTTTACCCCCAGTAGGACTTCTTTCAAAATTGGAGTCAGTCCTCTCAAAACCCATCACTGCCTTATTAAGTAAGTTTATGTAATATTCTAAATCCTTGTTGTCATTTCAACAATGTTCACATCTTTACCAGGAGGAGATTTCACTTCAAGAAACCACTTTCTTTCTCATCCATAAGAAGCAACTCCTCATCCATTCAAGTTTTGTCATGAGATTGCAGCAATTCAGTCACATCTTTAGTTTCTATGTCTAATTGTAGTTTTATCCTATTTCCCCACATTTGCATTACTTTCTCCACTGAAGTCTAGAATCCCTCAAAGTCATCCATGAGGATTAGAATCAACTTCTTCCAAACTCCTGTTAATGCTGATATTTTGACCTCCTTCTATGAATCACAAATATTCTTAATGACATCTAGAATTGCAAACCCTTTTCCAGAAGGTTTTCAATTGACTTTGCCCAGATCCATCAAAAAGTCATGATTCATCACAGCTATAGTCTTGCAAAATATATTTCTTCAATAATAAGACTTGAAAGTTGAAATGACTCCTTGATCAAGGGGCTGCAGAATGGATGTTGTGTTAGCAGGCATAAAGACAACATTCACCTTGTTGTACATCTCCATCAGAGCTCTTGGGTGATTTAGATTTTCTTTCACATTCCAGTAAATGTCTTTTAAAACATTTTTGCAGACTTTTCCTTTTGTAGCGTATGATTATTATGCTGCTGCATTTTGTCTGACATTTTAAACTTTTATACAGGTGATATTCTTGAATTTCATGGTCCAGAAGGAACAGGAAAAACAGAAATGCTTTATCATCTAACAGCACGATGTATACTTCCAAAATCAGAAGGCGGACTAGAAGTAGAAGTCATATTTATTGATACAGACTACCACTTTGATATGCTTCGGCTTGTTACAATTCTCGAGCACAGACTCTCCCAAAGCTCTGAAGAGATAATGAAATATTGCCTTGGAAGATTTTTTTTGGTATACTGCTGTAGTAGCTCTCAGTTACTTCTCACACTCTACTCACTTGAAACTATGTTTTGTAGTCACCCCTCTCTCTGCCTTTTGATTTTAGATAGCCTGTCGGCTTTTTACTGGATAGACCGAGTCAATGGAGGGGAAAGTGTTAACTTACAGGAGTCTACTCTGAAGAAATGTTCTCAGCTCTTAGAGAAACTAGTAAATGAGTTTCACTTGGTTCTTTTTGCAACAACACAAAGCATAATGCGAAAAACCTCAAACTCAACAGAAGGATCTTCCTCTACCTTTAAACATTGGTGTGATACAGATGTAGACTATAGACCCTATCTCTGTAAAGAGTGGCAACAAATGGTAAAACATAGAATTTTTTTTTCCAAACCAGATGATTCTAAAAGCAGCAACCAATTTTCCTTAGTTTCACGTCATTTAAAAAGTAACAATACAAAAAAACACTTTTTTTTAATTAGAGAAAGTGGGGTTGCATTTTGTTGATATGTATCATAAAATAGTCTTTTGCAGGATATTATGTGGTTTTTAAAAAGCCACATTTTGTTGATATGTATCATAAAATAGTCTTTTGCAGGATATTATGTGGTTTTTAAAAAGTCTCATAGGCTAAAGAGGTTTGATTCTAAAATTTTAAACTCTAGGGGAATTAACATAATGGTATTATACACAGAATGGATTTCTTAAACTGGTACAGAAAAATTTCAGACTATTCTGTTTCCACATCACTGAAGGTAAATCAAAGTGATATTAACAATTAAACTTTGTATTAAACTTGCTTTAAAACTAAATTATATACACATTTCTGCCTAAATAAAATTAACTTTTTATAAGTTTGTGTCACATTTTTTGGAATTCAGTTAAATAATTACTTGTTTAGAAAAGTTCAAATGCATTTTTATTCTCTCATATGTAAATCTTTGGAAACTGTGGCTTTAGAAAATGTTTATTTAAAACTGTTATTTCTGTATGTGGGATGAAATCAAGAAGCTAATCATTTACTTTTTGCACCAAAAACTAACATCCTTTTGTGTGGTTGCAGAGGTTATGGAATGTCAGAGTATTTTTATCTGAATTGCATTGAATTCCAAGATGGAGTTGCTTTATGGTTGGGTTTCAGTATAATTTGTAAAACACAGGGAAATAAGATACCCATTCAAGAATTCTGTGAAGTTTGTTTTGAAAATTTCATCTCCTCATTAAGTGATGGATAAATGCTAAAAGTATATTAGAACAGTATGTTACTAGTATTTTGTTATCCATTTAGAATAGTCCAGACATACCCTGTACTGAGTTGAATCATTTCCCACTGAGATTTGGATGAGGAACTATATACTTTGGTCCTGTATATAGGACCAGGATGGGGAGCATGCATCTCAAGATAATGTACACAAGATAATGTATTGCAGTGGGGGATGAGAATTTTGGAAATTCTATTTATACATTTTAATGAAAAGATTGAACTATATATTAATATTTGATATTCAGATTGACCCTGATGCTTTCATTCAATCCATTTGTCAGATTGTTATAATGTCACATATGTACCTGCAGTATCCTGTGGGAAAAGTGGAAGGGTTTAACAATGGTATTCTCATGGGTTTATAAGTATATATTCACTTTCTCACAACAATAAGATAAAGTTGGAGATAATATTCTTAATATAGGCATAGTAGATGTAGCATTTCCTGTCTATGCCCCACCCTTGTTCCCTGGGTCCACAGTTTCAAAAATCTAGGACTTTTGAGGGTGTCTTCTGGATGCCAGAGCCTACTGGGCTGCATGTGGGGCAGGCCGAAAGTGCCAAGAATAAAACCCAAGGAGAAACCCTTACCTACTGAAGACCCAAGATTTGGTATATAAATATCCCAGCTTTCTTACCCCTTAGTTAGACCACACTGTGGTATTTCTGAGTAGTCCCAGTAGGATGGATTCCCAGTTGCTTACAGCAATAATCTATTCATTAACATACTGTTTACTGACCTTCCTCCCTTCTCTGTCTCACTTGCCCACTTTCTCATGGTGTTTCCTGGGATCATCTCCCAAATGAACTATAATTCCTACTAGAAACTGTCTTTGTTGCGGGATAAGGAGGAACCAAACTGTCAGCAGACAGTAAAACTGACCAGACTAACAGCTTGTCTAGGCCCAACATTTGCTGTGCAGCCATATTATGAAATTAAAAATAATGGCAGTCTAATTGGTAATTGAATTAAATTATAGGATCACGTTACTGTTGTTCACACAAACTCCTATATGCTCTCACTGAATAATGTTGTTTTTATCATTAAATGTAATTTAGAATAGTTAAAAATATGTTTTACCTAGAGTTCGCCCTTTTTCAATTTATATTTTGGTAGATTTTTATTACATGCAAGACTTGGTACACATAAGTGATATGTAAATATTTGTATGTTGGGGAAATATGCTGATTTTCCCGCCTGATAAAAGTGTGAATGATCAATAAAATTAATAATCCATTGTACTACTCTAGAGTACTTCTTTCAGCTGTTAAGAAAAAATATGAAGATTATCTTACCTTTCAAGCTCAGTAGTCTGATGGTGTGTATACATGTGTTTCTCACACATGTATATGAAAAACTTAGCAATGCTTATTATCAGAATTCCAGCCTTGAATATGATAGGATTTTCCATTTCTCCTTTGTATAAATGAAGTGTTAATTTAGTGGATTATTCACAAATTTATAACATTTTTCGGAAACATTAAAAAATAATGAGCCTTTATATTAAGTTAAATTATCAATTGTATCTTAACATGTCAGAGCTAGCAAAGACTTAGTTATCTTAAAAAGATTTGTTATCTGGCATGCTGGAAGGAATTAAGAATACTGGTTAATCAAAAATTCTTTTTAACTAAAAGTTACACTAATGGGACATTGTGAACACTGTAGAAGTTTTAATATTTATAAATAGAATCAAGCTTAAAGAGAAAAAGACAGAAATGGCAAATCTTAAGTTGCATAGCTAGTAGATAACAGGTATGCTGGATAGAGCCAAAAGAATAATGGGAGTGAGTGATGAAAAAGTCTTGGAATTTTTATCCCATTTACTGTTTTAAAAAAAATAGGGATTGTGTAATACTTGGCTTACAGGTGTACTTCTCAGGATCAGTGTAAGAATCTGTGAAAAAAAATGCATGTAAAAGATATTTCAGACATCCATTTGATAAATGCTATACAAAAATAAGATAGTACTTACCTTATCACTTCCTTTGAATAAACTTTCAGCTTTCAACTACAAACTGCTGTATTATTATCTTTTTTAAAAAAATTTTATCCAAACTACTATATGGATTATCCAAGAATAAGGGTGAAATAAAAAAATTTTCCAATGAACAAAACTGAGAATTTGCTCCCCAAATTACCTCACTAAAGAAATTTCTAAAAGATATAGTCCAATAGGGAGGAAAATTATCCCAGAAAGAAAGCCTGAGATGTAAGAAATAAGGATGACTAAAGAAATTGATAAACACTTGAGTAAATTTAAAGAAATATTGATAGTATAAAACAATAGTGATGTCTAATTTGTAGGGGTAAAAAAACATATAAAGTGGTAAGTCTAGGTAACCTATTGCATGTAAGCCTGTTGCATGTAAACCTGTGCATGTAAGGTAGATAATTAGAATTATATCAATCTAAAGAGCTTATATTATTCTGAAGGGGAAACAAAACACATGTATATGAAGTCAATAGCAAAAGGGTAACTAGAAAGTTTCCAAATTTAGAATTTTTTTTTTTTAAATCCTAACTTCACCCATTGGGGCACATTCTCTCTTGGGGGGAGATCTGAGCAGGACACCCCCAGAACTGATAAACATTCCTAAAGAAGTCTGAGGTAGGGGGACTTAGCCTACTAAATATAAAGCTATTATGTAGCTAAAGTTGTTATGATAGTGGATAATGGTACAAGGATAAAAAAGAATAAAGGCACAGGAAAAAAGTGGATAGGACAAATATTTTTACTAAATAATGTGGTAAAAATTAATTCAAATACAAATGGGTTGAAGTCCCATGAAAAATCTTGCATCATCAGACTCGATTTTTTAAAAATCCCACTATATACTTTAAAAAGAAATGTATCCAAAGCAAAGATAAAGAAGTGTTGAAAGCCAAAACCTGAGAAAAGATATACCAGAGAGCTAACAAAAGGAAGCTCTTATAGTTATATAAATCTTTTTTAAGGAAGTTTACTACAAAATGATAGTCTTAAATTCATCATTTAAATTTGTATGCCCTTAATATATGATATCTTCAAAAATATATATAAAGCAAAAATGTAGGAGAACTGTAAGGAGAAATTGACAAAGTCATCATCAGGATAGATATTTTAATGTACCTCTTCCAGTAACTGAGTGATGAAGCAGTTAAAAAATCAATAAGGATAAAGAAAATCTGAACAACAAAATTAAACTTGAACTAATAAACATATATAGAACTCTGCATGCAAAATAAGAACACATATGTTAAAGACAAAAGGGAAATTTATGAAAACTGATCACATATTAGACTATAAAAACCATCTCATCAAGTTTCAAATCAATATGAAGACTAACTCTCTTGATCACAGTGCAATTGTTAAAAGTCAATAGCAGGGGAGGCAGCTGTGGCTCAATCAGTAGGGCTCCCGTTTACCATATGGGAGGCCCCGGGTTTGGTTCCCGGGGCCTCCTGGTGAGGGCGGGCCCACCCGCGCAGTGTGGTTGGCTGACCCAGCGAGCACAAGCAGCAAGGGGGGGATAAATGAATAAATAAATAAAAATCTTTAAAAAAAAAAAAAAATAGCAGGGGGCGGATGTAGATCAAATGGTTGGGTGTCCGTCTGCCATATGGAGGGACCTGGGGAGAGACAGGACGAGATGCTCTGAAAGTCAGGAACCAAGGTGGCGCAGGTGGCAGAACACCTCTCTCTTACATCGGAGGTCTCCAGGATCGAGTCCTGGTGAAGACTGGAGGAGGAGGATGAGAAAAGATGGCAAGAAATAGACACAGAGAATTAATTGTCCAGTGAATGGACACAAAACAGCAAATGGGGACGTGGGGGTGGTTAAAATGGATAAAGTAAATAAATCTTTAAAAAAAAAAAAAGTCAATAGCAAAAAGGTAACTTGAAAGATTCTAAATTACTAATAAGGGAAGCGGCTGTGGCTCAATCAGTAGGGCTCCCGTTTACCATATGGGAGGCCCCGGGTTCGGTTCCCGGGGCCTCCTGGTGAAGGCAAGCCCGCCCGCACGGCATGGTTAGCTGACCCAGCGAGCACAAGCAGCAAGGGGGGGATAAATGAATAAATAAATAAAATCTTAAATTACTAATAGATAAATCATATTAAAAATTAGAAAGCACTACATACAACTTAAGATAGAAAAAGAAAAACATTAAACTCAAAGAACATAGAAGGAGGAAGTAATAGAGTAATGCAAATGTTATCTGCAGAGGTGTCCCACATTAGGCAGAAAGGCCAAACTTTTAGTACCCCTGCCTTTCTTGGGCATTAGTTCACTGCCTTGGAAGAGCATTACCTCGGTTAAAATGCTGCAGCAGATCTAGAAGGTGCTTTAGCTGGAAGATGTCAACTAACTTCACCCATAGTGGCAGATTCTCTCTTGGAGGGAGAACTGAGGAGGGCACCCCCACAACTGATAAACATTCCTAAAGAAGACTGAGGTAGGGGGATTTAACCTACTAGATATAAAGCTCTTATGTAGCTAAAGTTAAGATAATGGGTAATGGTACAAGGATAAACAAATAGAATATAGAACTCCAGAACAAACCTACACATGTGGAGTTTAATATATGTCAGAAGTAGCAAGTCATTGTGGAAAGGATTCACTCACTATTCAAATCTTTGTAGCAGAGATGGGCTATATATATGGGAAAAAATGAAATTAGGTCTTTACATAATACCATAGTTTTACAAAATAATGATCCATCCCAAATGATTAAAGACAAATACAAAAGCAAAAATTTACAAACTACTGAAGATTATATTATAAAGGAGAATATATTTGTGATCTTAGGGTAGGAAAGTACTTCTTGAACAGGACATGAAATGCAGTATTAATGTTAAAAGATATAAATTTGACTACATTAGACTTAGAATTTTTATTCATTAAAAGATACCATTAAGAAAGTGAAAAGATAAGCTACAAACTGAGAAAGTATATTTGCAACCATGTGAACAAAAAAAGTTTAGATAAAAGCAAACTAGTCAAGCCCTGAAAAAACCTCCCCAGATTCTCTGGAGGGTGGTAGAGACTGGAGATGGACTCCACAAATGCTGAATTGAAGAAAGAAACAGAATAGAAGAAAGTTACAAAATCAGAGGATCTGGGCAAGATGACGTCAGTTTAAGTGTGGGCTCACCATCTCTCGCAAAAAAAAACAGCTGAGTGGAGACAAGATTCTGCCCGATTGAACTGTTTGGGGAACCCACAGAGCAGGAGGCTCCAGGGCATCGATCTGGAGAGAGCTGGACAAAGAGATAAATTGCTCAAGGTAAAACCCTGAGTTTTTTGCCTCTGACTTTGGAAACTGCAGGGTGGCTAAGCCCCAATCTCTAGGCAAAGCCACCATAAGCCTGGAGCCCCGACTCCTGCCGGCCACCCAGCGGGAGGGAGCATTCTCCAAGAGTAGGGGGATACTGGCGAAGGGTGGAGAGGGGTTTCCTTTATGTGGGTTTGGTTCCACCTTTGAGCTTAGAGGAACATACTAGCTGGCTCAAGGTGGCACCAGGAAAAGAGGAGGCGAATCTGCTGAGGCAGCCTGATTTACCTAACCGCCCCGGGATAGAGAAATTCGGCCTGAAGAGGCCGGGGTCAGGCAGTTGACTAGTCCTGTGCTAAAAACTTATCAAAATTTCAACCCCCCTAAGGACGGCAGGCAATAGAAAGCACTTAATAAGCTTCCAAGAGCCTATTTAGGGTCCCCTGGGAGGGGAGGGTGGTCTGGAAGAGGTTTGAGAGTCATTTTTCTGCCGTGAGTTCAGACACCAGGGTTCCATTTGAATTTCAAAAGGAAACTAAACCTGACCTGGAGAGGTGAAGGGGAATCCCCTCACACAGGCTATTGCCTGCTGCCCTGGGAGAGAAAGCAATAAGTCTAGAAAATGGGCAGGGACAGACTCCTAATCAGCAGGAATTTATCCAACTGCAAATAGTCTATCTGCCCAAGGGAAAGTGACTTAGTAGCTTTCTGAAGAGCTAAGTGACCCGACAAGAAAGTGTAGCTCAGTGGAGGAGTTTCCACCTTGAATATACAAGGTCCCTGGTTCGATTCCCAGCTCCTCTTAGAGTAGTGATCTACTGGGATATCAGATATCCAGCTGATACTTTAGGACAGGGAAAACATAGCCATTATTTTTGTATTAGTTTCTATTAGGTCTCTCATTTTTCCTAAAAAAAAGATTACTTTCTTTAAATATTTAACTTACTTTACTTGCTAAAATCTGCTCCAAAACCTGCAGAGGGAAGCTGCAGGGTAATTGATTGATGAACACCGGCAGCCTGAGAAGCTCTACAGGGGCCTAAGAGGGAAGGCTGTTCTTCCTTAGTTTTTGTTTGACTGCTTGCTTGTGTATTTGATTTTTTTTGTTTTCTTGTTTTTCTTTCCTCTTTCTCCTCCCGCCCCCTTTTTTCTTTAATTAGGTGCTGCTGGTTTGTTTCTTGTTTGCTGTGTTTCCTCTTCCTTGATTTCCCCTTTTCTATGTATACCGATTTTGTCTACCAATGCTATCTTTTTCCCTTCCTTTATCTTTCTATCTTCTGCTTTCTATTGTTCTCACATTCCACCTCTCTTTACTTAGTCCTCAATTTTTCTGGTTTTTATTTCTACTTCATCTATTCTGTTTTCTTTCTTTTAGTAACTGTTTTTCTTTTTGTCCTTTCTCTTCTCTTTCCCTCTCTCCTCATCATACTGGCCTTTTGATTCATTCTGTATATTTTTCTCTATTCAGTTTCCAATGTCATTGTAGGTACTCCACTTTTTTATTCCTATTACTCTACACTACTTACATGAGTTAAATATTCATTTTCCTAGGTTTTATATGGTTTCTCTTCTAAATTTTACTATTATGCTTTTTCTTTTCTTACCTCTTTCACTTTCTCTGGTCCTAAATTTTGTCCTTCAAGGGAACATAGAAAACAGCAAGGAAATAGAATAAGAAGAACAAAGTGTCAAAGAAAGAACTTAACACACACAGAAAAATAGCAGCTAAATAAAACCTTAGAGTAGAGAGAGAAGCTAATCAACTGAATAAACCCATCAAAATAAAAAGATGACCAGACAGCAACAAAAAATTACAAACCATACCAAGAAACAGGAAGACATGACCCAGTCCAATGATCAAACCAAAAACCAGGAAGAGATGCAGAACATCAAACAATCAAAGCTTTCCAAACAAATATCATGGACCAAATTAATGAAGTAAAGGAAGAGATTAAGGATATTAAGATGAGATGACACTGGGAGAACATACTGAAGAAATTGTAAACATACATAAAAAGATAACGGATATGATGGTGATGAATGGTACAATCCAAGATATCAAAAAGACACTGGAAGCACATAACAGCAGATTTGAACTGGCAGAGGAAAAAAATAGTGATGTGGAAAACAGTACATCTGAAATCAAACAGATAGTAGAACAAATTGATAAAAACAGAAAAAATCCAGCAGGGACTTAGAGATTTGAACGACAACACAAGATGCACCAACATACGCATTATAGGCATCCCAGAGGGAGAAGAAAAGGGAAAGGGGACAGAAGGAGTGTTGGAGGAAATAATGCCTGAAAACTTCCCAACCCTATTGAGGGAGATGGATGTACATATCCAGGAAGCACAGCAAACCCCAAACAGTATAAATTCCAACAGACCTACTCCAAGACATATTTGTCAAACTGTCCAATGCTCAAGACAGAAAATACTGAAGGCAGCAAGAGAAAAGAGAGCCATCACATAAAAGGGAAGCTCTGTAAGATTAAGTGCTGATTTTTCATCTGAAACCATGGAGGAAAGAAGACAGTGGTGACATAGTTAAGGTACTAAAAGAAAAAAACTTCCAGCCAAGAATTCTCTGTCCAGCAAAGCTGGCCTTCAAAAATGATAGAGAGTTCAAAATATTCACAGATAAACAGAAATCAAGAGAGTATGCCAGTAAGAAACCTGCCCTTCAAGAAATACTAAAGGGAGTTCTGCAGGTTGAAAGGAAAAAGCAGAAGAGAGGGAGTATAAGAACAACTAAAAAGACAAAAAGAGAAATAAAAACAACATATGACATACATAAACCCAAAGAAAATATGACTGATGTAAGTAATTCCTTGAGAGTAATAACACTGAATGTTAGTGGATTAAACTCACCAGTCAAGAGACACAGATTGGCAGAATGGATAAGGAAATATGACCCATCTATACACTGTCTACAAGAAACCCACCTTAGACCCAGGGAACCAAGGAGGCTGAAAGTGAATGGCTGGAAAACAATTGTACAATCAAACAATAACCAAAAAGGGTGGGAGTAGCTATACTAATATCAGACAAAATAGATTTTAAATGCAAAACTAATGTAAGAGACAAAGATGGATACTATATATTAGTAAATGGGGTAATCTTTCAAGAAGAAAAAACAATCATAAACATTTATGTACCTAACCAGGGTGCCTCAAAATACATGAGGCAAACACTGGAAAAAATAAGGGGAGAAATAGATGCCTCTAAAATTATAGTTAGGAAATTTAATACACCATTATCACCATTAGACAGAATATCTCAACAGAATCAATAAAGAAACAAAGACCTTGAATAATACATTAGAGGATCTGTACTTAATAGACATATACAGAACACTACACCCAAATACAGCGGGATATACATTCTTCTTGAGTGCACATGGATCATTCTCCAAGACAGACCACATGCTAGGCCACAGAAAAATTTTCAATGAACTCAGAAAGATTGCAATCATACAAAGTAATTTCTCTGACCACAGTGGAATGAAGCTGGAAATCAGTAAGGGCCAGAGAACCAGACTAGGCACAAAGATATGGAAGTTAAACAACATACTCTTAGACAAACAGTGGGTCAAAGAGGAAATTTCAAAAGAAATCAGTAACTAACTTGAAACAAATGAAAAAGACAGTGCAACATATCAAAACCTATGGGATGCAGCAAAAGCTGTACTGAGAGAAATTCATAGCCATAAATGCATATATCAAAAAAGAAGAAAGAACTAAAATCAAAGACCTAACTGCACAAGTGGAGTGATTAGAAAAAGAACAACAAACTAACCCCAAAGGAAGTAGAAAGAAGGAAATAACAAAGATTAGAGAAGAACTAAATGAAATAGAAAATAAGAAAGTACTAGAAAAAAAAAAAAAAAAAAGAAAGCTGGTTCTTCGAGAAGATCTATAAAATGGACAAACCCTTAGCTAGGCTAACAAAGAAAAAGAGAGAGAAAATGCAAATACACAAAATAAGAAATGAGGAAGGGGATATCACCACTGATCCCACAGAAATAGAGTATCATAAGAGGATACTTTGAAAAATTGTATGCCCACAAGAAGGGTAACTTAGAGGAAATGGACAAATTCCTAGAAACAAACAAGCAGCCTACATTGATGAAAGAAGAAATTGATGAACTCAACAGACCAATCACAATTAAAGAGATAGAATCAGTCATCAAAAACCTCCTGTATTAGTCAGCCAAAGGGGTGCTAATGCAAAATACCAGAAATGGGTTGGTCTTAAAAAGGGTATTTATTTGGGGTAGAAGTCCACAGTTACCAGGCCATAAAGCGTAAGTTTCTTCCCTCACCAAAGTCCATTGCCACGTGTTAGAGCAAGACAGCTGCTGACGTTTGCCAGGGTTCAGGCTTCTTGGGTTCTTCTCTTCCTGGGGCTGCGTTTCTCTCCGGGCTTAGCTCCTCTGTTTCCTCCACAAAGTCAGCTGTAAACTTTGAGGCAAACGGCCTACTTCTCTTCTCTGGGGCCTTCTCTCCAACTTCAAAACTGCTCCTCAAAACTGTTCCCTCTATCCTTTGCCTTGCCTTTTATATTTGATTCCCCCAACCACCAAGGGGTGGGGCTCAATGCCCTACTAATGTGGCCCAGTCTATGCCCTAATCATAACTTAATCATGCCCAGATTAACAGATCAGTTTACAAGCATGAGTCAATATATATTTTTGGAATTCATGATTACATCAAACTGCCAAACGGCTACACCTCCCAACTAAGAAGAGCCCACAGGTGAATTCTACCAAACATTCCAAAAGAACTAACACTAATCCTGCTTAAACTGTTCCAAAAAATAGAAGTAGAAGGAACATTGCCTAACTCATTCTATGATGCCAACATTACCCTAATACCAAAGCCAAACAAAGACACCACAAGAAAGGAAAATTAGACCAATCTCTCTAATGAAACTAGGAGCTAAAGTCCTTAACAAAATACTTGGTAATCATATTCAACAACACATGAAATGAATTATACATAGTGACCAAGTGGTTTTCATCCCAGGTATGCAAGGATGGTTCAACATAAGAAAAGCAATCAATGTAATACACCACATAAATAGATTGAAAGAAAAAAATCACATGTTCATCTCTATAGATGCAGAAAAAGCATTCGACAAAATACAGCACCATTTCCTGATATAAACACTGCAAAAGATAGGAATAGAAGGAAACTTTCTGAACATGACAAAGGGGTAGATGAAAACCGCACTGCTAACATCATAGACAATGGTGAAATCCTAAAAGCTTTCCCTCTAAGATCGGGAACAAGACAAGGATGCCCACTATCACTGCTCCTATTTAACTTTGTCTTAGAAGTACTTGCTCAAGCACTGAGGTAAGAAAAAGATATAAAAAGCATCCAAATTGGAAAAGAAGAAGTAAAAATTTCATTATTTGCAGATGACATGATCCTATACATAGAAAGCCCTGAGAAATCTACAACAAAGCTTCTAAAACTTATAAAGGAGTTTCAGTAACATCGCAGGCTATAAGATCAGTAGCATTTCTGTACACCAATAGCAAGCAATCTGAGGAGGAAATCCAGAAAAAAATATCATTTACAATAGTAACTAAAAGAATCAAATACCTAGGAATAAATTTAACTAAGATGTAAATGACTTTTACACAGAAAACTACACAGCACTGTTAAAGGAAATCAAAGAAGAATTAAATAAATAGAAGAATATTCCCTGTTCATGGATAGGAAGACTAAGTATCATTAAGATGTCTATCCTACCCAAACTAATATACAGATTTAATGCAATCCCAATAAAAATCAACAAAACATTTCTTACCAAATTGGAAAAAAATAACTACAAAATTTATTTGGAAGAGCAAGAGGCCCCAAATAGCCAATGACATATTGAAAAATGAAATCAGAGGAATCACACTACCTAACTTTAAGACATAATACAAAGCTACAGTGGTCAAAACTGTATGGTATTGGCACAGGATAGACATACTGACCAATGGAACTGAATTGAGAGTTCTGGTATAAATCCTAGCATATACAGTCATCTGATATTTGACAAGGCCACCAAGCCCACTCAATTGGGACAGAATGGCCTCTTCAACAAATAGTGCTTGGAGAACTAGATATCCATATCCAAAAGAAAGAGAGGAACACCATCTCACATCTTATACAAAAATCAACTCAAGATGGATCAAAGATCTAAATATAAGAACCAGGACCCGGCCTCGAGACTTCCGGAAAGATGGCGGGCTAGTAAGACACGGGAATCTCTTCTCCAGAAAAATAGCTAGAGGACAAGCTGAAACAGCACCGAAAAAGATCTTCTAGGGTTTAGGTAACCAGGTGAAGGCTACACACCACCCAGAAGAGAGAGGGACAGAAGAGGGAAATCGCGACTACAGAACTGTGAGTTGCAAGTAGCAGCTTCTGCTGCTGCCGGCACCCTCCCCCACACTCTTCAGAATTCTCGGGCCCCTGGGCCTGCGACCACAGACAAAGGGGGCTTCAGGGATCTGCCACTCCCGGAAAGGGGAGAGAGAGGGACACAGCCTTAGACTGACTCAGGTTTGGACCTGAAATTTGGGCTGCAGAGCCCCACGGACCTTTCCACACGGCGGTTTGCCCTGGGAGCCCGGAAAGGACTGGAGAAATCCGATCCTCGCAACCTCCCTCTCTTCTAGCCTGGACTAATTGTTGAGGACGCCACTAGAGAAGGGAGAGAGAGCCTGGGGCTGACCCTGCTTTGGACTCCCAGGTTTGGTCTGCCCTGTCCTGAGAGCCCTTCCAGGCTGGGTGGGGCTGCGCCATTGTTTGCCTTGGAGCCTGCAAGGGGCTAAAGATATACAAACCTCCCAATCTCATCCTCTACTAACAGGGACTGATTGTTGAGGATTCAGAAGGGAGTGGAAATATTTCCTAGCTGGGAAAAGGGGGCCTATACGAGAGAAGTCTGGAGAACTGTCTCAGAAAGTTTGAATCACACAGCTCCTAGCCCCCAGACAGGAAGCTCTATCACATTGATCTCTGGTCTGTGTCACAACAAATACGCTCCGACCAGGCATTGAATTGAGAGCAGCCAACAAGCGCCATCTCCTGGCAGACCAAGAAAGTACACATAAGAAAATTAATAAGTAAGAGAGTCTTTTCCTGGCCTCTATAGTCTCCCTGCCCAAGGCCCTAGGAAACGACTCTACAACCAATCACTGGGTCCAGTGCCCAGTTTTGAGCAACCAGCAGAACAATCCTAACAATCAAGGTTGAGCCAAAAATCAAAGAGCGGTGGTAACTCACAGCCGCCTGCACTAAAACCCCATAAAAGAAAAAGAGATAGAGCATCTAAGTAAAATACAAACTAACCAGATGCCTAAGCACCAACAAAAAATTACGGGCCATACTAAGAAAATAGAAGACATGGCCCAAGAAAAGGAATACAGCAAAGTCCCAGAAGAGATGCAGAATTTGAGAGAACTAATCAGTGAGATGAGCACACATTTCCAAAATCAAATTAATGAGATGAAAGAGAATATAGTTAAAGAGATCAATGACATCAAGAAGTCATTGCGCAAACGTAAAGAAGAATTTGAAATCATGAACAGAAAAGTAACGGAGTTCATGGGAATGAAAGATACAATAGGTGAAGTAAAAAATACAACAGCATACAACAGCAGACTCGAAATGATAGAAGAAAGAATAAGTGATACTGAAGACAGAGCAGCTAAAATTGAAGAGAGAAAAGAACAGAGAGAGAAAAGAATGGAAAAAATTGAGCAGGGGCTCAGAGAGTTGAATGACAACACAAAACGCAAGAACATATGTGTCATTGGAGTTCCAGAAGGGGAAGAGAAAGGAAAAGGGGCAGAAAGAGTATTTGAGGAAATAATAGCTGAAAATTTCCCAACTCTCACGAAAGAAATGAACTTTCATGTCCAAGAAGCACACCGTATCCCGATAAGAATAAATCCAAATAGACCTACGCCAAGACACATATTATTCAGAATGTCAAATGTAAAAGATAAAGAGAAAATGCTCAGAGCAGCAAGAGAGAAGCAAACAATCACGTACAAAGGACGTCCAGTAAGACTTTGTGCAGATTTCTCTTCAGAAACCATGGAGGCGAGAAGACAGTGGTATGATACAATTAGGAAACTGAAGGAGAAAAACTGCCAGCCGAGAATTCTTTACCCAGCAAAACTGTCCTTCAAATATGAAGGTGAATATAAAGTATTCACAAACAAACAGAAACTAAGAGAGTTTGCAAAAAAGAATCCACCTTTGCAGGAAATATTAAAGGAAGCCTTAGAACCTGAAAGAAAAAGACAGGAGAGAGAGGCTTGGAGGAGAGTATAGAAGAAAGAAAAGCAGAAAGGATAACCAAAAGAGTAAAAAGAAAGACAAAAATAAGATGACATATGAAAACTAAAGAATACAATGGAGGAAATAAATAGTGCATTTTCAGTAATATCACTGAATGTGAATGGATTAAATTCCCCAATCAAAAGATACAGGCTGAAAGAATGGATAAAAAAACATGAGCCATCCATATGCTGCTTACAAGAAACTCATCTCAGACACAAGGATACAAGCCGGCTGAAAGTAAAAGGTTGGAAAAAGATACTCCATGTGAATAGTAAACAGAAAAGAGCAGGGGTAGCTATACTGATATCAGACAAAACAGACTTCAAATGCAAAAAAGTGATAAGAGATGCGGAAGGCCACTATATATTAATAAAAGGGACGATCCTCCAGGAAGATATAACAGTCATAAATATCTACGCACCTAACCAGGGTGCCCCAAAATATATGAGACAAACTCTGGCAAAACTGAAGGGAGAAATAGACATTTCTACAATAATCGTCGGGGACTTCAACACCCCTCTCACATCATTAGATAGAACAACTAGACAGAAGATCAACAAGGAAACAGAGAACTTGAACAATATGATAAACAAGTTAGACCTAACAGACATATACAGAACAATGCATCCAAACTCAGCGGGTTATACATTCTTCTCAAGTGCCCATGGATCTTTCTCCAGGATAGACCACATGTTAGGTCACAATACAGCTCTCAATAAATATAAAAAGATTGAAATTATACAAAGCACCTTCTCAGATCATAATGGAATGAAACTAGAAATCAATAACAGACAGGAAAAAGGAAATTTGCAAATGTGTGGAGACTGAACAACACACTCCTAAATATTCAGTGGGTCAAAGAAGAAATTGCAAGTGAAATCAGTAAATATATTGAGACAAATGAAAATGAGAACACAACATATCAAAACTTATGGGATACAGCAAAGGCAGTCTTGAGAGGGAAATTTATAGCCCTAAATGCCTATATTAAGAAACAAGAAAGAGCTAAACTCAAAGATTTAACTGAACAACTTGAGAAACTAGAGAAAGAACAGCAAACCAATCCCAAAGCAAAAAGAAGGAAAGAAATAATAAAGATTAGAGTGGAAATAAATGAAAATGAGAACAAAAAAGCAATAGAGAAAATCAACAAAACCAAAAGCTGGTTCTTTGAGAAGATCAATAAAATTGACAAACCCCTCGCTAGACTAACAAAGAAAAAAAGAGAGAAGATGCAAATAAATACAATCAGAAATGAAAGGGGGGGAATTACAAATGACCTCACAGAAATAAAAAGAATCATAAGAGGATATTATGAGAAACTATATGCCAACAAAGTAGACAACCTGGATGAAATGGACAAATTTCTAGAAACTCATAACCAACCTACACTGACACAACAAGAAATACAAGAACTTAACAAACCAATCACAATTAAGGAGATTGAATCCGTCATCAAAAATCTCCCAGCAAAGAAAAGTCCAGGACCAGATGGCTTCACAGGTGAGTTCTACCAAGCATTTCTAAAAGTATTAACACCAATCCTGTTTAAACTCTTCCAAAAAATTGAAGAGGAGGGAAAATTACCCAACACATTTTATGAAGCCAACATCACCCTAATACCAAAGCCAGATAAAGATTCCACAAGAAAAGAAAATTACAGACCAATCTCTCTCATGAACATAGAGGCAAAAATTCTCAACAAAATACTTGCAAATAGAATCCAACAGCATATCAAAAGACTTATACATCACGACCAAGTGGGATTTATTCCTGGTATGCAAGGCTGGTTCAACATAAGAAAATCAATCAATGTAATACACCACATTAACAAGTTGAAGGAAAAAAACCACATGATCATCTCAATAGATGCAGAAAAGGCATTCGACAAAATCCAACATCCTTTTTTGATCAAAATACTTCAAAAGATAGGAATAAAAGGAAAATTCATCAATATGATAAAAGGCATATATGAAAAACCCACAGCCAACATCATACTCGATGGGGAAAGGTTGAAAGCTTTCCCCCTAAGATCAGGAACAAGACAAGGATGCCCACTGTCACCATTGTTATTCAACATTGTACTAGAAGTTCTAGCTAGGGCAATTAGACAAGACAAAAAAATTAAAGGCGTCCAAATAGGAAAAGAGGAGGTAAAACTCTCACTGTTTGCGGATGACATGATCCTGTATTTAGAAAATCCTGAAGTATCCACAACAAAGCTACTTGAACTAATAAATGAGTTCAGCAAAGTGGCAGGATATAAGATCAACACGCAAAAATCAGTAATGTTTTTGTACACTAGTACTGAACAATCTGAGGAGGAAATCAGGAAGAAAATTCCATTTTCAATAGCAACAAAAAGACTCAAATACCTAGGAGTTAATTTAACCAAGGAAGTACAGGACCTATATGCAGAAAACTACAAAACAATGCTAAAAGAAATTTAAAAAGACCTAAACAAATGGAAAGACATTCCGTGTTCATGGATTGGAAGAATAAATATCGTGAAGATGTCAATCTTGCCCAGACTGATTTATAGATTCAATGCAATACCAATCAAAATCCCAACAGCTTACTTTACAGAATTAGAGAAGGCAATTACCAAATTCATCTGGAAGGGTAAGTGCACCCGAATAGCCAAAAGTATTCTAAAAAAGAAGAGCAATGTGGGAGGAATTTCACTGCCTGACCTTGAAACATATTACAAAGCTACAGTGGTCAAAACAGCATGGTACTGGCATAAAGATAAACATATCGATCAGTGGAATAGAATTGAGAATCCAGAAATAAACCCTCACCTATACAGTCAACTGGTTTTTGACAAACCTACCAAGCCCACGCTGATGGGAAAAAACACTCTCTTCAACAAATGGTGTTGGGAGAACTGGATATCTATAACCAAAAGAATGAAAGAGGACCCCTATCTCACCCCCTATACAAGAATCAACTCAAAATGGATCAAAGATCTAAATATAAAAGCCAGGACCATAAAACTACTAGAAGAAAATGTAGGGAAACATCTTCAAGACCTTGTAGTAGGTGGTGGTTTCTTGGACTTCACACCCAAAGCACGTGCAACAAACGAAAAAGTAGATAAATGGGACCTCCTCAAAATTAAACACTTTTGCACCTCACAGGACTTTGTCAGAAGGGTGAAAAGGCAGCCGACTCAATGGGAAAAAATATTTGGAAATCACATATCTGATAAGGGTTTAATATCCAGGATATATAAAGAGATGTTACAGCTCAACAATAAAAAAACAAATGACCCAATTAAAAAATGGGCCAAAGACGAATAGACATTTCTCCGAAGAAGAAATACAAATGGCAAAAAAACACATGAAGAAATGCTCAACATCACTCATGATTAGGGAAATGCAAATCAAAACTACAATGAGATATCATTTCACAGCTATCAGAATGGCCAGTATTAAAAAGACAGAGAACTACAAGTGATGGAGAGGATGTGGAGAGATAGGAACACTTCTTCAGTGTTGGTGGGAATGCAGGATGGTACAACCACTATGGAGGACTGTTTGGCAGTTCCTAAAGAAGTTGAATATAGACTTGCCACGTGACCCTGCAATACCACTACTGGGTATATACCCAGAAGAACTGAGAGCGGTGACACGAACAGACGTCTGCACACTGATGTTCATAGCCACATTATTCATCATTGCCAAAAGTTGGAAACAACCCAGGTGTCCATCAACAGATGAATGGATAAACAAACTGTGGTCTATTCACACGATGGAATATTATGCAGCTGTAAGAAGAAATGAAGTCATAAAGCATATGGCAACATGGATGAATCTGGAGGACATTATGTTGAGTGAAGCAAGCCAGACACAAAAGGACAAATACTGTATGAATGCATTACTATGAACCAAATATATTGTGTAATATATATTGTTTGATTCACACACACACAAAAACAAAAAAACAAACAAAAAACAAAACAACAAAAAAATTTACATGTATCCATTACATTTAATTGAGAAATGTATATATTTATTCATCTGTGTTTACTTTTTAGTTTTTTATTGCTTATGTTTTCAATTATTAAATGTACAAAATAAAGTTAAAAAAATATTATATCCAAAAAAAAAAAAAGTGATGCACTATTGTAAGATGCATAAACATTAGCTAAACCCTAGAAACATAATGTTGAATTTTCTTAAAGGATATTACAGAAGCATGCATTCAATATAATGCCCTTTTCAATGGTTTTATTGAGATAAAATCACATATTATAAAACTCACCCTTTAAAGAATACAACTCAATATTTTTCAGTATATTCCAAGTTATGCAACCATCTAATTTTAGAAAATTTTCATCACCCCAGAAAGAAACCCCATACCCATTAGCAGGCAATCCCATTTTCCCTACCCTCAACCCTAGCATCTACTAATATACTCTCTGTCTCTATGGAGTTGCCTATTCTGGACATTTCTTTTAATTGGAGTCATACCATATATGGTCTTTTGTGAATGGCTTCTTTCACTTAGCATGTTTACAAGGTTCTTCATGTTGTAGCATGTGTCAGGAGTTTATTCCTTTTTTTGCCATATAATATTCCATTTGTGTGGATATACCACCTTTTTTTTAATCCATCAGTTGATGGACATTTGAGTTGTTTTCAGCTTTGAGCTATTTTGGATAATGCTGTTATGAAAATTCACATATGCTTTTTTCGGTGAAGGTAACCTTTTTAATAAGGATCAAAAACAAGCAAATCTGTACAATACATGCTAAAATTAGAAAAGCAAAGAGACGGCAAAAGGAGATTTGAAAATGTTCTAATCCATTCATTCAAGTTCATTTTAATATGCTTCATAACTCATATGTATCACATATTACAGTGATCATAATATAGAGAGACATAAATATATATGAATTGAGTGCTCTGACTATATTTTTTAAAGTTCATGGGTTGGATGTAGGAGAACTAGCCTGGAAAACTACAAATAGTTTGGTTTCTTAAGGGGATAATTTCTTACAGAATTTCATCCAGTCTTTCCATTATCATCCCCCTCTGCACTCCCACTT
This sequence comes from Tolypeutes matacus, assembly GCA_026826555.1. NCBI lineage: Eukaryota > Metazoa > Chordata > Mammalia > Cingulata > Chlamyphoridae > Tolypeutes > Tolypeutes matacus. The sequence goes on from JAKSZT010000049.1 coordinate 33,006,703, forward strand.
TCTATGTGTAACTAGTTCTTGAGCAATTTTTTTTATTTCTGATGGGTAAATCAGCCTGGTTCTGGGCTGCCTGCTTATGTTTTCACATCATCTGTTCTACTAGGTCCATAGACCTACCCCCATCACCAGCTTTCTGGCTGTAGCAGTTTGATATTGTTTGTGAATTCCAAAAATAGATACTAGATTATGTTTGTGAACTGGTTTGGGCATATTAGATGTATTGGATTCAGAGGTTTCACTTTTACTTGATTAAATAATGATTAAGGCTTTGATTGGACCATGTCAGTAGGACATTGAGTCTCTGCCCTCTTGGTGGGTGGGGAATCACAGAGAAAATGACAAGACACAGGAGTTAGTTGGAGTTTTGAGCCTGGGAAGTAAGCACACAGAGGAGCAGAGCAGCTGAGCCCAGAGAGACTTGAACCCCGGGGAGAGAGACAGAGCTGGTTGCCTGATAGTCTACAGCTGGCCTTATGGAGAGAGCAGGGCAGCTGAGCCTGGAGAGAAACAAGCCCCAGGAAGAGAGGAACCCAGGAAGCCTGAACTCTTGGCAGATGTTAACAGCCATCTTGCTCCAACATGTGGCAACAGACATTGTTGAGGGAAGTAACTTATGCTTTATGGCCTGGTAAGCTTCTACCCCAAATAAATACTGTTTATAAAAGCCAACAGATTTCTGGTATTTTGCATCAGCACCCCTTTGGCTGACTAATATACTGGCTTCAAAATATTTTTTTTGCTGTTTTCTCTTTTCCCCTTTCTTTGTCTTTATGGATTTATGCTACCCCTCCCTTTTCTATCACTTTACTAGGAGTTTCAGGAAGAATTAGAGGTGAATGGGCATGTTCAACTGCCATAGTTATCCAAAAATTTTATCATTTAACTTGTCAGGTTTTCTATTACTTGCAGCTAAAAGTATCAATAGTATCAATACTATTTTCCCACATAAGTATTCTAAAGTATGTTTTTTAATAGGTACATAATATTCACTCTCAGGTATGTAATTATTTAATTACTCTTGGATATTTATGTGGTGTCCAATTTCCACTCCCTTCTCCCCCAAGATGGCTTCCTTGTCTGCTCGTTGTCTGCTCGCTGTGTATGCTTGTTGTCTCTGCTCATTGTGTCCTCTTGTTTTCTGCTCATTGTATCTTTTTGTCTTCTTTCAGGGGGCACCAGGAACCAAACCCAGGATCTTCCATGTGGGAGGTGGGTGTCCAACCACTTGAGCCACATCCACTCCCTGCTCGTGTGTCAGCTCGTCTCATTGTGTCTGCTCATCTTCTTTAGCAGGCACTGGGAACCAAACCCGGGACCTCCCATGTGGGAGGTAGGTGCCCAAATGCTTGAGCCACATCCACTTCCTCCACTACTATTTTTTAAAGCTAGATTTATAGTAGATATGCTGCAAATTTTTCATGTTATCAAATTTCTCAAGAAGATATATTCCAAGTTACACTTCTACACTCAGTAGAGGGGAGTATCAGTATCTTCACACACATAATTGTTAGTGCTTAGTACCATTTTCCTTGTACCTTTATTAATTTTCTAATTATATTCATTTGAATATAATCATTTGAAAAAATTAAGAAAATAGAGAAATGTTACCCCTAATCCCACCATCCTGAGATCAGTACCATTAACATTGTGGAGTATATTATTCTAAACTTTCTCGACATATGTATTCACATTGTTGAGATAATGTTTTGACTTTTTGTTTTGTTTTGTTTTGTTGGGTTTTTTTCCTTACTGTACATATTATTTTATACTTGCATTGTTTACTTTAAAATGTCGACAACTTCAACATCAATGCATATTGATCTTTCTCATTATTTCTATAGCTTTATATACTATAGTTTGTTTAACCCATCTATTAATGGACACTTAGATTGTTAATATTTTTTCCTAAATTCTCATACATATGGCTTTTTAGTAATATAGTTATTTCCTTTCATAGATGTTTCTGGGTTAATTAGGTTTACCATTTTTTAGTTTTCCATACATTGATATGCACTACTGAAGGCTGTATAAAAAAAGCAAAGCCAATGATAAAGGTGGGGCTTTGGCAGTATCATTTGATATCTTGCTTAACTCAATCACTGGACTTTTAAGTTATATGAACTAATGAATTCCTCTTTTACCTTATCTGGCAAAATCTGTGATTTGTAATTTCTAAATCTTGCTGAACTGAAAGACACTCTACCATGCCTATATTAGCATCTCAGTAACATAAGGTTCAGATTTCAACCATGATGGGAGCTGTAAAAATGGTATGATTCATGTGGGTGCTATCATATCACTCAAAACTGAGGAAATTTGCATCTGTTTATGTAGATATGTATAAATTAAGAATTTGGGTTAATATTTGGAGGATTCTTGACTTGATTTATTATATTACAATTCATCTGAAGTCTTGAATTGACATGAATTAACCTATGCATCTTTAAATATTTGCAAAATTATATTTTATGTGAGCCCATAATGAATGACCATATTACAATTCAGACACTGAAAAGTGTAGTGAGAGTTACCATGGGAACCTTAATGTGATATTCCCTTGCTTTCATTTAAATTTCATTTTTAATATTGCATTAACATTTTTGCATTTAATGGATAGATATTTGAATTAATATTGCAGTGCTCTTCCTAATATAAATAAAATATAAGAAATGAAAATGTGATTTTTCTTCTAATGAACAAATGAACATATAATCCAAGATCTTGTAGAAATAACAGCACTTGAGTTTTAAATTATTAGATTCCATTCATTTATTTTGAAGTTTCTTACAGAATCCCTCTTAAAATATTAAGCAATATTTATGGATAGTCACATAATTCACATCTTTAACATTTCAAATATTGTTCAGTATTTCTTGAAGGCTATTTGGAGATAATTTGCTTTACTGTGCCTCAGTTTATTCTTCTGTATTTCTCTGGACTAAATAACCTCTAAGACCTCTTCTACTTCTACAAGTCTATATTATTGTACTGATCATTTATGGGTGATACACTTAAATTTTTTTAAATAAAATATTTACTATATTACTAAATATAGGTTTGCCAGTTAAATCTATTATACAAAAGTCTAACTTATGCCAGGGATAAATTATAGGGCATAACTTACTTCCAAGGATTATTGACTAAACAAAGCATTCACACATAAGGTAACTAGTATGTTTAAAACTGAAATAAATGTATAAAATTTATAGACAGCAAAATCTATTTTTGGAAAGAATTCTTGAGTGTCAGGAGTCTTAGATTCTTGCTAATGGCAGTACAATCAACTAGCTCGGTTACCTTATGCAAATCATGTAATCTCTTATTTATAAAATAAAGAGACTGAATTAGGATAAATGGGCTTCTTTTCTACTCAATACTCTCTAAAAGAAAGTTGGAAAATTATGTATCACCTACATCTTTTGAGTTGACATTCAAAAGTTTCATTCATATGTTTAAATATTGGCAAAGGACTTAACTTCTGACATAGTAGCTTTTTTTTAAAATAATGAGAACCTTTATTCTTCCCTTCCCCCCTGCCCCTGCTTGCTGTGTCTATTCGCTGGGTGATCTTCTGTGTCTGTTTCTTGTCTTCTCTTCTCATTTTTCTCCTCCAGACTTCACCAGAATTCCATCTTAGGGACCTCTGATGTGGGACAGAGGCAACCTGTCACTTGTGCTACCTCAGTTCCTGGTTTCTGGCACATCACACCTTGACTCTCCCCTGCGTCTCTCTTTTGTTGCATCATCATCTTGCTGCATGTTTTGCCTTGGGGGCCTGGCTCACCTTTTTTTTTTTTACCAGGAGGTCCTGGGGATCGAACCCGGGTCCTCCCATATGGTAGGCGGATGCCTAATCACTTGAGCTACATCCATTTCCCCATAGTAACATTTTAAAATAAAACATATCATTTATTAAATGTAACCAACAAAACCTGTATATCATAGTAATTTGATACTATCTATTTTTTAAATGCAAAAGAAAAGCTTGTATTTAATAGTCAGACTTCTTTTATTATTCTTAGTTTCCTCAATGTATATTTCCATTCCCTTTCACATACAGAATTTTTTTTTTTTTTTTTTTAAAGATTTTATTTATTTATTCATTTATCCCCCCCCCCGCTGCCTGCGCTCGCCAGGTCAGCCAACCACGCCATGCGGGCGGGCCCGCCCCCAACAGGAGGCCCCGGGAACCGAACCCGGGGCCCCCCATATGGTAAACGGGAGCCCCACTGATTGAGCCACAGCCGCCTCCCCACATACAAAATTTTATTCTAATGTAATATACTTTTTATATTTAAAAGTTATTTATTAACTTTGTTGACCCTGTCATAAGTCTCTGTAACAAAAATATGTATACACATTTAAATTAGAAACAGTTTTTGCCAGTTAGGCACTGTCTGAAACAACTCTTTTGAAGCTCTGGAGGTCAGAAAATTACTGTACAACACAAAGGGAAGAGCAGGAGAAAGAGACTGATAAATTACAGTAAAGAACAGAGAATTACTCTTTCTGCTTGGTGGCTACCAGCACCCATCCACTGCTCTTGTGGTAGGCCACAGTAGAGTCCAGTCCCTGGCTAGCTCCTGTGGCTAGAAAGGACATAAAATTCCTCTTTCCCAAGGACAGGGGTGGGCACAGCTGATCACTGATCATGGCTTTTGATTAGCAAACTGGGATCCCAGCTCTCAGGGCAGCTACTGTTTCACTCTGTCCTAGACAAGGATGGCGGCAGCCATTGTTTCAACCCACCCCAGACAATGGCAACAGCAGCCATTGTTCCAACCTGCCCGAGACAAGGATGGTGGCAGGCATTGTTTCAAACCACTCTGAACAGGGGCAGTGGTGGTAGAGACTTAAAACATTGTACTTCCTCAGGGCTGCATTTGCTGAACAGGCCAGGAAATCTCAGGTTTGGGAAATCATTGGAGAAGCTCCCCAAAGGAATCAAATTGAAAGCTCAGAAATCAACTATCACATTTACAGCCAACTGATTTTTGACAAGGTGATAAAAGCCATGCAATTGCAAAAGAACAATATCTTCATCAAATTGTACTGGAAAGGGAAGCGGCTGTGGCTCAATCAGTAGGGCTCCCGTTTACCATATGGGAGGCTCCGGGTTCGGTTCCCGAGGCCTCCTGGTGAAGGCAAGCCCGCCCGCATGGCGTGGTTAGCTGACCCAGCAAGCACAAGCAGCAAGGGGGGGATAAATGAATAAATAAATAAAATCTTAAAAAAAAAAAAAAATTGTACTGGAAAAACTGGATCTCCATTTGTAAAAAAGAAAAAAAAAAGAAAGGAAAAGAAAGAAAGTGACCCCCTACCTCACACCATATACAAACCTCAGCTCAAAATGGATCAAAGACCTAAATAAAAGAGCTAGAACTATCAAAATCCTACAAGAAAATGTAGGGAAGTATCTTCAGAACCTTGTATTTGGCAATGATTTCTTGGTCTTAACCCAAAACCCAAGCAATGAAAGAAAAAATAGATAAATCAGACCTCATCAAAATTTAAAACTTTTGTGCCTCAAAGGATTATCGTGAAAGTAAAATTACAACCTACACAATGGGGGAAAATATTTGAAATTACTTATCCAATAAAGATTTAATATATAGAATATATAAAGAAATCCTTCAAATTAACAACAAAAAGACAGACAACCCAGTTCAAAAATGGGCAAATGACTTGAATAGACATCTGTCCAAAGAAGATACACAAATGCCCAGAAAGCACATGAAAAAAATGCTCAACATCATTAGCCATCAGGGAAATGCAAATCAAACCACTGTGAGATTCCATTTCACACCTATTAGAATGGCTGCTACTAATAAAATGGAAAATGATTTTTAGAAAGGATGTGGAGAGGGGGCTGGATGTGCCTCAAATGGTTGGGCATCTGTCTGTCATATGGAGGGACCTGGGTTTGATCCCTGGTACCTCCCAGTAAAATTAAAAAAATATATATAGAAGGCATGCAGGCGTGCCAGTCCCCACCAAGCCATTCAGCAAGATGATGACGTAGCAGGAGTGAGACACAGGGGAGAGCCAAGATGAGACGCACCAAAAACCAGGAGCTGAGGTGGTGCAGGAGGTAGAAAGCCTCTCTCCCACATCAGAGATCCCCCAGGATCGAATCCCGGTGAAGACTGGAGGAGAAGGATGAGAAGAGAGGGCAAGAAACAGACACAGAGAATCGACCAGCGAATGGACACAAACAGCGGGGGGGGCGGTGTTAAAATGGATAAAGTAAATAAATAATATACATCTTTAACAAGGAAAAAAAAAAAAGAATGTGGAGAAATAGGAATGTTTGTTCATTGCTGGTGGCAATGTAAAATGGTGCTGCTGCTGTGGAAGGCAGTTTGTTGTATCCTCAGAAAGCTAAGCATAGAACTACCATGTGGCCCTGCAATCCCACTACCAGGTATATACCTCAAAGAATTGAAAGCAGGGACTCTAACATATTTTCTCACAATGTTCATAAGGGCATTATTCACAATTGCCAAAAGATGGAAACAACCCAAGTGTTCATCAACCAATGAATGGATAAATAAAACAGAGTTTATACATACAATGTGTATTAGTCAGGGTTCTCTCGGGAAACAGAATCAGCAGGAGATATCTGTCAATAATATGAGATTTTATAAGACTCTATCATGTGACCATGGGGATGCACAAGTCCAGGTTCCGCAGGCAGGCTGCAAACCAGGGGCTCCGATGAAAGCCTGATGAAAGGTCCTTGATGAGTTTCTGGGAGAAGCTGGCTGTCCAAAGACGAGCTGGGAAATTCTCTCTGAATGTTGAAATCACTTCCCCTTTTAAGACATTCATCTGATTGCATAAAAGTGTCACCCATTGATGATGCAATCTCCCTGATTGATGCAGATGTAATCAGCCATCCACGCAGTAAACTCACTGGTGATTGAAGTCCATAAATGCTCTTGTATTAAAATTAGCCCAGTGCTTGCTGGACCAAACACCTGGACCTAATTATCTGGCCGAGTTGACACATTAGCCTAACCATCACACAATGGAATATTTTTCAGCCATAAAAAGGAATGAAGTCCAGATACATGTGAAAACAGAGGTGAATCTCAAAAACATTATGTTGAATGAAATAAGCCAGACACAAAGGGACAAATACTGTATGATCTCACTAATTTGAAACAATTAGAATAGGCAAACTTACAGAGTCAGAATCTAGATATAGTTTACCAGGGGACAGGATGGGCCTAGGTAATGGGAAGTTAAGACTTGAAATGCAGAGGATTCCTTTTGCGAACATTTTGGTAGTGGATGTTGGTGATAGTAGCACAACATTGTGAATGCAGTTAACAGCGCTGAAATATATATATGCATATGATTAAAAGGATTGTTAGATTGTATATATGGTAACAGAATAATTTTTTTTAATCCATGGAACTACACTATACGAACAGTGAACCCTAAGTTAACCATGGACTTAATAATACAGTTATAAAAATATTCTATCATCAATTGTAGCAGATGTTCCACACCAATGCAAGGTGTTGGTGGTGGGGTGGTGTATGAGAATTCTGTGTTTTATACATGATTATTCTGTAAACCATAAACTTCTCTAATACAAAATAAATAAATCCCAGCCCAAAGCAAAGCATATTAGAACGGAGGGAAAAAAACAAAAGGAAAGATGTAAACATGGAAAATTTTAAACCCTCTTCCTTGGAGTCATGCAAAATACGCTGGATGATCCTACTCGCCAAGTTCTTTCCCATTGTCAAAAACTCTTGAAAATGCAGAGAAAGTGCATTTTGTAACAGATTGGCATTTTCCAAAATGATATTTACAAATCTTGACTATTTTAATTATTGGATGGATGGGTAGATGGATAAAAAGACAGATAATGTCACCAAGTACTGCCATTTTATTGCCTGATGATGCTTTCTGTATTTTTTACTGATACCTTGCATGCTATTCTCCTCAGAAGTGATATATTCTAAATAAATGCAGATGTTAGGTCATTTTAAAAATTGTTATTTTCTCCACTGACCACTCTACAACCTATTCCACGGGGCCACATTACCTCACTTCCAACACCAGACTTAATCCTTAATATAGGACAGGAGAAACCATGAGCCCTGCCAGGCCTATATGGTTCTTTTATAAAGGAAGCATCACAGATAACAATATTTTAAATTCATCCCTCCCCACCCCCCTTTCAATGTCTCAAAAGATTCTATATCTAGCAACAGTGTACCATAGTAAGATTTGGTATGAGGGTGCCACAATAATGCAAGGTGCTGGTGTCGGGATGATGTATGAGAACCCTGTATGTTATGCATGATTGATTTTTTTTTTTTTTAAGATTTATTTTTATTTATCCCACCCTTACAGCTTGTGCTCTCTGTGGGCATTTACTTTGCATTTTTCTCTGTCTGCTTGTCTCCCTTTGTTGTGTCATCTTGCTGCACCAGCTCGCCGTGCCGCACGGGCCGGCTTGCCTTCACCAGGAGGCCCCAGGATACGAACCCAGGGCCTCCCATGTGGTAAACGGGAGCCCAACCAATTGAGCCACAGCCGCTTCCCACATGATTGATTTTTTAAGCTCACAACTTTTCTAATTAAAAAATAATAATTAAAAAACATTAGGCACAAAATACTACATAGTGTATATTTCCATTTATATAAAATGTAAATATAATGTGAATATTCTCACTGTCCTGATTTTGTGATAATCAGGGTAGGCTAAACATTCACTGTATTAGAAACCATGCATGTGCCCCCAGACCTTGTTTTTCTCCCTAGGTCTGGTTTTTAGAATGCTGGTGATAAACCAAGCCTGATTTATTATATGACCATCCTGTATGGGAAAAGACTGTAACTTTGGTTATCTTTGGTCAACCTTAAGAGATATAGCAGGGGGATGGATGTGGCTCAAATGGTTCTCCCCTGGGACCTCCCGGTATAAGTGAAAAAAAAAGAAAAATATAGAAGGCACGTGGGCCACCAGACCCCAATGCGCAGGTGCACTGCCAGGCCCTGTGAGCAGATGAGCCACCAGGCCCTGTGAGTGGGTAAGCCGTCAGGCCCGATCTGCGGGTGAGCTGCCAGGCCCTGCGAGCCACGCAACAAAATGATGACATAACAGGAGAGTGACACAAGGGAGAGCCAAGACAAGACGCTCCAAAAAACCATAAACTAAGGTGGCACAGGCAGTAGGACGGCTCTCTCCCACAATGGAGATTCCAAGGATCGAATCCCAGTGAAGACAGGAGGAGAAGGATGAGAAAAGAGAGAAGGAAACAGACACGGAGAGTTGCCCAGTGAATGGACACAGAAACAGCAAAAATGGGGGGGGGGGAGGGTAAAAGTAGATAAAAGTAAATAAATAAATAAATCCTTTAAAAAATGCATAGGGGAGGAAGATATGGATTATAGTTAGTAGTAATACTTTGACGAGGCTCTTTCATGATTTGTTCACAAATGTTTCACAACAATGCAGGGTGTTTGTGGGCGGTGATTTGTGGGAGTATGATGTTATGCATGTTTGTTTTGTAAGATCACGATGTTTACTGAATACTAATAGTTTATGTATGTTCATATATGAATGATATACTTCGATAAATTGTTTAAAAATAATAAAATAAAATGTAAATATAAATAAATCTATAGAGACAGAAATAGATTAGAGGTTATGTAGGACTGGGGATGGATAGATTGAGAGGTGACTGTTAAGGGTTATGGGATTTTTCTTTTTGGAGTAATGAATATGTTCAAAAATTGTGGTGCTGAATGCACAACTCTGATTATATACTAAAAGCCACAGATTGTACACTTTAGATGGACTGTACAGTAAGTAAATATATCTCAATAAAACAGCTTTTTAAAAAAAGATTTGGAATGGGTGAGAGATGCATTTCTTTTGTAAAGTGAGGGCATACACTGGGGCATCTTGTTATGCTTCCATGTCAGCTGATAACTAAACACGGAATTGAAGCAGCCATGGCTCAACAAGGGCACAGCAATTAAGGGCTCAGATCTCTTGGAGATGTAGGTCTAGGTCACACCACCAGGCAAGTCAAAATGGGCTAAAAGTAAAGGAAATCTAGAATGAATGGTGAGGAGCAAGTTGCTACATGAGGCCTCTTGGGAATACAGGCTTAGGCACTACAGAGATTTTGAACATTTTCTACTTTATTACACGGCACAAAGGGTCCAAAAGAACAGGGAATGAGGTCCCATCATGGCATTGTCCCCCGGGGACATCAACATCCCAGATAAGGGTTGGTGGGTGGCGGTTCCACACGCCTTGCTTTGCATCACAGATGATGGACACCTGTGCTGCCCGACCATTGGGTTTCTATACACTCCATGTGGAGGGGGCGTCTACCATCAAGCAACCTTTGGGCATAGTTTTTACCCTGGCAAGCAGCTGGGGCTGCTTATCCCAAATGGAAACATACCAAACATCTGCACACAAACAAGAGTAGAAAAGGAGAGGGCCATAGGCAAGAGCAAGGAGATGGCTGCTGAGTGTGGTAGGGGAGGAAGATAATGAATACCAGTTACCACTTGATACCAGGTACAGCAATAAGGACTTGTTAGCTTGTTAAGCTAACCCTTTAAATCTCAGGAGGCTTCAGCTGACCACCAATATCATTAAGATTAGTCTTTCATTTCTTCTTGTGAAGAAGTGAAGGCATCTTATTCTCATATGAGATCTCGATATGTGGAGATGGTGGTGCTACAGGTATACTGTACCATACTGTTTAGATGCCATCCCAAATCCACGTGGTCATGCCGTCTTCATCCACCCACGCTGACACACGCACCTCAGCCGTTTGCCTTCCAGATTGGATCACTACTAGCAATGGCTCACTTTGTTCAGTGGTTGTAGTCCCAGTCACGCTGCTGTGGCCACAGCCTTACAGATCAGGGAGGCCTGTGCACGGCGCCAACTGACAAATACCAGTTGCTGTGCCTGCCTCCTGATCAAACTGGAGGCTCTGGCTTACGCCAATAACTTTCTTGAGATGTGAGGTAACACAATCTGGGTTTTTAAAGGCATTAAAGCCATCTGGGGCAGTTTTTGACCAACGAAAGGTTAGGAAAGGAGGATGACCGCATATAAGTCATTTTCCTTCCTCCTCCTGAATGAATTGCTCCTAAAGGCAGTGCTTCATGTAAACGCACTAAAAACATCCCATGAGATCAATCAGCTGAAGATACTAAGAAGCTTGTGGCAACCTTTGCAATATATGGCTTCTATATGTTCTTACTTTCCTGACTTCCCTTTTCCCCTCACTCTTGCTTTCCTGGTATTCTACTCACTAATAAACTATTAGCACGTAAACATTGCCTCAGGTTCTTTTCCTTGGGTACATGGGCTAAAACAATGTTTGTATGAACATTTTTATGCATATCTATAATTGATTCTTTAGACTTAGTTTCTAAAAGTTTTATTGTTGTTTGAAATAAGACCATATTTTTCAATTTATAATTATTTTATATTCTGATTTTAAAGTATTGCATATTTACTGCAGACATTTTACAAAATACAGCAAATTTTAAATGCTGTTATCTTTATTGGTATATATCCTTTCAGACTTTCTTAAGCATTATAATAGGTGGAAAAAAATTATTTCACTCTTCTTCTAAGGAAAAAGATGTATTGGTTTAGAATTAGATCAGTGTTAAATGTGAGAGTGAGACCTAAAAGGCATAATCTGGAAAGAAGCAGAAGAACAAAGATTTTTTTTTTCTTTTGTTTAATCAAAACTGGGATATAACAGCTTTATTGAAATATAATTCATCTACCATACAAGTCACTCATATAAAATATACAATTCAGTGTTTTATAGTATTCATAGAGTTGTGCAACCAAAACTATAGTCACTTTTGAAACATTTCATCACCTCCATAAACCAGAGTGCAAGTTCCACCACATTTATTCTAACACCACTTCCCATGGCCCTAGGCAAAGCCTAATCTATGTTATGTTTCTATAGATTTTATATATATATATATATATATACCATTTTAACCATTTTTAGGTGTATAATTCAGTGATATTTGGTATTAATTACATTCAAATGTTGTGCTATCATCACCACCATCCATTACCAAGACTTTTTTATGACCCCAAACAAACTTGAACCATTCAACAAACACCCCATGTCCCCTTTCCCCGATCCCTGGTAACCACTAATCTATTTTCTCTATATATAAATTTACATATTCTAGGTATTTCATGCAAGTGGAATTATATAATATTTGTCCTTTTGTGTCTGGCTTATTTCTCTCAACATGATGTCATGAGGTTCATCTATGTTGTAGCATGTATAAAAACATCATTCTTTTTAATTGTTGAATAATATTCCATTGTATTTATATACCACATTTCACTTATCCATTCATCTTTGGTGAGTACTTGGGGTGTTTCCACTTTATGACTACCGTGAAAACTGCTGTTGTCAATATTGGTGTTCAAATATCTGTCTGAGTCCATATTTCATTCATTTTGGGTATGTACCAGAAATGCAATTTCTGAGTCATGTTCAACTTTTTTTAAGAACTGTCAAACTGTTTTCCAAAGCAGCTGCACCAATTTTCATTCCCATCAACAATGTACCAGGGTTCCAATTTCCCCACATCCTCGCCAACACTAACAGACTTTTACAATGTGCTTTTTCTCACTTAATATTTTGTAATTATTTTTCACAACATTAAACTTTATTTGATTACAATTTTTAATGCAATTAATATTCCATGGTTCCATAATTTATCTAATGAATCCCCAACTTTTGGGCATTACATTCTTTTAAAACTTTATTTTACAGCCCTGAATGGGGAGTGGATGTGGCTCAAGAAGTTGAGTGCCTGCTTCCTACATGCGAGATCCCAGGTTTGGTTCCTGGTGCCTCCTAAAAAAAACAAAAACAAACAACAAGCAAAACAAATGAAAAACCAACACAGAGAAGCCAATGTAGCTCAGTGGTTGAGCACCGGATTCCCATATACAAGGTTCAATTCCTGGCCCTCAGTACCTAAAAAAAAAAAAAACCAAAAAAAAAAATGGTGGTAGAGTGAGAAGCTTCAGGGCTCTGTTCCCCCACAGAAGCTTTGGACAACCAATAAGGACTGGCAGAAACATCTTTTTCAAAACTCCAGAAAATAGTTTTAAAAACTGCAGTAACTGGGGGACGGATGTGGCTCAAATGGTTGGGTGTCCATCTGCCATATGGAGGGACCTGGGTTCGATCCCCGGGACCTCCCGGTAAAATAAAAATATATATATATATATAGAAGGCGCATGGGCTGCCAGGCTCTGTGTGCCGGTGAGGCGCCAGGCCCCGGGAGCCATGCAGCAAGATGATGACGTAACAGGAGAGAGACGCAGGGAAGAGACAAGACGAGATGCTCCGAAAGCACCGAAAGCCAGGAACCGGGGTGGCGCAGGTAGCAGAACACCTCTCTCCTACATCGGAGGTCTCCAGGATCGAATCCTGGTAAAGACTGGAGGAGGAGGAGGAGGAAAAATGGCAGGAAACAGACACAGAGAATTGCCCAGCGAATGGACACACACAAAAAAACAGCAAATGGGGAAGGGGGCGTTTAAAATGGATAAAGTAAATAAATAAATCTTAAAAAAAAAAAAACTGCAGTAACGGGGCGAGCAGAGAATGAAGAAAAGGGCTACTTAAGAGTGGAGGGAACAGAGTAACTCTCTTGCAGATACTGGTGATCTGAGGGACTTTATAGCCTAGAACTTGCCTTGCACACATATCTCTCCTACAAAATGTTGTGGGAGAGAAGTCAAGTCATGCTGCCTGGGCATGGAATTGCTGGCTATAGGACATATGGTGCAGGGCCTGCAAACACAAGCAAACTATTTCCTAGTGAAGAAGGGACATCATTATCTGTGTAAATGGGGGAATTCCTTGGGCCAAACATGCATGCCCAAGATAAGACAAATGTGCAGAAAGAACCAAGGAGGCCCTTTGGCTCTTTGCTTTGGCCTGGACCTATTCTTTAAGCTCTTTATATGGATAACCTTGGAAGGATATCACTTGCACAGGTCAAAGACTGGAAAAGGTGTTTTCTTTTCCTTACTTCTTTGTTGTTGTTGTTGTTAGCTTCTGGCATTCAAAAAAATATGAATAATACTAGCTGGATAAAAGCTAAAGGAATAGACGACTCAGACTCTAAATTCCATCTACAACACATTAAAATATCAAAATGTCAGGAGCGGATGTGGCTCAAGTAGTTGAGTGCCAGCCTCCCACATAGGAGGTCCTGGGTTCAGTTCCCAGTGCCTCCTAAAAAAAAAAAAAAAGAAAGAAAGAAAAAATCAACTCAAGGGAGCTGATGTGGCTCAGTGATTGAGCACTGGCTTCCCACGTATGAAGTCCCAGGTTCAATCCCCAGGCCTGGTACCTCAAAAAAAAAAAGTCTAGGTTTCAACAAAAGATTATAAAACAAACAAGAAATGATGTCCCAGGCAAAGGAGAAGTTTAGAAGATTAAAGCATTAGAAACCATCCCTGAAGAGGTTCAGACAGGGACATTCCAGACAAAGACTTTAAAACAATGGTCCTAAAATATGCTTAAAGAGCTAAAGGAAAATATGAACAAAGAACACAAGGAAATCAGGAAAATGGTAGATGAACACAGAGAATATCAAATAGAGGGAGAGAGGAATTATGGAAAAGAACCAAACAGCTGAAGATTATAGTAACAGAAATTAAAAATTCCATAGAGGAGTTCAACAGCAGATTGGAGTAAAGTAAACAGAGCCTTAGGAACCTGTGGAACACCATCATATATACCAATATTTACATTGTGGAAATCCCAGAAAGAGAAGAAAGAGAAAAAAGGGGAGAGGAATTATTCAAAGAAATAATGGTTGAAAATTTCCTAAATTTAACAAAAGACATGAATATACACATTCAAGACTTTCAATGAACTCCAAATAGGATAAACCAAAATAGACTCACACTGTACCATGTTATAATCAAACTTTTGAATGCCAAGCATAAAGAGAGAATTCTGAAAGCCTCAAGAAAGAAGCAATGCTTCATGTATAAGGGAGACTCAATAAAACCAAGTGCTGCTTTCTCATTGGAAATCATGGAGGCAAGAAGGCAGTGGGATGACATATGTAAAGTGCTGAAAGGAAAAAAATACCAACCAAGAATTCTGTATCTGATAAAATGTGGGAGAGATTAAGGCATTCCCAGAATAATTAAAGCTGAAGGGTTTCATCATTAGGAGACCAGCCCTATAAGAAATGCTGAAGGGAGTTCTACAAGTTGAAAGAAAAGGACACTAGACAATTGACTGAAGTCACACAAAGAAATAAACTTCTCTGGTAAAGATAATGACATAGAGTAAAATAAATACCAGTATGATTGTATTTTTGGTTTGTAACTCCACTTTTTACTTCCTACAGGATCTAAAAGGCAAATGCACAAAATGTAACAATAAATCAGTGGTTTTGGACTCATAATATATAAACATGTAATTTTTAACAAGAACTACATAAAGGGATAGAGGGGTATAGGGACATAATGTTTGTATATTGTTGAAGTTAGGTTGGTATCAAAGAAAATGAGATTGTTAATAGATTTAAGATGTTAAATCTGATGATAACCACAAAGATAATAACAGAGAATCTGTAAACTTATAGAGACTGAAAGTAGAATACAGTTTACCAGGAATGGCAAGAGCAATGGAAAGTTAATGCAAAATCAGTGTAGGGCTTCTGTTTGGGGTGAAGGAAAAGTTCTAGTAACGAATGGTGGTGAGGGTACTGCAACATTGTGAATGTGATTAATCTCATTGAATGGTATGCTTGGGAAGGGTTGGGATAGGAAGATTTATGTTGTGTATATATTTTCACAATTATAAAAATAGAATGATAACTGTAATATATAATAATAGATGGGATCTAACAATGAAAGAGAAAAGGCTCAAGATTGGGGAGCAGATGTAGCTCAAGTGGTTGAGCTCCTGCTTCCCATGTATGTGGTCCTGGGTTTGTTCCCCAGGGCCTCCAAAAAAAAAAAAAAAAGTTCATTATTGGGACTTAGGAAAAAATTGGAATAGAGAATGTAAGCTTTATCTCAATGTTAAATTTCTTGAACTTGATACCTGCACTTAGAGCAATTACATAAGTGAATATCCTTGTTCATGGGAAATGTTCATGGAAGTATTATGTGTTCAAGGAGTATGATGTGTGCACCCTGTTCTCAAATGTTCAGAAAATATATAGATAGATAGATAGATAGAGAGAGAGAGAGAGAGAGAGAGAGAGAGAGAGAGATAGGATGGATGATATGGAAAACATGGCAAAACTTCAAAATTGGTGGATCTGGATATCTGGGGACGTGGGGGTATGTTGGAGTTCTCTGTATGAGGCTTGTATTATTTTTGCAACTGTACTGCAAGTTTGAAATTATTTATAATAAAATTTTTTAAATTATTTTGTTTTGATAATCTTTCATATAGATGTAATCTTTGCACTATTGCCTAATTATTTTCACAAGATATATAGATATATTCTTAGCAGTGGAAACACATTTCTAAAAGAAAGGTTTTTGGGAAGCGGCTGTGGCTCAATTGGTTGGGCTCCCGTTTACCATATGGGAGGCCCTGGGTTCGATTCCCGGGGCCTCCTGGTGAAGGCAAGCCAGCCCATGCGGCGCGGTGAGCTGATGCAACAAGATGACACAACAAAGGGAGACAAGCAGACACAGAAAAACACAAAAAGCAGATGGACACGATGAGCACAGCAGCAAGAGGGGGATAAATAAATGGGTAAATCTTTAAAAAAAAAAGAAAAAAGCATCCTCTGATGATGCCTTGGTTTTAAAATAAATAAATAAATAAGAAAGGTTTTATCAATTTATATTCCTCCTAACTATATATGAAAGCACTAGTTTCTTTACTCACTTGCTAACCAAGAGTATTATCCTCTCTTTACTCTTTGTCATGCTGCTCTGTGAAAAATATTTTACCTTTGTATTTTACTTTGCATTTCATTAATTATTCGCAGGATCAAATACAATTCATTCACTAGCCATTTATATTTTGTGTATGAATTGTCCATAACATAGGCCCGTTTTTCTTAATATTTTTATTTCAATTTGTCACTTTTATTTGTATATAGTACCTGCTTCAGTTTCCTAACTGCCAAAAGAAATACCATACACATATATTGTCTTAACAACAGGGATTTATTGGCTCATGGTGTCAAAGGCTAGAAGACTGGCTTTCTCCTGGGGTCAGCATCTTCTGGCTGGCTGGCAAATCTTTGGGTTCCTCAGCTTTTCTGTCACATGACAATGCTTATGGCGGCCTCTTCTTTCTCTTTTGGGTTCTGTTGACTTCCAGTTCAGCTGCTCTCCATGGTTTCTTCTGTGTCCAATTGCCTTTGCTTATCAGGACTGTAGTCATATTGGATTAAGGCCTACTATTACCCAGTTAGGGCACACCTTAACTAGTAACATCTTTCAAGGTCCTGGGTGGATTAAGATTAAGAACATGTTTTCCTGGGGTACATAACTCCAATCCACCACAGAATCACATAAATTTTTTTTTTTTTTTTTTTTTTTTTACTGGGAGGTCCCGGGGATCGAACCCAGGTCCCTCCATATGGGAGACGGACGCCCAACCATTTGAGCCACATCCGTCCCCCAACACATAAATTTTTCTACATGATTGGAATCACTTTTTGAGAAAAACATATTGCAGCAGGCCTTCATTTATTCATTGTCATTTCTTTTGGAGAATTTTCCAATCAAATGATTATTAATCCTTCAAAGCCCAACTTTTATGTCTCTTTCTCTGTGAAATCTTCCCTGACTTCTAATTCAAATTTGAGTCAATGGTCCTTTCCTCTGTGCCCCCACATGTACAATTAGCACTTCATACAGACTTTTTTTATATTAAATTTGTTCACAAAGATATCCCCCCCTACTATAAGCTTTTTGAAAGCAGAAGCAATATTTTATTCCTTTTAATGTAACTCAGGGCCAATAAAATAGCCTGCACATAGTATATATTCAGTTGATTTGTTTTCTCTTTAAATACCAATGCTTTTAAATTTTGAAATATTTTGACAGATGTATTTCTGAATTATATATCTGCATACTTTCTTACCAGAGTTTAGTGAAAAACAATTTAGATTTTTTAAAGGAATGACACATAAAGATGATTAATAGAACTCTACTAATAAGACACTGATGCATTCGAAGGTTTATAGAGCTATAAATTATTCCCGTACAATGGCATCTGCCACCATATGACTGCCTAGTATTATCCAAAAGAGCAAGATTTTAG
Organism: Tolypeutes matacus; assembly: GCA_026826555.1. NCBI lineage: Eukaryota > Metazoa > Chordata > Mammalia > Cingulata > Chlamyphoridae > Tolypeutes > Tolypeutes matacus. Next base: position 33,025,023 of record JAKSZT010000049.1, read on the forward strand.
AATTAAAACTAAAATGGGACTTACTATTTTTTAAAACTTATGTCTAGGTTCTCAAATGTGTTCCAGATTATTGAGGTTGCTATGGAAATTACCTCTATATTCATTACTATTAACTGGAACATTTTTTGTTTTTACCTCTCTGAGTTTGATCATTATATAAATCAAATTGTGTTTCCTCAAATTGTATAGACAGAATACATGCTATAAGAATGTTCCTTTATTATTGGTACAGTGGCATCTCCATTATAATGATCTACAGATCATTTTAGCATGAGGTTGGGCCTTTGTTGTTACCTTTTTTTCTCCCCAAGGTAAATGAGAAGGTTTTTGTTTTTTTTTAATTAGAGCAGTTATAGGTTTACATAAGTATCATTTAGAACATACAGAGATCTCATTTATTTCCTCACACACACACACACACACACACACAGAGTTTTATCTATTATTAACATTTTGCATTAGTGTGGTACCTTTGTTAAAACTGATGAACCATTATTATTAAAATTACATTATTAACTACAGTCCATAGTTTATATTAGGATTTATTCTTTGTGTTATACAGTTCTATGGGTTTAAATTTTTTTTTTTATTCTGATAACATATATAACAACTTTCAACTATATAATTCTGTAGTATTGATTACCTTAACAATGTCATGCTACCATCACCACCATCTATTACCAAATTTCCATCACCCTAAACAGAAACCCAATTAATGTAACTTCCTTTCCCCACCCCCACCTCTGCCCCTGGTAACCTTTATTTTAATTTCTGTCTATGAATTTGTCTGTTCTAATTATTTCATTTAAGTGAGATCATACAATATTTTTACTTTTGTGCCTGGCTTGTTCTCAAAATGATGTCCTCAGGGTCCATCCATGTTGTAGCACATATCAAAATTTCATTCTTCGTTAAGGCTGAATAATATTCCATGGTATGTATATACCACATTTTGTTTATCCATTCTTTCTGTTGCATGAGCACTGAGATTGCTTCCACCTTTTTTGCCATTACTGTTCTAGAGCCTCAAGTAGTTAGGCACCCGCCTACCATATGGGAGGTCCCAGGTTCAGTTCTTGGTGCCTCCTAAAGAAGATGAGCAAGACAGCAAGCTGACATGACCAGCTGGCACAGCAAGATGACAGAACAAGATGACGCAATGAGGAGACACAATGAGGAAACACAATGAGAGACACAACAAACAGGGAGCAAAGGTGGCTCAAACCATTAGGCACCTCCCTCCCACATGGGAGGTCCCAGGTTTGGTTTCCAGTAACCCCTAAAAAGAAGATGAGCAGACACAGAGAGCACACATCGAAGAGATACAGAGAGCAGACAGCAAGCGCAAACTGAGGGGAGAGGGAAAAATAAATAAAATAAATCTTAAAAAAAAAAAAAACTTTTAGGAAGGTGACCACACAAACCAAATATTGCTCTCTCTGCCTACATCAAATCTTGGTGCATATTTCCATCCTTCTCTCCCATTGCTCAGCAAGCTCTGTTCTTAAAAAAAAATAGGCGGGGAGAGGAGGTTGGCTCAAGCCATTAGATGCCTCCCTCCCACATGGGAGGTCCTGGGTTTGGTTCCCAGTGCCTTCTAAAAAAAAAAAAAAGATGAGCACACAATGAGCAGACAGCGAGTGCAAACAACAGAGTAGGTGGGGGGCGGGGGCAGAATAAATAAGTAAATCTTGAAAAAAACAACAACCTAGAAATAGACAGAGATTACTGATTATTCTTTTTGTGCACAGCTGGGCTTACACCTTTGGTTGATTTTGTATTGACTGGTTTATTTTACCACTCAGTAGGAGCATAGGTAACTTGTAGATTCTTTTCCAGCTAGACATGCAAATAACTTTTGTCCATTAGGAAAGATGACCTTAGAAGTTGGGGTTTATGGCCCAGGAGGATATTAACCAGTTTTCTATCTAACCTAGTAATCTTATCCTAACATACCTGTTAAATTGTAATAAATACTACCTCCTCAAACTCTCATTTGAACCCAGTCTTTTACCATTTTCCTCTAAATAATGTTGAATAAAGTCTCTGACCACATGTTCATTTTATATTTGTATGAGAGTCGTGTAACCTTGTAAAAGTTATTCTTTGGCATAGTATTAGTTTATTAATTTAACTTTAGGTTCTATGTAGGTTAGGTTGATTGTTAAACAAAAAAATACAGGAAGTGGATATAGCTCAAGTGACTGAGTTCCCCACCTACCATATGGGAGATCCGGGTTTGGTTCCAAGTGCCTCCTAAAGAAGACGAGCAAGACAGTGAGCTGATGCGATGGGCTGGTGCAGTGAGCTGACGCAACAAAATGATGCAACAAGAGACACGGAGGAAAAACATAATGAGAGACAGAATAAAGCAGGGAGCAGAGGTAGCGCAAGCAATTAGGCACCTCCTTCCCACATGGGAGGCCCCAGGTTCGTTTCTTGGTGCCTTCTAAAAAAAGAGCAGCACACAACAAACAGACACAGCAAAAGCAAACAATGAGGGGGTGGGGAGAAATAAATGAAATAAATCTTTTTTTAAAATACAATAATTATAATAATAAGCCAACTGGTAATCAAATCCCAGCCTTCTTATATTATCTTCTTTCACTATTGAGTACTTTCTCTGCTTGTAACCTAGAAAAAATGGGCTAGAGAGCTTTATCAGAGTACTTCCTGTAGTTCCTTCATATACAAATCCAATAACATTTGTATACAAAGAGCACAGCCCTGGAAGAGGAAGGGAAACACATAATAAAGGGAGGGAAGGGAGTGACTGCTTGGCTTTATTGATTGTTTTCAACTAGAATCCTTAGCCAAATCTGAAGGAAAAAAATTCACATGGGTAATGAAATGAAATGAACATATTAGCATTGTTCCAGGTAAATAAACAAGGTTCCAGGCAGCATTAACTATGTTACCACCCAAAAATGATTATTTCCTTTACAAAATGGTTAATATTCCAGTAAGGCATAGCAGATTTGGACCTCAGAATCAGATATGGGAGAGTCACAAGAAAATGTTTCTTTTGAGAAAAGCACCATGAGATCTATAGCAGAGGGAGAATCTTTTACTCAAGATGTTTATTGATTGTGTATCATTTTGTTAAACTTGAGATTTACCCTCAAATTCCAGCTCAAATCTTACATTTTCTATAAAGCTTCCCTGATCATCCTAGGCCAAAATTAACTTCTGCACACTTTTTGGATCCCTTATTTGAGACTTATATATTCTCTTGACTATTAATTTGTGTGCATGTACTTTTTCTCCTTGTCTAAACTAAATTCCTGAAGGACAAGTTTTGTCTTCTATACCTTTATGCCTTTTAGTGTTTGTTACATAGTAGTCACTCAATAATTAAAGGCTGGGGGAGCGAATGTGGCACAAGTGGTTGAGTGCCTGCTTTCCACATGGGAGGTCCCAGGTTCAGTCCCCGTGCCTCCTAAAGACAAAAACAAAACAAGCAAACAAACGAAAAAACCAATTCAGTGGGGCTGATATGGCACAGTGGTTGACTCCAGCTTCCCAAGTAAGAAGTCCTGGGTTCAATCCCCAGCCCCAGTACCTAAAAAAAAAAAAAAAAATTAATAGCTGGTTCATGGTAAAGCAGATTACTCCTGTTAAAAATAGGTGGAAAAGTAACTATAGTCTAGCTTTTTTTTTTAAAGACATTAACCAAATTTGTTGTCATATGATACAATTTACTCCTCTGGATATCCTGAAGTAATGAGTGCAGGCCTCTGCACAGCAGCATTTCAGCTATCCATATCCATTATTGTTTTCTTTATACAGTACTGCTTAAAATAAACTTAAAATTGAAGTCGCATTTATTTAGCAGAGAGCTTCTGAAACTATTCTTAAATTTTCAATGTATTTAAATTTGACTCATGTAATGAAGAAGAGAGTGTGAACAGGCTAACATCACAAATCTAATTCTGTAATCATAGGCATTTAACATTTGTTTGGATGAAACATTTATTAAAGCAATATGCCTTATTTCTCATGACAGCTAGTCATGTTAGAGTCAAAAAGAGTCTTTTGTAAGGTGGTATCTGGATTATTTCCTATTTTAAGGATAGCCTGTCTCCTAGTCACAGCAGTTAAAATTTTTGTTTGTTTTTTTTTACCAGGAGGTCCCGGGGATCGAACCCCGGTCTCTCCATATGGTAGACGGACGCCGAACTTCTTGAGCCACATCCGTTTCCCAAAGATTTTATTTATTTATTCATTTATCCCCCCCTTGCTGCTTGTGCTCGCTGGGTCAGCTAACCACGCCATGCGGGTGGGCTTGCCTTCACCAGGAGGCCCCGGGAACCGAACCCGGGGCCTCCCATATGGTAAACGGGAGCCCTACTGATTGAGCCACAGCCGCTTCCCAAAATTTTTAAATATATATATCCTCCATAATACATATCATAGTCCTTTGCTCATAGGAGTTATTAAATATTTCTTGAGTGAGCTATGAGTTAGTATAAGCTGTAAATTAACACAGAGACAACATAAGGGGTTACTTTATCCTGTGAGATCCTAATCCCTATTCCAAGACTTTCTAACCCTTAGTGTTTTCAACCAGTGTGCTTCTCAAAATCTAATGTGTGCATAAATCACTGGGAGATCTAGTTTAAATGCAGATTTTGATTCAGTATGTCTGGGGTGGGACCTGAGAGTTTGCATTTCAGACAAGCAACAAGGAAGTGCTGATGATATTAGTATGGGATTGCATTTGGAGATTCAATGCCTTAGACAATTTCAGACCTTTCACTGCAGCCTTAGCCTATTCCTGAGTCTCATTTTGGATTTTTTCTTCTTCGTGTTCTAGATCATTGATCCATCATCCTCCCTACGGGGTATCCCTATCATTTCACCAATACAAACTAGGACTCAGCTCACTTCCTTTCCGAAAAATAAGCAATTTATGGTGAAATAGCAAAGCAAGACTAGAAATTAAGGTATTAGATACCACCCAGACATGAATTCACTGCATCTGAGATTATTCAAACCAACAAATGTTAGTTCTTTCACATTATAGGCAAGGATTTACCTTTTGACCCATCGTAGTATTTAATTGGAGTTACAGAGATGACACACCAAGCTGAAATTCTATCCCAGAATACAGTTTTATTTGAATGGAAAAACTGGAATCCTTGTAGGCAAGTAACCAGAAGGCTATTTTTTTTTTTTTTTTAAGATTTATTTATTTACTTTATCCATTTTAAACCCCCCCTTCCCCATTTGCTGTTTTGTGTCCATTCGCTGGGCAATTCTCTGTGTCTGTTTTCTGCCATCTCTTCTCATCCTCCTCCTCCAATCTTCGATCCTGGAGACCTCTGATGTAGGAGAGAGGTGTTCTGCCGCCTGCGCCACCTCGGCTCCTGGCTTCTGGAGCTTTCGGAGCATCTCGTCTTGACTCTCCCCTGCGTCTCTCCCCTGTTACGTCATCCTCTTGCTGCAGGGCTCCCGGGGCCCGACGGCTCAGTGGCACATAGAGCCTGGCAGCCCATGCGCCTTCTATATATATTGTTTTTATTTTACCGAGAGGTCCCTGGGATCGAACCCAGGTCCCTCCATATGGCAGACGGACGCCCAACCATTTGAGCCACATCCGCCCCAACCAGAAGGCTATTTATCTGCTGATTTTCATTTGGAAAATAACTTCCAACCATTGTACAAACACAAATAAATGGAAAAAACCCTTGATGTTTTTTCAAATTCTGGCTCCAAATGTAAATTTCAACTAATGTTTTAAATGTGAGATAGTGAAGAAAACCAAAAAGAAAGAGCAACATTAAATAGTCATCAGCTAAATAAATACTTTCTAATACACATACACGATACTGTTCTGATTTAATTTTATACCTTCTTATGAGCTTCTCTGGCTACCTAAGACCTCGAAATCTTTGTGAGTAGTTGGCACTGTGGTCCTTCTTTATTAAAAGCAAAAATAAAAAGCTAAAATTCTCCTTCTCTGATATGAGGAATAATGCACCTGAATAAGGGTGCATATGTCCCCTAGAAAACCCCTCTCTCCTGGAGTGAGAAACTTGTGTAGTTTCCACAGGTACTATGAAACTGGCTGGGTTAATACTGAGATATCGACCAGAGAAGATATTGGTGGGTAGGATTAAATCTTTCTACTTTTGACACTTCAAACAATAGTGGCCATCTAGGAAACAGAATTTGAACCTAGCCTAAAATAGGTTTAATATGGACTTGCCACAGGTGGAAGACAATTCATATAACTTCAAGGTGTTTTTATTAAATAAATAAATCTTTTTTAAAAAATCTGAGAGAACTGAAGAGAAAAATAGACAATTCAACATTAGTTGGATACTTCAGTACTCCAATTTCATTACTGGGTAGAAAAACCAGGCAGAAGATTAGCAAGGAAATAGAAGCTTCAAACAATATTATAAACCTACTACACCTAACAAACATCTATAGTATACTCAACCCAACCACAGATTGTACAAATTCTTTTCAAGTGCACATGAAGCATTCTTTAGAATAGACCATATGCTAGACCATAAAACAAATCTTAACATTTAAAAGGCTTGAAATCATGGACCCTCAATAAAATACTAGCAAACTGAATCCAACTGTACGTAAAAAAGTATTATACACCATGACCAGGTGGGATTTATCCTAGGACTCTCAGATTGCTTTTAACATCTGAAAATCAATTAACATAATACACCAAATCAATAGAATAAACATTATTTTAGAATGATCATCTCAACAGATGCAGAAAAGTCATTTGACAAAAATCCAACACCCTTTCATGGTAAAAACACTCAACAAGGGAATTTCCTCAACCTGATAATGGACATCTAGGAAAACCCTACAATCAGGAACAAGAACCGGATGCCTGCTTTAACCACTTCTATTCAACATTGTATTGAATGCAGGGCAAACAGGCAAGAAAAAGAAATGAAAGGCACCCATATTGGAAAAGAAAAAGGAAAATTATCTCTATTGGCAGATGACATGATCTTGTATGTAGAAAATCCTGAGGAATTCACTAAAAATCATTAGAGCTAAAATTGAGTTCTGCAAGGTAAAGGATACAGGAGCAGTATACAAAAATCAAGTGTATTTCTTTATAGTAGCAATGAACAATTTGAAAGTGAAATAAAGAAAACATTTGCATTTGCAATAGCATCAAAAAGAATAAAAATACTTAGGGATAAAATTTTTTAAAGGAATGCAAAACTTACATTCTGAAAACTTCAAAACATTGTTGAAAGAAATTAGAGAAGACCTAAATAAATGGAAAGACATCCTGTTTTCATAGATTGGAAGGTGTAATATTATTAAGATGGCACTATTCCCCCAATTTATCTACAGATTCAACACAATCCCTATCAAAATTCCAGCTGCTGTTTCTGGAAGTTCATGAACTGATCAAAAAATTCACATGGAAATTCCAGGAATGCCAAATAGCCAAAATATTACTGAAGAAAAAAACAACAAAGTTGCAGGATACGTACTGCCCAATCTCAAAATGCACTACAAAGCAACAGTAATCAAGTCATTAGAATAGATATATAGATCAATGGAATAAAATAAGAAACCCTCACATTTACTGGCAAATGATTTTTGATAGGATGCCAAGATAATTCAATGGGGAAAAATACTCTTTCAACAAATGGTGCTGGGACAACTGGGTATCCACATGCAAAAGGATGAAGTTGGACCCCTACCTCACACCATGCAAAAATTAACTCATAGTGGATCATAGACCTAAATGTAGGAGCTAAAACTATAAGACTCAGGCAAAAACATAGCAGTAAATCTTCATGAGATTGGATTAGGCAATGGTTGCTTAGATAAGGCACTAAAAGCACAAGCAAAAAAAGAAAGTATAAATACATTGGGCTGCATCAAAATTAAAATCTTTTGTGCTTCAATGTCCACCATCAAGAAAGTGAAAATACAAAGGACAAAATATCTGATAAAGAACTTGTATCTAGGATATATAAAGTACTCTTACAATTCAATAATAAAAGACAAATAGCCTAATTTAAAAACAGGCAAAGGATCTAAACAGACATTTCTCCAAACAAGGTATACAAATGGCCAGTACTCCCATGAAAAGATGCTCAGCATAATTAGCCATCAGGGAAATGTAAATCAAAACCAACAATGATGTACCACTTCATACGCTGTCAAAGGTAATAAGTGTTGTGGAAGATGTGGAGAAATTGGAATCCTTATACATTGCTGGTGGCAATGTAAAATGATACAGCCTTCCTCAAAAGGCTAAACATAGAGTTATCATATGATGTAGCAATCCCCTTCCTTGGTATCTACTCAAGAGAAATGAAAACATATGTCCACACAAAAACTTGTACAAATGTTCATAGCTACTTTATTCTTAATAGCCCAAAATTAGAAACAACCCAAATGTCCATCAATGGATGAATGGATAAAGTATATGTGGAATATCCATATAATGTATTATTTGTCAATAAAAAGAAAGAAGCTACTGGTATATGCTACATAATGGATGAATCTTGAAAACATGCTAAGTGAGAGAAGCCAGTCACAAAAAAATGACCTATTGTATGATTCCATTTATATGAAATGTCCAGAACAGGCAAATCTATAGAGACAGAAAGTAAATTAGTGATTGACTGGGGATGGTTGGGGGAAATGAGTGACTGCTAATGAGGACAAGATTTCTCTTTTGGAGTGATGAAAATGTAAAATTGATTGTCATTGCACAACTCTGTGAATATACCAAAAACCATTGCATTGTATACTTTTTTTTTTTTTTTTTTAAGATTTATTTCTTTATTTCTCTTCCCCGCCTTTGTTGTTTTTGCACTCACTGTCTGCTTTCTGTGTGTTCTTCTGGGTCTGCTTGTCTTCTCCTTAGTCAGCATTGGGAACTGATCCTGGGACCTTCCAGAGTGGGAGAGAGGCGCTCAATCTCTAGCGCCACTTCAGCTCCCTGGTTTGCTGTGTCCTTTATTGTCTCTCCTCTGTGACTCTTTTTGTTGCGTCATCTTGCTGCACCAGTTCTCTGCTCGGGCCAGCACTCCTGCATGGGCCAGCATTCCACGTGGGCCAGCTTTCTGCTCGGGCCATCTCGCTGCACAGGCCAGCTTGCCTTTCACCAGGAAGCCCCAGGAATCGAACCCTGGAACTCCTATATGGTAGATGGGAGCCCAGTCGCTTGAGCCACATCCGTTTCCCTGAATTATATACTTTAAATGGGTGAATTGTATCTCAATGAAACTGTTAAAAATAAAATAAATACATTGTTTAAACAAACACTGAAAAGATATATATTCTAATTTTTAACAGTATTCTGCTTTAATCAAATGTGAAAGATGAGTGTTTTGCCAGAATTTCAGGTTTTCAGTCATGAAGTTGCCCTTCCTAGACAGACCTTTTTGTATTCATCTAGGAGCACTCAAGACTTTTGAGTTTTCTGCTGTGCTACTTTAGCCAACTTCTTTTAATCCATTGTTTACCATTAACTCGAGTTTATTCTTATCACTTTCCCTCATACAATGCACTGAATGTTTTGAAATCTAGAATTCTATTCACTGTACAACTAAGCCATTACTTTAAGGGAGATTTTTTTAGGGTTTTTGATAGAATGACAAGAGTTCAAATAAAATAATGGAATTCAAAACAGAACAATAAGGAAACAGATGTGGCTCAAGTGATTGAGCTTCCACCCACCACATAGGAGGTCCCTGGTTCGGTTCCTGGTGCTTCCTAAAGAAGACAGCAAGCTGGAGTGACGGGCAGGTGCAGCAAGCTGACAAAGCTGACACAACAAGAGACACAAGAAGAAAAACATAATGAGAGCCACAACAAAAGCAGGGAACAGAGGTGGCTTAAGCAATTAGGCACTTCCTTCCCACACTGGAGGTCCCCGGTTTGGTTCCGAGTGCCTCCTAAAGAAACGAGGACGACAGACACAGCAAGTGCAAACGATGAGGGGGTGGGGAGAAATAAATAAATAAAATAAATCTTAAAAAAAAAAAACAGAACAATAAATACACAATTTCATCAGCCCTGTTGTACTAAGGAAGGTGAAAAACTGGTCCTAAGAACCAGTAACTTAAATATTACCTGTAATTTCAGAGTTCCCCACTTTACAATAATTTAGATTACTAGAGACTTTGAAATAAGAAGACTTCTTTTTAAAGTTATGTGCAGGGAAGCAGATGTGGTTCAAGCGATTGGGCTCCCACCTACCACTTGGGAGGTCCATAGTTCTATTCCTGGTGCCTCCTAAAGAAGACAGAGAGCTGACGCGACGGGCAGGCATGGCAATCTAACACAATAAGATGACACAACAAGAGACACAAGAAAAACATGGTGAGAGACACAACAAAACAGGGAGCAGAGGTTCCCGGTGCCTCCTAAAGAGAACTAGCAGGATGGCGAGCTGATGCGACAAGATGATGTAACAAGAGACACAAGAGGAAAAACAGAAGTAGAGACACACCAAAAGCAGGGAATGGAGGGGGCTTAAGCAATTGGTCACCTCCCTCCAATATCAGAGGTCATGGGTTCAGTTCTAGTGCCTCCTAAAGGAAAACAAAAGACTAACAGACACAGCAAGTGCAAAACAACAAGGGGGAAGGGAGAGATAAATAAATAAAATAAATAAAAGAATAGATTAGGCATTTTAAAAAAATAATAAAGTTATGTACAAATAGAATGTCAAAGTTTAAGATCAAGATCTTTTAGGATCTGGATTGTCATTTTAGAGTTCTTCCTTGTTGACTACATAAAATAAAGCGTATGAACAATTATAATGAGTTTGAATGTTATTCTAGTTTGTAAATCATAAATTTGTCCTTCAATTTTGAGGTAGCAAGGTTCTAATACCTATACCCCTGTTAGAACTTCCTCACACCCAGATTTCCAGGTAGAGGAAGGCCCTCAACTACTCCCTAGATTACTGGAAATTTACATCATTAAAAAGAAATGAGAAGGCCTTGCAGACACTGCAGCTGGAGCACTGCGCGCAGCCGTGGTCAACCCCACCGTGTTCTTCGACGTTGCTGTCAAAAGCAAGCCTTTAAGCTCTTTCTCCTTTAAGCTGTTTGCAGACAAAGTTCCAAAGACAGCAGAAAATTTCCACACTCTGAGCACTGAGGAGAAACAATTTGGTTATAAGTTTTCCTCATCTCACAGAATTATTCCTGGGTCTATGTGAATGTGACATCACATGCTGTCATATTGGCCCTGTTGGCAAGTCCATTCATGGGGAGAAGTTTGATGATAAGAACTTCATCCTGAAGCATACAGGACTGGCATTTTGTCCATGGCCAATGCTGGACCCAACACAAATGGTTCCCAGTTTTTCGTCTGCACTGCTACGACAGTGGTTGCATGGCAGGCACACGGTCTTCGGCACAGTGAAAGAGGGCACCAATATGGTGGAAGCCATGGAGCATTTGGGTCCAGGAAAGGCAAGACCAGAAAGAAGATCACCATTGCTGATTGTGGACAAGTCTAATAAAAATGATTTATACTGGGAAGCGGCTGTGGCTCAATTGGTTGGGCTCCCGTTTACCATATGGGAGGCTCCGGGTTCAATTCCCAGGGCCTACTGGTGAAGGCAAAGCCAGTCTGCACAGCATGGTGAGCGAGCTGGTGCAGCAAGATGACCCAACAAAGGGAGACAAGCAGACACAGAAAAATGCATAGCAAATGGACACAATGAGCACAAGCAACAAGGGGGGGGGATAAATAAATAAATAAATAAATAAATAAATAAATAAATAAATAAAATTATTTATAACCACCAAACCATTTTGTAGCTTAGGAGCACACCCTGCCACCTCCAATCTGTTCTCAGTTCAATTATTTGGGTTCCAAGTTTTCTTCCCCCTCCAAGTCTAGCCTGACTGCAGAGTTAAGTTTATGATTATGCAATTACAAAAAAAAAAAAACACTGAACAACAACAACAAAAGAGGGAAATGAGAAGAAAAAGTAGAGAACAGAAAGGAAAAGCACCCAAATGAGAAAAATATAGAGACTTAAAGAAAAGGAAATAAAGAATTTAAAAGACATTTGAGGGGAAAAAATAACAAGGTCAAAAGAATAATAAAGGATGAACATTGGATTAGAAGTTGAGGTCAATTAATTGGTCAATGCCAATTAATGAATCTTTCCCTTGTCTGCATTATTAGCCAATACAATAATAAGTACTACATGTCTTTCTTTGAGTCAAATGACAAAATATGAGTTCTGAGCATAGAACAATGAGATCTGTTTTCCTTTGTAGTTTATAAAACTAATCTCCTTACTTTATAATCTGCTAGTTTCTGAAAACTTGAAAAAAAATAGTACTTAAAAAATGTAAATTTTCTGTTCTCTTGATGGCTTCCTGAGTTCAGTCATTGAAATTCATTTGTCCTTTCAGGTTCCTACATGACCCCATCACAGTTCATCAACATGAGATAATAGTAAGAATTCACTTCTACCAAGTAATCTTTCAAATGAAAAGTGGCTTGATAACCTTAGAGACATAACTGTAAGGCTTAATCCAGATCATTTCAGCTGGAATATTTTCTGTTCCCTTCTGCAGCACTTATCCTAAAAGAGGGCCCTCTAGGAATTTTAAGGGCTTCGTTTTAATGTGGTTATGGCATGTGAAATCATCTTAAATCTAAATTGAACGGCAATGCAATTCTACTTTGGGAAAATATGAATCTTAGAGCATTTTAAACGAAATGTAGCTTCATTAATTCATATATACACAACAACTTAAATGAGTTGCTAATGCCAAATTTATTATAAATGGATCATCTGTAATGAATCTGATTTTAATGCCAATGAATACTCTTAAGTGTTCTAAAAAAGGTTGTTCTAGAGTTTATTTGATGTAAATCACAAGTTTAGAACACATCGTCTTTACTTTTTTACTTTTATAGAAATTTTACTTTAAACCTTGAAGACTTCTTGCACCTGCTGCAAGAATTTGCCACCACACAAAGTTACAAAATAATAGTGTGGCTTTTCTCTTTCTAATTGTCATAAATTCATAAAAATAAGCATCTTACTTCTGAAGAAGCAAATTCACAGTTTGAATTTATCTTATCTTTATAAATAATCTATAGAGGAACTTTCAGTTCCTGAAAACCTAAACCTAAGCAAGGACTTTTTACGTGACTTGTGTCCTACTTGTGAAACTTATTCCAAAGTAAGCTCATAAATGTATTTTCTCAAATAATACAATCCATACTTCATTATAATATCTTTGAGTTTTGACATATCTTCGGTTAAAATGCAAAATTTCTTGTGTGGTAATCCATGTTTATTTTTAACAAAGTATTCGAATAAATGAGAAGATTTGGTGGTGGTGGGGTTAAAAATCCTCCTTACTTTGCTTTCAGAGCAGTTGAAATAGTCCCTCTGCTATGTCCTTTTTGTATTTGAACTTTCAAATAGCATATAATTCCTTGAGGGCAAGGACCATATCTGACTCACCCTTTGTATTCTCAGAACCTGGCATATAGTCGGTAGAAATCATTTCCATGCTGTCCTGTCTGGTGCCCAATTACAAATTTCTAACTGGCAAGGATCGAAAGTAAATGTTTCTGGTAGTTGCCAATGAGTCTCTGGGCTGGGCCTACTTTATTACAGAAACCCCTAAGCTCAGCTAAAAGCCCACATCTGCAAGAGCCTTTCCAGATCTTCCCAGACAGCATTAACCTTACCCTCTGCCCCACTCCTGTGACACGTTGTTTGTATTTCAAGGAAACAATTGTCATAATGTCTGTCTTGGCAGAAAGAGGCTTTTTTTCAGTTATACACCAAAATCAGGGGGGAAAGATTATTCTCTTCTGAGGTCAAAAAGAAACCAAGAGAGTATTTCGGAGTTTCCTTTTCCAGGCACACTGGCGAGGAGGGGTGCATTTGGAGCACTCAACCTGTGCTGGGTGAACTGTTTAATATCCATGCATATGGATGTATATGCATACTCACCGAACTCAGTCTCTGACTTCTCCCTACCCAGACTTTCCCTAATGGATTTCCATTTCTATTGATCAGGGACTTAGCTGCTGACTAGCAATTAGTCCTAATCAGGCAGCAGGAGTTTCCTAAGGGGACTGCCATCTAGCCTAATTGCTGGCAGCTGTGGGGCCACCAACTGCCAGGGACAGGCTGTTAACCCCCAGTATCCCAAGCTCTGCAAGACTCGTGACCTAGCAAAATTCTTCCTCATATGGAATGAGTATGGATAGATGCTTTTTCTTTATTCTGGAAAACTGCTGAGAGGCTTGGGTTACTTTTCGCCAAAGATACTTTGTGATAAAGAATGAAGTGTATAACCCTGCTCTGTAGCAGAGAATACTTCGTAGAGGAGAAATCAGAGCTGTATTTAAAAAACAAAAAGTTGTGATGGCAAATTCATAAAAATAGAATCTAATAAGCCCCCACATATGCATCATTCAATTCTCTATCCTCTTTCTGATCCATCCTCCACCTCCACCGCTACTTTTTTCTTTCTTTCTTTTTACTGGAACATTTAAAAAGCAAATCCCAGACATATCATTGCACTTAGAATTATTTGAATGTGTAATTCTAATTTAGTTAAAGACATTTTGAAAAATATGGTCATAACACCACTATTAGACCCAACAAAATAAATAGTTCCTTACTATCACCCAATGTCTAGGCATGTTCACATTTCCACAATGCCTCAAAAATTTTGGTTTGTTTGGATCAAGATCCATATACTGTATTTAGTTATGACTAAATAATTAGATGGTCATTTGTTCTTTAGAATTTTACATTCTAAACTTGGCAGATTATATCTTCATGGTATCCTTTTACATGTTCCTCTGGTCCCCATATTTTCTGTAAACTGGTAGCAAAATCTAGAAGCTTTATGAGAATGAGGTGTTTTGTTTTGTTTTGTTTCGTTTTGTTCAAGAATATTTCATAGGTATTGCTGTGAACTTTCTTTTCCTTCATTTCAGGAAGCACAAAATTTCTAAGTCATGTTAAAATTGATCAGTGAGTTCAAAGAGTGTTAGCCTAATCCATCTATTATAAAGTTCTCCATCAACATTTCACCTAATATTTTTAGCAGGTATTGATGATCAGTACCTAGAATTATTCCATTAGAGGTTAATATTGGTGATATTCTAGGTTGTTGTTTTTTTTCCATTCCTTTGGCATATATTAACTGTGATTCCTCTCTAGAGAAGAATTTTCCTCATGTTTGGAAAGGCAGGATAAATACTTAATTCTTTCCCTTATTTAAATCCAATTCATAAGTTGATTCCCTAGCAAACTCTAAATGTAGTTATTAAAAATTTTTTGTAGTATCATTATCAACTCTTGGATTTTTATATATTTGATGTGTCTCAATCCATGGCAGTTTTATTTTTGTGCTAAAATTATCCCAAGTTTAATAAGGAGGAGCCCTTTCAAACTTGCCCTATACCCTTTTGACCTGTCCTTAGTAGTCTTAGAAAATTTTCTGCTCCACTCCTGGTTGTCCAAGGCACCCGGGTTCCATTTAGTGGAACCGGACATTATGGGTGCTCATTGCTAATGGATTGTCATTGCTTCTAGTCCAATTCTTAAACTTCTTCCTGCTTGACCCAAAGGAACAAGTGTCCAAAATATGTTTTTTGAAAAAGAAAGAAAGAAACAAAAACAAAATATGCCTCTGAGATTTTTACCTCTAAACCAAGCTCCACAAATTATCTGCTCCCTCTCCTCCTGCTTCAACTTTATCCTATCAGTGAACAGAGATGGCAACTGTCATAGTTTGCCAGAGTTGCTATGACAAATACCATGCAATGGGATTTCTTAAACAACAGCCAGTTATTGGCTCATTTTGGAGGCTAGAAGTCCAAAATCAAGGCATAGGCAAGCCATGCTTTCTCCCTGAAGTCTGTAGCATTCTGGTTGCCACAGTCTTTGGGATTTCTTGGCTTGCATCTTTGCCTCCTGTCTCATGGCGATCTCTCTCTCCTTGTGTCTGCTCTTCTGGTTTTCACAGACTTCTGGCTTCTTCCTTCTCTTTATAAGGCCTCCAATAACATAGATCAAAGTCCACCCAGATTCCATTTGGCCACACCTAAATAGGATCTTAGAAGATCCTATTCATAAATAAGTTCACACCTTAACTGGTAATCCCTCTTCAAAGGGTCCTATTTACAAAAGGGTTCACACCCACAGGAATGTGGGTTAGGATTATGTCTTTTGTTAGGGTACATGATTTAATCTACCGCAGTCTGCCATCTGGCAAGCTTTGCTTCCCTAACTATATTCCCTTTAAGAATATCTATTCCAACCTACTTCCTGCTGAAAGAGTGCACTAAGGAGACAATTTTATACTAGGTGGCCCTCACTTTAGCTTATTTGGTCAAAGATGAAAATCTCAGCCAAGATGAGATGAGCCAGTTAGATTTTCTTACAAGAATTTGGAATTATGAGAAGAAAAAAAAATTGTAGACAGTTCCTAAGAGACCCAGTTGGACTTCATACAGTAGGGTTTCTTCCCCTGGATTTCTCAATAAACTATCTCTTTGCTTAAGTTCTCAGGTATGGGTTTCTGATTTTTGTCACCAAACCCTTTCTGACTGAAACAATGGGCTATTGTTGGGCACCCTCATTATGTTCTTGCACTCATGGAGCTGAAATTTTAGTGGAAAAGGCAGACAATAAGCAAAGACATTTGAGATAATTATAGATTTTGATAAGTTTCATAAATTGAAAAAATAGAGTGATATAATGATAAGTTCTGAGAAGGAAGTGCCACCTTAGAGAGTGTGGGAAAGGAGAGGCTCCAAGGAGATGGCATTTAAGCTAAGATTTGAAGGCTAAGTAACTGGCCACTAGGTATTCCCTCGGGATTTCTCATACTGAACTGCTATAATATACATTTGTACAGGTTGTACAATAGGGAGCCACTCAAGGGGACAAGTGGGAAATAAAATCCAGCCCCTGATCCACAAAGCTAAGTGTTCTGGCAGAGCTGCTTTGACCACAAGGAAGGGCACTATTCCTCTCATTCAAAGAGGGCTTATGCTTTCCAAGTCATGCATCCAGGGGGCTGTACATATCCGGAGGAGGCACGAATTTCTAATTTTCACAGAGGCTGTATAGGCTACTAGATGCTTTAGACCCATTAACATGTCAAATTAAACATCTCTGTGGTAAACTGAATTGTGCACCCCAGCAAAGACAAGTTCTTAGTCTTTATCTGCATTCCTATGGGTCTGAAAGCATTTGTAAACAGGACATTTTGAAGCTGTTATTTTTAGTTAAGGTGTGGGCAACTGAATTGGGGTGGGCTTAATGTGTACTACTGAATGCCTTATACAGAGAAGCAACCAGAAGTCAGAAGTCAGAGAAAGTCAAAGGGAGGAGCCAGAGGCAGATGTCAGAGGAACCCAGGAAAGCAGACACAAAGAGAAAGAGATTGCCATGTGATGGGAGGGGAAGATGAAAGCAACCCCAAGGATTGCAGCAAGCCAGCACCAAACTGCCACAGACTCTGGGGAAAGATAGAGACTTGCTGATGCCTTGGTTTTGGACTTCTAGCCTTCCAGACCATGAGCAAATTGTTTAAGCCAATCTTTTATGTATTATTTGTCATAGCAGCCTGGCAAACTAAGACAACTTCTGAGACCAATGACCTCATAAATCAAAGAGGATGTTGTCAGATGGGTTAGGAATACTATGTACATCTTTTGATGTTAGAGGGTTAGCAAAACTATATGTAGTGTCTAGCACATAATAGAGGCTTCTTATTGGTAGTTCTTATTTTCATGTGGAAAATATCTTACTCACCAACCAGTTTTTGTCCCAAGTCTCCCATCTTCCACAAAGCCTTCCCCAATTCTGCAGGTCATCATTGATATCTCATCTAAATGCTTAATGGTACTTTCAGGTTTTTATAATTTCCCAACTCACTTCATATCTATCTTTGTATCTATCTTCCCTCCCAAACTAGATTGAGAGCTTTTTGAGAGCAAGAATAATGTTTTCTATTCATTTTTCAATCCTCCACAATGCTGAGCACAGAGTAGCCCTCCATAAACATTTGCACTGAATTTTCACAAGTCCCCATCTGTGTCACATACTTGGTGATGACATTTCTTTCTCTACTATACATCAATCCCTCATCCAGGAACTTTTTTCAGCACCAAAGAAGCAATATCCCACAACGGATTTGTAGAGATAGAATAAAATAAAACTCTGTAATTGATTCTGTTCCAAAGAAACCATGCATTAAGGAAGAAAAAACGTGCCTATCGGAGCTGTCAGCTTCATTACCCACTCTGTAGAAAGCCATGTGGGAGGGCAGTTGAAGATTTTGTGAGAAGGAGCCAGTTAATGACCAAAACGCCAGTGTTCACACACTTAAGCCCCCACGCCCACACAATGCTCACAGAAGCCAAGCAACTGGGGAAAACTTTTTTCAGTTTCTTGTGTTTCAGAAACAATATACCACTAATGATTTCTCATATTTTCTAACTCCATATTTGAGGAAGATTGTTTCTGAGACCCAAATAAGGGGTCAATATAATAAGGTATAGACAGACTCATTTAAAACAATCTGCACACCCCCATAGCTGCTGAACACTAACTATGGAGTCCTGTGTGGTTCTTACTGGTGGGGAGAGCTCAGGAGGAGCAGATACAAGTAGTACCAGGTCCTCCACCACAGAGAGGCTTAGACACCCACACCCACCAAAGAGAAGTTCCAGACTTAACTTCTATTTGTATTTCTTCATTGAGTCTCTAATCCCATGCTTTGTCCATTTTACTATTGATTTGTTTGTATTTTTTCTCATTAATTAGATTAGTCTAGTCACAATAAGTAGGGTTGTAAGGATCAGATTACCCATCTGCTTAAGAAAAGAGGGAATTCATTAGCTCCCATGATTGGAAGTCCAGGAGTAGATCTAAACTCAGGTGCAATTGGATCCAGGAGTCCAAATAATAACTTCAAAACGTTTTCTCCATTTATTTTTCATCTCTGCCTTCTCTGCCTTTATTCCATCCTTCTGGTGTTAGGCTTTCTTTATGTAGCCAGAACACTAATGGCCACTGACAGCCTCAAATCCACATCCTTCCAGCTTTTTAAACCCGAAGATAAGTCCATTCTTCTCTAGCTCCAAACCCAAAAGTGCTGCAGAAAGACTGTAATTTGTTGACTTGGTTCACTTGTCCAGGGAATGATGGGACCAGACAATGGGGGTGCTAAACAACCAAAAACAAATGGCCTCTAGGAGTGCCCATATTACCCCTTTTAGTAAATATGTGACCTTTCTAAGCCTCAGTTTCCTTATCTGTTAAAATGAAGTGATAATAATAATGTCTTTCAATAGTAATTAGATAATTTATATAAAATGCTTAGCACAATGCTTGGCACAAATAAACCCCATGTGTTATGAATTGAATCATGTCCCCTCACAGAGACATGTTCAAGTCTTAACCCCCAATCCTGTGAATGTGAACTCATTTGTAAATAGGATCTAAGAAGTTCCTTAAGCAGCAAGTGAGGCCAAACTGAATCAAGGTGGGCCTTAATCCAATATGGCGGGTCCACAGGGAGAGGTATCTGGAGAGAGAGCCAGCTATGTGACAGAGGCGCAGGCTGTTCCAGGTTGCCTGTAAGACTCCACCAGAGCCTACAGACTTCCGAGAAAGCATGATCCTGCCCACACCTGGATTTTGGTTCTAGCCTCCAGAACTGTGAGACAATAAATTCCTGTTGTTTAAGACAACCAGTCCCTAGTGATTGTTATAGCAGGCCCACAAATAAAGACACTTTATTAGTGTTGGTTGGCCCTTGTTATTTGTATCATTATATGCTTCTCTTGGACGGTCATCTTTCAATTATGGTATCTTCCACTAAACAGAAAGGTTACATTTTTTTCAGTGACCAAATCTAAAATTCTTTTCTTTGTGGCTTCGGGAGTAGTGTCTTGCACAGTGGAGCCTTTCATACCCAAACATTAAAAAATTATTCTCCTAGATTTTTTTTCTGGTAATTTTGTAGTTTTGTTTTTAATATTTAAATCTTTAGTTCACCTTCTATGAATTTGAAATTTAATCTTTATCAAATGATAAATTACTACTATGAACTGACTTTCTAGAATTTACTCTGTTTCATTCTTTATTCCTATGCCAGTTTTAATTGTTTTAGATTCAAAATAAATGTTGAGAGAGAGGCGGAAGATGGCGTCAGTTTGGGTGGGCACTCACCGTTTCTCTCACGGAGGACGGCTGAATGGGGACAGGATCCTGCCCAGGTGGTCTGTTCTGGGAGCCTGCAGAGCGAGAACCTTGTGGACATCAATCTTGAGGGAGCTGGACAGCGAGGTGGACTGCTCAATATAAAATCGTGAGTTTTTTCCCCCACCTGAAAATCATGGATGCAGACGGCTAAGCCCCACCCTCCTGGCAACCCAGTGAAAGGGAGCACTCTCCTAGAGTGGGAGGGTCCTGGAAAAGGGTGAGAGGTGTTTTTTTTCTGTTGGTTTGGCTGCCTGGACCCCCTTGCAGCTTTTTGGGAGCAACCAGCTGGCTAGAAGTGGTGCCAGGCTGAGGGGAGAGGCAAATCTGCTGAGGAAGCCTGATTTACCTAAGGGCCATGAGACACAGAGGCTTGGCTTGGGAGGGGGTGGAGCCAGCCAATTTTATAGTTCCGTGCTGAGGATCAGAGTCTCAGCTCCCCTGGGGGGGTCAGGCATTGGGAAGTGTTTGATAAGTTTCCACGAGCCTATTTAGGGTCCCCTCGGCAGAGGGGTGGTCCAGAAGAGGACTTCTTTTGGGTCCCTTAGTTCTTCAAAAAAAATTTTTTTTTAACTTAATTTAATCACTAAAATCTGCCTCAAAACCTGCAGAGAGAAGGCTGCAGGGTAATTGATTGATGAATGCAGGCTGAGAGGCTCCACAAGGGCCCAAGAAGGAATGCTGTTTTTCCTTAGCTTTGTTTGCATGCTTGTGTGTTTGTTTGGTTTTTCTTTGTTTGTTTGTTTCTTGCTTTTCTTTCCTCATTTCCTCCTCACCCCTCCCCCCACTTTTTAAAAAAAAATTAGGTGCTGCTAGCTTGTTTCTTCTTTGCTGTGCTTCTTCTTCCTTGATTTTCCATTCTCTGTGTACAGTGATTTTGTCTACCAACACTATCTCTTTTCCTTCCTTCATCTTTCCACCTTCTGCTTTCTGTTGTGGTTCTTACATTCCACCATTTTTCATTAGTCCTCAACTTCACGGGTGTCGATTTCTATCTTGTCTATTCTGTTATCTCTTTTTAATTATCATTAACTTTTTCCTTTCAGCCCTTTCTTTACTCTTTCCCTCTCTCCTCATCATTCTGGACTTTTAAATCATTCTATATATTTTTCTCTCTTGGTTCCCCATTCCACTGTAAGTACTCCACTTTTTTCCCCCCTATACTCTATACTGCCTACATGAGTAAAATATTCATTTTACTAAGTCTAGTATGGCCCATCTTCTAACTTTTATCAATATTACTATTATCCTTTTTCCTTTCTTACCTCTTTCAATTCCTCTGGCCCTAATCTTTTTCCTTCAGGGGAACATAGAAAAAAGCAAGGAAATACAAGAAGAACAAAGTGTCAAAGAGAAAACTTAAAACACACACAGAACCACCAGCTAAATAAAACTCTAGAGGAGAGAGAGAAACTAACAACTGAATAAATCCATCAAGATAAAATGATGACGAGATGGCAACAAAAAATTACAAACCATACTGAGAAGCAGGAAGACATGGACCATTCTAATAATCAAACTAAAAACCAGGAAGAAATGCAGAACATTGAACAACTAATCAAAGCTGTCCAAACAAATATCATGGACCAACTTAATGAAGTGAAGGAAGAGATTAAGGATATTAAGAAGACACTGGGAGAACATAATGAAGAAATTGTAAACATACATAAAAAGATAACCGATATGATGGTGATGAATGGTACAATCCAAGAAATCAAAAAGACACTGGATTCACATAACAGCAGATTTGAACAGGCAGAAGAAAGAAATAGTGATGTGGAAGACAATACATTTGAAATCAAACAGATAGTAGAACAGATAGATAAAAAGATAGGAAAAATTCAGCAGGGACTTAGGGATTTAACTGACAACACAAAATGCACAAACATGTGCATTACAGGCATTCCAGAAGGAGAAGAGAAGGGAAAGGGAACAGAAGAAGTGTTGAAGGAAATAATGGCTGAAAACTTCCCAAACCTATTGAGGGAGATAGATGTACATGTCCAGGAATCACAGTGCACCACAAACAGTATAAATCCCAACAGGCCTACTCCAAGACATATAATTATCAAAATGTCCAATGCTCAAGACAAAGAGAAAACACTCAAGGCAGCAAGAGAAAAGAGAACCATTGAATGCAAGGGAAGCACAATAAGATTAAGTGCTGATTTCTCATCTGAAACCATGGAGACAAGAAGACAGTGGTATGACATAGTCAAGGTACTAAAAGAAAAAAACTTCCAGCCACGAATTCTCTATCCAGTAAAGATGGCATTCAAAAATGATGGAGAGTTCAAAATAGTCACAGATAAACAGAAATTAAGAGAATATGTCTGCACTTCAATAAATACTAAAGAAAGTTCTACAGGTTGAAAGGAAAAAACAGGAGAGAGAGAGTTGGAGGAGAGTGTAAGAACAACTAAATAGACAAAAAGAGAAATAAAAACAACATATGACATACATAAATCCAAAGAAAATATGGCTGATGTAAGAAATTCATTGAGAGTAATAACACTAAATGTTAATGGATTAAACTCACCCATCAAGAGACAAAGATTGGCAGAATGGATAAGGAAATATGAACCATCTATATGTTGTCTACAAGAAACCCACCTTAGACCCAGAGATTCAAGGAGGCTGAAAGAGAACGGCTGGAAAGCAATTTTACAGGCAACCAATAACCCAAAAAGGGCAGGAGTAGTATCCTAATATCAGACAAAATAGACTTTAAATGTAAAACTATTGTAAGAGACAAAGATGGACACTATATATTAGTAAAAGGGGTAATCTTCCAAGAACAGAGAACAATCATAAATATTTATGCACCTAATCAGAGTGCCTCAAAATACATGAGGCAAACACTGGAAAAACTAAGTGGAGAAATAAATGCCTCTATACTTATAGTGGGGGACTTTAATACACCATTATCACCACTAGACAGAGCATCTAGACAGAGAATCAATAAAGAAACAAAGACCTTGAATAATACATTAGAGGACCTGGACCTAATAGACATATACAGAATGCTACACCCAAATACAGCGGAATATACATTCTTCTCGAGTGCACATGGATCATACTCCAAGATAGACCAGATGCTAGGCCACAGAACAACTCTCAATGAATTCAGAAAGATTAAGATTATACAAAGTAATTTCTCTGACCACAATGGAATGAAATTGGAAATCACTAAGGGCTAAAGAACCAGATTAGGCACAAATATATGGAAGTTAAACAACACACTCTTAGACAAACAGTGGGTCAAGGAGAAAATCTCAAAAGAAATCAGTAACTACCTCAAATCGAATGAAAATGACAACACAACATATCAAAACCTATGGGATACAGCCATAGCTGTACTGAGAGGGAAATTCATAGCCATAAATGCATATATTAAAAAAGAAGAAAGAGGTAAAATTAAAGACCTAATTGCACACCTGGACAAATTGGAAAAACAACAACAAACTAACCCCAAAGGAAGTAGAAAGAAAGAAAGAACAAAGATTAGAGCAGAACTAAATGAAATAGAAAATAAGAAAACACTAGAAAAATAAACAAAACCAAAAGCTGGTTCTTTGAGAAGATCAATAAAATTGACAAACCCTTAGCCAAACTAACAAAGAAAAAGAGAGATCAGATGCAAATACACAAAATAAAGAATGAAGAAGGGGATATCACTACTGACCCCACCAAAATAAAGAGTATCACAGGAAGATACTTTGAAAAATTATATGCCAACAAGAATGATAATTTAGAGGAAATGGACAAATTCCTAGAAACTCACAAACAGCCTACATTGATGAAAGAAGAAATTGATGAACTCAACAGTCAATTACAAGTAAAGAGATAGACTCAGTTATCAAAAACCTCCCAACTAAGAAGAGCCCAGGACCAGATGGCTTCACAGGTAAATTCTACCAAACATTCCAGAAAGAGCTAACACCAATTCTGCTTAAGCTCTTCCAAAAAATAGAAGTAGAAGGAACATTGCCTAACTCATTCTATGATGCCAGCATTACCCTAATACCAAAGCCAAACAAAGACACCGCAAGAAAGGAAAATTACAGACCAATTTCTCTAATGAACCTAGATGCTAAAATCCTCAACAAAATGCTTGCTAATCACATTCAACAACATATTGAAAGAATTATACACCATAACCAAGTAGGATTCATCCTGGATATGCAAGGATGGTTCAACATAAGAAAATCAACAAATGTAATACACTACATAAACAGATGGAAAGAAAAAAATCACATGATCATCTCTATAGATGCAGAAAAAAGCATGCGACAAAATACAGCACCCTTTCCTGATAAAAACACTGCAAAAGAAAGGAATAGAAGGAAACTTTCTGAATATTATAAAGGGTATAGATGAAAAACCCATAGCTAACATCATCTTCAATGGTGAAATCCTAAAAGCCTTCCCTCTGAGATCAGGAACAAGACAAGGATGCCCACTATCACTGCTCCTATTTAACTTTGTCTTAGAAGTACTTGCTCAAGCACTGAGGTAAGAAAAAGATATAAAAAGCATCCAAATTGGAAAAGAAGAAGTAAAAATTTCATTATTTGCAGATGACATGATCCTATACATAGAAAGCCCTGAGAAATATACAATAAAGCTTCTAAAACATATAAAGGAGTTCAGTACCATTGCAGACTATAAGATCAGTAGCATTTCTGTACACCAATAATGAGCAATCTAAGGAGGAAATCAAGAAAAAAATACCATTTACAATAGTAACTAAAAGAATCAAATACGTAGGAATAAATTTAACTAAAGATGTAAAGGACTTATATACAGAAAACTACACAATGCTGTTAAAGGAAATCAAAGAAGACTTAAATAAATGGAAGAATATTCCCTGTTCATGTATAGAAAGACTAAACATCATCGTCTATCCTACCCAAACTAATCTACAGTTTTAATACAATCCCAATAAAAATCAACATTGTATTTTTAAAGGAATTGGAAAAACTAACTACAAAATTTACTTGGAAGGGTAGGAGGCCCCGAATCACCAAAGACATATTGAAAAAGAAAAATGAAGTTGGAGGTATCACACTACCTGACTTTAAAATATACTACAAAGTTACAGTGGTGAAACAAGGACACATTAACCAATGGAACCGAATTGAGAGTCCTGATATAAATCCTCGCATATACAGTCATCTGATATTCAAGAAGGCCACCAATCCCACTCAGTTGGGAGAGAATGGCCTCTTCAACAAGTGGTACATGGAGAACTGGATATCCATATCCAAAAGAATAAACACCATCTCACACCTTATACGAAAATCAACTCAAGATGGATCAAAGATTTAAATATAACAGTCAAGACCATAAAGACCTTGGAAGATAATGTAGGGAAGCATCTAAAGGACCTTGTAATAGGAAATGGTTTCATGAACTTCACACCCAAAACAAGAGCAGCAAAAGAAAAAATAGATAAATGGGATCTCCTCAAAATTAAAAACTTTTGCACCTCAAAGGATGTTATCAAGAAAATAAAAAGGCAGCCTACCCAATGGGAGAAAATATTTGGCAACCATATATCTGATAGGAGCCTAATATCCTGCATATATAAAGAAATCCTACAACTCAAAAATAAAAAGACTAACAACCCATTTTAAAAATGGGCAAGTGACCTGAAAAGACACTTCTCCAAGGAAGAAATACAAATGGCTAAAAAGCACATGAAAAAATGCACGACATCTCTAGTTATTAGAGAAATGCAAATTAAAACTACATTGAGATACCATCTCATACCCATTAGAATGGTGGCTATTAAAAAAACAACAGACTATAAGTGTTGGAGAGAATGTGGAGGAATGGGAACCCTCATCCACTGCTGGTGGGATTGTGGAATGGTCCAGCCACTGTGGAGGACAGTTTGGCGGTTCCTCAAAAAACTAACTATAGACCTTCCATATGATCCAGCGATTCCACTGCTAAGTATATACCCAGAAGAACTGAAAGCAAAGACACGAACAGATATATGCACACCAATGTTCATAACGGCATTGTTCACTATTGCCAAAAGTTGGAATCAACCCAGGTGCCCATCAACAGAAGAATGGATAAAAAAAATGTGGTACATACATACAATGGAATGTTACTCAGCTGTAAGAAGGAATAAAGTGCTAACACATGGGATAACATGGATGAATCTGGAAGACTTTATGCTGAGTGAAGCAAGCCAGGCACTCTGAAGGATGAACAGTACATGACCTCACTGATATGAATTAAGGAAATTGAGCAGTCTCTGAGAACTATTGTCTGAAAGATAGGTGTACAAGAAAGAGAAAGAAAAGAGAGAGTTGTGAGCCATCACCCATATGGACGTAACCTATGGTAAAGTGACAGAGTGTAGTTGTGTATTGAAGGGATAGGACAGGAGGGTAGTGACATATTGGGTTGGGTAGTGCAAGGTTGACAGGTAGGTAGATTGGGAAGGGTGGGTTAGAATACCCAGGATACTGAGGAGAGAGCAGAAATAGAAAGGTGGACATCTCAGTGTGTCATGACCTCTTGTTGCATGTAACTATGAATCTTGTCATCCAATGAGTCAAGCCAGGGGGTCATCATGGACCCCGGTGGGATGGGGAGGAAGGAACAGAATAGATCAAACGGGGTATTTAGTGGTCAGTGGAAATGTTTTTCATTACCTTAGAGTGATGGATACAGGACATGGTAAATATCATCAAAATTTATAAAAGTGTACTATCTAAAATGTAAACCATACTGTAAACCATTAACAATGTTTAGTAACTATATTTCACTCTCTGTATATCAGTTATAACAATGCTACCATCCACATACAAAAAGGTTTTAATATGGGGTGAGGAAAGGGGGAGGAGGTTGGGTATATGAGAGTGTCTTGTATTCGGTGTATGACTTTGCCGTGACCTAAAACTTCTTTGAAAATTAAATGTAAAATAGTGAGACACTGGGGAGTGAGAGGGGGAAAGTGCCATAGTACAGACTGGACACCAGATATTGCAGTGATAAAAGGCAAAATGTCAAAAAAAATTTTTTTTTAATTTTTAAAAATTTTTTTTCTCATTTTTTGAATGATCCAATCCTTTCGTTTTATTTTAGTTTTAGTTTTTTTTTTTTTTTTAAGTTTTCATGTATTTTATCTCTTACATTTAAACATCATTATTATTTCATTTTCCTATTAATTGTGTTTGGCTATTGTATTGACTTCATCTTTAAAGAAGCTTTGTATCACAGAAGGGTTACAACTGGGGTGGAAGAGGATCATTGATGGGGAGTATCAGGGATGGGAGGTGCACAGGAGGAAGTTCACCTGAACATACATAAAAGGTATATAAAATTGTTCAGATGCTCACAGGGCATGGTCACAGTGGGTAGAGAACCACTCAATAAATGAAAGAATACTGAATTCCCATCCTGGAGAGCTCTGCCATATTCTCCAAGGGAGTAGCAACAGTCCCCCAAGTATAGGGGCAGTGTCTGGCAAAGGAGGATAATCCACTGATGGGCTCTTGTTATTGATGACTAGCCTTATGAGTCTTTGCTCTTGAAATTGAAACTTAGCCTATTGTTATAGGGTGCCTAAGGATTGACTCGTGAGAGCCTCCTTGTTGCTCAAATGTGGCCTTTCTCTAAGCCAAACTGAGCATATGAATGCATTACCTTCCTCCCAGAGAGGGACATGACTCCTGGGAATGAGCCTCCCTGGCAATGAGGGATTACTAACAAGTGCCAACGGGCAATACAACTGGAAAAAGACCTTGAATAAAAGGCGGAAAAGGTAAAGACAAATGTGTTCATATGGCTAAGAATCGGTAGGTCAACCCAGAAGTAACGCTTATGCACATCTCAATAGGACCTCATAGGCTTCCAATGTGGATACACCCCAAACAGAGGGCTCTTGAGACACCCAGTCCTATATCAGGGTGGATAGGCCCAGAGTTTTGCGCCTTATCAATGGGCCCTACTTTGGAATCCTTGCTCCTGAGAGTGACAGAGTTGGACCCAAATATGTCTTCCTTGCACATGATCCATCTGTTCCTTCTATTCAAACCTATATGTGGTGCCGGAGTTTGTAGGTGTACTTCCAGAGACCAGAGTCTTTGGGCTGTTCGTGTGCCAGCTGGGCCCAGAATCTCAGTGGAGCTGCAACTACTACTCTACAGCTCAATGGACTCACCCTGGACACCTGGTGAGGAGATGATGATGGACAACGGCCATACCAGGGAATGGAGAGAGTCTGCAGCTGCAGGCAGGATAATCCCATCCATCTATCCATGAGATATAAGCCCCCTCTCACTTGGAGGTGGAGTGGACATCACCAACCCAGACTCCTTAGGATTGGGGGAAGAGCTATGGACTAGAGTGGACTTACTGGTATTCTGTTATAGACATATTGTGATTCAAGCAGTGGAAGAAATTACAACATTAATGTGGAGCCAGTGGCCACCGGATGCTTTAGGGGCAGGGAGAGGGAAAAGCAGTTGTAATACAGAGGCTTTTTCGGGACTTGGGAATTATCCTGAGTGACCTTGCAATGACAGATATAGGCCATTTTACATCAGCATATACCATGCAGATCTGTATGGGAGAGAGTGTGGTCTACAATGTGAACTATGGTCCATGCTTAGTGGCAAAGCCCCAGGATGTGTATATCCATTGCAGGTGATGTGCCACACTGATGAAGGATGTTTATGTGGGAGGTTGTGGGAGGAGTGGGAGGTGGGGCATATGGGAATCCCTACAATTTTTGTGTAACATTTATGTAATCTAAGTATCATTTAAAAAAATTATTATATAAAAAATAAATAAATAAAATAAAATAAATGATATTTCAGAGGTAAGTTTCCCCCCCCGACCATCATTCTTTTTTTTTTTTTTTTAACCAGGAGCTCCCAGGGCTCGAACCCAGGTCCCTCCATATGGGAGACAGACGCCCAACCATTTGAGCCATATCCGCCCCTCTTTTTTAAAAATATCTCTGGCTCTTCTCCCACACTCTTCAAAATAAACCTTAGAATCAACTTACGCATAAATAATTAAAAACCCATTAGGATTTTATTTAAAATTGCATTAAATTTATAGATCATTTTGGAAAGAATTAGCATCTTCATAATAATTTCTCTTCCTGTCTAATAGCCAAAGTAATTCTCCATTTATTCAGATATTCTTCATGTTCCTGAGTTAGTTTTAGAGATTCCCTTTGTAGGAAATATAAGCACACACATTTATTGTTGTTTTTTTTTCCTAAATATTTTCTTTTCTGTGGTTTTGTTTTGTTTTGTTTTGGGTTTTTTTTACCTATTGAATACAATTCTTTTTTTCATTAAAACTTCTAATTTATTTAATGTATTGTGGTTATTGCCATTGCTATCATTTTTGTGTTTTACTTATAACTGGTTATCCTACTGTGCTTTTTGTATCTGAAAGTTTCTCAGTTGATTCTCATAGATTTTGTAGGTAGCCAGGCAATCATATTATCTTTAAATAATAAGTTTTCACTTCCATTTATAAATTTAGTTTGCTTTTCTTATTTTATCACCTTGGCTGGGTCTACAATAAAATATTGACTAGTAGTACTGATACTCAGCATCCTTGCCTCATGGTCTTTCACCTTTAAGTATGACATTGAGTGTTAATTTATTTATTAAGTTGAAGGAGTTTCCTTCTATTCCTAGATTACTAAATGTTTTGAAGGACTGGTTGTTGAATTTTATTAAATGCTTCTTTAGCATCTATTGAAATAATTATGTTTTTTCTGCTTTTATCTATTAATATAGTGAATTATATTAGTTGATTTCATAATATATCTCTGCACACTATTCTTTTAATTGACTGCTAGATTTGATTTGCTAGTATTTATTTAGCATTTTTGCATCTATTTTTATAATTTTCCTTTGTTGGTGTCTTTGCCTAATTTTATCAAGATTATGCTAGCTTTGTAGAATTGAGAATCTTTGCATATTTTTTCTAGTCTTTGGAACAGCTGAATACAAAAAAAAAAAAATTATATCATCCACAACTAGAGAAAGATCTCATAGAATTTACTTATTATGACATCTACTTAACTTGGAGTATTCTGTGACTACACTTTCAATTTTTTCTATACTTACTGGTTTATTCATGTTTTCCTAAAAAGTCATTTCCAAATAATCATGTCTGTATTTTCAAATTTATTGATACAAAGTTGCAATAGATTTCTTTTACCTATTTCTTATTTATTGATCTCTTAATTTTTTTAAGAACTTAACTTATTTCACTATTTTTAGTTGGCTTGTCAAATTCTCCTAGATGTCAGAAAAAAAATCTCTAGGTTTTAACTTCATGATTTTAAAGCTATGTTGCTCAATGAGTAAAGAATCACTATTCTAGCTTAATAAATTCTCTTTTGTCAATATAAATATCTGTTTTAGTCCCATTAATGCTTTTGACTTGACTGTTGCAAGTCCTGTTTTCTTTATTATTTTTTCTTGTCTTTTCCATCCATGTATTTTCAACACATCTATGAAATTTTGTTAGATGTGCTTCTTGTAAAAAGCATATCACTTTTTTTTTTTAGGAGGTACCAGGGATTGAAACCAGGACCTCGTACATGAGAAGCAGGCACTCAACCACTGAGCTACAACCACTCCCCATAACTTTTTTAAAAGCAATCTGAGTTTCTTTGTATTTTATTAATGGAATTTGGTCTGTTTGAATTTATGATGATACTTCATATGGCTGGTCTAATTTTCTATTTATCTTGATTTTTGTAGTTTTGCTTTAACCCTTCTACTTTTGTTAACTTGGTCTAATTTTCTTTAATCCTTCCCCACCTCAATTTAGTAATTCCACCTCATTTTGCTACTCTACTAAGTATATTGGTTTTACTTGCTTTTTGTAGCTATCCAGAAGAACATTATATACCAATTAAGTACTTTAAAAATTCTCTTGATTATAATAACTACAATAGCAACTGCATCCACAAAATCATCCAAATCTTCAACATCTTCTTTACTTCTCTGGCATCAAGTGTAGGTTACTGTAAAGTTTAAAATTCAGTTCATAATTTTAAAGTTCTCCAAATTGATTTTCTCCTCTTGATTCCCTCTCTGCCCACTCACTTGAACTCTGCTATCTTGCTTGATCCCTTCTTCCCACATACTGCCCATAAAATTCTATATTTGGATGCAATTCTTTAAACTGAAATTCTTTTATCATCTATATTATCATCCAGGTCATTCTACTGCTGACATAGTCTCTATCCACTTAGATTTGCAAGTGGAAAGCATAAAAGTAGATTTAAAAATCCATTTGTTCAACTAATACTGTGCTTAATGAGCACATAGTTTGGCCAAGTACTGTTCTAGATAGTGGGGTATCTTATCAGTGAATAAGATAAGGTGAGGTACCCAGAAAATAACATGTAGATAAACAATTATATAATATAACAGTTGTTGACAAGTGCTATCAGGAAAAATAAAGCAAAGAGAAGTGATAGGTGATGATAGAGTTCTATTTTAGATAAGGTGGTAAGGGAAGGCATCTCCAAGGAGGTGACCTTTGAGCAGAGTTCTAATCTGAGCAGTGAGGAAGGGAGTCTTGCAAATATGTGGGAAGAAAGTCTTGCAAATATCTGAGGAAAGAGCCTTCTAAGGAAAGGAAGCAACAAATGCAAAGGCTCTCGAGTAGAAGATATCCTAGCATGCTCCAGGAACAGCAGGGTCTTTGTAAGGCTGGGCCTAGTGAGTGAAAGGGAGAATAATGGGAGGTGATTTCAGTGAGGAGTCAGGAGATAGGGCATGTAAGACCTTGGAAGCTATGGGAAGGATTTAAGATTTTACTTTAAATGTGATCAGAAGTCAATGGAGGATTTTGTCCTGGGCAATGATACTATCTGGCTCACATTTTAGAAGCATAATTCTGGCTGTTCTGTAGCAAATAGATTGTCAGGGTCATGAGTGGAAACAGGGAAACAAGTTAGGAAGCAATTTTTGTAGATTTTATGAGTGGTATCGGATGCTTAGGTGGTAGCAGTGGAGAATATGAGAAATGATATAATATAGCATATATTTTTAATGTCTTGCTAATGGTTTTGATGTAGAATGTGAGAAAAGGAGACATGAGCCAATGATGACTCTAAAGTTTTGACCTGAGTAAATAATGATGGCATTTCTGAAAACAGGAGTACTAGAAGAGATACAAGTTTGGGGATGCTGTGAACAGGAGTTAAGTTTTGGCTATGCTATAGTTAAAATACCTACCAAATGTCAAAACTGCGAAAATCTGAATAAAGCATGGACTTCAGTTAATAATTTATTAATAGTTTTTCATAAATTGTGACAAATGTAGCACACTGATGTAAGAGGTTAATAACAAGGGAAACTAGTTGTGGAGTATGTGAGAGCTCTCTCTACTATGTTTGCAATCTTTCTATAAATGTAAAGCTCTTCAATAAAGTTTCTTTTAAAAATATCTACTAAACCACAAGAGATCTCAAGTAGATAATTAGATATGGAGTCTGAAATTCAGGGGAAAGCTTTGGGTTATAGGTATGGGTTTTCGGAATCATCAGCAAATAGATAGTATTTAAAACCATGGGACTGGACAAGATCACCTAAAGAGTGAATGTAAACAGTGAAGCAACGAGGCTCAAAGATCAAGCTTTCCAGCTTGTGAAGGTCAGGGGAAACAGAAGGATACAGTAATGGAGATTGAGAAGAATTTGGCCATTGACATAAAAGGAAAACCGAGATTTGACAGAAACTAAGGGAAGATAGTGATTCAAGAAAGAGGGAGTTATCAGTTAAGTCAAACAACCCTGAGAGATGGAGTCAGATTCTCATCTAGACATTCTTTCCTGGTCTTGGCAAATGCAGACCATTAGTGACCTTGATGACAGAATGACAGGAAAGGAAGGGGAAACATCAAATATAGACTACCTTTTTAATAGGGGTATGGTAGGATAGATATTGTGCCACTCTTCAAGGACCGTATATTTTTTCCTCAAGGAAATTTCTTTGTGAGCAAAGGACTTATCAAAAGAAATGAACAATAAATTATAATACTTCTTGAGCTCTCACTAACTTTATTACTCATCTGGACATCAATCACATATTGCTATGCTACATTTTTGGTACTGTTTATTGCATGTTATATAATATTCATACTATGAGTCTTTCATGTGTTGTTTACTTATATCCACAAAACTGGTGAAAGCTCCCTGAGAACAGCAGATTTCAACACAAAAACTTTGTATCCCACATTGTACCAAACAGTGTGCCTTACATGCATATACAATATACATAATTAATTCAGTAGCAAATATTTATTGAACGCCTGTATGTACAGCATTGTATTAAATGATCCAGAAACCTAGGTGTAAAATACTGTCCCTGCCTTCTAGAACTTACAATATAGTTAAGGAAACAATACATACACATATAAAGGTAAATAACATAAACATCATATGCAAAACTATATGACAAATGAGTGTTATATGTTGGAGGTTCTCTTAAAAAGAATTACCCAGTGGAGCTGGTGTAGCTCAGTGGTTGAGCACCTGCTTCACATGTACGAGGTTCAATCCCCTATAACTCCTAAGAAAAATAAAATAAAATAAAATATTAAAAAAAGAATTACCCAAATGGATGTAGGGTGATCTTCCTCTGGGAAACCAGCCTATAGAGTTCTGAATTCAGCATTCCTTGACCTTTCCAATAGTTTTTAGTCCCTTTTATCTTAATTTCTTTGTGATTTGGGAACCATAGGAGCTGGCATCATTGAGATTTAGTAATACTGTTGTTTATTTAGATTCTAGGAATATGATATCAATGCAACAAGATGCTAAGAATACCTGAATATATCTGGGGACTTTCTCAGTGCTAATGGGTAGATGATTTATGTTATAAGGTCTCAATATGCCAAGAGCTGAAAAGATAAAGGTGATAAGATAAACCCTTAATGACAGACCACTTTAAACTGAATGTAAAATTACTATTTGCACATTGCTTTCTCTGGTCTCTCTTTTTAATGCTTCTCCTGCTTATTATAGGATGTGATTTATCATGCTGATAGAACAAGGAAATAGGGGAGGAGGTGTGGTGCTCACTTCAGATAAACCATTTGAGCTGAGTTTCAGAAGTCTTCTCATTCTCTGCTCCCAGGATTCATAAGTCAATAAAATTTTCTATGATTCCAATTGCCAAATTGGTCTCAATACTAATCAAGGAACACTCTGCTACTGAAAAGATCCCAGTAGCTCATATAAGAGGCTTTTTAAAAATACTCAGGTCCAAGTCCTACCACCAGATATTCAGATTCAGAAGGTCCAAGATGGGACCCAGAAATAAATAATTTGAAAAATTTCTCCAGGGGATGCTAATGTGTTCCTCTGGTATAGAACTAATCTATAGTTTCTCAAAAATTTTAACAATATACCATTATGTTCCAGATTAGCCCAGAATGGGAAACCCTGGATCAGAGCCAACCAAGTTGCTGTTTATAATGGAACATTAGAAATGATTCCCATGGTGAAGGAGAGGCATGCCACAAGTCTTCTCAGTAAAGCTTCTCACTTTCCTCTAAATTTAACCCTTTTCTCCCAAGGGATATGTATCAGGAAACAGAGATTTAATAATGGGTTCCTGATGAATGTAGAAATAAAATGTATGACAATAGCATAAAG
The DNA here is from genome assembly GCA_026826555.1 of Tolypeutes matacus. Lineage (NCBI taxonomy): Eukaryota > Metazoa > Chordata > Mammalia > Cingulata > Chlamyphoridae > Tolypeutes > Tolypeutes matacus. Next base: position 33,059,936 of record JAKSZT010000049.1, read on the forward strand.
ATCAGGATAGGGAAGTAGATGGAATTACTCTTATTTAAGATTCTTATATTTGTAATAAGTTAAAGATGTATATTATAATACCTAAAATAATTACTAAAACAATGAATAGCTGAAAATCAATAGAGAAAATACAATGAATTACTAAAAAAAAGTATTTCCTTAGCCCAAAAGATGGCAGGGAGTAAGTAAAAGGAGAACAAAAATAGGATGAATAGACAACAAATAATAAAATGGTAGCCTCAAGTTCAATGAAATTAATAATTGCATTACATGTAAATAGACACAATATTCTAATTAAAAGGCAGAGATTATCATGATGGATAAAAAAGCAAAGCCTAAATATAAACCATTTATAAGAGATGCACTTTAAATTGACAATACAGATGGGTTGAAGTAAAAGGATGGAACAAATATACCATAAAAACAATAAGCATATGAAAACTTGTGTCACTATATTGATATCAAATTAGGCTTTAAGTCAAAGAGTATTAACAGCAATAAAGAAGGACGTTTAATAATGATAAAAGGGTAAATTCATCAGGAAGACATAACACTCTTAAAAATGAGTACACCAAATAATAGACAATCAATACACATGAAGCAAAAACTTGCAGCAGTAGGTGTCAAAATAGGCAAATCCACAGTTATAGCCTGGCCTTTTTTTTTTTTTTTTTTAGATAAAGGGACCAGGGATTGAACCCAGGACCTTGTATGTGGGAAGCTGGTACTCAACCACTGAGACACATCAGTTCCCCTGAGTTGGTTTTCTCATTTGTTTGCTTGTTGTTTGTTGTTGTTTTTAAGAGGCACCAGGAACTGAACCTGGGACCACCCATGTGGGAATCAGGCACTCAACCACTTGAGGCACATCTGCTCCCATAGTTGACATTTTAATACCCCTCTCTCATTAATTGATAAACCCAGTAGACAAAAATTCAGTAAAGATGCAAAAGATATGAACAAAATATTAGCCAATTAGACCTAACTGACATGAATAGGGCCCTATACCCAATATATGCACAATGCACATTCATTTCAAGTACAAAAGGAACTTTCACCAAAATTGACAATATTCTGGGTCATAAAAAAGTCTCAATAAATTTCAAAAGTTTGAAATCTTGCAGAGTATGTTGTCTGACCACAATTAAAATCAATAACAATAAGTTATTTAGAAAAATCTTCAAATATTTGAAAACTAAACAATGTACTTTATTTTAATATATAAATCAATTACAAGTAAATGCCATTCTGAATCTAACCAACCAATTTTTGTAAGTTGATTTTTAAGTTAATTAGGCAAAGGGGTAGCACCATGTTCTGCTCTTACATCCTGGAATGCTGAAGCTAGGCAGAGTTGAAATAGATTTTGCTATTGAAGTCAAATAAGCATTTTGTCTGCTTCAAACATCTCAGGGGATTTCTTTCTCTCAATTCAGGAAGGAAAGCAGAAATGTAGAGAAGAAGAAAGGAAAGAAGGAATAAACGAAAGTAGACAGGCAAGCAATCTATTAACAATTCAAGCCAATATGAAAAGTAGATCAAGGGGAGCTGATGTGGCTAAAGCAGTTGAAAGCCTGCCTCCCACATGGGAGGTCTCAGGTTCAGTTTCTAGTGCCTCCTAAAGAAAAAAAAAAGCAGACAATGAGCAAAAAACAACGCACAAACCAGCAAGATGGTGGCAGAATAAGGAACCTCTTCTACGTGATGCACTTACACCCATCTCAGGACTCTTCATTGATAAATCTTCGTAATCTTTCTCAACCCAGTACATCAGGCAGGCAATAACTATCTTTGTTGGTGCACAAGATGAAATTCATTTGCACTCCTTTCTCAGTGGCCTCAGTTTTCTTATTAGAAATGGTAAAAATAAATCATGAGGACAACCAGCAAGATGGCAGCAGAGTAAGGAACCCCTAGAGTCAGCTCATGCTTCAAGGCAGTTAGTAATCACCCAGAGCTATCTAAGTACCTATTTGGGGTCTCCAGGAGACAGAAAGAGCATCCTGCAACATCATTGAAAGAATGGAAGGAAGAGAATTCCCATTTGCAGAGAAGATTTGTAAGTAGAGTACTCCATGCTGCAGAGGCTGGTGCCTATCCTCTGTCGGTGGCACAAGCTGCCTCAGGAGCTATTCCATGGCTGAAATTGGAAGCCCCACCTCCAAAAAATGGGGGAGAAAGAGATGGTTGGGCACCAACTCCAGCTACTGATTAGTAAATTCAGCAGGCTAAATTATAATCTTAAGAACGGTTAAGTTTGAATCTGTCCAAGTCAGAAATAGGCTGGTTCCCACCATTTTAACTCTGCTGCTAGCATGAGGGGAAGCAAGGTGGACTGAAAATCACAGTGCTAGTAGGAACCACCTTCTTTCCATCCAGATTGGATTGCAGCTCTAGCCTACGCCCCAATCCCACCTCTGGCAGGGAGAAAGCTGGGGGGACCTGCGCCAGCCTCTCCAGGAAAATACAGGCCATGCCAAGGAGGCTGGTGATCATCCTACTCTGGTGGCATAAGCTGCCTCAGAAGCTTTGCTGTAACTGGAATTGGAAGCTCCATTTCCCAAAAACAGGGGAGGAAGAGACAGTTGGCCACTTGCTTCAACTACTGATTAGTAAATTAAGCTGGCTAAAGGATAACCCTAAGAACAACTAAAGTTTGAACCTGTTCAAGTCAGAAAGAGGCCAGTAGCCACCATTTTGACTGCCCCTGGCATGAGGGGAAGCCGGGCTGATTGAAAATCACAGTGATGGTAGAGACTGGTTTCTTTCACCCAGATTGGCCTGCATCCCTAGCCTAGGCTTCAGCTCCACCACTGGCAGGGAGGAAGCTGGCAGGACCTGCACCAGCCTCTCTGGGTATCTGCAGGTACATTCAGCTGGCACAGACTGAGTAGTCAGAAGTCTACTAAGGCAACTGCAGTCAGTTTGGACTCTCATGGCATAGCTTGCTGCCCACACCTGTAGCTCCATCCCTGCCCAAGGCAGGGGAGTAAGGGACATGCAACTTCATCAGTCTCTCTGGGCAACTACAGTCTAGTCCTGCACAACTTGGATTATTACACATGGCTGTAGCTCTGTCCCTACCCCTATCAAAGGAGAAATGTGGGAAGAGCTTCATCGGTCCCTGGGGCAATGTGAGCAGTTTGAGCCTCCACTTACAGCATCAACCACATCCTCAGCTCCTACTACACAACCAGCAAGGGAAAAAAGGCAAGAAAGCCCTAAACTAAAGAGAGAAACTACACCCAGAATAAATACATTTAGTAAGCCAAATGTGAAGACACCAATAAAAAATTACAATCCCTACCAAGAATCAGGAAGATATGGCCCAGTTAAAGGAACAAGATAAGCCTCCAGATAACATAAAGGACTTGAGACAACTAATCATAGATGTTCAAACAAATCTTCTTAATAAATTCAATGAGATGGCTAAAGAGATTAAGGATAATAAGAAGACATTGGATGAGCACAAAGAAGAATTTGAAAGCAGAACTTACAGGAATGAAAGTCACAATAATAAAATTAAAAATACATTGGAGGGTGGCAGATGTGGCTCAAATTTGTTGGACGTCCATCTCCCATATGGAGAGACCTGGGTTTGATCCCTGGGACCTTCTAGTAAAATTTTAAAAAATATAGAAGGTGCATGGACCACCAGGCCACACAAGCAGTTGCACCACCAGGGCCCATACACAGGTGTGCCAGGCCCCATCGAGCCACACAGAAAGATGATGATGTAACAGGAGAGTGACACAAGGGAAAGCCAAGACAAGACACACCGAAAAACCAGGAACTAAGGTGGTGCAGGTGGCAGAACACCTCTCTCCCACATTGGAGTTTCCCAGGATCGAATCCTGGTGGAGAAGGATGAGAAGAGAGGACAGGAAACAGACACAGAGCATTGCCCAGCAAATGGACACAAAAACAGCAAAAACGGGGGAGGATGGGGGTTAAAATGGATAAAAAGTAAGTAAATAAATAAATCTTTAAAAAAAAAATACATTGGAAATGTATAACAGCAGATTTGAGGAGGCAGAAGAAAGGATCAGTGAGCTTGAAGACATGGCCTCCAAAAGGGAACATAAAAAAGGACCAATTGTAGCACTTTGGCATTATTTATGAATTCCAAAAATAGATGTTGGATTATGCTTGTAAGCTGGCCTGTTCCTCTGGGCGTGGTTAAATTATGATTAGGGCTTTGATTGGGCCACATCAGTAGAGTGTTGAGTCCCTGGCCCTTGGTGGGTGGGGACTCACAGATAGAAGACATGGCAAAGGACAGAGTTGGGGTTCTGTTGCTGAGTTTTGAGCTAGAGCCCAGGAAGTGAACACAGAGGAGAAGAACACAGAGGAATAGAGATGGCTCTTAGACATGGCAGAAGCCCTAGGGAGAGAGACAGAGCCATTCACCTGATAGTCTACAGCTGGCCTTGTGGAAAAAACAGAGTAGCTGAGCCTGGAGAGAAGCAACCCCCAGGAAGAGAGGAACCCAGGAAACCTGAACTCTCATAGATGTTGTCAGCCATTTTGCTCCAACACATGGCAACAGACTTTGGTGATGGAAGTAACTTACACTTTATGGTCTGATAACTGTAAGCTTCTACCCCAAATAAATACTCTTTATAAAAGCCAACAGATTTCTGGTATTTTGCATCAGCACTCCTTTGGCTGACTAATATACCGATGAAGAAAAGGAAAAAAAAATTGAACAAGGTCTCAGGGAACTAAACAAAAGCAAGAGATGTGCAAACATACATGTCCTGAGTATCCCAGAAGGAGAAGAGAAGGGAAAGGGGGCAGAAGAATATTTGAAAAAATAATGGTAGAAAATTTCCCAACCCTATTGAAGGACATAGATATCAGAGCCAAGAAGTACAATGTACTCCCATCTAAATAAATCTGAATAGACCAACTCTGAGACGCATACTAATCAGAATGTCAAATGCCAAAGACAAAGAGAATTCTGAAGGAAGCAAGAGAAAAGTAATGCATAACATCTAAGGGATACCCAAGGAGATTAAGTGTCGATTTCTCATCAGAAACCATGGAGGCAAGAAGACAGTGGTATGATATATTTAAGTTACTGCAAGAGAAAATCTTCCAGCCAAGAATCTTATATCTGGCAAGATTGTCTTTCAAAAATGAGGGCGAGTTTAGAATATTCACAGATAAACAGAAACTGAAAGAGTTTATAACAAGAGACTGGCCTTGCAGGAAATACTAAAAGGTGTGCTACAGTCTGAAAAGAAAGGGCAGAAGAGAGAGGCTTGGAAGAGAGTCTACAAATGAAGACTATATCGGTAAAAGTAACTAAAAGTCTCAAAAGAGTGGTGAAAATAAAATATAACAGATAAAACCTAAAGGTCAGGGGGACGGATGTGGCTCAAATGTTTGGGCGACAGTCTCCCATATGGAGAGACCTGGGTTCGATCCCTGAGACCTCCTGGTAAAAATTAAAAAAAAAAAAAACCAAAGGTCAAAATGGGTGAAACAAGAACTGCCTTTACAGTAATAACATTGAATGTCAATGGATTAAAGTCCCCAATCAAAAGTCACAGATTGGCAGAATGGATAAGAAAATATGAGCCATGTATATGCTGTCTGCAAGAAACTTACCTTAGACCCAAGGATACCAATAGATTGAAAGTGAAAGCCTGGAAAAAGATTTTCCATGCATGCAGTAAAAACACCACCAAAAAAGCCAGAGTAGCTATCCTTATATCAGATGAAATAGACTTCAAAAGACACTAATATGGGAGGCGGCTGTGGCTCAATCAGTGGGGCTCCCGTTTACCACATGGGAGGCCCCGGGTTCGGTTCCCGGGGCCTCCTGGTGAGGGCGGGCCCGCCCGCACGGCGTGGTTGGCTGACCCAGCGAGCACAAGCAGCAAGGGGGGGATAAATGAATAAATAAATAAAATCTTAAAAAAAAAAAAAAAAAAACACTAATAATGTACAATCTGAGGAGGAAATCAAGGAAAAAAATTCCATTTACAATAGCAACTAAAAGAATCAAATACTTTGGAATAACTTTAACCAAGGATGTAAAGCACTTATATTCAGAAAACTACAATGCATTGTTAAAAGAAATTTTTAAAAAGACCTAAATAATTGGAAGAACATTCCATGCTCATGGATTGGAAGACTAAATATCATGAAGATGTCAATTCTACCCAAATTGATATACAGATTCAATGCAATCCCCCCCAAAAAAATTCCACCAGCATTTTTAAAATAAATTAAAAACACAACTATCAAATTTATTTGGAAGTGTAAGGGGTCCCGAATAACCAGAAGCATCTTAAAAAGGAAGAACGAAGTTGGAGGACTCTCACTTCCAGACTTTAAATCATATTACCTAGCTACAGTGGTAAAAACAGAATGGTACTGGCATAAAGACAGACACATAGATCAATGGAACCAAACTGATGGTTCAGAAACAGACCCGCACATCTATGGTCAATTGATTTTTGACTAGCCTGTCAAACCCACCCAACTTGGGCAGAACAGTCCATTCAACAGATGGTGCTGGGAGAACTGGATATCCATAGCCAAAAGAAAGAAAGAGGACCCCTATCTTACACCTTATACAAAAATTAACTCAAAATGAATCAAAAACCTAAATATAAAAGCAAGAACCATAAAGCTTCTAGAAGAAAATGTAGGGAAACATCCTCAAGACCTGGTGGTAGGTGGTGGATTCTTAAAGGGGATAAGAGAAGGACTAAGATGGACTATTGATGCTTAATGTATGTAGAAGTTTTAATTAACTTTACTCTAAATGTGTGGAAATGTATAGAGTTGATGGTAACACATAGTAACTGCTGGTTTATAAATTGGAATGTGGCTAGAAAGGGTAAAATCTTAAAAAAAAAAAAAAAAAAAAAGTCTAGGGATGTAAATGTCAATTGAAAGAAAGCTACAGAATAATCTAGGGACTGAATAACACAGTAAACCCAGAGAATTGTGGTTGATGGTACAGATGCAAGAGTGTCCTTTGTGAGCTAGAGCAGATGTACGTCACTATTGTAGGGTGGTGGGAATGTGGAGAAGCATGGGAAAAATACAACTGAAGTGACTTATGGACTGTAGTTAACAGAAATACTGTAATGTTCATGCATCTATGCCAAAGATGCACTGATGTTGAAAATGGGGGAGTATGGAAAAAGTGTACCAAATGTATGCTATGGACCATGGTTAGTGGTAATAATCTGATTATATTATCTCATAATCTGTAACAAATGTCCCACCACTGTGTGGTGTGTTGATGGAGGAGTGTTGTATGGGAATTCCGCACATGTGCAAGATTGTTTTGTAAGTTCACAACTTCTATAATAAAAATATATTTTAAAAAATAATGATAAGTGTGGGTTGGGGGAAAAATACACCAATTGTAAGATATTGACTATAGTTGGTGTTAAGATTTTTTTTTTTTTTTGAGTTTAAATGCATTTTTATTTTTAGACAACCTACATGACATGTTTTTCTTAAAAACAATGCCTCCGCTCCCAATAAATCAGGATCAAAATAAATGAGTTCAAGATGGTATCAGTCCATCTGTCTAAGTCCTGGTGTGGTGTGGATGAAAAGCAGCAGCCAGTTATGACGACAGGTGATAGATCCAAAGCAATTGCCAAATTTGTTAACATTTCTCCATTTCTAAACCATCCTTAAAGAAAATCATATATGGGGTCACACCATCCTCACGGTAGTCCAGGAGAGCAACCATACCGTCTGGATTCATGTTTTCACCAATAAAGAACTGATAGTTGTTGAAATTAGCAAGGATGTGCTTGATTTGTTCTGCAGCCCCTGTCATAAAAGATTTTACTCTTTCTGGTCTCTGTTCTTCAAGTTTGCCTTTGATTGATTTCATGTAATCTTTGATGTACTTCTTGTAAGCTTCTTTTGTGAAACTGGTTTCCTGCAAGTGATGGTTCATGACAATATCTACACCAGTGATGGCTGTGCTTTCGGTACCTTCACCCTCGGGGCCTTCAGCGGAGGCATTCCCACCAATGAGCGAGTCATCAATGCCACCCTCTGTCCTGCTGACCATCTTCCCTTCCACCTCCAAGCACAGCCCGTCCGCGATCTCCCGAATCTTGTAAATGTCGGAGAACATCTCATCATGGCTGATGAGGTCCGGGTAGATGATCGTGATGGCGGCTGGAGGGAGGCGGCAGCGGCGGCGGCGTGGCAGGAGCCCGGGGCGCGGAGCGAGCACGGAGCCGCTGGAGCGGCGCTGGGGGCAGGGGGGAGCCGGCGGGAAAGGCCGTCTCAGCCGCTCCCCAACCTCATACAGAGGTTGCGCCTCCTGACGTCATCGCCCGCTGCAGGTGTTAAGATTTTGACCATACTCTTTCATAATTTGTAACAAATATCTCACTATTGTGCAAGGTGTTGGTGATGGGTTGATGTATGGGATCCCTGTATGATGTTATGCATGTTTGCTTTGTAAGTTCACAACTTTTACTATACACTTATTATTTATGTATGTTCATGTATGAATGATATAAAAATAATAATAATAATAGGGTGGGTTGAGGGAAGAATACACCAAATGTAAGATACTTTGGTTATAGTAATATTTTGAGGATGCTCTTTCATCATTAGTTTAAAATGTTTGACAAAAATGCAAGGTTTTGGTGGTAGGGTGAGGTATGAGAGCCCTGTATGATGTCATGTATGTTTGTATTGTAACTTCACAACTATTACTACATGCTTATTGTTTATGTATATTTATGTATGAGTGATATACTTCAATAAATTTTTAAAAAACAACAATGAGCAAACAGACAAGGGAAGCATCTATGGGGTGGAGGAAATAGATACCACAAAGCATCATTTTAATCAAACAACCTGGCATCAAATATTTAGAATAATTAAAACAATAAACATTTTCTAAAGTTCTCTCTTAACTGAGCAAGACATAATTATTTTCTTCTCCTCAGGTGGAAAAAGTAGTAAGAAAAAGCTGGTTGCAGGAAAACCAAATTCTTATGATGCATCTGCCCAAAGAGGAGGATGAAAGGAAAAATCATAAAAGGGAGCAGGAAGTACTATGCATCTTCTTATACAACTAACAAAAGCAAGCTCACACAGGTAAACACTGAGAAAACTAGAGAACCTGTCCTCAGCCAACCCCTGATATTTCCTGAAAGTTTTGTGGTTTATAAAACTGCCTCTTTTAAACATTAGTTTTAGAGTTTTGAATCATTGCCTGAACAATACCACATTATTGCTTTTTTTTTTTTTTTTTTTTAGATATTATTACACCTTTCTAAAGACTGAAGTTTTGATACATATCACATGGCTGAACCTTGAAAACATGCTAAGTAAAAATAAAAATCAGACACAAAAGGCCATATTGTATAATTCCACTTACCTGAAATGCCCAGAATATATCTAGAACTCTGAATACACTAAAAACCATTGAGTTGTACACTTTAAATGGGTGAATTGTATGGTATGTGAATATATCTCAACAAAGCTGTTGCAAAAAGAAAAAAGCTACCTAAACAAAAATGTGTTCTTTCAGGGTCTATATTGTATCCCCAAGGACTATAATAGTGCCTGATCTGAAGTAGGTCAGCACTGTTTTCAAGCTCTGGGAGTTCAGCAGTGACCATGATAAATACAGTCCCTGCCCTCATGAAGTTTACCCTTCTAGTGATTAAATAACACACGTGAAGAGGGGAGTGGATGTGTCTCAAGCAGTTGAGTGCCGGCCTCCCACATAGGAGGTCCCGGTGCCTCTTAAAGAAAAACAAACAAACAATGAGCACACAGTGAGCAAAAATGAGGAACAGACAACAAGCAAACAAAGAGCAAAAACAAAACAAGCAGGGAACAAATGTGGTTCCAACAGATGAGTACCCACCTCCCACATGGGAGGTCCTGGGTTCAGTTCCGGGTGCCTCCTAAAGAAAATGAGCAGACAACAAGCAAGAACAATGAGCAGACAATGAGAAAAAAGTAAAATAAAATAAAAAACATGAGGAAATTAACATAGTGATGGGTAAAAACAAATAATCAGTTTGTTATTTTTCATCTGAGTGATTAGCTGTTTTTTAAACAAACCAATTTTATTAATACATATTAATAAAGCATAACAATTCATCCAAAATGCACAATCAATGGTATCTGGTAAAATCACATAGTTGTGCATTCATCACTTCAATCATTATTAGAGCACTTTCATTATTTCAATAATAATAATAATAATAATAAAAAACAGACAACAGACAAACAATAAAATTCATCACCTCTTAATCTCTCTATGTTTCCCCTACTGTACACAGCTGCTATTTCTGGTTATTTTTACACAATTCTTTGTTTATTTATTTATTTATTACAGTTTTATTAAAATGTATTCACATACCATAAAATCTATCTAAAGTGTATAATCAGGGAATCAGATATGGCTCAAGTGATTGGGCTCCTGTCTACCATATAGGAGGTCCAGGGTTCAATTCCCAGTGCCTCCTGGTGAAAAGCAAGCTGGCCTGCGTGGCGAGCTGGCCCGGGCAGAGAGCTGGCCCATGCGGAGTGCTAGCCCACGCAAGAGTGCTGGCCCACACAGGAGTGCTGGCCCACGCAGAGTGCTGGCCTGCACAGGAGTGCTGGCCCACGCGGAAGCAGGCACAACAAGATGATGCAACAAAAAGAGACACAGAGGAGAGACAATAAGAGATACAGCAGACCAGGGAGCTGAGGTGGCACAAGAGATTGAGTGCCTCTCTCCCACTCTGGAAGTTCCCAGGATTGGTTTGAGGTCCACCTAAAGAGAAGACAAGCAGACAGAAGAACGCACAGTAAATGGACACAGAGAGCAGACAGCAAGCACAAAGCAGTGAGGTGGAGGGGGTGAATAAATAAATCTTTTTTTAAAAATCTAATTGAGTTTTCTCTGCTGGGTTCAAACTTGTTGTGACTCCTATTTTCCTTCCAATTTCTCCCTTCTGGAATGGTAATGTCTATTTTATGCTTGTCCACTATTGTATTTTGGAAGTAGATAGGTTATTTTGTAAGTTTCCCAGATCCACAGACTGAAAGGGACTTTTCCCCAGGATGGACCATGCCCATAACTAATTTTGGTGAAACTTTGGATTTAGAGTTGTTGCTCAAATGGCTTGAAGCATTTGGGATGTTGTAATGGAATGAATATATTTTATGTGTAGGAAGAACATGTCTTTTGGGGGTCCATAGGGTGAACTTTGCTGGACTGAATGATGTACCCCAACAAAGACATGTTTTTAATCTTAATCTGCATTCCTCTGGGTGCAAACCCATTTATAAATAAAATTTTTTGTAAATGTATTATGAGTGATGATCTGGACTCATTTATGAATAGGATCTTAATAGATCCTATTTAGGTGTGGCCAAACTGCATGGGTGTGGACCTTAATCAATATTACTGGAGGCCTTTAAAAGAGTAATAAGAAGCCAGAAGTCATCATAAACTGGAAGGGAGGAGTAAGGAGAGATCCCCATGTGACAGGAGGCAGAGATACAGTCAAGGAACCCCAAGGATTACAGAAAACCAGTATTAGGATGCTACAGACTTCAGGGAGAAAGCATGGTGGTGTTGATGCCTTGATTAGAGACTTCTGGCCTCTGAAACTGAGAGACAATAAATGCTTGTTGTTTAAGCCAACCTACTGTGTGGTATTTGTCATAGCAGCCTGGAAAACTAAGACACTACCCAAAGCAATTAACAGATTCCATGTAATCCCAATCAAAATTCCAACAATCTGCTTCACAGAAATGGAAAAGCCAATTATCAAATTCCTATGAAGGGTAAGGAACCCTGAATAGTCAAAGCATCTTGAAAAAGAAGAAAGTTGGAGAACTCACACTTCCAGGTCTCAAAACTTATTAGAAACCTACATTAATCAAAACTGTGGTATTGGCACAAGGTCTGACACATAGACCAATGGAACAGAATGAAGAGTTTAGAAATAAATTCTCATATTAATGACCAATCAATTTTTGACAAGGATGCTAAGTCCTCTTAATGGGGAAAGAATAGTCTCTTCAAAAACTGGAAGAACTAGATATCCACGTGCAAAAGGATGTAAGTAGACCCCAACTTTATACCATATACAAAAATTAAACTAACATGTATGAAGAAGTAAATATAAGAATGAAAACTACAAGATGAGAACATAGGGAAATATCTTTAGGGCCTCTTATTAGGCACTGGATTCTTAGACTTTTCACCAAAAGCAGAAGGAACAAAAGAAAAATAGATTAAATGGGCTTGATCAAAATTTAAAACTTTTGTACTTCAATGAACATTATTTAGAAAGTGAAAAGACAACCTACAGAATGGGAGAAAATATTTGGAAACAATACATCTGATAAGGGTTTGATATCCAGAATACATAAAGAACTTCTACAATTCAACAACAAAAAGACAAATAACCTAATTTAAAATGAACCAAAGATTTGAATGGACATTTCTTCAAAGAACATATACAAATGGCCAATAAGCACATGAAAAGATGCTCAACATCATTAGCCATTAGGGAAATGCAAACTAAAGCACAGTGAGAAACCACTTCACACCCACTAGAATGGTTATCATTTTTAAAATGGAAAATAGCAAGTGTTGGCAAGCATGTGGAGAAATAAGAACCCTAGTATATTGTTGTTGGAATGTTAAATAGTACAGAGACTTTGGTCAAGCAGTTTGGCAGTTACTTAGAAGGTTAAACGTAGAATTACTATAAGACCTGGCAATCCAGCTCCAGGGTATATCCCCCAAAGAACTGAAAGCAGGGACTCAGATAATATCTGTACACCAATGTTCATAGCAGCATTACTCACACTAGCCAAAAGGTGGAAGCAACCCAAGTGTCAATCTACTGATGAATGTGATACATACATACAATGGAATATTATTCAGCCAAAAAAGGAATGAAGTTTTGATACATGCTACAACATAGATGAACCTTGAAGACATCATGTTAAGTGAATAAGTCAGATTAAAAAGGACAAATATTCTATGATCTCATTATATGAAATAATTGGTATATGCAAATTCATCAAGACAGAAGATTTCAGGGTACCAGGGGTGGGGGTGGAGTATGGGGAGTGAGTTCTTAATTGTTTCAGAGTTTCTGTATGGGGTGATGAAAAAGTTTTGGTAATGGATGGGGTGAAGATAGCACAACATTAAAAAGTGGTTAAAATGGGAAATGTTATATTGTATATATGTTACTACAATTTAAAAAAAAATTTTAATCCTAATTTTCGGATCTCATACAGCCTTGCCGGTCTCTGAGCTAATCCCACAAGCTTGGTGCAAACCACAGCCTCTATAGCTTCTTCAAGAACTAGAAGAAATATTCACAGTTGCTCTCCTTATCACAACTCCTAGGACTTCATATTTGTATTGAAATTTTCATGTTTATCCTCCCTAAAGTCTCCACAAACAAATCCAGAAACTGCTCAGGGACAAACTTACTTTCTCATGGCAAATTAAATCCCTCTGAAGTATCTGCCGGTAGCCTTGCCACAGGAGACAAGGAGCAAGAACAGAAATTTCAACTTTCTCATGGGAAGTTAAATTCCTCTGAGGTATTTGCCGGTAGTCTTGCTACAGGAGACAAGGAACAAGCACAGAAATTTCATCTCAGAAGTAAAGAATTCCCATGTATAGTTGAAGATACAAAGAAAAATAGACTAGCAAACATAATTACTTGATGGACCCTAGACAAGATACCATATTAATACCCTTGTGTCCATTTTCGTACTTGTTTGTTTTACTTCTTATTTTATCCAATTGTACTGCCCTACCTCCCCCCACTGTTGCGAATCTGGAAAAAGAAGAGCAGGGAAAGGAGGCAGGTTACAGCCGTAAGGTAGTAGGGTTTGGTTTGGTTTTGCCAGCAGAACCAGATTTACAGCGGGAGTCTGAAGGTGGCCACTATATTGATTAGGTCTCTGATTACAAGTAATAAAGACCAACTCAAGTAAAATTAGAGACGTGCTGGAATCTGAACTTATGAACAGGTTTGGAGGGCTTCATTTACATGTAACTGTCTCATGTGAGTTATTACAGGGTCTTCAAGCTTTCTCAGGCAGAGGGAAGGGGCTGCCTCTGCTGGGAAAGGGTGCTCCGTGTGTTTGGGGTGTTTAGCACACTCTGAGCCATCCAAATCTTCCCATACAGGCCCATTCCAAGCCACAGGATCCTACTCGTTCCCTATCGCTGTCCTAACACTTATAATAACAATGCTTGACACTGTAGGTAGTGAAGGGTAGAAGGAGAGGCGTGGCTGCACAGACCTGGCAGCCCTGAGTTGCAATTCATATGAAATTCACACTCTTAAAACAGTCAGAAATTCCCTGGTTCTCTGAAAATGCCTTAAACCAAACTTAAAGACTTTGAGTTTATAATCTCTTTCTTCATAATTTTAATCAGATCATCTCCAAAATAGGCAAGCATTCAATTCCATCGGTTCGACCTTCTCATTCTTCTCATATTGTTCCATGGGTGTGCCCACTCATTCCTTCAAAAGCTTAGCTTCATTGGACCTCTCATTCCCATGAACTACAATGATGACTGAATTAACGTTTTGCCACTGATGCCATAGGCTGCCAGCGCCCCATCCTTCTAACTACTTTCAGACCCTAGTCAGGTTACATAACAAATCTTAGATGCCCATGTTCTCAAAGGTCACTTGCCTACCACATCCCCTGGGATCAATACTAGAAGGATCAGAGTAGTTAATTACCAAAAAGCAAACAAACAACACACACACACAAAACAGAATCCACCATGAATAATTAAAGCAGAAAAATACATAAGCAGAAAAAGATTTGCCAAAGACATTAGGTAACTCACAAAATCATTGACAGGGCCAGAGGAACACACTTGAGGCTAAGCTTCCTGAAGCAACATTCAAAGCCAAACCACAGAGCTGGCTACGGCACTGCCACAGTGTGCTAAGAACTGAATGCGGGAAACTCAAGTTTACCACAAACTTAACTGCTTCCTACACTGAGGCCACTTCTGCATCAGATACTCATTCTTGCCACCATTTCTGTTTCCAGGAGCCAGATGCCACTGCCACCACCTGCATCAGCAAAGTGGAATCCCCACACCGAACCTATTTCACCAACTGGTCACTTCCAAGTCAAAGCCTAACACTTTGCATCTAATTGTTGCAACGCAGACAGTATGCCCATATAACCAGAAAAAGAAGCTAGAAGTTTGAATTCTGACATTTTGGTAGGGGAAGCAGATTTCTTTTTTTTAATTTTTTTTTTTTAAGATTTATTTATTTATTTCTCCCCACCCCTCTCATTGTTTTTGCTCTCACTGTCTGCTCTCTAAGTTCTTCTGTGTCTGCTTGTCTTCTCTTTAGGCAGCTCTGGGAGCTGATCCTGGGACCTTCTGGAGTGAGAGAGAGGTGCTCAATCTCTTGCACCACCTCAGCTCCCTGGTCTGCTGTGTCTCTTATTGTCTCACCTTTTTGTGTCTTTTTGTTGCGTCGTCTTGCTGCACCAGTTCTCCACGTGGGCTAGCACTCCTGCACAGGCCAGCACTCATGAGCAGGCCAGCACTCGGCATAGGCCAGCTCGCTGCGTGGGCCAGCTTATCCTATCACCAGGAGGCCCCGAGAATCGAACCCTGGACCTCTTATATGGCAGATGGGAGCCACATCCATTTCCCCAGATTTCTTAATGTGGAAATTTACCTAACTGTAGCAAGGCCATTCAGAGAGAGGGGGGAAGCCACAAATATGACAAATGTCTACTTCCATGACAGAACTAAAATAGCTCACATTAGCACTCTTGGGTTCTAGTAATGTCCAGGTATTTTTGTCCTTTAGAAGACAGCATGGTGGTGGGAATTACCCTGGGCGTCAAGAGACCTGGGTCTACTTGCACCTCTGCTTCTTGCCAACAGTAGGGTGATTGCTTAACACTTTTGTGCCTGAATTATTTCATCTGTACAATAAGAAATCTTATTTGATTATCTCCAAAGTTCCTTCTGGCTCTAATATTATATATTTCTTTTAATGTAAACCCATAATACTGTAATTGTGAATGGAAGAAACAACCAGCCACTATTTGTACCTGTCATTGTCCATGGAACTGTGCAATTTGTACCAAGCAGACACAGAACTTTCTCTCTAGAAGTGTATGATCAAGGATCCACAATAGTTACTGGATAGTGATATTTAAGAAATACATTGTGCAAAGATGTAAGGCAAATGAACCAGTTCATCATTTACTCTAACAGAGCATTTAGTTATGGGAGTTGCATGTTGAGGGGAAGTGATGGCTTTTTTGTTTTTATTGTTGTTAATGGAGCATTACAGGTCATTTTAATAATGGGAGGAATACCTGGAACACTGAGCCAGGCAGTTTTCCCGAAGATGTCATAGCTAGGATTCCAAATGTAGATGTGTGATAAATGGTTCAAGATAGGGTTACATTTTCTTGGAAGCATAAAAGGGATGAGGGAGATGAATGCAAGAACACATAGAGGTGCAGAAACTTAAATAGTAAAGGACAGTTTGGTGAAATCTTCAACTATCCAGAGCCACTGAATAGGCCATTAAGGAACCTTTACTTAAAAGGTGGTGAAATGAAACTTCTAAATTCCAGCAAGGCAACCATACCCTAAAATTGTCCTGGGCTACTTAAGTACACTTACAGATTACCAATAAAATAAATGTTAATATTTTATGTCTCTAACTTGCACTTCTAAAAGTTCTAATTAATCTCACTAGATAAAAACTGGCAAGCATGCTGGTTCCAGTGAGAATCACCGCCTCCTTGCAATGTCTGTGTGCCAACTCATCTTGGATCCTGCAATGATTTGCCCTAACTGTCTCAGTTCCACAAAGGGGCCAATAATTAGCATCTGGAAGAAAAGCCACACTTCTCCACTGGATACCATTTGCTGAGTATTAATTAATTAATTGATTAGCAGTTCCTCTAGCCCTGGCTAGTAAGGATCACTTCAAGGCGCTCTCTCCCACACCCTCCCTGGCAAGAGAATTATTTCAATGACATCATTAAAAGCAAGGCTACATCTTGGACAATTTTTTGGTAGCCTTGCAAATGGAATATACTTTTAGAGTAAATGTATGGATGCATGGATGAATAGATAGATAGACACATGGAAATTTATGATATACTTCCTAATTTTCTCCCATGTCATAAGAAATTAAAAAAACCAAAACTTTATGTTAGAAGGAATCAAATATCTAATCTGATATCATCCAATCTAATTTCATTTCAAAGGTAAGGAAACAATCCCAAAATGGTAATGGGGATGTGTGTGTGTGTGTGTGTGTGATCTCAACTATTAAGAAAGTAGACCAGAACAAAATTTAGAGTCTTTTCACTAGAGAAAAGCAAATAGTCTACCCATGTAGACTGTTATTCACACCCATTTGCTTTCTTAACAGTCTTCAAATCCTATCTTTTTTTTCCAAAGATTTATTTTATTTATTTATTTCTACCACCACTACCTTCGTTTGCACTTGCTGTCTGCTCTCTGTGTCTGTTCGTTTTGTACTCATCTTCTTTTTAGGAGGCACTGGGAACTGAACCCAGGACCTCCCATGTGGGAGAGAGGCGCCCAACCGCTTGAGCCACCTCCATTCCCTGCTTGTGTGTCTCTCATTGTGTTTCCTCGTTGTGTCTCTTCATTGTGTCATCTCGTTGCATCAGCTCGCCATGCCAGCCCATCATGTCAGCTCCCTGTCTTGCTCATCTTCTTTAGGAAGCACCGGGAACCAAGCCCGGGAACTCCCATGTGGTAGGCAGACGCCTATCTGCTTGAGCCACATCTGCTTCCCCAAATCCTTTCATTTGTTGGCTGGATTGTTGTTCATGATGACTGAACAGTACCAACAAGCCGAGACACATCTTACCCACATGAATGCAGTCTGCGCTCAGGACTTTCAGCCCACACACAGCACTGTGTAGATTCTGACCATTACCCGAACTGGACATGCTGACACTGCTAGAGGAGGGAAATTGAAGAATGAAACAGTAAGGAAAGGGGTGGGGAGTGTGGGAAGGTCATTCATGGAGGAGTACCTGGGTTCGGGGGTAAATTTCCAGAGGAAATGTGAAACCTGAAACTTTTTGAAGAGCTCTATAAACCTTTGCAAGTAATTACAAAGCAGAAACGAGAATGGCCTTATATCAGTACTATCCACACAACTCCCCTGCATTTGAGAGCAAGCCCAGGGGCCTTTGATCTATTTCAGAGTCTCCAGTTTTAGAATTTAATATCATTCTAGATCATTTAAATACTATGAAGAAATTAATTTAATGATGATGGCACTTCAATTAAAAAATAGAAGTAAATTCAAATAAGCTCATTCAGGTTTCCTAGAACATTACATAGATTACAAAGTTTAAACTATTGGCCAAAATGAGGCATGAAGCTGAGGAACATCTCATTTATCTTTCTTTCCCATGAGGTACAGATAATAATCCTTTAGATTCATATTGTACTTTCAACATTTCAAATCTATTATCTTATTTGATTATCTGAAATAGGTACAAAGTTGTCACTTTCCCATTTAACAGATAATGAAACTGAACTCTGAAATTGAAATAAGTTAATCATGAAATCACCAGCCGGAGATAAATGGTTAAGATGGGAAAGGACCTTAGAAACTATCTATTCCAATACCTTTTTTTAGAGATGAAGAAACAAATTCCAGTTCTCTCTTTCATTTTAAAAATAATTTTCCTCTGGATCTCATCATCTTCACCACTTAGAGCAAATGACCTTGTGTGCCATTAGCAACTAACCAACCTGACAACATTTGGATTAAACATAGCCTTTGCCATGAATTCTCATCATTCCTGTGATAAAGAATAATTTTTTAATGGTAAAATCATGATTCTTGTGCTAATATAGAATGAAAAAGTGTCTAAGATTTTATTTAGCTTCATTAATTAATGGAGGAACCAGTAAGGTATTACGGCTGATGCAAAGTGATTTTACAAATAGATGTAAAATAGGTCTATCCACAGGGCAACAATAAATTGCATTCCACAAGAAACAATTGATTTGCATTTCTCTGGACAAGAATCATTTGAATTATCAATTTTCTACCACTTACAGAGTTGTAAAACAGCTTCAAGACAAAGAAAGGCTGAGATAGTCTTAAAGCATGAGCTAAACAGAATACACCCAAAATCATTTTGGTCCATTTCAAAGTCTTTCACAATTTTTCTCTACATTTGTAAGACTTCACTGCTGAATTCTACCAAACATTGAAGGAAGAAGTAATGCCAATTTTACACAAACCCTTCCAGAAAATCAAAGATGAAAGAATAATTCCCAACTCATTCTATAAAGCCAGTATTACTCTGCTACCAAAATCTGACAAAGACGTTACAAGAAAGAAAACTATCCATCAATATTCCTCATGAACATAGATGCAAAAATTCTTAACAAAATGTTAGCACATTGAATACACTAATATATATAAAAAAATAGGGCATCATGGTCAAGTGGAATTTATCCCATGAATGCAACTTTGGTTTAACACCCTTAAACCAATTAATTTAATTCACCATATTAACAGATTAAAGAAATACATATCGCCTCAATAGATACAGAAAAAGCATTCTTAATAAAAGCTCTCAGCAAACCAGGAAAGGAATAGCACTTTCCTGATAAAGGGTATCTATGAAAAACATAAAACTGACATTGTAATTAATGGTGAAAGACTGGCTGCTTCCCCTCCTAAGGTTAGGAACAAGGCACCACGTCGATTCCATAGCATACTGACTATTCTTGACAGGGCTACAAGGTGAGAAAAATAGATAAATAAAAGGAAGTAAGGGGAAGCAGATGTGACTCAAGCAGTTGGGCACCTGCCTACGACATGGCAGGTTCCAGTTTCGGTTTCTGGTGCCTCCTAAAGAACACAAGCAAGACAGTGAGCTGACAGAACAGGGTGGTGCAGCAAGCTGACACAACAACATGATGCAACAACATGATGCAACGAAGAGACACAATAAGGAAACACAATGAGAGACACAACAAGCAGGGAGTGGAGGTGGCTCAAGCAATTGGGTGCTTCCCTCCCACATGGGAGGTCCTGGATTTGGTTTCTGGTGCTTCCTAAAAAAATAGAAGACGAGCACACAATGAAAAGACACAGGGAGCAGACAGCAAGTGCAAACGATGAGAGGTGGGGGAAGAAATAAATAAATAAATCTTAGAGGAAAAAAAAAGGAAAGAAGTAGTAAAGGAAAAGACAATATAGAACTACTTTTATTTGTAGATGACATGATCATCTGTGTAGAAAATCCAGTGGAGTCTACAAAAAAGCTAATAGAATTAATAAGTGAATTTAGCAAGATAGTAGGATACAAGATCATTATAAAAAATATCAATTGTATTTCTACATTCAAGGAGTGAATGATTGGAATTTGAAAATTAAAAATTAATAACAGGAAGCAGATGTGGCTCAACCAGTTGGGAGCCTATCTACCACATGGGAGGTCCCAGGTTTGGGTCCCGGTGCCTCCCAAAGAAGACAAGCAGATGCCCACACCTGCTGCAATGAGATAGGCACCACACCCGGCACAACGAGCTAGATGCTGCACCCTGCCACAACAAGCTAGATGCCGCACCCACTGCAATGAGCAGATGCCTAAATGAGCAGATGCCACAAGCTAGCAGACACTACAGCTCACAGGGAGCAGATGTGGCTCAAGCCGCTGGGTACTCACCTCCTGCAGCAGTTTGACATTGTTTATGAATTCCAAAAATAGATATTGGATTGTGTTGTAAACTGGTCGGTTCCTCTGGCATGATTACCTTTTGATTGTATTAGATACAGCTGAGACATCTGATTAAATCATGTTAAGATTAGGGCTCTGATCCAACCACGTCATTAGGGTGCAACTCAGCATCGAGTTCCAGTCCCCTTGGGGATAAAACAGATTCTCAAACAGAAGTAAATACACAGAGAAGAAGAACACGGAGGAAGAGACACAGCTCATTAGACATAGCAGAGGCCCTGGGAAGAGAGATGAGCCTTATACCAGCCTACAGCTGAGATTGGAAGAAGCTGAGAACACAGAGCCTTAAGAGGAAGAAGGAAGGCTGAACCCTTGCAGACATCGCCTGCCATCATGCTCCAACACGTGACCAATGACTTTGGGTGACAAAGTACCTCATATGGTACCTTGAGTACTCTCTTTAGGTCTCTTTAGGGCCATGTGACTGTAAGCTTCTACCCCAAATAAATACCCTTCATAAAGCCAACAGAGTTCTGTTACTTTGCATCAGCACCCCTATGGCTGACTAATATACCTCCCATGTTGGAGGTCCCAGGTTCAATTCCCAGTGAACAAGCAATGAGTAGACAGATGAGAGAACCATCTGGGGTAGGAGGGGGATAAATTAAAAATAAACAAACAAACAAACAAATCTTTTTTAAAAATTAATAATATTTACTATAGCATCAAAACACATGAAACAGGGATAAACCAGACAAAAGATATGCATGATCTGTACATTGAAAACTGCCAATGAGAGAAATCAAAGACCTAAATAAATGGAAACATATTTTTTCATGGATTATAAGACTCAATATTATTAGATTCAACACAATCCCTATAAAAAATTATAGCAGGCTTTTGTAGAAATTGACAAACTGATTTTAAAATTCACATAAATGCAAAGGACCTAGAATAGTCAAAACAACTTTGAAGAAAAAGTTAAAGGAGTTCCATTAATTATGTTCAAGACTTATTATAAAGCCACAGTAATCAAGACAATGTGATATTGATGTAAAAATAGACAAACAGATAAACAGAACAGAATAGTCTAGAAGTAGACACACATACATATATTTCATTGATTTTTAATAACATACAAAGGAAATTTAGTGGAAAAAGGATAATCTTCAACAATTGGTGCTGGAACAATTGGATAGCTACATGCAAAAAGAATTTACATCCTTACCTCATACCATACACAAAAATTAACTTTAAATGTAAAACCTAAAACTATAAAGCTTTTTGAAGAAAACACAGGAAAAAATATTGATCTTGACTTAGTCAAAGATTTCTTACATACAACACCAAAACACAATTCATAAATTGGACTCCATCAAAAGTACCCATTTCTAGAAAGATTGTGGGAAGATGGCACAGTAGGAAGCTCCCAGAACTCAATCCTCTCATAAGAACAACTATTAAAGGCAGTAACTGCCTGATACAACTATTTCAACATCCCAGACTCCAGTAGAACACTGTACAGCATCCAGGGAAGAAACAGAGGAAGAGACTAGTAAATTATGGTAAGAACTAGTAAATTGCTTTCTCCACACCCCTGGCGCCCATCTCCCCTCTCGCAGCAAGCTGCCCTGTGATCCAGGCCCTGGGGAGCTAGCTGGTGACAGAAAGGGACATAAAAATTCTCTTCCCCAAAATCAGTAGTGGGCATGGCCAATTGCTGATCACGGCTTTTGATGAGTGACTTCGGATAGCTGGGGGTCAGCTCTGAGGGCAGCCGTGTTCCAATGGGAATCCTATACTTTATGCATGATTGTTCTATAAACCCAAAATTTCTCTAATTTAAAAAATTACCAATTTCTGCCTTTCGAAAGACATAAAGAGAATGCAATCACAAGCCATAAACCAGTAGACAATACTCACAAACCACATATCTGAAAAAGGATTTATATCCAGAATACATTAAAAAAAAAACCTCTCCAAACTTAATGAGAACATAAACTACCCAATTTTTCAAAATGGACAAAAGATTTTGACAGGCACTTTACCAAAGAAGATACATGGATTGCAAAAATTTTTTAAAAAAGAAACAAAAAACTCAGCGTCATTGGCTATTAGGGAAATGCAAATTAAAACCAAAATGAAATACCAATGCACACTTATTAGAATGGCTAAAATGAAAAAAATCTCAAGTGTTGGTCAAAATGTGGGAAAACTAGAACTCTCACACACTGCTGGTGGAAATGTAAAATGGTGCAACCACATTGAAAATCAGTTTGGCAGTTTCTTAAAAAGTTAAACATAAACCTACCATGTATTGCAGGCATTCCACTCCTACTTATTTACTAAAGAAAAATTAAAGCATCCATCCATGCAAAGACTTGTATACAAATATTCTTACTCTATTAAATATTGCCAAAATTCAGAAACAACCCAAATGTCCTTCAATGGGTGATGGATTAACTGGCTCATTCATACAATGAAATACTACTCAGCAATAAAAAAGAAGCATACTTTTAATATAGGCAATAGCATGGATGAATCTCAAAATAACTATGTGGAGTGAAAGAAGACAGACAGAGAGTACATACTATATGATTCCATTTATACAAATTTCTTGCAAATAAAAACTAATCTATAGTGACAGATCAATGGTTACCTTGGGACATGAGTGGGAGTGTGGAAGGACTTGAGGGGGTAGGGAGAGGCAGGAGGATTCCAAAAGGGCATGAGGAAACTTTCAGAAGTGATGAATATGTCCCTCATCTTGATTGTATTGATGATTTTACAAATGTATACATATGCCAAAACTTATGAAATTGTATACTTTAAATATCTGCAACTTCTTGTGTGTCAATTATATCTCAATAAAACTATTTTTAAATAAAACCTACCATTGGAAATCTTTCTTGATTTTTCGTGCAATTTAGGTTGCCATTCAAACACATAGCACAGTTCGGGAAGAATGCTTTGGAAATTTAGCCTAAATGTAAGTTTATGGTCCTATCCCGACTCCCAACACTGTATCCATTTCCTTATCTTTGAGGCTGAATTCCTGCTGCTGTGCCCCCAGAGCACAGAGTATTTTTGGAATAATCGTGGGCAGTGTACTTTGACTTTGATGTAGGGTGGCCTGAGTGCAGACTTGGCTCCCACCTTGGTCTTCTGGATATATTTAGCCCATCTCACTTCTGCGGCAGAGTAACTCTCGTAAGCATGCATTTGAAAGAGAGCAGTCTTTCTTGAGAGAGGAAGAAAACTTCACTTAATTTCAGGGAGTTCATCAAGGCAGCTATCACCATTGTCCAAGTGGAGACTGTTTAGAAGAGACATGCCTGGGGTCGTAAATCAAAACGAGGCTTTGAGAGACTTTCTATACTGCTCATACTTTATTAGTTGGGAAGTGGCTAATGGTACTTGGCAAAGGAGAGGGAATAAGCTCAACCAGTTTGCTTTTTGTTTGTCTGTTTGTTTGTTTTCTTCAAAAAAATCAACCCATAATGTTTACACAGCACCAAAGGTAGTAATACCCTTCCTTCCTTTCCACATATACCTGTCAGGCTGAATTGCCCCTGAGGTTTTGTCCCCCTTTCATATTTTAACCATGTTTCCCCTTCATGGAAAGGTTGGAAAACATGATGTGATCTATCCACTCTAACCCCCAAGTTGCATTTCTAGGTCTTCCTTTCCACCCTTCCCTATCCATGCAGAATTTGGAAGTCCAACAAAAAGCAGCCTAATCACTCTCTTATTTGTCTGTGATTCTCATGAGCAGCAAAACACAGAAGACATATCCAAGTGGCTAAATTAAGGTTTTAAAAGAGAACTCAGTAAGCAAATGTGGTTCAAGTGATTGGGCTTCTGCCTACCACATGGGAGGTCCGTGGTTCAGTTCCCAGTAGCTCCTAAAGAAGACAGTGAGCTGGCACGACGGGTAGGTGCAGCAAGCTGACACAACAAGATGATGCAGCAAGAGACACAAGAGGCAAAATATAATGAGAGACACAACAAAACAGGGAATGGAGGTGGCTCAAGCGATTAGGTGCCTCCCTCCCATATCAGAGGTCCCGGGTTTGGTTCCCGGTGACTACAAAAGAAACAAAAATAAACAGACACAGCAAGTGAAAACAACAAGGGTGTGGGGAGGGATAAATAAATAAAATAAATCTTTTTTAAGAAATAAAATATATAAAAGAGAACTCATGGAGGATACATTTGAATATCCAAAATGGAGTGAAAAGTAAGAGGACAATATTTTTATTTAAAACAGCGAGATGACTGAAAAGTTACCAGAATGGAAAGTTACACTGTCAAAGAAATACTTGCCTCTTATTTATCAGCTAGACAAATCCCATAAATTCAAGAAGCTTCTTCACAGCAGGTACACTTGCATCTTTGAAGTCCATGAGACAGCAGTTTCTCAAATAGCTCTACCCAGGAACAGAAACCTTTGGGAATCATCAGGCAAACAGGCTTCATATCATAGAGGTGAACAGGGTCTCTCCCTATAAAACTAGCAATCCCAAAGTTAAGAACAACACTATCCTGAAGAAAAGCCACAGCAAAATAGCTAGCACAGCTCATTAATAATAATGACAATAATAAAAACTAACTTTTACTGAGCATTTACTATGTGTCAGACATTAGGCTAAATGCTCCAACAACATTCTTTCATTTGGTGCTCAACAGTCTATGGAGTAGACATCAATGGACGCCACACTTCCAGCTCTAAGGAGAATAGCCTAGCCTGGTTATACAATAATAATACATATTTTTTAGAGAGTTGCCAAACTGCACCGGTAAACAGGCATTTTCTCACCCTGACACGGTAGAGCCAGGTGAGATGCAAGAGAAGTACTTGCCAGTTTTTCTGACCCACTTGGTTGCTCTAAAATTTCAGTTTTCTCTGCTTTTCTTCTTCATTCAGAGGTATAGAATGTGGCTATCTCCTCTCTCAGACCAAAACTCATTCTAACCAAAGACATGTAATTGTGCATCCTAACTTAATTCAGTCAACCAACAATTCTTGAGAGTCAAACCCTATGCCTGGCCCCGCAATTACAGATATAAATGCCAGCCCTCTCAGGGCTTGCAATGAGTCAAGATACAAAAATAAGAGTATAATTGTTACACAATGGGTAATTGGATCTGAAGCAGGCTAGTAAAATAAGGAATTAATAGACGGACCTGGAACCTGGCAAGAAGTCCATATGGATATCAATACCCCCAAGATGGCTGCTGGAAGACCCTTGCATGAGATTTCCTCCAGAAGCCAGGAGAAGCCCTGGATATATTTGGCGTTGCCACCCAGGAGATATTGGTGAGTGAAACTATGGCCTGCAGCCTGTTTAATGCCTTCTTTTGCTTATCCATTTTATATGGGTTCGCCTACGAGCCCCCACAGGGCTTAATCCCAGGAGGGAAGAGGCCGGGGCACGGGAACTCTCTGCGTCCATGCCGTCCGTGCCACCCGTACCGAGCACCCAGTCTTCTGAAACCTGACCCCGGCCAGGAGGGTTGGGGCACAGGGCAGGGGCTCACATCAGGGCCCTGCCAAGACAGAGGCCCCCCAGCAGAGCTCTGGGCACTGCAAAGTTCCTTTTTCAAGCCCTTTTAGCAGCTGTGGCTTTACCCTTGGGCCTGGCTGCCATTGCCTCTCTCCTTGGCAGCAGGGTAATGACTCAGAGCCAGGGGCTTGCGCCTCCCTGCGGGTCCATGCCTTTGCACGCAGCCTTCCTATTGACCACACCCAGCTACCTGGTTTGGGACAGGGTGGGAAGGCTGTGGCTGCGGGCAGGGCCAAAATGGATGCCGTGAGAGTCCCTCTCCCAAGGGGGTCACGGGCCAGGGCTCCTTTCATAATTAACCTTTACCCACATTTTAGCTTCCTACTTCCTACTACTGGATTTCTCATTACAGGTTTGTGTTAAAATGCTTTGGAATGTCTTAAAAAATGTAAAGCTGAAAATGCCTTTGCTAGCGGGGAGGGGGCGTGGAGTTATTGCCTCAGGGCCCCAAGGCCTGTCCGGAGCTAGAACAATTGATCTCTAATCACTCAGTGGCCTTTTGATGGCTGGTCTAACTGAGGAGTTCCCAGTTCCTAGGACTGCTTTTTAAGACCGCTGTAAGAATAGGAAGAAGCTTTTTGCCCCTTCTCCAAGAAGGAGCAATATTTGGCTGGCACCTTCAGTCCGAAATCTGACCCCGCGGCAGAGTCTCTGTGATTCCCGGGGCGGTTGGAACCAGAGAAATAACTCTGAACGTCCCCCAAGGCATAGGAAGTCTCGGGCGCTTTGATTCAGAGAGCAGCCAAACGTTCCCTGAGCTTTATCTCAGGAGCTTTAGTTTGGTTAACGGTGCAGTCAGTCTCAGACCCTGGAACGCAGGAGTGCTGAGAAGCAAAGCAGTAAACTCTGAACAGCTCCCATTCCTTGGGCCCTTCTGTTCAGAGGGCAGCCAAATGTGATCTGAGACTTATCTCAGACGCTTCGGTTTGGACAACTGCTCCATCTCCCACCAATCTGGCTTGGGTGCTTTGGTCTGAACTTCGGGGTTTCAGGCATCACCCAAGACCTAGGTCGGTCACAGGGACACCTGCCGGCAAGGCTCTGGATTAAATTCTCAGGACAATGAGACTAGAGCTTCAGCTCCAAATTATTTGGAGTGGTGAATGTTTTAGTCAGACTTGGACTCTGGAACGCCAGGTCAGTTGACTAAAAAGCGCTTCTTCATTCTTCCTAGAATAATGGCCATGGTCCCCATAGGAGTTTCTTTTCAGAGGTCAGGGTCATAGGAAGAGGGACACGGAACACATTAAAAGTCTTGGTAAAGCTCATTTTCTAAGTAGTTAATGAATGTGCCTAACCAGGTATCCCTCTTAGCCCTTGTTCCAGAACCTGTCCTACTCATACCCGGGGGAGGACTGGCAAACCCACATGCCATCCTGCTAGGGCTAAGCATTTCCCACCAGAAGGGAGACAGCAAACAAGGTGGCTAAGACCCACTTCAGCTTAGCCCCTTAGATGGTCATGGGCAACCTTTCCTCACCCAGGACCTGGAAACCAGGTTCTGATCAAAACTTGGCAAGAAAATAAGCCTCTCTCTCAATTATAGCCAAAATGGAAGGAAACTTACTCTGTAATACTGATCACTTACTCAGCTATTAAAGAAAAAGGTATTTCTAGATTGGTGCACTTATCCCAAGTGAAGCCAGCTGCCCAGGAAAGTACCAGCTCACCAGCAGCATCCGACAAGATGTATAAATGCCAGTCATTGGACAGCCCTGAAATACCTCTTCAAGAGACAAAGCTAAGTAGTATCTGTGTCAAAGCCAGCTGTTCCCTCTAACTCTAGCCCTGATGCCTATTGTTAGGGGGAAGGCAAACCAGACACCCCTTAAGAAACTGTCTGTTTTCATCTCCTGTAGCTTAACTGAAAAGGACAATGCCTCTTCTCATTCCTCTCCTCTACCATAGAAACTGGGGTTGGCAATTTATACCTAACCTGATTGTCTATTGCAATCTCTCCCTAGAGGTTAACCAACAGCATAAAAATAACTGAAAGAGTAATACTGTCTCCCACCAACTTCAGGAAGATGCAGCCTTTATAGGCACCTGACCTTTTCTACTTTTGTGGTCCAGTATCCTCTTAGTGGAACCATATATCCTTAAAATTCTAATCAAGTTTATTTCTTCCAGAATCAATATCTTGTTAGCTATCTGGGGATTTCATCCAGCTTCACCCAGGATGCCAGATCCATCTTCCTCCAACGGAGATAGAACAGCCAGAGGGTTTTACACCTTCTCAGGTAGGGCCTACTGCCCCTAACCAGCAGGAAATAATTACAGAATGACCATCTCCCTTCAGCACCCCTTTAATAATAAAGTTGTAAATTCTCTTGGGAGGGGGTGGGGATTAAGCAGGCTAGTAAAATAGGAAATGAATAGATGGATCTGGAACCTGGCAAGAAGTCCACATGGATATATCGACATCCCCAAGATGGCTGCTGGAAGACCCTCATGTGAGATTTCCTCTGGAAGCCGGGAGAAGCCCCAGATATTCTCCAAGGACATTATCATTGGGCCCTCCTGGGGGATTGATGGGTGGGATAATCAATCAAAACAGCAAACAGCTGGAACTCCTCCCATGCCATTAACAGAGGGGCGGAATAATTAATGGTCTAAAAAGCAGGCACAAAAGCCTTTCTCTCTCTCTCTCTCTCTCTCTCTCTCTCTCTCTCTCTCTCTCTCTCTCTCAACCTGGGCATTTATAATCTATAATGGGAAATTGTAGTCTGTAAATCAACCCTCTTTATCACTCTTCAGCCCCTTCCTCTCTCTGGGACCCATGATCTGTTCTTGAAATTCATTTCTGCAACATAGTCAAGAACCTAGACAAAATCTGGTAACAGATCGAGATATTTGCAGGAGGTGGGACAACAAAACCAAAGGGGCTTAAGGTCCAGAGAAGCTCTAAAAGTTTTCAGGTAAAGAAGCTTTTTGTTTGATTGTGGGTGATAGTGCTTTGTTGATATATGATTGGATGGGAGCAATTGGAGGGAGGGGCATTAGCAAAGTGATGAAGGGTAGAAACAGCATTTATGAGCTAGAGAATGGCTAACAGTTTGGTGTTAGCAGAATGGAAAGTTTGAAGCAGGAAATAGCTGGAAATGAAGGTGAAGAGGCCGGTCAAGACCCATTCATGGTGGATCTTTTATACCAGGGGTTCTTAACCTTTTTTTGTTCCATGGACCCCTTTGCCAGTCAGGTGATATCCACAGACCCATTTTCACAATGTAACAGCAGATAGTTTTATGACATTCAACTAGCTTCAGGTCTAACAACTACCGTAATTTCAAAGTATGAATGAGCGTAAGCAATTTTTCAAGATATGCAACAGCCGTAATGTGATATGAAATGAATGCTACTGTAATTTATTGCATACATTCATAAATGAAGGAAATGCTAGCTTTAGTTAGAGGTCAGAACAAATAAAGATAAGCTGATTTTTTTTCAATTCAAGCTCATGGACCCCATGAAACCTGTGGACCGCTGGTTAAGAACACTTGTTCTAGATCTATGATTCCTTTTAATAAAGGTGCCACCAAAGTTCAATGCCCTGTGAAAAAGCTCTGTCTTACCATAAGGACAAGGGGGACCTTAAGAATTTCAAGCAAGGAAGAGCTTTAGCCAAATTTTCATTTTAAAATTACCACCGTATTGGGGAGTAGAAGAGAGGTAGGACTCACAGATGATTTCCCAATCTCAAGGCTGGCACTTGGCCCACTTGCAAATGTGTCTGTCAACTCTCCAGAGCTCATTTTATTACAGACTTTCCACTCCAGCATATCTCAGTCCCTCCACCAATACAAGGAAGCATATGGTAAATACTCAAAAATGCTTTTGAATAGTTCAATGAATGGAATAATTAATTGATTAATCACTCTGCTGAGTAAATTGCAGCTGAACATAAGTACACTTCTTTTTTTTTTTTTTTTTTTTTTTTTTCCGGAATGGGAAGGGTGGAGGCAGATGATGAGATTCTGTTTCAGGTTATTGTGGCTAAAATTAAATATTTATGGCATTCTCTGTTGTTGTATAAAGGGTTTTATCCTGGGCTTGCAAGTAGGCGGGACAGGGATTTACTCTCTCTATTGTTAGGAACAAGATAGATTTGCCCCAGGCAGCCTGGCCTCTGTCTGTCAAGCCCCTGGAGCCAGGAAAACTGGATTTGAACTCTCCAGGGGAGACCTGGGAGGGAAAGGTCCAAGGACCGTCCTTTGGATAAAGGTGGTGCTTACTGTATCTTAGACTATTTTAAAGGCTCCCATTTTTATCAGTTTGGTCTCAGGTGATATTGAACCATGTAATCATTGAATTTTAGATCGTCTGAAAGCCTACTTTTTTTTTAATGGATGAGGAAAATGAGGCCCAAAAAGGTTGACTTGCCCCAGGTCACAAAGCTAGTTAGTGAGGGAACCAAGCCTAGACCCTAGGGTCAGAGTCACAAAGATTTTTCATAGCCTAAGAGAAAAGCTGCATAGCATGGTGAAAGCCCTCTGAGTAATAAAAAAGGATAGGAGCCCTTGTGCACTTTATTCTGGGAGCCATGTGAAACCTACAATGTTCCAGAGTTGCAGAGACAGGTAAAAACCAAGGTCTGAGTGACTCTGCACAGCTATGTCTGAGGTAAAGTGACTCTGTGTTCCCTATTATTCCTATTTGAACAGAGTTTACTGTGGTTTTGTTTTTCCATTGTATAAATTACAGACAATCTGGAAAACTGATCACCTAAAGTGCAAGCCTTGAGATCGGGAAATCATCCCAGAGGGGTGACTATTGGGAAACATTTGGGTGTACTCCCATTCAGTATTTTTCTATGGTCATATGCTTTTAGATCCATAAAAGACTGCAGAGATAATCTGGGTTAACACCATCATTTTACATCTAAGGAAACGGAGGCCTAAGTAAGTAAGCGACAGGGCCATGATCACTTACTCCTACCCTGGTCGGCAAGGACCAGAGCCCTAGAACCTTTGAGTCAGAAGGAAACTTAAAGATTCCACCTCCTCCCTAATGTAGGAATGCCCAGGCACAGCGAGGAACAAACTGCGGCAACTTTCCTTGCTAGTGCTGAAGTGCTGGCTGGGATGGCCCTTACCTGCCAGCTGATAGGAAGAGACAGAGGGGGTAGATGGTAACAGTACAGTTCCCCCTTGTCATGTAAAACATGTCATGGTCTCTTTCCTTCACTTGAAACTCAGGCAAAATTTTAAAATATTGAAGGAACCCCATTTCACCCCCTCCGGCAAAGGAAAAAGCCATGAAATATATGCCAGGATTTATTCTCAACATACTTTTTCAGTAGCCTCATAAAAATAATTTTCAGCAAAAACAGGCTAATCAATAGATTATTAGGAAGACAGTTTGGTAACAATCAGAAAAAACTGGTTGGTTCATAACATAGCAAATGAAAACTCATAGACTCACTTTTGCATACCTTTCGTTCAATGAGAAGAATGTTTAAAGCAAGTGGGCTCAAATTGTGAAGTTCTACTGAGTGACTTCAGGACTGTACATCTTACAATCAAAAACAGCATTATACAATTGGGTAGGAAAATCAGACAGGAAAAATTTTAGTTTACATATCTGGTGGGGAAAGAGTGTGTGTGTGCGTGTGTGTGTGTGTGTGAGCGCGCGCGCACGCACGCGCTACATGCTCCTCATTAAAATTTCCCTGGAAGGAGATGCTAAAGTTTTTATCAAGCAACAGATGGCAAAGAGAATTTAATTGTACATTGGCCATTATTATTAATTTAAGACGTGGGAAATGTCATTGATACTCTTTTTATTTAAAATGTTTCCTTTAATGCTTTATTTTAATGAAGGCAGAAAATATGCACAAGATTTTATATAGGTTCATGCAAAGTTTATATCCCTCTCTTATTTTGGCTAATGAGGCCTTATGTTCCTCAACTGCAGTTTAATCATGGAAGTTGTAGAAGGGATATCCCACAAGTAAAATGCAGGCATACTTCAGAGATATTGTAGGTTCAGGTCCAGCAACCCATAATAAAGTGAATCACATGAATTTTTTGATTTCCTGGTGCATATAAAAGTTATGTTTGGGAAGTGGCTGTGGCTCAATCAGTAGGGCTCCCGTTTACCATATGGGAGGCCCCGGGTTCGGTTCCCGGGGCCTCCTGGTGAGGGCAAGCCCGCCCGCACGGTGTGGTTAGCTGACCCAGCGAGCACAGGCAGCAAGGGGGGGATAAATAAAAAAAAAAAAAAAATTTTAAAAAAAAAAAAAAAAAAAAGTTATGTTTACACTATACTGTAGTCTATTAAGTGTACAATAGCATTATGTCTTAAAAATCAATGTATATACCTTAATTTAAAAATAATGCATTGCTAAAAAATGCTAACCATCATCTAAGCCTTCAGCACGTCGTCATCTTGCTGGTACAGGGTCCTGTCTCAGTGTTGATGGCTGCTCACTGGTTAGGGTGGAGGTTGCTGAAGGTTGGGGTGACTGCAGCAATTTCTAAAAATAAGACAACCATGAAACTTGCTGCATCGATTGACTCACAAAAAATTTCTCTGTAGCGTGCGATGCTGTTTGATAACAGTTTACTCTCAGTAGAACAGAACAAGAGAATATATGCTAAACACCTTCACGTAAGACTTGGCACATGGTGTGCCCACAAATAACCTGACTCTTTTTAAAATATCTATTTTGTCATTTGTGATACCGTGTAAAACCTTAGGAAAGTCTCTTAATACTATTAATAATAACAAAAGAATTCCCCCAAATGTACCCACCCACATTTTTTTTTTTTAAATATCAGCTTCCCATCACAAAGAGGCAAGCACAAGAGAGCAAGCACCCATTTCACATTTCTATTGGTCTTGCCCTGGTTATTACCGTTGTTGATGTAATGGTACAAGACAGGAAAAGCCAGGCCTCAAATTAAGCACAGGCCCTTTTATTATCTCTCTCTTAATCCGCCCAGACTCTGTAAATTGAGCCTGGAAAAGACAGAAACAGAGCGGTCAGAGCAGCTCTCTGCCCTGACTCAAGACCAGCAGTCCCTCAACCTCAGACACCCAAAGCCAGAGTCAGGGCTGGCACAACAGCTGCTGAGAAGCCCACAGTGATGCTGCCTAGGCAAGCTCAAACCGAGGGGTTTAGTTTATCAAGGATGTTGGAAAAAAAGAAACTATGTGGTCTCACAAACATTTCAGGGGTTTCATGTTCAATCTCTTCCTAAATCTCAGGACCATGGATAAACATAGCAGAGTCAGCTACATTGATTACACTTCAGATATTCCAATAAGCATCTCAGTGTCGGTTTCCAAAGTTAAAAAACACAACTAATAACATAAAAACATTTTTAATTCCTGTCACAGACTGGTTTATATAGCATCTGCCATTCAGATAAAAATGGGAAAAAAAAACAGGGGAGCAGATGTAGCTTAAGTGGTTGAGTGCCTGCTTTCCATATACGAGATCTCAGATTCGATCTCCAGTACCTCCTAAAAACAAAACAAGCAAACAAGAAAACCAACTCTCATTGGGGAGTGAATGTAGCTCAGTGGTTGAGCGCCTGCTTCCCATGTACAAGGTCCTGGGTTCAATCCCTGGTACCTCCCCCAAAAAACAAACAAACAAATGAAAAAACACCAAAAGAGACAAGTATCCAAAATATTGTTAAGTCATTTAAATCTAAATATCAAGATGTTGAGTAGCCTAAACCCCAACGTGGAATAATGTTTATTGGATAAATATTCACCACCCAAAGTGATTAGAATTTGGTTTTATTTAGTTTTGTTTTTAAAAACTGCTTCAAAAACCATTCACATCTTATCCAAAATGCCTGAAAAAAATAAATGCAAGTGCTGTCAGGCCCATGGACAAAGTGTTTCTTTCTGGGGAAGAGAAATATTTTGGTCTGGCAACCTCAGAGTTTGGCTTATGTCATTTGACATAAAGCTACCTGTGGGCAGTTACTCCATGCTAGCCCAAGAATCCCAGAGAGCTCTTTTCCGGCTGGAACCATGGAGGTTGCTGAAGAGAAGAAGAAGAAGGTTCTTGCTGTGCCAGAAACCCTTAAGAAAAAACGAAGGAATTTTGCCGAACTGAAGATAAAGCGCTTGAGAAAGAAGTTTGCCCAAAAGATGCTTCGAAAGGCAAGGAGGAAGCTTATCTATGAAAAAGCTAAGCATTATCACAAAGAATATAGGCAGATGTACAGGACTGAGATTCGAATGGCTAGAATGGCAAGAAAAGCTGGTAACTTCTATGTACCTGCGGAACCCAAATTGGCATTTGTCATCAGGATTAGAGGTATCAATGGTGTGAGCCCAAAGGTACGAAAAGTGTTGCAGCTTCTTCGCCTTCGCCAGATCTTCAATGGCACCTTTGTTAAGCTCAACAAGGCCTCAATTAACATGCTGAGAATTGTGGAACCATATATTGCATGGGGATACCCAAACCTGAAATCAGTGAATGAACTGATCTATAAGCGTGGTTATGGCAAGATCAACAAGAAGCGGATTGCCTTGACAGATAACTCATTGATTGCACGATCTCTTGGTAAATATGGCATCATCTGCATGGAAGATCTGATTCATGAGATCTATACTGTTGGGAAACGTTTCAAAGAAGCAAACAATTTCCTGTGGCCCTTCAAATTATCTTCTCCCAGAGGTAGAATGAAGAAAAAGACAACCCATTTTGTAGAAGGGGGAGATGCTGGCAACAGGGAAGACCAGATCAATAGGCTTATTAGAAGGATGAACTAAGGTTCTACCATGATTATTTTTGTAATCTGGTCATATAATAAACAGTGACTGCTTTCAAATTGAAAGAAAAAAAAAAAAAAAGAATCCCAGAGAAAGGGACGTGGCATCTTTTGTGGAGATAAAATACTGACTTTCTCAAATAATCATTGGTATTTGCCTTGCATCAACTGAGCTATGAATACAAAAAGAAGCTGGTGGGATAGAATCAAGTATTCAGCCACTCAACAATCATTTACTTAGTAGAAACTATCTCTGGAAAGGGTCTGAAAATGCAGAAATAAGCAGAATATAATCTTTGCTCCTTGCCAAGGCTCACTCTGTAAAGGTTATGAAAAATAACTATAGTAGAAGGATACGTGACATGGGCTGGTGAGAAGAGCTCTTGTTTCTGTATTATGCAAAATCCAGATTCCTCTTTAAAAATAAAGAAAATCTTTAAGCCTCATTTCCTTATTTGTGAAAATGATGAAATACCTAATTTACCATGTTACAACATGTCCTGAAACATGTCTAATATACTGTAGGCTTCAATAAGTGGTGATTATTATCTATCACTTAAATCTCAAAAGGATTTCAGGACCACTACAGCGGTCTGTAAGAATATTACTTTAGGCAGAGCAAACAATTTATGAAAAAATACAAATATGATGTAGAAACAAAACTGCAACCTGAACAGTCACACAGAGTCCCATGCTCAGAAGATCCCTGGGCTTGGTTTAATGCTCTACTGTCACCATCTTGAAATTCTTAGTAACTTTTTAAATATGAGACTCCATATTTTCATTTTTTAAAAACCTCTGCAATTATTAGTTTATTAGTATTATCCAGGACTCAGACATTCAGTATTCCTCCTGAAATTATACAAAATGCAAATAAAAAGAATCCAAAAGTCAATACAACAAAACAATACTCCATCACAAAAGCGTGTAAAATTACAAGAACAGTATTTTTAACACACTGGCAATTTAAGAGAATGATAATCTCAAAAACCACAAAATCACCAAATTGTTCCCTAAACTGCTAAGCAGGTAAAAATGACCCTAATGAAAGAGTTTGGGTTTTATAAAGAAAAACTGAATTTGAATAAATTGGATTGCTGGTACTGAAATGCAAAGTTCAAGTGTCTTCTTTCCTTCTGTCTATTTCATCCAGAAAGGGGCAAAGCACAATAGATGAAAATATACCCTACTTTAAATGTGGCACCATCATTTCAAAAGCTGGCCCAATTAATTAAAAATATTTAATTATAATGGAGAATCTCAAGTTCCTAAACAGACCATATTTAGATAAATTGGAAAAGACATTTACAGCCAGCACTTTTGATAGAGACCTCGGTGGGGCTAACATCAACAGAATTTAATATGACGGTCTTGCATTTTAAGTTCATGCTTTTGGGGATACATTTTCAGACCTTCTTTAATGTGGGAACTGCAAATATAACTGCCACTACATGGTAAGGGAGCTAAAGACTGTAGAGTCCTCATGTAAAGATTAAAACATACCTTTCTATTAGTCCTTCCAGGACAGACTTAGAGAATGTTTGACTCTAATAATCCCATTCTGTGAAGAGATTGGTTACTCTTCACTTTGCAAAGTTTGATATCAACTGATTTAGGTTTTTGAGTTTCAGTTATGAATGAAAACTTTTTTTTAGAAAAATCAATTTTATTGATACATATTAATAAAGCATGCAATTCACCCAAAGTGTGCAATCAATGGCATTTGGTATAATCACATAGTTGTGCATTCATCACTTCAATCATTATTAGAGCATTTTCATTATTTCAATAATAATAATAATAAACAAAAACCAGACAAACAAGAGAATTCTTCACCTTTCAATCTCTCTGTTTCCCCTGCTCCAATTTTATTACCCCCATCACAAGTGTGCAGATGAAAGTTTTTCATCAGTGAACTATGTGAAAGGATGAACATGATCATGCTATCATGTGATCCAAAATGGGCAAAAGCAAAAGACTAGCTTCCCCTCAAGAAGAACAATTTCGGGCCTATGAAAAAGACAATACTAATTTTTAAAATTATACTTATTTAGAGGCATTCAGAATGTCAACAAAACAGCCAGAACTTTTTTTGCCGCAATTACAGTGTGATATTCAATTAACAGAAGGACAATTATTTCAGATAAGCTGCATCAGAGACAACTGAAGATGAAAAACTACCATCCTCATATATAACTGATTTGTACTATGCACCAGCAAGAACCTGCTTTCAACTTCCATGCCAATTTACAACCCCCATATTGTACCAGGCAAGGTTAGTGGTTATTGAAAAGACCACCAGGACAAGGCTAAGATTTGGTAGTGTGTTCACTATACAAAAAAAGAAACTGTACAGTTTAAAAACAAATCTTATACAGGCTTACATTTCAATATTTTTCTTTAGAAGGAGTGAGTTGTATATAGGGGGTTTAAATGCTTTATCAAGAAAAAAACTCCACTAGAGCCAACTCATTTATCATCATCTTCTTCATCTTCGTCTTCTTCATCTACCTCTTCCTTCTTTTTCTTGCTTTTTTCAGCCTTGATGACTCCCTTTTTGCCACATCAGGCTCTCCTTTAGTCCCGTGTGCAGCAATATCCTTCTGGTATTTCTCCTTCAGTTTTGCAGCTTTCTTTTCATAAGGCTGTTTGCCATCCACATCTCTCCCAGCTTCTTGATAACATCACCAATGCAGAGACCAGGATGCTAGCCTCTGATTTTGGGGTGACACTCAGAACAAAACAAGAAAAAGACCAAGGAAGGCCTCTTGGGTGCATTGGGATCCTTGACATTTATATCCCCTTTAGGAGAGATATAGGTTTTCATTTCTCTTTCATAACAGGCCTTGTCTGCCTTGGCCATGCCTTCAAATTTTCCTTTCTCTCGAGTAGACATGGTCTTCCACCTCTCTGAGCACTTCTTAGGAAACTGAAAAGTTGACGGAAACATCTGGGTGCTTCTCCTTGTGCTCCTCCCGGCAAACTTGCACAAAGAATGCATATGATGACATTTTGCCTCTTGGCTTCTTAGGGTCTCCTTTTGCCTGTGTCTACTTACTTTTTGTCCACAAGGCTCCAGAGTCTCCCGGCACCCACCCAAGTCTCACTTGCCCTGGCGCTGTCTCTATGGTGCACAAGGTACTGCCATGGCTGTCCATATTTTCATTTTGCACTGGGCCTTGCAAATCATCTAGCTGCCCTTGGGAAGAAACCTGGCATTTTCAGAGAATTCCAGGTAGATGGCAGGCTTAGGTGCTTGGAGGGAAATGGCATGACATGAGGTTAAAAAAATGAAAAGGACCAGATGAAGGATCCAACACTGCAACTAAGAAATTTAGAAATTGTTCTATAGGTAGTGTGGAGATATTGAGGAAATTTAAAGGTGACATGGCATGGCATTTTACTGTTAAAAAGATGTCAAGTGGTTTATAGAGAATGAATTGAAGGAGTTAACTACTGTGGGAGGGAGATCAATGAGGTTACTACCACAGTAGTCCTAGTAAGGAAGTAGGAAGGCTTGAATGAAACAGTACCCATAGGAGAGAGGAGGGGACAGGCAAGAGGTAGAAACAATAGGACCCAGTGGCCCATTGGATGTCGGGGATAAGGGAGGAGACTGCATGGCTACTAGTTCTCGACTGGTACCAATAACCAAAATAGATATAACTGGAGGGGGAGCAAATTTTGAAAGAAAGATATTCAGTTTGGGAACATGTTGAGCTACCTATGGGTTTTCTAAGTCAAGAAGTCTACTAAATCAATTAGAATTTAAGAAGAGAGAGATCTGAGATGGATGGGGGTTTTGAATCATCAGCAATAGTGGTGGCTGAAGCCATGATTGTGGAGAACATTTCTCACAGAGATTCTTCAGAATAAAATTATCAAAGTCCCAAATCCAGAGTCCTTGAACACTTGTAAAGACTAAAGAAGTAGAGTCTGAGAAAATCTGCAATGAAGTAACCGAAGGGTTAAAGAAAAACCAGAGGTGCATAGGTCCACAGCAGTAAGAGAAGCATTTTCAAAAGGGAGAGACTAGTTTAGTCAGATTCTAGAAAATTAAAATAAGGTAAGGACAGGGGAAAAAAGACCTCGGGGTCTAATTATTAAATGATTACTGCAAGCATGGCTTCAGGGAGTGATGGAGGAAAAAGCCAACCAAGGAGTGAATGAGAGGTAAAAGCAGTGAAGACAGTGAGGCTAAATTACCCCTTTAAAAAATTTAGCTTTGAGTGAAAGGAGAGAGCACAAAGTCCCAAGAAGTAGTTGGTTTTTTTATTTGGGAGAGACTTGAGTAAGTAGAAGAGGTTGACTGTAGAGTAGAAGGTATAGTTGATGAGACAAGGCCTCTGAGGACATCTAACAGAATGGAACCTAGAGTCAGGGAGGACAGATGAGCCTCCATGAGACCTCTTCTTCTGAACCTGAAAATATGGAATTAAAGGCCAGACCGTGGCTAACTTGTGGGGCAAGAAGAAGCAGGAGATCATGGAGGGCAACATTTTCTCTCCAGAAGCTGCAAGGTAATTGATGCAGAGAAGATGGAAGAGGCAGGATAGAAGGCTTGAAGGGAGAGGGAGAATGTGCTGTGACCTAAACAGAGACAAAAGAGAATGTGCTGGTAATAATTGAGAATTTATTAAAGATTGAAAATAATCTGGTGGTTTGCTTTAGAAGCACTCAACAGCCCTTTCGTATTATGTGTCCCAAATTAGATACTTGTCAACTTCTCCAATGCTAACATTAGCCCAAGTAATCATGAAATTTTCTTTCTACTACTGCTGTGGTCTCTCCCATCTACAGGGGCCGCCCCTGCCCCCAACCACACCCCTACACCTTTCTCTAACTCCCAAAAGCAGACAAAGTGATTTTTCTAAAATATGTCATATCATATCACTCCGTCCTCAAAATCATACAATGACTTCTATTTACTCTTAGAATAAAATCCAAAGCACTTGGAATAAAATTCAAAGGCTTATATGATCTGGGCCCTCACCCACCCCTCCAGACCCATCTCCCTGCCCTCTCTCTCCCTCATTTACTGCTCCCCAGACACATTGTCCTTCTTTCGATCCCTCAGACATAACAAGCTCTTTCCTGTCTCAGGATGTTTGTGATTGCTGTGCCTCTTCCCCTGGATCTCCACATGGCTGCTTTCTTCTCACTCATCAGATCTTCTTCCTAGTACTCATTAACACCTGGAATTATGCTAGGTATGTATTTGTTCATTTACAAGTTTATGGTTTGTCTTCCCCCAGTGGGCAAGGACTTTATCTGCTTTGTTCATTGCCTAAAATAGTTTGGCACATGGTAGAAACTTATTAACTATTTTTTTGACTGAACAGGAGGTTGTATAGGAATTGAGAAGGCAGATGGTTGGATTGATACAGGAATTAAAGATATTCAGGACAAATTTGTAAGAAAAAGTGAGTGAGGATGTTGAAAGAATTTGCTGTCAAGAGAACAGTTGCCCTGATGGACCATGGGGTCTGGACTGAATAAGGAAGTGAGGCCAGGAAAATGCTGGGGAACTTAGAGAAAAGATTGATATCACTGAGATAGCTGTTTATTCTGTCACAGCGGAAAAATATAGGTTTGGGAGCTATACAGAGAAAGGCTTAAATCCCACCTCAGCCACTTAAACCTAAGTGACCTTGGGAAAATTACTTAACGTCTCTAAATGTCATTTTCTCCCATGTGTGAAATGTAGTAATATCTATCTGACTGTATCATACATTATATACTTAATGTATATAAAGTGACCAGTATTTAGTGGCTTTTCAGTAAATAGGTTAGAAGAGGATGAAGATGTGGCCAGAGAATTAATATTGGTGTTTCAATTTAGAAAGGTGGAATGTTCTTTATAACAGAATTCAAGGCAAATGCATGAAAGTGGACCACTGAAGTGAAAAGAGGGTAGGGAAAGAATCTCCAGTCAAGAAGTGGGAAAGTTGGGAACTCTGTACTTTCTAAAATGTATTTCTGTAAACCTAAAATTCCTCTAATAAAAAAAAATATATTAAAAAAAAAATAAGAAAAAGCATGAAAGTCCTCCATACAGATACTGAATTCACCTGGGGTAATGGAGGTGGTTGAATTGAAGAGAAACAGCCTGATTGCTGGATGGAGAGGGGTTACATTTGTGAAGTTCCATGGCTTGAGCCTGTGAGGACAAAAGGTTTATAAAAGGGGGATAAAGTGGTGGTTTGAAAGTAGCAGTAACAATTCTTACAAGCAATGTGTTCATGTATCAGCTGTGTAATTAAAAAGGAAGAAATGAATAGTACAGCTGTGGGAAACTAGGAAAATATTGCAGCCAAATATGGTGAATCTTACAAGTTGAAAATCAGAAAGAACTTCAAAGATCATTGAGTCACAACGGTCTCAGTTGAGAATTAGAAAATGGAATCCTCTCCAGAAAGGCCAATGGTATGTCCAGTTCACACTGGCATTTAATGACCAAGCCAGGTCAGATCTTCTATTTGTCTTGCTTTGGTTTTGAACTTTTTAGAAAACTCAGTAGTCATTTTAGAAATTAATTAGAGTATTCAAGATTTCACTC
Source organism: Tolypeutes matacus (assembly GCA_026826555.1). Lineage (NCBI taxonomy): Eukaryota > Metazoa > Chordata > Mammalia > Cingulata > Chlamyphoridae > Tolypeutes > Tolypeutes matacus. The sequence continues at coordinate 33,101,548 of JAKSZT010000049.1, forward strand.
CCCTCTTTCTAAACATTACAATGATCTCCTCTTGGGAAATAATGTCCTTATTCTACCCCAATATTAGAAAAATGTAAGTAAATGATTTTTTACTTTGTGCTTTGCATTGAAAAATTTCTCCCTGCTAGAAATAAACGGTGTTTAAGTGCATCCTCTCTAGTTTTCAGGTCATTCTTTCTTTTTTTTTTTAAGACTCAGGTTAGGAGTATCAGAACTAAATTAGATGAGGAGATAATTGTAGCATAGGCTTGTGATTCATTCCTTTTTTTATCATGACGAAAGCAGTGAGGCTTGCACATGGGGGCAGTCTATTTGTTTTTTAAAGAATCTAGGGGGACGGATGTGGCTCAAATGGTTGGGCGTCCGTCTCCCATATGGAGGGACCCGGGTTTGATCCCTAGGACCTCCCGGTAAAAAAAATAAAATAAAATAAAGAATCTAGACCTGATCTGGAATAAGTAGAAAGAATGTCCCACCTGGCACTCAGTAAACAGGAAATGTGTGCTCTCCAGACATGTGATTGTCCTCTCCTGCCTTTCTCACTGAACAGCAGATTATTTGTTTAGAGGGTTCTTGGTCTCAGACCTAAGGAAGGGCAAAGTTGCCAGATGGAGAGGCATTTTTCCCAGAAGTCTTTGGAAGGAGCACAATCCAAACTTGTCTCTAGAATAGTCAGGCAGCAAAATCCTCCCTGGCTGCTTATGTCCAATCTCATGATTATAGTGACATCAGTAGATTCATAGAGGTGGTACATAAATATCACTCTCTGAGAATACCCATATTCTGGGAAAGCTGCATAATGACCGAATCATTCATCAATTAATTCATTAATTCATTAATTCTTGCAGCAAGCAATTGTTAAGCACTTGTTTTATGTCTATCCCTGTACTAGACATGGAGGAACAAAGGTCTGCAAAAGAAGTAATTACAAATTCTGGCTCTGAGTGAGCTAGTTACTTTTCCTCTCTAAACCCGTTTTCTTTCAGGTACAGATTCTAATTTTAAAACCTCCAAACAAGTCACTATCAATACTTATTTGAACAAAAAGATCTTTTATTAATTTCTTTGCACACTTTGGTTTCTTGCAGTCTGTTATGTCTTCTAAGAGTCATTTCTCTTTTTATTGGAGAACGCCCTCTATTCATTCTTTCAGAGAAGGTCTCTAGGTTGTAAAGCTTCTTGGCCTTTGGAGGTCTGAAAATGCCTTAATTTTACTCCTAATTTAGATTTACTGAGAATAAAATTCTAAGATCAAGATATTTACCTCAGTACTTGGATGATATCACTCTATTATCTTCTTACAGGCAATATGGCTAATAAGATCGTTTGATTTTCATTCCTTTGTAGGTAACCTGCCCTCTTTTTCTCTGATAGCATTTAGGATTTTCTCTTTATTCTTATCTATCACATGTCTAGTTATGGAGTTTTTTGTTTTTATTCTCAAGATTCAGTGGACTTTTTAACATGAAGATTCATGTTCAGGGAGATTCTGTGGTCTTTATTTCTTTAATTCCAACCCCTCTATGCTCTCCTTTTAGTATTCCTATTAAAGAATGTTAGAACTTCTGTATCTTTCCTCCATGATTCTTATTTTCCATGTAATATTGCCCATATGTTTTTTCTTTATGCTGTAGTCTAAGAGAATAATACTTCAGTAAAATCTTTTAGGTCAATAATTCACTCTTCAGCCATGTCCAGTATTTTATTTAGACTACCTACTGACTCTTTAATTTTAAATTTCTGTGTTTACATTTCAACAGAAACTTTCAGTTGCTTTATTACTTACACAGTACAAAGGGTCCAAAAGAGCAGGGGAAGAAAGCCCATCATAGCCAGTCTCCTGGAGAGCCCCAGTGCTCTAGGAAGGGCTGCTGAATGGCAGCTCCACATGCCCCACTTTGCATAAAAGAGGAGAGACAAATCTGTGTTGCCTGAGGGCTGGGTGTTTATACAACCTAGGTGTGTGTGTGGGGTGGGGAGGTGTCAGGCCACTGAGAGTTCCTACCCATTAAGCAGCTGGAACTGCTTATTCCCAGTTTGGGTTTAAAGTATGGTCAGGCCAGACCTAACATCTCATGCAGGCTTCAGAATGGAAGCATATTGAAACATCTGCACACAATAGTAAAGGGCCGGGGCGGGGGGCGGGGGGGGGGGGGGGTGTGGATAGTCGAGGACTGGGAGATGGTCTCTAGGTAGATCCTTGACTTCCCTAGCAGGTGCCTATAGGATATCCATCTGCAAATGTCTCTTTGGTGTTAGAAATAAGAGCCTACAACTTTAGCTAGGTTGTTTTTTGTTTTTTGTTTTTTTTTTTTTAGATTTTTTTTTTTAAGATTTATTTTATTTATTTCTCCCCACCCCCTTGCTGTGTCTGTTCATCTTCCTTGTTTCTTTAGGAGGCACCAGGAACTAAACCTGGGACCTCTGATGTGGGAGGGAGGCACCTAATCACATGAGCCACATCCATTCCCTAAAGCCTGAAAATTTAAGGGGAAGTTCTTACCAAGATTGGTATTTGGGGATCATTTGTAAACAGGTAATAATTGAAACCTCAATATGGATTCAACCAACCAGGGAGAAAGTGTAGAGTGAGAAGAGAAGAGAATACAGGAGAGAAACTTCGGTGCTTGAAGAAATAGAAGGCAGAAAACAATGGCTAAAAAATCAGGAGAGCTACTAAAGAATTCAAGATAGGAAGGAGTCCCAAGGAGAGGGACCAGCAGTGTCAGTGATGAAGAGGAAACAGGTCAGAGAAAGACTTAAAACTATGAAACTATGTGTTACATTTGGCAACTAGAAGGCATTGGCAGTGCAATTTTGAGAGTGAAACTAAATTTCAGTGGATTGAGTGGGAATTGGAAGGAGAAAGTGGAGATAACAAATGAAGGATACTCTTTCTAGAATCTTGGCAATGAAGGGAAAAGATGGGGCGATAGCTAGAGGGAAAAGACAGGGTCACAAGGGGACTTTTTATGTTAGGAGAGATCTGAATATAGTTACAGGCCTATGGGAAGGATTATTCTGAAGATCAAGGTCACTGAGGAGGTTGCAGAGTAGGGGTTCTTAGCCTTTTTTGTTCCATGGACCCCTTTGCCAGTCAGGTGAAAACCACAGACCCCTCACTAAGTCCACACTATACTGTGTATTATTTAATAAATATATCACACCCACACCAACACGTCCCCACAAGAATAATGTTTTTTCAAGCTCATTGACCCCTTGTTAAAAACCCTGTTGTAGAGATTGGGACTATGAGCAGAGGTATAGGAATTAGCCTTGGGAGGAGGGAGGAACATCTCTTTACCTGAGAAGAGGTAAAAAGAATGAGTGATGGTGATAAAGCAGTGAAGGAGGGATAGGCACCTTCCTTGCTTCCTATTATATCTTCCAACGATTTCTCCTCCCTCTTTCAAAAACCCCAGCTTCTTTGAAATTCATTCTTTCCTCCTGTTGGATGGAAGAACCATCTCTGCTCCTGCCAAAGTCAACTCCTCCACTTTATATTTAGCCTCCTCTCCATACTTCTACTCAAAAACTATGTACCTAGAATTATCTTCTCTCTCTCTCCTGAATTTGTAAGATTCTCTCTCTTTACTGGAACACTCTACCAGCATGCTCTAAAAGCCCTATCATACATCCACCAGTTACTACCCCATACATTTTCTCCTCTTTACAGCAAAAAAAATATTTTAAAAGATATCTATAGTTGCTCTCTCTTCTTTCTCACCTTCTAGTCTCTCTTCAATATATTTGGTAAAGCCCCACTCTCACCACTACTCTGAAGCTACTTTTGTCAAGGTTATCAATGACCTCTGCGTCACTTTTCTGTTCTGGTCTCACTTCACCTCCCAGTAGCACTTAGACAAAGTTGATTTGGCGGGGAGGGGGGGTGGGAAGCAGGTAATATTTTTTTCTCTTGTCTTCCTTTCTTACGGCCTTGTGATACCACACTCCTCTGATTTTCCTTCTGCCTCAGTGGTCAGCCTTCTGTTTGCTGGCTCTTTCTCTGCTTAGGTAAATGTTGGATTTCACTCCAGAGCTCAGTCCTTTACCTGCCTATCTACCTTCTCTTTCTAAGTGGTCTCATCTAGTGTTGTTCCAATGAAGCCATTCATGTTCTGATAACCATCAAGTATAACTCCAGCTCTGCTCACTCCCCACTACTCCAAAGGCATGTATCTAATTGCTTCCTGATATCTCCATATGAATGCCTGTTTCTCTGTTGTCTGTCTTTCCTCTGTCTCCCAACAAGAATAGAAAGTTCTTAAGATCAGGAACCTTGGTTTAATGCATTGCTGTAACTGTTGCATCTAGAACTGTATCTGGGACATAATGGGTGCTAAATATTTTTTTGAATGAGGAATCAGCTGCTAAGACTGAGTTTGGGGAAAGGAATTAAAAAGGAAGGAATATCAGAGGGTTTGGATGCATGCATGTAAGGGGGAATAATTTGGTGCCAGTGAACAAAGAAAAGTTAAAAGGTCACTAAATCACCCAATAGTGCTAAGGGCCCAAATGAAGTTGGAAACTTAGTTTGAGCAGCGACATCCATTTGCTTTGCTGTGTGATTTTCTCCCACAGGATTCATGAGTATTGGAATAAGAGTGAAAAAGAAGTTGGTCTCTATTTCTTCAGTGTAAGTGTTAAGGTAGATATTAAGGAACTTCCAGCATTAAAAATCTGTGATATTTCAAATATACTCAGGAAGCTAGGTATTTTTAAAATCCTTTGTTAAATGAATAATTAATGACTCCCTATATTTTCTATTGAAGTTCAACGTTTTACACTTTCAGGTTTCCTTGATAGAATATTCCTTTATAGGTGGGGATATACTTTTTAAATGTTTTCACATGCATTCTGAGCATAGATTAGATCATTTATAGCAACAAATTTTCATTTCAATTTAGCATGAATATACCTTATTTTTCTCTATACAATGTAAATTCCTATAGAGCATATTCTGTTTTGAATTGTTTTCATCAAACTTCCCGCATTTTCATAAGAACAATGCCACTCTGACAATTGATACTGAGTAAAAAGAGATTGATTATGTCAGACTCCATTAGTAGAAGTGGTACAAGGGTAGGGGCCCAAGGGAATTTTGTGCTTTACAAATGGAAGGTATTCTCAGGCCAGAAGCCTTGGTATAAGAGAAGCTTAAGGTTGCAGATTGAGATGATATCTAATGGGACTGCTGGATAGCAGCCTGAACTACATTTCTGTTCCAGAGGGAACAAATATTCAAAACATCAGACAGATGTTTATTATACATTTATGTATCGCTTTTATATTTTTCAGTGTTATTGTATAAATATGTATGTATATGTAATATATTCTCACATCTTTCATTGATTCATTCACTAAATATTTATTAAACATCTATAGGATGGAAGACACTGGTAGAAGCTAAAGAAAGTACACAGATAAATGAAATATAGATCCTGTTTTCAAAAAGCAAAAACCAATAAGAAAAATAAATAAATAATAAATAAACCAATAAGAGGAAAAAATATATACACTAATAACCAGAATACACTGCAAGATAGCATGTATTTGTTTTGGAAGTTCAAATGAAGGAGTTCACTTTTGGTTAGGGAAGGACATCCAGAGATTCTTCATGGAGAGGAGGCATTTGAGTTGAAACTTGAAGGACGCGGTAAGATTTTTAAAGAAAAAAAGATCTTTTAAGTCACGAGTAGAGGGGTGGAAAGCTATTATGAGATATCAAAGAATGGAAAACTATCGCATAGAAGAGGACTTGGACTTTTTGTAAATGTAATTGCAGAGGGTAAAATTAGGACTGATGGTTGAAAATTTCAAATTTCAGTTCAATGTTAAAATTTTCTGACAAATGGGTATTGATCCTCCTGTATATCAGAAGCATTTCTGCGGTAGATGGATTGCTGGGATTAAATAAGTGTTTCCCAAACTGATTAATATAGTAACCCTATTTTTTTACTCTTTGTTTAACACATTTTATTTTTTAGGGCAGTTGGAAATTTACAGAAAAATTACACAGAAACTACAGAGTTCCCATACACCCCTCCCAAACAGTTTTTCCTATTATTAGCATTTTGCATTAGTGTGGTACATTTGTTGCAATTATATTATTAGAATGAACCAATATTATTAGAATTATATTATTAGTTCAAGTCTATGGTTTACATTAGGGCTGACTTTTTATGTTGTATGGTTTTATGGGGTATTTTGTTTTGTTTATAAATTTTATAGTGTTAATACATGAATCCATTTTAAAGGAAAAAATTCTCACAAATCATGAATATAACTATATTATTTTATCAATATTTTTAAATAAATAAACATAAATCTAGGTATAAATTCTTATGATTATAAATCTTATAGTACAATAAAAACAAAAAAGTTTGCAATTATGCAAACACAAGTACAAAGCAAATAAAAGTTAACTTTAATTAAATGTAACAGTTGATATTGTTTTGCTGAAACCAAATCACTCTTCATTCATGTCCATGAATATAGTATTGATTGCCACAGTCTGGCATCCTAAGGCAATTACTAAAATAAGTCGATTTTTCTACTGTTTTTCTCTATTCAAATGACTATGTATCTTTATTTGAATAGGGCAAGTCACAGGGTCCACTGATGTCATTGAGCCTTCAGTGATGTAAATGAATCCTTCATAGATTTAGTTCATCTCTCTCTTTCTTTGTACAGTAGCCTGGAAAAGTAAAAGGCATCCTCCTTGGTGCCTGTTTCAGTCAGGATCCCAATAGAAGGCAGAGTGAACACTAAACCTAGGATAATTTGAGGTGGGTTTGTTTACAAAAAAAAAAAAACAACCCTTAAAGGTATGGACAGGATATATGGGAACCACAGGGCTGGTACAGTAACTACAGGCTAGTAACAGTGAAGAACTGCTAGGCTCAAGGGTTGAGGAGACAAGGAAGGGTTACCAGAAGAGAAGGAAAAGAGTCAAGTAAAGAAGTCGCCTTGAGAGGAGATGTGACCTTTGGTCTAGGGGCACAGATGGGCAGGGACAACCTTGCAGAGAGAAGAGCCAAGGGAATAACCTGACTCACTCTCCCCTCTTTCCTGTCCTACCTCTCTCCTCATTAGCTGAATCAAACAGACACCAAAAAGAAAGTCTGCCTATTGATAGAAGCCATAGATCAGCTTCCTGGGCCAAAGAATAAGGCAGAGAAGGGTGGAGAGTGAATATGGAGGCAGGTGGAGAGGGGGAAAACAAATGGAAGATACAGCAACACATACACTAGCCCTAATATTGGGTAATATTGGGTGATAACAATTATAAGGTTGTGGTAGTTTGATATTATTTATGAATTCCAAAAAGAGATATTGATTATGTTTGTAAACTGGTCTGTTCCTCAGGGCGTGATACCCCTTTAATTGTATTAAATTCAGAGGTTTCACTTTTACTTTATTAAGTCAAGATTAGGGCTTTGATTTAACAACACCATTAGGGCATGCAAGGTTGAGTCCCCGCCGCCTTGGTGGGCTATATAAATGGACGCTCAATCAAGAATACGGAAGTAGATACACAGAGAAGAAGAATACAGAGGAAGAGAAACAGCCCCATAGACACAGCAGAGGCCCCGGGAAGAGAGAGGAGCCGAGAGTTTGCAGCTGAAGAGAACAGAGTAGCTGAGCAGCCCTGAGAGACGAGCCTTATGCCAGCCTTCAGCTGAGATTGGAAGAAGCTGGGATCACGGAGCCTTAAGAGGAAGAAGGCAGGCTGAGCCCTCGCAGACATCAACTGCCATCTTTTTCAACACGTGGCAAATGACTTTGGGTGGAAAAGTACCTCTTATGATACCTTGAGTTGGATTCTTTAGGGTCTTATGACCCCTTTTGGCTGACTAATACAAGGTGATTAGCAGATGATTTAGAAAATATAATATTGTTTTTCAAAACAAAAGTATGGAATTCTAAAATTCTCATAGAACTCTTTCAAATTCCAAACATATCCATATTCCTCCAGAAGCCAAAGACCTAGTTTGATCCTTTCTAACTTGAAAGATCCCAGGAGTATCCTAGAAGGTAAGCTCAATGGGAATAAGAAGCAATGTCCCTTTTGTTTCCCACTGTATATCCACTATATCCCATTACCTTTCAGACAAAAGCTAAGCTCCTTTCAATGTCCCAAAGCCATGTATAATCTGACCCCTACTTACCTCTATTCTTTCATATAAAGCTTCTCTCTACCCCACTTGCCCACAACACTCCATACACATACTTTCTTTCATTTCCCACCAAATGCTAAGCCTTTTCCTTCACATATACTCTTCCCTCTGTGTGGTACACATTCCCCTGCCTCCACACCACCCTAGCCCAACCCAGCTCCTTAAATGGAGGAACTCTCCTCATACTTTAAGTCTTGACTTAAATGTCAAGGCCTTCCTAAACTACCCCATTTATGTAGGTCCCTCTCTGTTTTCCTCTATCACTGCTCCCTATATGCTTCCTCCATTGCATATATCACAGTGTATATGAGATAGGGATAGAGAGATAATTGATGGAGCAAAGTGCTGGAGAAGGCAGGGAAACAAGATCAAGAGTACAAGTAGAGGTGCCCTGCCCCAATGAAGCTGACAGAGTGAGAAGCTTCAGGATTCTGTTCCCTCACAGCTTTGAATAATCAGCAATAACTGGCAGAAACATCTTTTTCAAAGCTCCAGAAAGCAGTTAAGTGATTGCAGTAACAGGGCAAGCATAAAATAAAAGTCCATTAAAAAGTGGTAGGATCTTGGGAAGCAATGTGGCTCAAGCAACTGGGCTCCTGCCTACCACGTGGGAGGTCTGTGGTTCAGTTCCTGGTGGCTCCTACAGAAGACAGTGAGCTGGCACAACAGGTGGGTGTAGTAAGGTGACACAACAAGATGACTCAACAAGAGACACAAGAAAAAAAACATGATGAGAGATACAACAAAGCAGGGGGCAGAGGTTCCCAGTGCCTCCTAAGGAGGACAAACAAGACAGCGAGCTGACACAATGGGTGGGCACGGCAAGCTGATGCAACAAGATGATGCCACAAGAGACACAAGAAGAAAAACATAATGAGAGACACAACAGAGCAGGAATGGAGGTAGCTCAGGTGATTGGGCACCTCCCTCCCACATCGGAGTTACCAGGTTCAGTTCCCAGTGCCGCCTAAAGAAACAAGGAAGATGGACAGGCACAGCAAGTGCAAACAATGAGGGGGTGGTGAGAAATTTTTTTAAAAAGTGGTAAGATCTCATGGCACCATGACTGGCTCCTCCACCATCCCCTCACCGGCTCACCGTTGAGTCAGTCCAGACTCCCAGTGCAGATCCCTGGTCCTGATGCCAAAGGAAGCAGACACCCTTGCGTACATAATGGGAGCATGTGTGCTTGGCACAGTCTCTCTGATGGCAGCCTAAGGAACTGAACCAGGACACTTATCACAGGTTCACCATCCCAGAATTTGCCCTCTGTTTAGAAGACTGCTCCAGAAGCTCTCATACAGAATGCTGTGGGAAAGCACAGTGAAGTCATGCTTCCTGGGGCAAAGGATTACTGGCTGTAGGACATACAATGCAGTGCCCAGGACCATGAAGAAACTGCTTACTAGGAAACAGGGGACATTTGTAACTATGTAAATGGGAAAATTCCTAGGTCCTCATGTGTATGCCCCAGATAAGACACTTGCAAAGAAAGGATCAGGGAGTGCCCTATACTTTGGCCTAGATCTAGTCTCATACAACCCATTGTATGGATAAGCTCTGAAGGACAGCACTTGCACAAGTCAATCTGCAAAGACAAAGAAAGGTGTTTTCTTTTTTTTCCTTCTTCTTTTTTTATTTTGTTAGCCCCTAGCATCCAAAAAACTCTGTCATAACACTAGCAGAATATAAGCTTTCAGTACATAAACTACAGAATCCAAATTTCAGTGATAAAATTCAAATAGAATAATGTCCAGGTTTCAACAAAAGATTACAAAACAAAGAAACAGGAAGCAGTGGCCCCTAGCAAAGGAGATTAAAGCATTAGAAACCATCAACAAGGAGGACCAGATCTGATATATACTAGATTGAGACTTTTAAAATATGGTCCTAAATATACACAAAGAGCTAAAGGAAAATATGGACAAAAACACAAGGAAATCAGGAAAATGATAGATGGACTCAAAGAGAATATCAATAGAGATATGAAAATTATGAAAAGGAAACAAACAGAGCTGAAGACCACAGTATCAAAAGTTTAAAATTCCCTAAAAGAGTTCAACAGCAGATTGGAATTGGCAGAAGAAAGAAACAGTGAACTTGAAGAGAAGACAATTGAAATCATCCAGTCAGAAGAACAGAAAGAAGAAAGAAAAATGAAAATAAAAGTGGACAGAGCCTAAGGAACCTGTGGAATAACATCAAGCATGCCAAAATACATGCTATGAGAGTCCCAGAAAGAGAAGAAAGAAAGGAACAGAGGACATATGCAAGGAAATAATGACTGAAAACATCCCAAATTTAATGAAAGACATGAGTATACACATCCAAGATGCTCAATGAATTCCAAACAGTATAAACCCAAATAGATCAACACCACAGACATTATAAACAAAACTGTTGAATGCCAAAGATAAAGAAAGAATTCTGAAAGCCACAAGAGAAAAGCAATGTGTTGTGTAAAAGGGAGCCTCAATAAAATAAGTGTCAATTTCTCATTGGAAACCATGGAGGCAAGAAGGCAGTGGGATAACATATTTAAAATGGTGAAAGCAAAAAAGTACAAACCAAGAATTCTCTCTCTGGCAAAACTGTCTTTCAGAAATGCAGATGAGATTAAGACATTCCCAGAAAAATAAAATCTAAGGGACTTCATCACCACTAGACCAGCCCTCCAAAAGATGCTAAAGAAGGTTCAGCAGATTAAAAGGAAAGGACAATAGACAATAAATTCAAGCCACATGAAAAAATAAAACTCTCTTTAAAGGGTAATGACATGGGTAAATGTAAATGCCAGCACTATTTTATTTTTTGTGTTTCGCTCCACTTTTCACTTCCTACAGGATCTAAAAGGCAAATGCATAAAATGAAATGATAAATAACTGGATTTGGATTCATAATGTATAAACATGTAATTTGTGACAAGAACTACCTAAGGATGGGGGGACAGAGATGTGTAGGAGTATAGTTTCTGTATACTATTGAAGTTAAGTTGGTATCAAAGCAAAAGAAGTTGATACAGATTTTGGATGTTAAATTTAAAATCCCATAGTAACTACAAAGAAAATAAGAGAATAAACAATATCATAGAGACACAGAGTAGAGTCCAGGTTGCCAGGGGCAGGAGGTGGGGAGGGTAAGGGCAAGAAGAAGAGAGGGTTAATGCATAATGGGTATAGGGTTTCTGTTTGGGGAGATGGGGAAGTGATGGAATGGAAGATGGTGAGGGCACCACAACACTGTAAATGTGATCAGTTCCACTGAATTGCCTGAGAGTTGTTGAGATGGGAAAGTTTATGTTGTATATATGGTCCCACAATCAAATAAAAAAGAAAAGAAAAAGCAACTATTAAATACAATACCAGATCCTGTATTAGATCTAATAAAGGAGTAGAAAAGCTTCAAAAGGACAGATAGATGGATAGAGTGATCCAGCAAACATGGCAAATGTTAAAATCGGTGGGTCTTGATATCTGTGATATCTGTGAGAATAGCAGTACGTTGGTGTTCTCTGTATGGAGTTTGTATTGCTTTTATCCTATAAATAAATTTGAAAGCATAAATTTCAAATTTGAAAGCATTTTAAAATAAACATTTTTAGGAAAAGTGTACAGGTAAAGGAATTGCCTTGAGAAAGAGAAAGAACAATATCTCTTCTGAAACAAGAAGGAATTGAGAGAATTTTTGAAGATATAAAAAGTTTGAGATACAGAGATTTTGGAAAACCCACATGTGAGATAGGTTCTTTTTTTTTTTTTTTTTTTTTTTTTTGAGGTACCAGGGCCGGGGATTGAACCTGAGATCTCATATGTGGGAAGCCAGTGCTCAACCACTGAGCTATACCAGCTCCCCCAGTTGGGTTTTTTGTTTGTTTGTTTTTTTGTTTTTAGGAGGTACCAGGGATCGAACCCGGGACCTCATATGTGGGAAGCAGGTGCTCAACCACTTGAGCTACATCCACTTCCCCAGGTTCAATATTATAATCTGTTGAGTGATAAGAATGGAAGTGAATTTGAGTGCTTGAATATTAAAAAGATATGGAAAAGCTGAATGATAGACTGCTACTTGCTTCTTTACATCCTTTCTCTCCTTTTAGCCCCCAGAAGCCCAATTGTTTCAGTGGGGGCAGTTTTCTGCTGAGCTACATTTCCCAGGCTCTTTTGCAGCTCAGCTTGGACATGGACTACATTTTGGCTAAAAGATGAAAGTAGAAGCACTGTGGAGTTATTCTAGGGAGCCTCTTTGATAAGAAGAGGCCTTGCTTATTCTTCCCTCCATCTCCTTTAATCTGGTTATCTATTGCTACATAACGAACCACACCAAAATTTAGTGGCTTAAAAACAATTGATCTTTCATAGGTCTGTGGACTGATTGGGCTCACCTGAGCTGGATATCCAAGATGTCTTACTCTCAGAGCTTACAGGTAAAGCTGGCTGTTCACTGGAAATTCCCTGGGGCTGTCAACCAGAATGCCTACATGTTGCATTTCCATGTAGCCTGAGCTTCTCACAGCATGGAGGCTGAGCTCAAAGAAAGGGCTCTTTTCTTTTGCTCACAAGATGGCTCACAGGCCTTAAATCCCTATTTCAAGTCCAGTAGGAAAGAGCATCTTCCATAATCCCAAAATCCTCAGCAAAATTCTCCTGTTGTCTCATTGGCTTTGGAGTCACGTGCCTATCCATAAAGCAATCAGTGTGCTAGGGGAATGTGAGGTTCTAATTGACAGGCTTGAATCACAGTCTACTCTTGGAGCCAGGTTTAGAGTCAGCTCTAAACAGAGTGACAAAATATCCCGGTTTGCCTGGGATGCCCCTTGCTCACCAGCGGACCCAGTAGTATTATTAATAGAACCCCTTTTACTCTGAAAAGTGGCCTAGTTTGAATGATAAAATTTTGTGGTTATCCTTATTCAAAAGGAACCACATAGACTGAGAATGGAGAAATTGAATATTCCCAAATAAAAACTGGGGTGGGGGGGTATAACTGGTAAAAGGATAAATGGATTTTGGGAAGTCAGAAAACAGCAAAGTTTCCTGCCCTGTGTTAATTCCATATCATATTGACACAAAGAAACAGCAATTAATCATACTACAAGAAGTAGGTATTAACATTAGATTACATGCATTCACAACAAGCCATCCAGAATCTTTCTAGTGAGTTTGAGTCTAGATTCAGATTGGATATCAGATGCTGTCAGCTACCATGGTCAGGAGGATTGGCTCAATCATGGAAGACAGATTCTAGGAACTGCCTTTCTTGTCATCTTATGTAATTTTTACTGCTTTTATTTATATATGCCATAGCTTTTCCCTTAAGTATTTTAGAGGGATTTAAATCAGCACCAATATCCAGCTAAAAAGCAACCCAGGTATTATTCCTGAAAGTCTGTACTCAATAGTTAGCAAAGGAGAACAAGTAAAATATAACTTTCTTCCCTCTGTGATTAATATGGGCCAATGATTAGCACATAATTCTGAATTCTCAGAGGCAGGATTTTTTTCTTTATTAGAGAAGTTGTGGGTTTATAGAACAGTCATATAAAATACAAGATTTCCATATACCACCCCACCAACAACAACTTACATCAGTGTGGAACATTTGCCACAATTGAAGATAACACATTTTAATAATTGTACTGTTAATTAAAGTCCATAGTTTAACTTAGAGTTCACTGTTTGTGTAGTGTAGTTCCATGGACTTTTTAAAAAAATGTTACCATGTATACAATCTAACATTTCCCCTTTTAATCATATTCAGATATGTATTTCAGTGCTGTTAACTGCATTCATGATGTTGGGCTACCATCACCACCATCCATTACCAAAACATTTCCATCATTCCAAATATGAACCCAGTACATTTTAAGCCGTTAACTCCCCATTTCCTATCCCCACCACATTCCCCTGTAACCTATATTCTAGATTCTGATTCTATGAGTTTGCTTATTCTAATTGTTTCAAATCAGTGAAATAGGGAGTCGGATGTAGCTCAACTGATTGGGCGTCCGTCTCCCATATGGAGAGACCCTGGTTCGATCCCCGGGACCTCCTGGTAAAAAAAAAAAAAAAAATCAGTGAAATCATACATTATTGGTCCTTTTATGTCTGACTTATTTCACTCAACATGATGTCTTCAAGTTTCATCCATGTTGTCGCATGTATCGGGATTTCTTTCCTTTTATGGCTGAATAATATTCCGTTATGTGTATATACCACTTATTTATCCAGTCATTGGTTGATAGACACTTTTGGGTTGCTTCCATCTTTTGGCAATTGTGAGTAAGGTCAGAGGCAAGATTTTATAAATGCCCAGACTCCGCTGTTCTACTGATCCTACAACCTTGGGCATGTGATTTAACTTATCTGTTCCTCAATTTTATCATCCATAAAATGGGAAAATTAGTACCACAACTTATGAAAAAAGATTAATTTAATTGAAGTAATTTAGGCTGTGACCATTGATAAGAGGGTAACTGAGATAACTCAATTTGTCATAGTCACTAACTACTACTACAGAGTCACCGTTTCAACATACAAATACCTGTGAGTATTAGGACCCTGTTCTGTTATTCTTGGGATACGTTCTGGGACTTTACCCACTTCAATACACAATTAAAACTACCAGGTTTATTGTTTGTTTTGTTTGTTTGTTTCTGCTGTTTCAGGTTTGGTAAAACACTTACTGGTTTTGTAAAATGGCTTTGGCTACCTGTTTGCAAAAGTGTGAGTATAGGAAGTGATAGGAAAACCAAACTAAACGGAACTGCAAAGAAATCTGAGTATGGTTCCAGCACCCTCGATAAAGATAAAACTAGGCTTCAAAAAAAACAAATGACATTAATGCTTAATGGGTACAGAGTTTCTGTTTGGGATGATGGAAAAGTTTTGGTAATGGGCAGTGGTGATGGTAGCACAACATTGTGAATGTAATTAACACCACTGAACTGTATACTCAAAAGCAGTTAAAATGGGAATTTTTGTTGTATATCTGTTAACACAATAAAAATAAAAATATATAGCAAGAGTAAGTTATAGCCAACAGACTGAATCAATCTTCAGTTCAATTGTTCTAGTTGGCAGAACCTGCTTCTAAACTGCGGATTTCTCCTTTCCTCTACCCAGTGGTGTATCTTAACCTACCCTTTACCTCCTCAAAGGACCCAGTGTCCACCTCTTCTTGGCTCCCTATTCCAAAACTTTTCCTTAAGTAGGTTAAAAAACTCATTCTCAGGGAGATATAGACGACAAAAGAATTAATGTATTGCTTCTGAAGGGATTTGCATTTCAATAAAGATAAAAAATTTTATGGGAGTGAATCGCTAATAGTACAATTTCAGATAAGTAACACACTTTGGTGGAAGAATTTGGTTAAGGGTAGGAAGCCTTCCCAGTGCTCCCGTAATCATCCTTCATAAATAATTCTTAAGCCAACAGTACCAGTGGCCAAGTCTTAGCTAAACTGTGTGTTGAGGTGGAGGGTGGTTGATGCCAAGTGTGGACTATAGGAAGAACAAGGGTCAATGGCAGAGACTGATGGTTACATATTCTCTACAGAGAATTTTTCTTCCACTGTCATCTCTATGCTTTGAGTTTGTTTTTGTGTCCAGTTTTGTGTTAGTAGTTTGAGGAAATAAAAGGGTTATGTATGGTACCACTATTGCACTTGGGGAATATAGTTAAGGAAACAGAACTAGGCTCTCTGAAACCATCGTAATGGTATTAAATAGGATAGTTTAAAATAAATGGTGAGTTTTGAAGATCAATGAAAGGAGAGATCCATGTGGGCTGGAGAACTTGGGAACACTTCAGGGGGAATCTGAACTGGAATTTGAAGTATTAGTAGGATTTAAATAGACAGAAAGGAAAAGGAAGAACATTCCAAGCACTGAGGACACTGTGATAAAGGTAGAGAGGTTAGACTGAACATGGCCTGAGTTGAAAATGAAAAGGTGAAGAGACTGGCATGATTAGGAGAGTTAGTTGGAAAACAGCGAATGATATGTTTGGTAGATTTCGGAAGGCCTCAAGATTTATATGGCAATGTTAATACATTTAATATCAAAATGTACATGTGGATCATACCGGTGGGAATGTAAAATGATGAAGCCACTGTAGAAAGAAGTATGGCTGTTCTGGCTAAATATAGAATTACCATAAGGCTCAGTGTTTTAGTTTGCTAAAAGCTGCTGGGAGAAAATTACCAGAAATGGGTTGACTTTTATAATGGGAATTTATTGGTTAAAAGCTTACAGTTCTGGAGTGGATATAGCTCAGTGGTTGAGCCCCTGCTACCCATGTACAAGGTCCTGGGTTCAATCTCCAGTACCTCCTTAAAAAACAAAAAATGCTTCTAGTTCTAGGTCGTGGAAGTATCCAAACCAAGGTATCATCAAGATATGCTGTCTCACCAAGTTGCAGCTGTGAGCAATGAGGCATATAGTAGTGTCATCTAAAGATGCTTTCCCTCCAAGTTTAGCTGTGGGTCATTGTATTAGTCAGCCAAAGGGGTGCTAATGTAAAATAGCAAAAATGGGTTGGTCTTTATAAAGGGTATTTATTTGGGGTAGACGTCCACAGATACCAGGCCATAAAGCATTAAGTTTCTTCTCTCACCACAGTCCATTGCCATGTGTTAGAGCAAGACAGCTGCTGGCGTTTGCCAGGGTTCAGGCTTCTGGGGTTCCTCTCTTCCCAGGGCTGCGTTTCTCTCCGGGCTTAGCTCCTGTTTCCTCCACAAGGTCAGCTGTAGATGATTAGGCGAACGGCTTGCTTCTCTTTTCCTGGGGCCTTCTTTCCAACATCAAAACTGCTTCTCAAAAGACTACCTCAACTGTCCTTTGCCTTGCCTTTAATATTCAATTCCCCACCCACCAAGGGGTGGGGCTCAACGCCCTAATCCTAACCTAATCATGCCCAGATTAACAGATCAGTTTACAAGCATGATCCAATTATATTTTTGGAATTCATAATTACATCAAATTCCCCAACGGTTACAGTCATCAATCAGGCTCATGGCAGGGCATAATGGTGGCTCTGTCGGTCTCTGCCTTCTTCTCCAGGTTTACTTTCTCCCCAAGTTCAGCTGTGGGCAATCAGGCACATGACAGGGTCCACTCTTCTTTCCCTTCTTTTCTGGGCCTCATCTCTTTCACCTCACAGGGGCCTCTTTCCATGCCTCTGTGCTCCACTGATTCCAGCCTCTGGAACCTCTCTCTCAGCCTCTCAGGGTTTCTCTATCTTTATGACTTTTTTCTGTGTGTCTGCTGCTTTTTAGTCCTCCATTTACAAATGACTCCAGTAAGAGGATTAAGACTTACCCTGGGTCTCTCGATCTAATCAAAGGCCTTTAACAGAAGTAATTTAATCAAGAGTTCCCACCTACAATAGGTTTACATGCATAGGAATGGATTAGCTCTAAGGATATGATCTTTTCTGGGATCCACAAAAAGCTTCAAACTGTCACAAACAGTAATTCCACTCCTAGGTATATACCCAATAGAATTGAAAGCAGAGAGTCAAAAAGACACTTGTACACCAATGTTCATAGCAGCATTATTTATAATAGCCAAAAAGTGGAGACAACCCAAGTGTCCATCAACAGATGAATGGATAAACAAAATGTGGTATATCCATACAATGGAATATTATTTGGCTATAAAAAGGAATGAAGTTCTGGGGGACCAGATGTGGCTCAAGCAGCTGATCACCTGCCTCCCACATGGGAGGCCTCCTAAAGAAAAAACAAGCAGACAATGAACAAAAAAATGAGTGCAAACAATGAGCAAAAACAACAAGCAAACAGATAAGGGAGCCATCTCGGGGTGGCAGGAATGAATGAAGTTCTGATACATGCTACCATATGCATGAACCTTGAAACTATCATGCCGAGTGAAATAAGCAGAACACATAAGGACAAATACTGTATGATTCCTCTTAGATGAAATATCTAGAAATAACAAATTCGTAGAAACAGGAAGTGGATTAGAGGTCAGCAGGTTATGGGGGAAGAGGGGAAGGCAGAATGTTGCTTGGTGGGTTCAGAGTGTTTATAAATTTTATAAATTTTGAAATAAAAAAATTATTGAGGGAGCAGATGTGTCTCAAGCAGTTGAGCACCCACCTTCCTTATGGGGGGTCCTGGGTTCGGTTCCTGCTTCCTCCTAAAGGAAAAACAGACAATGAGCAGACAACAAGCAAAAAACAACAAGCAGACAATGAGCAAAAAAATAAAAAAACGAGCAGACAACAAGCAAAAACAACAAGCAAAAACAGCGAGCAAACGGATGAGGAAGCCATCTCAGGGCAGAGGGGGAATTATTGAAATGATGAGGCCTTGGGTACACCCATCAATTTACTGAACTTAGTGCAAATATAGACTAGGATTAAGTCAGTAAATGGTGGACACAGTGTTTTCTGTCAATAATGAAAAAAAACAATGTACATTAGACCAGTTAAGTACCAGTAATTCAAGAGCATCCTACTTCATAACCAGCCACACTTCTTAGTGGTTAAATACAACGATGAGTGAGAGGGCAGATACATGTAGGAATTCATTTAGTAATTCAGCAATATTTATTGAGCACCTACTATGTGCCAGAAAGTTCCAAATTATACTGCACAAGATGGACAGATTTCTGCTTTCAGAGAGTTTCATCCTTGCTGACAGCTAGATAATAAACTAACAAAACAAAAAAGAAAATATTTGGTAGCAATAAGTGCTTTGCAGAGAAATAAAACAGGTGATGGATAGAGTGAATGGGCAGCTATTTCAGACTGAATGGTCATAGAAGACTTCTCTTTGGAGAGGGGCAGGACACAAATGTACCAGCATGGCAAATTCATGGGGAGTACCATTTCAGGCAGAGGAAACAGCATGGCCAAAGGTTACCTTTACAAGGAAGGATCTGATTTATGTATAAGAAAACATAAGCTCCTTAGCAGATGTTTATTTAAGTCTCCCCTCTTCTCCTCCTTCCTTTCCTCATGTCTTTCTTCCATCTCTGCACTTTAACCTCTGTTGGGGATTGAATCATGTGTCCTGCAAAAGACATGTTCAAGTCCTAATGCCCAGTCCTGTGGGTGTGACTGCATTAGTAAACAGGATCTTTGAATGTTTTATTAGTTCAGGTGTAGCCAAACTGAATGAGGGTGGGCCATAATCCAATATGACAAGTTCTTTAAGCAAAGGAAATCAGACACAGAAGGAGAAGCCAGCGTAGGAGAGAGAGAGAGCATATGATAGCGGCAGAGATGCATCTCAAACCCAAAGAATGCCGAGGATTGCTGGCAACCCATTACCAGAATGCTAGAGACTTGTAAGAAGCATGGTCTGGCAATACTTTGACTTTGGACTTCTGGCCACCAAAACTGTGAGACAATAAATTCCTGCTGTTTAAGACAAAACATTTTGTGGTATTTGTCATAGCAGCCCTGGAAAACTAAGACAACCTCTTCCATTAAATCTAGTCTTGTAATTCAAAGTGATTTCATTGATTTTCTCTGCAACTCTGAACACCTATGCCTCTGCTCTTCTACTATCTAGAACTCTGTTAGCCATAGCTACCTCCATGCAGGCCAGCTTCCCCCCCCCCCCTTGGGGCTCTGTTCACTAAGCACATAACCTAGCACAGAATCTTGACAATAATGAGATATTGGTATAAGCTACAAAAGGTGATGATTTAGTCCTACTAAAATGATGCTGTCAAATTTTATCTCTTACTGTTGTTCACCAGTTATTCTTTATCAATTACTCATCTACTTTCCAGATAAGTCTCCCCTTCTCCTTTTGTAACCATAGCAAATCTCAGCTGTAGGACAGTATTAGTCTAAGGACTAAATTTCTAGTTCCAAAAACGGACTAGAAACAATTTCTTTGTCATCGAAATGTCCTTCCAAATTATATTTTAGAGGCAAACAAAATACAAACAAGTTTAAATGTCACATCCCATCCTCCTGAGATGCAAGAATGGAAAAAGGGGAGGATCCCTAGGAAAACAGGAGAGTTATGAATTACAGTTTCTCACCACTCCATGGTTTCATGCAGTAAAGATAGAGCACTGAAGTTATGGGACAACCTTCAGGTCCCCAAGGAGACTGGCTCTTTCTTCATGGGCCAGGGGAGAAAGAACACCTCTACCAGCAGGTCTCCACGAGTACCACAGCAGCAGTGCAGACCCCAGTGCATCCTGCTGCCTCCAGCTGTCCAGGAAAACTGCCACCAAGCCCTCTGTTGTAGAGGCTGGCATTGTGACTGGGCTGCCAGTGCCCGAGAAACACACTGCCTCCAGCAGAATCACAAAAAGCCACTCACATTCCTATGCTTCAAACAGAACCCTGGGCCCCAGATTCAAACATTAGTCAACTTTAGAACTAAACAGCTATGAGACATCAGATAAATGAAGAAAATGTCTCCTTGGGGAGTGACAGAGATGTAAACTTCAATATGAGTGTCTTGACCTCTTTAGAAATGCTGGTTCAGCTAGAAATCAAATATATCCTTATTTGTCTTGAAAGATTCCATACTTGGGTGTGAAGCAAAATTTTTTTTCAAATGATAAACTGTTTTACTTGTGATTCCCTCATGGATAACTTTCTCCTTTACAAGAAAATTACTGGGTTCTGAAGGGATTTTTGTTTTAATGGTAAGACAAAACTATAATAATCAGATTTCAGAGAACCTCGGTGGACTTTCACAACAGGTGCCTTGGGAGATAGGCTATTTTTTCTCTCAGGGTAGAGTCCCAATAGGTTCTTTATTTTGGATTTTTCTGCTTCTTCTTGCCTTCTTATTTTTAAATAAAATTTACTTTTATTTTCTTATTATTAAATTATATTTTATTTGTTGAATTTAGAAAGAAGTTTATATACAGATAGAATAAAAGAAGAAAGTTAAAATCACATTACCAAGAAGTATTCATTAGTTACAATTTGGTATATATCTCTACAATCATTTCTTGGTGCATATGTAACAAAAATGAGAAAACATTGACTTATTTTTATATTGAAACCTGTTTTTTTCACTTACACCATAAACATATTGCCATGTAATAAAAATTATTTTGCACATTTTTCTATTGATTGCCTTGAATCACACTCAATTTATGTATCTTGCTTCATTCAACCAGTCTCCTATTATTGAACATTTCTATTTTTCCTAATTTTTTCTATCATAACAACTCTGAATATCTTTGTAATAAAATCTTTGTGTGCTTTCTTATTTATTTTCTCATGGTAAGTTCTTATAAGTAACATTTCTGAGTCAAAAGGCACATACATTTTTTGATGCCTGGTGCTAAACTGTCCTCCAGAAAGGCTGCAATTCACATTTTCAGCTCCACCAATAGCTCAGAAAGTGCCTATTTTTCTGCTACTTCGCAAATACTAGATTTTTCTGTTTAAGTTTCTAACATAGCTCAGTGCCTCACTGTTCAGGAGAGACAGCTTATAGTGAGGCAGGTAAGAACACAGTTAGAAGCAAGGTAGCCTAGGTTTCCTGCCTGTCTCACTTATCAGCTGTTTGATCTTGACCAAGTAACAGCACCTCAGTTTTCCCATCTGTAAAACGGGGAGAACATATGTAAGATTTAAATGTTTATACATATAAAGCACTTAGGACAGTGCCTAGCTCATGGTCAGCACTTAACAAGTGTTAATTATCATTTGATTATTTTAAAAATAGAGATTTATAAAAGCACTTTATTAAGGGTATTATACCTTTATCTTATACTTTGCAAATGTTTTTACCTTGTCTTCCCTTTTTAGAATTTTTCATAATAAAACCTTTACTTGAGAGATTTGACAAGGGTAGGGAAGAAAGTCTTTAAGGGGACAGTATTTTCTCCAAGCATTATCACTATTAATTTTATGTCTGTTTCTTATAAAGCATTTGGTCAAGAAAAGTTACTCCAAAACATAGAGGTTGGAATATTTTTCCTCGTTAAGGGATGGAGAGGGAATGCCCCTAACCCTAAGTGTGCTGGCTCAATGTAGTAATTATTATTTTCTTCCTTATATCTTTCCCTTCACCTGAGAAGAGAGTATTTATAGAGACCAGGGACTGTTTTCAGCTCTTAGAAGTCGATGGTGTAGAAGGAAAAAGAAATGTAATTAATCTTATTATTTCAGACGATGAAAATTACCAAGAAGTAAATTTAGGCCTGATCTAAGAAGGAACTTTAACCACCAATACAAGCTCCCTCCAATAGTTAGTGATTACTCATGAATAGATGCATTCAAGAAGGGGTTGATTACTGCATCAGGTGGAAGGTTGGCGTAGAGGAACATAATGTCTCTGAAGAGTTTAAGACTATTATTTTCCTCTAAATTCAATCTATGATATTCCTGGCTCTTCAATTATCTGATCAGAAGCTGCCTCAATACTGTAGTTCTCTAGGTCTTCTTTCCGTCAGACTAACAGGCTTCCCTGGAACGCCTATGGCAACCAGAACTCCAACATCAGAAGAGTGGAGCACAGGTTTTGCTTTTAGCCATTTGTATTTGGCTACATTGTTCCTGAGCTATTGTTTCCTTAAATCAATGTTTTCAAGCTCTTATTCCAAATAGCTCCCTTTCTACCATTGTTGAAATGCAGTGATTTCAGAATTTGTAAGAAAATAAATGACCATAAATTAACATGCCAAATAATTTATTTGCAGAAATATTTGGAAAGATTACTTGGAATGAGTATTGTATGTAAATGTGGATAGTACTCTCCACACCTATCTCTAAATAGGATACCCTAAAAAGTAAATATGGAGTCACTGTTAAAGCCTCATTACTGTGACTTCTATTTTATTCCATAAGCCACCCTGTCTTTCAGGGCCTATATTGTGATAGCTGTAGCTTGCTCTTTCTTATATTATTTAGAACTCCTCATAATAGATACCATCTCAAGGAATGGATCACCTTGAGTCAAGTATCTGGGAAGAGCACTTGATAGACCTTACTGTATAAGAAATAGGGTAATTAGATTGGAACCCACAAGTTACGTGGTTGAAGAGGCAATTGAGTATAAACTTAGAAAGAAGCCTATAGGGGAGGAGATGGTTAAAAATAATCAGCCCTAACATCTTCCATATCCATAATCCAAGAGGTCAGGGCAAGGCAGTCTCCCTTTCTTTCACCATTCATTTTGTCAAGACCCTTCTGTGAGTTTCTTTCTCCTTAATTTTAATCTGATCATCTAACATTAAAATGCAGTTAGGAAAGGAGAAAGTAAACAGCACTTCCCCCTCTGAGTGCAGAGTCCTCTGGGGAGTGCCCATACAAATGTAAATTGTCATCATCTTAACCAAGATTATTACTGGGGCCCAGAGCCCTGAAGCCCCCCAGGACAACCCTTCATCTGGTAAACAAGAGGATCCCAAACCAGAAACATTTCTTGACTAATCAGAAACATTCCCAGAATACAATCTCTTGGAAAAATTCACACACCATGCCAGTGGCATCCAAGTCTGGCATTAACTCCTACTCTGCAAATCTGCCGTTATGTCCCTCACACACCCAGGTGGCTAGTAGAGAATTGTCCACCTTTGATAAGCATTGGCTTCATCAGCTCCATTTCCAAATTCCTATAATTTCTACTTCATCCAATTAGTTTATTTTTGTCCCTTCTCCTCCAGCCCTCCCAGAAATAATAGTCTTACTTCTAACAAATAGGATGATATTGCTGGTTAGGGTAAAGTTCCTGCCCCATTTTTCAAAGGCTTAATAATTAACTTTTATTAATCTAATATTCTAATTCTATCCTGAAATGGATGCCATTTCAAGGAAGAGATTACCTTAAATCAAGTTTCTGGGAGTAATATTTGATAGAGCTACAATATTCTAATTCTAATTACAATGTTGAACCAAACATTTTATTCCCACCCCCCCGCAAAGTGCTTACATTTTAAGAGGAACTTTGAGCAATTTAACCCAAAGTATATACTGCAGGGTACTGGTCCTCTGAGCTTTTCCTCCAAAATAAGGACTCCATCGTAAGATATTCTGAAGGGCAAAAATCATTTTACATATGAATGAATATAAGAAATCTTAGCTTTCTTTCAGCCAACATTTCTCAAACTTACTTGACCATGGAACCTTTTGTGAGGGCAATATTTAGCCAGGTACCCATTAGACACTCAACAAATACCTGTCAAATGAATAAATGAAACTTCCAAAAAATGTACATTAGAAGATCTTGCTTTAAACCAAAGGATTAAGTAGTAGGAGGATTTTTTTTTTTTTTTTTTTTACCGGGAGGTACCGGGGATCGAACCCCCGTCTCTCCATATGGTAGATGGACGCCGAGCCTCTTGAGCCACATTCGTTTCCCAGTAGGAGGATATTAAATACAGAATTCAGGAGATATATTTTTGGACAGGTGGCCTCTTACACTGTATATACAGAAATCCATGTGTATACGAGGCCAATTGTACTTTAGTCTAGACTCAGTTCCACTAGAATGTAAACTCCTGAGAGAAGAGATTGTATTTTATTCATCCTGATTTATTTCTTCCTAGGGTGAAGAATATTTATTTCTCTCAATAAATATTTGGGGGATTACTAATTCAATTAATTAATGCTTAGTGGATGAATAAATTAATACATAAAAATTATTCTTAGTGTTAGACTCTTTCACTAGGAGATATTCTTAGAAATCATCTACTCCAGCTTTTAGCTATTGTTGAAGGAACTGAGACCCACAGAGAATAGAGTGGTTTGCCTAAGTCCACACACTGAATTAGTCACAAAGGATACCTTTTGACCATTCTTTCTAATAAAATGCCTAATGCTATGATACTAATCCAGTTAATGTAGGTTGTTTTAAATAATACACAGATACTGTAATATTTATTTATTATAAAGCAACTTTTTTAAAGCAAGGAAACACTGCACACATATACCATAGTTAGCCTATAATTTAAACACTAACAATTACATTACAAATATATGTTTAATGTTATTAGCTCTTCTAATGTTATTAGAAATGCTAAAATGTATGAGGCATTTTTATCTTTCACACAATCGCTTTAACAATCATATTATCCAGGGGATTTTTCCTTCAGAATTTCTTACATTTTTATAGAAGCTTTCTGTCTGTCTCTCTCTCTCTCTTTCTCTCTCTCTCTCTCTCTCTCTGTCTCTCTCTCTCTCTTTCTATCCCCATTAAGTTCTTTGAAAGCTCAGAACTCACATCTGTTCCCTTCTGAAGTTGACTTATTCTCAAGGGAGTGGTGGGAGATTTGTTTTGCTAGTAGAAGGATGAATGACCCTTCTTGACAAACTTCTGGCCTTCAGCTGGTAAAAACCACAGAGAGATAATTGCTCTGATGACTGGAGTATTGAATTGGTCTCCTGAAGGCCTGAGGGGCTTTCCCTCACCTATTCATACCAACTTTCTTACCACTACAGTGGTCAAATCCTGATAAATAAGATATCACATGTAATTTTAGGAGCAACAAATTGGCTCTTATGTCGAAAAATATTTTCCCCACTTATTTTCCTCTATTACTAAATTCTGTAAGATTTTAAATTTTAGACTGAGTTTTGACCATGCCTTCCAGTTTAGAAAACATCATAGTCTGTAAAAGTTAAGAGATCAGATAGTGGTTAAGAGCACAAACTTTAAGGCAGACAGATAAGAGTTTGAATTCCACTTTGCCATTTTTAGATGTGTAACTATAGGTAGGTATACCATGCCATTTTTTATTTCCTAGCCATGGGAACAATACAACATCCATCTCATAGAAATGCTATGAAGATTGAAAATAAAACTATGCATATAAATGTTTAACCCAGTACCTGGCTCAGTAAATATAGATAAGATCAAATACTATAATCATAGTGATTATCTCTTTAAGCCTCCTTATCTTCCAAATTTTAGAAAGAAGCATTCAAAGCTCCCAACTCCATCTAAGACACATTACAGACAAGAGTCTTATAAGCCCATCAAACTTTAATGCTCCTTAACCCTTAAAGTTGAATCCATTTGTAATGTTTTTCAACCCGGAAGACAAGCTGAGAACAACATCTTTTGAGAACTGACTAAAATATAGGAAGGCATGGAGGAATATCTGGATTAGTGAGAGGGACACAGAAAGCAGAAGCTATCCTGACACATTTCAAAAGTTAAAGATAAAGGTCATTAACTTTGCAATATTGCCAGGGGCCAGCTGAAGCTACTTCTATCTATGTCTATTTTCTAATTGTTTGCACCAATGAAGCATCAGTTAAACGAATCAATTAGCTACTATTGAAGCAAAAACTCAACCAATAGGGCGTTGATCTCATGCCTATAGAATCTGCTTATTCAATCAATTACTTTTTATCCAGCATTATCAAAGTGCATTTACTAAGCCTATGTTGTGCCAGGCACTGTGCACCCTTCTGGGAATACCAAGCTGAGTATTACATGAACCCTCCTCTCAGAGAACTTATACCAAGAGATGAAGCAGACAAGGGAACAAATAATTACCATGTAATATGATAAGCAGAGTAAGGGAAATACAAACAAAGGAAGTGCTGTGAGAACCAAAAGGGAAAATCTTAAAATTTCCTGAGATCTTCAGGAGACAGATGACTTTTGAATGTGTCTTCATGAATCAGAGCTTTTGCCAATTAAGACAAAAGAAAATCATTCCTGGAAGAGAAAGAAGAGAAACTACTAAAAGAGGCAGCATACCAATGGTTGAACCCAGAATCTGGAGCCAGATTGCCTAGCTGTGGCACTAACTAGTTGATTGGCCTCAGGCAAATTACTCAATATTGTCATGCCTCAATTTCTTCATATGCAAAACGGGAATAATAATAGCATCTACTTTGTAGAGTTACTCTGAGATTATAAAGTGCTTAGAGCAGTACTTACTCACAGAAAATACTTATATATGAAAGCTATTATTATTCTCAAATAAATACACAGTATAATCTGAATCCAATGCAGTTTATTTTGAATAAACAAGTAAAAGTTAAAAGTAAAACAACAAACAGGCCAAAAGTGAACATTTACTTATCTAAGTGATTTGTATGTCTTATTTACCTGGCTAATACCCAACAACATTCAAATTATATGTACTTATACTCAGAAACAATCATTAGCATCTTGTTTTGCAGTACTGCCCACAAACCTCACCATTCATCTAGGAGTGAAGTAGATGGCCCTAGGCAAGTCTCTTTGATCTTTCTAAGTCTTAGTTTCTTCAACTCTAACTTTCTAAGCTGTTATTCCTTGTTATATCCATGACTATAGAGGTAAGGTAAACCCCAAATATATGAATGGATTAGAGAAATTAAATATAAACTCCAAGAGAAAAATAGAGAAGAAAGAAACGAATAAACAAAATCCAAATGGTAAATTACCCTTTGATTTGTAGAACTTACACAAATTACCCTGTGACTGTTCAATAATTGAAAATATTGACTTTTTTTTAAGGAGATATCGGGGATCCTTCCTCATACATGGGAAGCAGGTGCCCAATCACTTGAGCTACATCCACTCCCCTATATTGACTTTTTTTGTTTGTTTATTTGCTTGTTTGTTTTATATATTGACTTTCAACAAGTTGGCAGTGGTGCTGGTGAATGGATTTATTTGGGATCAACTGTAGTGACACAAAATGCTGCTGTGGATCACAAACATAGGTAAGCAACCAAGGTGAACCAATAGAAAAGCAAGTGTGTCTCTAGAAAGGAGATTTTAGGAGTGGGTCAAACCCAGGTAACACTCAGGAAGCTATGGCCAAAAAAGAATCAAGGTTGACATTAGGGGTGATGCCATGATGGCTCAAAATACAGAAAGTCATCAGGAACAAGGTGGCAGATATATTGCCATGTACAAGCAAAAACAAACAAACAAAAACAAAGACGCAGACCATGGTCAAGCATTATAAAGCTGACTAAAGGGGGAAACAAAAGAAAAATCATAACTCTAAAGAAATCTTGATTCTGAAGCACATCCCAGGCCCTTCTTAAATTTTTCCTGCCATGTCAGAACTAAAGACTTGTCTAGTCTCAGAATTATGATCAAAGGCAACAAAACTATTGCATTTAGATATAGAAAATAGGTGGATTGAAAAATAAGGACAGACCATTAATGTTTCATAGACCAGGGATGAGGCATCTGGTGAAATCATTTGGAATGGTCAGCCCTACAACAAAGAGGACCTAGAAGTTGAAACTTAGGTATGGTAGAAAACAGAACAGGCCCAAGGGAATGCAAGGTGAAAAAAGAGTTAAGAGTCAGAAATTGATTAGTAGCTGTTGAAAGTGAAAAGTAAAATTTAGGATTCATTTATTTATTCATACAATAAATATTTACTGAGCACCTTCTATGTACATGGTATAATAAATCCAATGACAAACCTGAAATATTATTGTTGCCCTTATAGGACTTAAAGTCTGAAAGACTACCTTTAACATTAGAGAATACAGACACACACAAAAATGGTAATTACCATGTGGTGTACTAAGTGTTTTGATTCAAGTTCACAGGTGGGACTATGGAAACATAGAGAAGGTTCATCTAACCCAAACTTGTGGGAGTAGGTAAGTCTTCCTGGAAGAAGCAACACTAGCCTGAGTTGTAAAGGATAAATAGGAGTTGGTCAGATAAAAAGCTTGGTGGAAGGAGGTGGGGATGGTTGGCAGAAGAGTGTTCTAATGTTCCATATATCTACAATCTTCAAAGGTGAGAGGCATACATCCCAAGAATCAGAAATAGAAACTAATAAAAATAGATCTATGTCCTATAATTAAGCTAATAAATCAATAGAACTACAAGGAGAAATACTCAAATTTATCATCATCTTTGAAGATTTTAACATATCTCTCTCAGTAATTCATGGAAAAAGCAGGAAAAAAATCAGTAAGAATGTATATGATTTGGACAAGATTAACTAACTTAAGGGACATAAATAGAACACTCACCACCAACAGCAGAATATACACTTTTTTTAAGAGCACAGGGAACATTTACAACAATTGATTATATACTGCTTCATGAAGGAAGTGTCAACAGTTTTCAAATGATTGATCACAATGCAATTATGCTGGAAACCATTAATTAATGATAAGTTAAAGATCACCATATATTTGGAAATTAATTCTAAAAAAGAAAGCATAGTGGAAATTATAAAATATTATAAAATATTTAAATGGAATAATAGTGAAATATTACATATAAAGCTAGTGGGATGCAGCTAAAGCATTATTTAGGGAAAATCTATAACTATAAATGCTATATTAATAAAGAAAACAGGCTGAGAATTAATGAATTAAGCATATATCTCAAAAAGAAAGAACAGAAATAGCAGAAATCAACCATTGAAAGTAGAAGGAAGAAAATAATAAAGATAAGATCATACATTAATGAAATAAAAAACAAACATAAAATAGGGAAAGTCAATAAAGACAAAAATTGCTTCTTTGAAAGTTTGGTTAAATTAATAAATTGCTGATAAGACTGCTCAAGAAAAAAAGAGAAAACAGGAAAACAAATTGGAATGAAAAAGAGACATCACAGATCCTTTTGTGGTTCATGAGCATGATGAATGGGTATTCACGTGCTTGTGTGAGGTGTGCCTCCCTCAAACCTTGTTCACAGGTGGGACTATGGAAACATAGAGAAGGTTCATCTAACCCAAACTTGTGGGAGTAGGTAAGTCTTCCTGGAAGAAGCAACACTAGCCTGAGTTGTAAAAGATAAATAGGAGTTGGTCAGATAAAAAGCACATTACCCGTCTGACTTGAAAAAAAAAAAAAAAAAGAGACATCACTATAGACCTTGCAGACATTTAAAGATAAGAGAATATTATAAATATATTTATGAATAAGATTTGGAAGATGGAGGACTACCAGACGGTGGAGGAGACTGCTTTTGTTGTTGATGAAGTAAGCAACATTGTAAAAGAGGCTATAGAAAGTGCAGTTGGTGGCAATGCTTATCAGCACAACAAAGTAAATCAGTGGACCACAAATGTCATACAACAGACTTTAAGCCAGCTCACTAAGCTAGGGAAACCATTTAAGTACACTGTGACCTGTGTCATCATGCAGAAGAACAGAGCTGGATTGCACATGGCAAGTTCCTGCTTCTGGGACAGCTCCACTGATGGGAGCTGCACTGTGAGATGGGAGAACAAGGTACTGCATCATCAGTGCCTTTGGACTCTCCATTTAACCTCCCTGTCCAGCCTGTGTGTCTCCTTTTGTTTTAGCGTTTTCTATTTCCTCTTCTAACCACCAACTGTGAATTCAGTGAATACTTTTCTTGTCCTCCTTAAGTGTGAGTGTGTGTGTGTGTGTGTGTGTTTTGGCACTCTCAAAATGTAGAGAAAAACCAAAATGACCACACTGTCCAGGAACAGCAGCCCAGAAGTGAATGTGTATTTCACTGTAGGTAGTCAAAGCTTGTATCGCCATGTGTCTTAACTCTGAACAGTGCTTTTCAAGGGTGCTAAAATCATATTATCTGCTAGTATGAAATTTTCTCTACTCAAGATTCAGATACACTAATTTTCCACACTTTGTACTTTTGTTAGAATAATAAATAATTCAAATTTAAAAAAAGAAAAAGATTTGAAATTTTTGATAAATGAACAAATGCCTAGAATAACAAAACTGGCCCCAAAACAAATAAAAGCCCAAATGGTCTTATAACTATAACAGAAGCTGAATCTGTAATTTAAAACCTTTCGCCAAAGAAAACTCCAGGCCCAGGTGGTTTTTCTTGTGAATTATGTCAACACGTAAGGAAGAAATAACACCAATCTCACAAAACTCTCACAGATAAATGAAACACCCCCCGTCATAATTTTGTACCAAGCCCTGTCAAGGATATTACATCTAAGGATGTAAGAATATTATATCTAAAAGACCTACACCAAGACACATTACACACACACTTGTCAAATACAAAGACAGAGATTTTGAAAACAGCAAGAGAGATGCGAGTGTCACAAACAAGGGATTTCTAATAAGATTAACAGTAGATTTCTTATCAGAAACCATGGAGGCCAGAAGACAGTGGGATGGCATATTTAAAGTCCTTTTAAAAAAAACTGTCAACCAAGATTTCAATACCCAACAAAATTATCTTTCCAAAATGAAGGAGAGTTTTCCAACCTTGTTGAGGCAGAAAGGTTCCCTGAAAGAATGGTGGTGAGAAGAAAAAGGGCCATTCTGCCATCAATGAGGTGGTGATCAGGGAGTAGTATACCATCAACATTCACAAGTACAACCATGAAGTAGACTTTAAGAAGTGTGCCCCTCAGGCATCAAAGAGATCCAGAAATTTGCTACTAAGGAGATGGGAACACCACATGTGTGCACATTGGCAGCCCAGACTCAACAAAGCTGTCTGGACTAAAGGAATAAGGGATGACCCATACAGTACCCATGTATGTACAGTTGTCCTGAAAATACAATGAGAATGAAGATTCACCAAACAAGCTCTATACTTTGGCTACTTATATATCTGTAACCACTTTCAAATCCTACAGACAGTTAATGTGGATGAAAATTAACTGATTAATATATAAAGAAGTCTTACAACTCAACAATTAAAAAGACAAACAACCCAATTTAAAAATGGGCAAAAGATTTGAATAGACATTTCTCCAAAGAGGATATACAAAGGTCTAAAAAGCACATGAAAAGATACTCAAATCACTAGCTATTAAGAAGTGCAAATCAAAACCACAATGAGATACCACTTCACCCATTAGAATGGCTACTATTAAAAAAAAAAAAAAAACAGAAAATTAAAAATGTTGGAGAGGATGTGGAGAAATAGGAACATTCATTCATTGATGATGAGAATGTACAATGATGCAGCCTCTGTGGAAAACGGTTTGGCAGTTCCTCAGAAAACTAAGTATAGAATTACCATATGATCTGGCAATCCCTCTATTAGTTATATACCCAAAAGAATTGAAAACAGGGACTTGAATAAATATTTGCACACCGATGTTCATAGCAGCATTACTCACAATTTCCAAAAGATGGAAGCAACCTAAAAGTGTCCATCAACCAATGAGTGGATAAACAAAATGTGGTATATACATACAATGGAATATTAGTCAACCATAAAAAGGAATGAAGTTCTGATACATGCTACAACATGGATAAACATTGAAGATATTATTCTGAGTAAAGTAAGCGAGAAATAAAGGGACAAATATTGTATGATTTCGGTGATATGAAATAGTTAGAATATGCAAACCCATAAAGTTAGAATCTAGATTAAAAGTTCCCAGGGGCTGGGTTGAGGGTAAGAGAATGGGGAATTAATGCTTAATTTCAGAATTTCTATTTAGGTTGATTTGAAAGTTTTGGTAATGGATAGTGGTGATCGTAGCATAATAGTGAGTATAATTACAGCATTGAATTACATATGTGAATGTGGTTAAAAGGGGACATATTAGATCATATATATGTTACTAGAATAAAAATTAAAAGATAAAACATAAGACTGTATAACAAAATGAACCCTATTGTAAATGATGTACTTTAGTTAATAGTACATCATTAACTATAGTTATAAAAATTATAAAAATTTTTCTATCATGAATTATAACAAATGTATCACACTAATGTAAGGTGTTAATAGTAGGTAGTATATATGGGAAGCGGATGTGGCTCAAGTGATTGGGCTCCCATCTACCATATGAGAAGTCCCAGGTTCGATTCCTGGGGCCTCCTGGTAAAGGTAAGTGAGCCCATGCAGAGAGCTGGCTCACATGGAGAGCTGGCTTGTGCGGAGAGCTGATGCAACAAGATGATGCAACAAAAAAGAGACACAGAGGAAAAAGACAATTAGAGACACAACAAACCAGGGCACTGAGGTGGCTCAAGCAATTAAGTGCCTCTCTCCCAGGTCCCAGGTTCAATTCCCGGTGCCTCCTAGAGAGAAGATGAGAAGAGAAAACAAGCAGACACAGAAGAACTTGCAGTGAATGGACAAGAAAGCAGATAGTGAGCACAAGTGGCAAGGGTGGATGGGATAAATAAAATAATAAAAATAAATCTTTAAAAATAATAGTAATAATAATAACAGATAGTATATGGGGAAAATACACATAATGTAAGCTATGGATTATAGTAAATAGTACATTTAATTAGTCTTACATCAATTGTAACAAAGTTACCATATTAATGCAAAGTGTCATCAATAGGGGAGTATATGGGAATGCTGTATTTTTTACATGATTTTTCTGTAAGCCTACAACTTCTATAATTTAAAAAATTAAAAACTAATAATGATTATCAAATAAAGTTATAAAAGAACAACAACAAAAAAAGGAGAAATTAAGGCATTTACAGATAAACAAAAGCTGAAAAAGTTCATTACCAGAAGTCCTGCGCTACAAGAAATACCAAAGGGACTCCTTCAGGCTGAAATAAAAGGACACTAGACAGTAACTTGAGGCCCTAAAAGAAATAAAGAGCACTGGTAAAGGTAACTACATAGGTAAATACAAAATCCTGTATTATTGTACTTTTTGGTTTGCAACTGCTTTTCCCCTCCTCTATGACTTAGGCAAATATGTAAAATACTGTTCTAAATGTATGTTAATGGGCATAAAATGTGTAAAGGTGTAATCTGAGACATTACCAATACAAATGGGGTGGGACAGAGATATATAGGAGTAGAAAGTTTGTATACTAATGAAACTAGGTTGTTATTAGTTTAAGATGTTCGTTGTAATTATAAAGGTAATGAATAAGAACATATGGTTAAAATTATTTTTATGTTATGTATATTTTACCACAATTAAAAATAAATTAATTAATTTAAAAAGAGGATCTTGGGCCACAAGTTAATTTAATAGATTACAGAGGAGGAGGAGGGCACACTAAGATTCCCTGGGAAAAACAAAAAACAAAAACTAAACCCTTTAATAAAGCAATTTGGTAGTATCTACCAAATCCTAAGATGTGTAAACTATTTTAGCTGCCACTTCCATCTCTAGGTATCCATCCAACAAGTATATTCACATGTATGCACAAAGATTGTATAAAAGCATGTTTTAGTGACATTTTATGTAATAATAAATGCTAGAAACAATTTAAATGTTCATCACAAGTCTGTTTAAGTTATATTTGATCATACAATGGAATACTATGCAGTCTTTTAGAAGAGTGAAGTAAATATATAAGCATGGAAAATGTCTAAGATATAATAAGGCTGAGAAAAAAACAAAAAGCAGAATAATTATGTATAATTCTGTGTGTGTTTGTGTTTCCTAAAGGGCAACTACTATATATTAATATTTGCATATGCAAGGAAAATTTCTGGAAATAATACATAAGAAACTATTAACAATATTCATTCCTGGGAGTAGAATGATGGGAATGAAAAGAGTGATTTTTAGGGAAACGGATGTGGCTCAAGAGGTTCGGCATCCGTCTACCATATGGAGAAACCGGGGTTCAATCCCTGGTACCTCCCGGTGAAAAAAAAAAAAAGAGTGATTTTTATTTTCACTCTTCGGAGCACTGAAAAATTTTTTTAATCATTCAACATGTGTTACTTTTTAATTTTATTTAAAGATTTATCTATTTTACTTTATTTATTTATTTATTTTATTATCCCCCCCCACCCCACCCCCAATGGTTCTCTTGTTTGTCTGCTCATTGTTTGCTCGTCTTCTCTAGGAGGTACTGGAAACCGAACCCAGGACCTCACACATGGGAGGTGAGTGCCAAACAGCCTAAGCCACATCCACTCCCCACATGCTGTGGAGTCTGCTAGTTTGTGGCATCTGCTCATTTAGGCATCTGCTCATTGAGGCGGTGCGGCATCTAGCTCCTTGTAGTGGGTACAGGTGTCTATCTCATTGCAGCAGGTGTGGCATCTGCGTGTCTTCTTTAGGAGGCACTGGGACCTGAACCCAGGACTTCCCATGTGGTAGGCAGGCGCCCAACTGGCCAAACCACATCTGCTTCCCTACTTTTTTATTTTTTGAAAAACTAGTTTTAAAACAATAAAATATTCAAAGACACGGGGGGGAAAAGTAATACAACTGAATGGCAAACCCTCAAAGACAGCGAAGTGTTTTATTTATTTATTTTTTTTTTTAAAGATTTTATTTATTTATTCATTTATCCCCCCCTTGCTGCTTGTGCTCGCTGGGTCAGCCAACCACGCCGTGCAGGCAGGCCTGCCTTCACCAGGAGGCCCCGGGAACCGAACCCGGGGCCTCCCATATGGTAAACGGGAGCCCCACTGATTGAGCCACAGCCGCTTCCCTGAAGTGTTTTATAGAAGATAGAAGTGTAATGATTTGGAAAGTGTGGTAGGTAATGAAGAACCAAGAGAATTTTGATTCCAAGACTTGTTATATAGGATTTGTATAAATAAACCACCTACACCCAACAGAGCTTTAGGGTGAACAATGTCTCTCATTAAAATAAGGAAGTAGGTGGCCCCACCCCATTCAAGATGTCAGAGAAAAACCCTTCAAGGCTCTGCTGCCCATCGAAGCTTTGGACAAACCAACAAGAACTGGCAGAAACAGCTTTCTCAAAACTCCAGAAAACAGTTAAAGGACTATGGTAATAATTAAGAAAAAGTCTACCTAAAAGCTGTAAAATCACCCTCACTAACTCAGCAGGAAGCCAGCCCATGCTCCCAGTGTGGATCCCTGCTCCCAGTTCTGGAGGGAGCAGCGTAGCCCTCATGCTCATGATGGGAGCATGTATGTCTGGCCCAGCCTGTCTGGTGGTGACCTGAGGGACTTGCCATCCCAGAACTTGCCCTGTGTGTAATAGGCAGCTCACAGCACTCTCCTACAGAATGCTGTGGGAAAGTAGTCCAGTTCTGCTGCCTGGGGCAAGGGATGGCTGTTTGTAGAATACATCGTGCATTGCCTGGGCCCGTGAGAAAACCATTTCCTAGAGAAGAGGGAACATTTGGAACCATGTAAATGGGGGAATTCCTAGGGCCTACATTCATGCACAAGACAGACACATGCAGAAAGGATCAGCAAGGCCCCTATGCTTTGGCCTGGAGGTATTCTCTAAACTCATGGTATGGATAAACCCTGAAGGAAAGTACTTGTACAGGTCAATTTGGAAAACCTGTTTTCTTTTATTCCTTCTTCTTCTATTTTTTGTTGTTATTGTTATTGTTAGTTCCTGGCATTCAAGGAAAACTTGATTTTTTTTTTTAAGATATATATATATTTTTTATTTCTCCCCACCTACCCCCTTGTTGTTTTTCAATTGCTGAGTCTGTTCATCTTCCTTGTTTCTTTAGGAGGCACCGAGAGCCAAACCCGGGACCTCTGATGTGAGAAGGAGGTGTCTAATTGCTTGAGCCACCTCCGCTCCCTGCTTTGTTCTGTCTCTCATTCTGTTTTTCCTCCCCATGTCTCTTCTTGCATCATCTTGTTGTGCCAGCTCGCCATGCCTGCCCATGACACCAGCTCGCTGTCTTCTTTAGGAGGCACTGGGATCCGAACCAGTCTCATCCCATGTGGTAGGCGGGAGCCCAGTCACCTGAGCCACATCCACTTCCTGGAAAACTTGATTGTAACACCAGCTGGGTACAAGCTTAACAAACAAATGCCTCAGAGTCTAAATTCCAGCAAAAACACATTAAAATATCAAAATGTCGAGGTTTCAACAAAATGTCACAAAATAAACAATGGCCTAGGCAAAGGGGAACATTAAAGCGTTAGAAATCATCAACAAGAGCCAAACCTGCAACATACCAAACAACGACTTTTTAAAAAATGGTCCTAAATATGTTCAAAGAGCTAAAGGAAAACATGGACAAAGGACTAAAGGAAATCAGGAAAATGATAAATGAACACAAAGAAAATATCAGTAAAGAGATGGAAATTATGAAAAGGAACGAAACAGAGCTGAAAACTACAGTGATAAATTAAAAATTCCCTAGACGGGTTCAACAGCAGATTGTAACTGGCAGAAGAAAGAATCAGAGAACTTGAAGATAAGACAATTGAAAGAATTCAGTCTAAGGAGCAGAAAGAATGAAGAAAAGTGAACAGAACCTGACAAATCTATGGAACACCATCAAGCATACCAAAATATGCATTGTGGGAGTCCAGAAGGAGAAGAAAGAGAGGAAGGGACAGAGAGGAAATTCAAATAAATAATGGCTGAAAACTTCCCTAATTTAACAAAAGACATGAATATACACATCCAAGACTTTCAACGAACTCTAAACAGGATAAACCCAGAGAAACCTATGCCACAGCATATTATAAACA
The DNA here is from genome assembly GCA_026826555.1 of Tolypeutes matacus. Lineage (NCBI taxonomy): Eukaryota > Metazoa > Chordata > Mammalia > Cingulata > Chlamyphoridae > Tolypeutes > Tolypeutes matacus. The sequence goes on from JAKSZT010000049.1 coordinate 33,138,943, forward strand.
AACTATTGAATGCCAAAGATAAAGAGAGCTTTCTTAAAGCTGCAAGGGAGAAGCAACATGCCACGTTCAAAGGAGCCTCAATAAGTGTGATGTTAAGCCCACATGTTAAGTTGGTTAGGTTATGGTGTTCTGTTGTTTAGTCAAGCAAACCCTGGCCTAATTGTAAGGATATGTCATGATTTAAATCATCAGTCAGTTGATTGCATCTGGGGCTGATTACATCCACAATCAACAAAAGAAATTGCCTTCAGCAATGAGAGAAGCCTCATCCAATCAGTTGAAGGCCTTAAAAGGAGAAGTGATGATTTCAGCAGTCAGAAAGAAGTTATGTTCCCCTAGTCAATTTCTTATTTTTTTTCTTCTTCTATGCTTTTGTTCATGCCATTCCTCCTCCCTGGAATGCCCGCTCTCTGGTTTCTCCTTGTCAAAATCCCATTCTTCTTGTTGGGTTAATTTCCTATGCCAACAAGCTGATGAAGCCTCTTATCCATCACATACACATCCAAGTGTGATATTGAAAATATTTAACCACAGTCACACCATAGACATCATCCCATCAGAACAAACACTGGCTATAGATAGAGCAGGATCTCTAGGGTCCCTGCAGTGCTGGGCATTAACCTTTTAGTTGCTGAGCTTGGGGAGGTTTATGGGTTCCAGGGGAGGAGGCCAGGGTAGCAGGGAGCAGTCAGCAGCTCAGGGCAAAAGTATTTCCTTATTGTAATGATGGGCACTGAGTACCAACTGAGTACCAGCTCCTCATGCACCTTTACACAATCATCTTTTGTCAACTTCCAGTGCTTGGGAACTTCTCCTGGAGTACTGAACTCATTCTGCTTTATGTATAAATGGTATACTTCTCCATATCCTTCACCCCCTCTGCAGCAAGATTGTAAATTCCTTCAAAGACTGACTCATCTTTGTATTCCTCCATTACCTCTTGCACATTGCAGACACTCAGTAAATGTTTGTGCCTTTGAATTAAAGAAGAGGAAATTATTCTACTTTCAAATGTGAACAAAGTGAGGTTCCTAAGGGGAAGAGAAAAGATAGTTATTTTTCAATGAATGAATTGTTTTTCTTATCCCCATTTTATAAATGAGTAAATCAAGGCTTAGGCACTGTAGCCGTATATGTCTCCTGGGAAGGATAATTGTTTTCTTTATTCTGTGGTTAACATAAAAGATGATACATTATTAAATCTAGTGGCTCTTCTTTCCAAAATATGCTCACATCAGATATGCATTTATCTTGAAGATAAGTGAATGACAACATTTCTTATGTGGACTAGTAACCTAAATGAGAACTGATAATGGATTAGTGAAAAGATATCTTTTATATAGTCTTTTCAATTCTTTTGCCACCATTTTCTTTTTCACCAATTCAGTTACATTTCATAGGGTTCTTTTGAAAGAGATCACTTTCTGAATCCTTGCAGAAAGGAAGAATTTCAGCACAAAGAATAAAGTATAAATGGAAACCATTTTAATTTTTTAATTCATGCCATTATTAGCTCTCCTTACATCAGCTTCTTCTAATTATGCACAAGTGCATACATCTGACAGAGTGCCTAGCCCTGACTCATGACTTACTAATGAGATCATATTTTTCATTACAATTCCAAAATCCCATCAATCTTTTCCTAATTATTTATAAGTGAATTTGCTGTTTCACAAAGGGAAGGGTGTATGTGACACTAGCAGGAACTAGAAAAGTTTCATGTGATTTCAATTTCAGCAACTTTGTTGGCAAGATGGCCTATAACTGTTGCCAATGTTAATAAATCAAATTTTGTTGTCTAGGAAAGGGTTTATTGCCATGGGCCCTCCATGTACCAGAACTCACTCTCACATCCAATGAATCAGACCTCCAAGCATTGCCATGGCAGAGCTCCTTCCAAATTATAGGCATTGTTATAGTCAAGGGTAATATTCCAAATGTTTAGCAACAGCCACCAGTTCTAACACTGAATCAGGGTTCTGGAAGACCCCAGCTATGCCAGACTTGCCCCTTTGGCAGCTGTATTTTCAGAGCTCCAGGAGGTCCCTAGAGATGGGCCAGAGGAGGCAGGTTGTCAGGTGTGGGGTGGCCGGAGCAGCATCTATTTAACAACTGGTAGAGATGTATTTAAATACTTTAATGTGCACTCTGGTACAAGTGTTTACCGGTATCAAGCCTAATCATAGTATCCTAGCAGCGGCCAACTCCTAAACCCAGATTAGAGTCACCTTTCTAATCATACAGTAGGGCTTCCTGGGGTTTTGTTTGTTTTGTTTTGTTTTGTTTTGTTTTATCTTAATGTTAAAGCTCATGTTGGATGAGCTTTCATTAACAGTATCATACCCAAAACTTTGCTCCCAGGTATCCGCCAATCCCTTCATATTTTATCAATTACAATATAAATCGGTCATTGACTCCTACTCGTCATGCAATATACCCTACACCTATTCACTTGTCTGGAGCTTATGTAAATGAGTGGGAAAAACCAGGGAGGCTAGCAATTTTTTTCTTCTTTGCTCTGACTGACTTTTGTTCTCCATATTAACTTGTGCATTTTCCTTATGAAATTTAGAATCTCAAAAAGGAACCTTCCAGGGAGCAGGTGTAGCTCAGTGGTTTGCATGTATGAGGTCCCGGGTTCAATCCCCAGTACCTCCTAAAAACAAAACAAACAAACAAACAAAAAAACTAGCAATTATCTGATTACAAATTTAAAGGGTTTAATTTTAAATTTAAAAAAAATTGTAAATCAGTTGTTTAATGTAAATACCATGTTTGGTAGATCTTGGACGTTCTAGTAATCCCTTGTAAATGTGACCTTCTAAATGTAATTGAAGTCAAATCTGTGAGCAGGAAGGCCACCTATGAGCATCTTGTCCTCTAGGCTAGCCTTGCAGAGCTGGTTGGGGCAGGGTAGTGACACCTAGAAAAAATATGCTAGTCATATTTTATATGGTTTAGTCAGCAACTGAACCTGTGCTATCTGCAGATGAAGAGTCCCAAAGGTGACCTTGGTAGCTCTATATTCATCTACTTTACAATCAACCCTTTGCCTTTAATTGGAACAGTTTTCTTTTTTAAGTGTTTGAGTCTTATTATACTTTGTGCCTAGACTGGAGCTGAAGAATAACAGCCTCGCCCACCCTCAACTCAATGAAACTCTGTACTGTTTTTATAAATGTCCCAGGCGGGTGCCAGAACCCCGCAGGGAAGCTCGCTATCGGGAGACAGAGGCCCTGCCTCTGACCGCTACCCCGAAAGCAAGCCCAGGACCTCGAGGCCCAGCGCCCTGTCAGCAGGAATGTGACCAACCAGCTCCTGGCGACGGCATGGCATGGCCAAGGGAGCCACATTGGCTCACCGAGTCCAAGCACCAGGCCCAACCTTCGGTGTTTTCCTCACCCTGATCCGTGTACTGTAATAGTGGAAGAAAAAAAAAAAAAAAAACACCGAAAAAAAGAGTAAGGGAAAACAGAGAGCGGGGGCGGCTGGGGCCAGGAAAGAGAGCACACTGCGAGGTACAAAGGAGCATTGTGCTGAGGCTTCTCCACTTGGAGGACTGGGCGCCCCAGGAGTTGGAGGAGCCAGCAGTGATCTGCTTTCTCTGGAGGGAGATCCTTCGGATCCCAGCTGAATAAAGAGCAGCTTGGGCAGGAGGGGGCTGGGGACAGGCAAAGGGGAAATTGGAGTTAAAAAGGAGGGCTGGGGCTAGGGCAGAACTGGAGTAAAAGGTAAACACAAAGCTCCTTTATCTTTTTCTTGCACACTTATCACCCCAAAATAACCAAGGTCTAGTCACAAGCTCATTTTGACAGCTGTTAAACAGGAAGAACAATTTATCAAATGACTAATCAACAAGTATTAAAGGCATGTTCTGGCAGGAAGGGGAAGAATCAAAAAGAACTTAGAATTCATTGAAATAACGGTCCAAATTGTGAGACCATGATTTCAAGACTCTGCCATTCATTATATAAGAATGTGTAAGGAATGAGGAAGAGGACAGAAGATGGGGTAAGGATTTAACCTCCAGAGGGGATGTTGGATGTAGAATTTTTAAAATTTCTGATCAACAGCAGCTCTTTCTCAACTTTTTGCTTTGGCCACCTACCTGCTCTCTGTTTCTTCCTGCTTATTTCTATGGCAAATAGAATAGTGCCAGGAACTGTCCTCTGAAAGTGACAATATTTTTTCAGAATGAAATTTACTGAGAAAGACAAAGCAATCATAGACTCAAGGGCTCAGGGAAGTTTTCAAACTATAGCTCCCTTCACTTGTGATCATGGTCCTAATCTCTCCTCAGTCCCTTACCTCAGGAAGTTTCCATGGAGCTTTCCTTCCAGGAGGAAAACCCAATTCATCCTAGACCAATGGTTTGCCCCAAGAACTAGTTGGGGGTGGGGGAGACTGGCACTAGCCAAAAAAAAAAAAAAAAAAAGTGTTAAGAGGGAAAGAGCTGGCACTGCTAAATGGAGAAAGGTTCCAGCAGTTTAATCCATCTTGAACAGAATCATTAATCAGGTGCAAAACTCCTAAAAGGAGCAAAACTAGGACCAGCTTCATCCAAGGGGCAGCCTGCCAATTTATCCCACTTGCAAGTTCTTTCCAAATCCTTTTGTGTCTTTGTATCAGGGCTGATCCAGCCCAGCCTAGTCAGGAGCCACCTGTTCATATCCCCTCCCCACCTCTCTGACCTCGGAAGTAAGAGGAGAAATGATGGGAAACCCAGACAGCTGCTGTGACCCACCCCCTCTCCCTTCTCACCCACAAAACAAGCAGCCTGAGTCTAGGATTTGGGCCAGATCCTGGCAGATGAGTTACTCTCTGTGAGAAATGCTTCAGTAAGTACATTAACTCTTCATTCACTGAATAACTCTCTCTTAATAGAAGATCAATTTAAGGCTGGGAGGGACCCAGACCTAGCTCTAACCCTTCCTTCTTTGTATCAGCCCAGAAAGTTTAGGCAAACTGCCTATTGGGAGTTAAGGTGTGTCCCCCCAAAAGATAGGTTGATGCCCTAACCCTGGTGCCTGTGACTGTGACCTTTTTTGGAAATAGGATCTTTGTCTATGTAATCAAGTTAAGATGAGGTCACACTATATTTATGTGGGCCCTAAATCCAATGACTGGTGTCCTTATTAGGAGAAGGAGATTTGGAGATACAGAGACATGGAGAGACACAGGAGGAAAAGGTCATGTGAAGGCAGAGGCAGAGGTTGGAGTTATGCTTACCACAAGCCAAGGAATACCTGGGACTACCAGAAGCTGAAAGAGGCAAAGGAAGATCCTCCCCTTCAGCCTTAGAGGGGAGCATGGCACTGTCAACACTTTGTTTTCAGACTTCTGGCCCCCAGAACTGTGAGAGAATAAATTTCTGTTTTAAGCTACCTAGTTTGTGGTGTTCTGTTACAGCAACCACAGGACACTGATATACTGCCCAAGGTTACAGCACAAATGTCTAGCAGTCCTGGTAGCCAGCCTCCATGACGGTCCCCAATGATTCTTGCCTCCTAACAGCCACGCCCTTTTGTAGTCCCCTCCCACAAAGAATAGGCCTGTGACCTGTAGAGCCAATAGACTATTGTAGAAATGACTGTGTGGCATCAAAGGCCAAGTCATAAAAGACATTGTGGCTTTCTGCGTTGCTCTCTCTTCACCCTGGCAGGAGCCAGCTGCCATGTCACAAGGACATTCAAGCAGTCTTATGGAGAGATCCTCATGGTGAAACTGAGGCATCCTGCCAAAAGCCAGCATCAACTTGTCAGCCACATGAGGGAGCCACCTTGGTAGCAGATTCCCAGCCCCAGTCAAGCCTTCAGATGACTGAAGCCACAGTCTACAACTTGAATGTAACTCCATGAGAGTCCCCAAGCCAAAACTACCCAGCTAGGGCTCTCCTGAATCCCTGATCCACTGAAACTGTGAGAGTTCATAAATGTTTACTGTAGTTCTAAGCCACTAAGTTTTGGAATAAATCCTTATGCAATAATAAATAACCATGCACAGAGTAAGGATGTAAACTCAGATTCCCAGACACACTGCTTGTCCTCCCTTCAGAAGAGAAGACAACAGTGGGCAGCCCTCATCTCGACACCAGATATCTCAAATATTGCAATAACTAACAGAGCTTCAGCCAAAAAAATGCAAGAGAATTATAGATCATCACCTGTCCACCTACCCGTTCCCAAGCCTAGTAGGCAATTAAATGCTTTTCATGACTTAGCAGTCATGGCAGAGTCCTTCCTCACCATAAATACCTCCCCAGATGAAATCTCCCTGACTAAATATGTGTTGCTCTGAATGAAATCAGTGACATGAAAGTGTCAAGAATCAAGCTGTTCCTATAGCCAATTTGCTGAGCACTTCCCATGTGTGAGGCCAGCACTGAGGATACAGAAAGGAACATGCTCATCTCAGCCCTCCAGAAACAGAGTTTTGGAAAGCCAGTTGAAATCCTCTTATTATGATTTAGAGTAGGAGTTAGAGTCTGCCAAAACACAGCATGAACCACTATACCCATTTGTGAAACTATTTTGTCCCAGCTGAGCTGAGGGGCCCCAGGAGTAAACTGAAAACCAGAAACTTTATTTACTTAACACATTTAAATGTGGGGCAAAGTAGAGACCAGCTTGATCATACAGAACTGAAGCAAAGTTTCATCAATGAAATGTCCACCACACAGATAAACAGTGAATGTCTCATCTTCTTCCTGTTAAATACTGCAGATAGGTGCGTGTGTCCCAGCTCTTTATTTTTTTTCATACATTTTTTATTTTTATATTTTAAAAGATACTTAGATTACATAAATGTTACCCAAAAATTACAAGGATTCCCATGTTCCCCTCCTCCCACACCTCCCATAACATCCCACATAAACATCTTTCATTAGTGTGGCACATCACCTGCAATGGATATACACATCCTGGGGCTTTGCCACTAAGCATGGACCATAGTTTACATTGTAGATCACACTCTCTCCCACACAGTTCTGCATGTTATATGCTGATGTAAAATGGCCTATACCTGTCATTGTAACATCACTCAGGATAATTCCCAAGTCCCAAAAAAGCCCCTGTATTACAACAGCTTTTCCCTCTCCCTGCCCTGAAAGTGTCCAGTGGCCACTGGCTCTACCTCAATGTTGTAATTTCTTCCATTGCTTGAATCACAATATGTCTACAACAGAATGCCAGTAAGTCCACTCTAGTCCATAGTTCTCCCCCAATCCTGAAGAGTCTGGGACGGTGATGTCCACTCCATCTCCAAGTGAGAGGGGGCTTATATCCCATGGATAAGATGGATGGGATTATCCTGCCTGCAGCTGCAGACTCTCTCCATTCCCTGGGATGACTGTTGTCCATCATCGTCTCCTCGCCAGGTGACTTGGGTGAGTCCATTGAGTTGTAGAGTAGGAGTTGCAGCTCCACCGAGATTTCAGGCACAGCTGGCACATGGGCAGACCAAAGGCTCCAGTCCCTAGAAGTATACCTACAAACTCCAGCACCACATATAGGTTTCAATAGAAGGGACTGATGGACCATGTGCAGGGAGGACTTATTTGAGTCCAACTCTGTCACTCTCAGGAGCACACATTCCAAAGTATAGCCCACTGATAAGGCACCAATCTCTGGAGCTATACCCCCTTATATAAGACCTGGGTATCTCCAGAGCCCTAAGGAGCCCCTCTGTGTGGGGTAATATCCACTTTGGTGTTCTATGAGATCCTACTGAGGTGTGCAGAAGCGTTACCTCTGGGATGACCTCCCGACTCTCTTTGAAGTCTCTTAGCCACATGAACTCATTTGTCTTTATCTTTTCCCCTTTTTATTCAAGGTCTTTTTCCAGTCATATTGCCAGTTGGCACTTGGTGTTAATCCATCGTTGCCAGGGAGGCTCATCCTTGGGAGTCATGTCCCACGCTGGGCGGAAGGTAATGCATTCATATGCTGAGTTTGGCTTAAAGAGAGGTCACATTTGAGCAACAAGGAGGCTTTCAGGTGGCAGCCCTTAGGCACCCCATAACAGTAGGCTAAGTTTCTATTACAAGAGCAAAAACTCGTAAGGCTAGTCATCAATAACAAGAACCCATTATTGGACCATCCTCCTTTGCCAGACACTGCCCCTGCACTTGGGGGACTGTTGCTGCTCCCTTGGAGAATGTGGCAGAGCTCTCCAGGCTGAGAATTCAGTATTCCCTCATTTACTGAGTGATTGTCCACCCACTGTGACCATGCCCAACCCCTTGATCATTTGGACAATTTTATATATCTTTCTTGTATATTCAGATGAACTTCCTCCCATGAATCCCCCATCCCAGACACCCCCCACCAATGATCCTCTGCAGCCCCCCTTGTAACCCTTCTGTAATCTAAACCTTCCTTGAAGATGAAGCCTATATAATAACCAAATACAATTAATAGGAAAACGAAATAATAATGATAAGCTTAAATGTAAGAGATGAAATACATGGAAACTCAGGGGAAAAAAACTAAAATAAAATATAATTAAAGGATTGGGACATTCAAAAAATGTGAAAAAAAAATTTTTTTTAATTATTTTTTTTTCCTTTTATCACTGCATTATCGGGTATCCAGTCTGTACCATGTCACCTTCCCCCTCTCACTCCCCAGTGTCTCCCAAATTTTCATTTAATTTTCAAAGAGGTTTTAGGTCACAGCAAAGTCACACACAGAATACTAGAGACTCTCATATACCCAACCTCCTCCCCCTTTCTTCACCCCATATCAAAACCTTTTTTATATGGGTGGTAGCATTGTTATAACTGTTATACAGATAGTGAAACATAGCTACTAAACATTGTCAATGGTTTACAGCATAGTTTACAATTTAGACAGTACAGTTAAATAATTTTTTATGATATTTACCATGTCCTGTGTCCATTACTGTAAGGTAATGAAAAACATTTCCCCTGACCACTAAATACCCCTTGTTTGATCTATTCTGTTCCTCCCTCCCCATCCCCCTGGGGCACGTGACACTCCCCTGTCTTGACTCATTGGATGACAAGATTACATGCAACAAGAGGTATTGACACGTTGATTATCCTCCCCTGTTAGGATCCACCCTTGCTCCTAAGAGACACCCACCTGTCTGTTTCTCGGTGAATTGGTCCTCCCAAAGATAGGGTTCCATCTCCTTCCTACTCACCATATGGGTCTCCACTCCCCGACACAACACATTACATCAGGATGAACACTCACACGCTCCCAGAAGCTTACTCCAGATGTGCCCCGTCTTGAATGCCACCCCCTCAGCCTACACCCTAAAACAGTGACACTACCTTGTCATATTGCCATAAGAGCATTCCCACTCCTGCACTTTCAACCTCATACCCACAAATCCCATGTTCACCTAGTTCCTCTCCCATCTCTCCCCCCAGTATCCTAGGTATTCTAACCTGCCCTTCCTAATCTACCCACCTGTCAACCCTGCACCACCAAACCCAGTAATATCACTGCACACCTGTCCTATCCTTCTATCACTTTACCATAGATTATGTCCTTGTGGGTGTTGACTCTCAACCTTCTCTTTTCTTTCTCTCCCTTGTGAACTTAGCTTTCAGACAATGGTTCTCAGAGACTGCTCACTTTCCTCAATTCAAATCAGTGAGGTCATATACTGTTCATCCTTCAGTGCCTGGCTTGCTTCACTCAACATAAGGTCTTCAAGATTCATCCACATTATTCCATGTGTTAGTACTTTATTCCTTCTTACAGCTGAGTAATATTCCATTGTATGTATGTACCACATTTTGCTTATCCATTCATCTGTTGATGGGCACCGGGGCTGATTCCAACTTTTGGCAATTGTGAACAATGCCGCTATGAACATTGGGGTGCATATATCTGTTTGTGTCTTTGCTTTCAGTTCTTCTGGGTATATACCCAGCAGTGGAATCACTGGATCATACGGAAGATCTATTGTTAGTTTTCTGAGGAACTGCCAAACTGTCCTCCACAGTTGTGCCAGCTCTTTAAGACCAACTGGAAAACTGATCAATACCATCAGGACAATGGCCATTTCCCCCCCAAATTCTATCCTAGACCCCTCTATAGATACTTTTTAAAAATAAAATTTTAATACCCATAAACATCCAGATTCAAGGTAGAATGACAGTGGTGATTACCAGGCAGCTTGAGAAAGCAGGGCCTTCAACAAGACTCAGCTCAAGCGTCACTTTCTCTTAGAAGCCTCCTCTTCATCAGCTGACATTCCCAGATAAACAAAAGCTAAAGATGTTTTTTACCTCTAAGCTGGCCCTATAAGAGATGCTAGAGAATCTGCAGGTTGAAAGGAAAGGACAATAGATAATAGACCAAGGCTGCATGAAGAAATATAGGTCTACATGAGGGTAACTGACATGGGTAAATATAAATGCCAGTATGATTGTATTTTTGGTTTGTAACTCCACTTTTTACTTCCTACATGATCTAAAAGGCAAATGCACAAAATATAACGATAAATCAGTGGTTTTGGACTCATGATACATAAACATGTAATTTATGACAAGAACTATGAATGTGGGAGGACAGAGGAGTATAGGAACATAATTTGTGTATATGCTTGAAGTGAAGCTGGTATTAAAGCAAATGAGATTTTTTTATACATTTAGGTTGTTAAATTTAAGCCCATGGTAACTAAAGTAAAACTTTGGAGAAGATGCAAGCTCATGGAGACAGAAATTAGAGTGCAGTTTGCCGGGTGTGGAGGACAGTAGGATCGGGGAGTTAATGCATAATGGGTTTTTATTTGGGGAGCTCAGAAAGTTTTAGTAATGGAAAATGGTGAGGGTACTACTGCATAGTGAATGTGATTAATCTCCTTGAGTGATATGTTTGAGAGTAATTGAGATGGGAAATTTTATGTTATATAGATGTTCATTTATATATTCATATATATATATATATGTTCCTACAATCAGGAAGGAAAGAAAGAAGGAAAGGAGGACGGGAGGAAGGAAGGGAGGGAGGGAGGAAGGAAGGAAAAAACTTGTAGGTAGACAGCCAGTTATCCTTGAATTAAATTCTAAATAGACTGGGAAATTGATGTGGCTCAAGAGACTGGGGTTCCATCTACCATATAAAATGTACAGGGTTCGATTTCTGGGGCCTCCTGGTGAAAGGCAAGCTGGCCCATGCTGCGAGCTGGCCTGCACGGAATGCTGGCCCGTGCAGGAGTGCTGGCCCACACAGGAGTGCTGGCCCAAGTGGAGAGCTAACACAGCAAGATGACACAACAAAAAGAGACACAGAGGAGAGACAATAAGGGATACAGCAGACCAGGGAGCTGAGGTGGCACAAGAGATTGAATGTCTCTCTCCCACTCCAGAAGGTCCCAGGATGGGTTCCCAGTGCTGCCAATGGAGAAGACAAGCAGACACAGAAGAATACACAGCGAATGGACACAGAGAGCAGACAGTGAGTGCAAAACAATGGGGCAGAGGGGTGGGGTGAGAAATAAGTAAATCTTTTTTAAAAAATTCTAATAGACAATGAAAAATAGGCAACTTCAAGGATAGTCCACAAATTATTAGCCTGTGGTCTGAAACTTAGGTCTGAAACCAGTCTTTAGAATTTAGACTGTATTTTGCGCCAAGAAACAATGTAGTGAAACTGTGGAAAGCTCAACTGCCAATCCACAAATTGCATTCATTCATGATGTACCTAAAACTGCACTATTTCAACAACACATAATTACCATTTTTAACAATTTCTGTGACAACCTTTAGTTCAGGTTCCAAACAACAGACTTATAAATAGATTTCATTCATCTGTTAATCAATTTAGCAAGATTAAAAAAGAACGTATCAATTATTAAAAGGAAACACTGACTGTTTGCCAAGGACTAGAACTAGATGGTAGACTCAGAGATGAAAAGTACAGTCTTTACCCTGAGGGAGCCCACGTTCTAGTGGGGAGAAAACAAGTATTGAAGTGTGGCACGTAGAAGATGTGCCTAAGGTGCCAAAGAGGCAGAGAGAAGGGGGACCTGAGTCAAAGAGTTGAGAGAAATTTTCTCGGAGAAGATGCTTGAATTGAATGTTAAAGAAAATAAGCAGGCGGAAGAAAAGGTTTTCAAAAAGGCACAAAGATAAAAGAGAGCTCAATGATTTAACACACGACCTTTATTGTCAGAGAGACCTGGTTCAAATAATGCCTCTACTGCTTTCATGTTGCGCTGGCTGTGGGGCTTTGGGCAAGTTACTTACCTCTCTCTCTAAACTCATTTTCCCATCTGTAATATGGATAATACCAAACTCATAGAGTTTTTGTGAGGACTAAATGAGAAAATGTGTGTAAGATACTTACTAGAGTACCTGGCACATTGCCTGTGCTTGATAAATATCAGGGGAAGAATAGCACATGGGATTATCCCCTGCAAAAATAATTGCCACTATGGGTGAGAATCAGGGTAGGTATAGACCAGGGAGAATGAGAAGTAGGATAGCTGTCATGAGGAGAAAAGAGCACAGGCAAAGCGATTAGGCAGGTAGGAAAATGTGAACAGATAGGAAAATGAGTGATGGAACTAGAAGAGATATGTAGTATTAGGCTGTGAAAATAAGCAAGACTTGAATCCAGGACCTACAAAAATGAAGATGTAAAAGTATGGAAAGGTTCTATGAATTTTGGTTCAAAGGCTGGCCTGGAGAAACCAAGACACCATTATTCTAGCTGCTTCTAATTTCAGCTTTCCTGCACCTTTATTTTAGGTGCAGATTACCCAAGTGATTAGCAATTTTTCTCACAGCAATAGATAATATGCCAGAAGTGGAAGAATTAAACTTCAAAGATAAAAGATTAATTAATTTGTAAAAATCCCCAAATAAGTTCTTGTTTCTTTTAATTTTATTGAAGTACATCATCCATGCATGAACATACGTAAACAATAAGTGTATAGTAAAAGTTGTGAACTTACAAAACAAACATGCATAGCATAATACAGGACTCCTATACATCACCCCACCACCAATACCTTGCATTATTGTGAAACATTTGTTACAAATTATGAAAGAGTGTCGACAAAGTATTATTACTAACTATACCCCATATCTTACATTTGGGGTATTTTCCCCCCAAACCCACCCTATTTTTTTTGTTTGTTTTTGTTCATAAACCATATAATTTATCTAAAGTGTACAATCCATGGCATTTGATATAACAATGGAATCGTGCATTCATCACTTCAATCAATGTTACAGCATTTTCATTACTCAAAAAAAAAAAAACACAACACTCTCATAATCATATGTTAGCACTACTAATTACAAATCCTATGATGTGCTTTCACCATTTCTATTCATTTCCAAACATTTACAACTTTTTACCAATTCTGCACAGATTAAACCTCAGCTTACCATTCTCTAACCACATTTTATTCTCTGGTGACTCATATTCTAGCTATTAACTCCATGAGTTTGCTCATTATATTTAGTTCATAACAGCAAAATCATACAATATTTGTCCTTTCATGCTTGGTTTGCTTCATCCAACATAATGTCCTCCAGGTTCATCCATGTTGTCATATGTTTGATGACTTCATTTCTTCTTATGGCTGAATAATAGTCCATCGTGGGTATACACCACAGTTTGTTTATCCGTTTGTCAGTTGATGGAGACCTGTTTTCATCTTTTGACAATTGTGAATAATGCGGCTATGAACATTGGTGTGTAGATGTCTGTTCAAGTACCTGCTCTCAGATCTTCTGGGTATATACCTAGTAGTGGCATTGCCAGATCACATGGCAGATCTATATCTAACTTCTTTAGGAACCGCCAAATAGACTCCCACAGTGGCTTTACCATTCTACATGCTCACCACCAGTGAATTAGCATTCCTATCTCTCCACATCCTCCCCAAAACTTGTAGTTTTCTGTTTGTTTGTTGTTGTTTTTTTTTTAATAGCGGCCATTCTAGTAGGTGTGAATGATATCTCATTGTAGCTTTGATTTGCATTTCCCTAACAGCCAAAGATGTTAAACATTTTTTCATGTGGTTGTTTTTTTTTGTTTGTTTGTTTGTTTGTTTGTTTGTTTTTGCCATTTGTATTTCTTCTTTAGAAAAATATCTCTTCAGGTCTTTTGCCCATTTTCTATTAGGGTCATTTGTCTTTTTATTGTTGCGTTTTAGTATCTCTTTATATATCATGGATATTACACCCTTGTCAGATGTGTGATTTCCAAATATTTTCTCCCATTGAGCAGACTGCCTTTATACCCTCTTCACAAAGTCCTTTGAGGTGCAGAAGTGTTTAATTTTGAGGAGGTCCCATTTATCTATTTCTTCTGTTGTTACTCATGCTTTCATGTAAGGTTTAAGAGACCCCCACCTACTACAAGTTCTTGTAGATGTTTCCCTACATTATCTTCTAGGAGTTTTATGGTCCTGGTGTTTATGTTTAGGTCTTTGATCCATTTTGAGTTGATCTTGTATAGGGAGTGATATAGGGATCCTCTTTCATTCTTTTGGTTATGCATATCTAGTTCTCCCAAAATAATTTGTTGAAGAGACTGTTTTGTCCCAGAAAATTAGATTTGGCAGGCTTATCAAAAATCAGTTGACCATAGAGGTGGTAGTCTATTTCTGAACTCTCAATTAGATTCCATTGATCAAGGTGTCTTTCTTTATGCCAGTAGCATACCGTTTTGACCACTGCAGCTTTATAATACACTTCAAGATCAGGAAGCATGAGTCTTCCAACTTTGCTCTTCTTTTTTAGGAGGTTTTTGGCTATTCATGACCCCTTTCCCTTCTGTATTAGTCAGCCAAAAGGGTGCTGATGCAAAGTACCAGAAATCTGTTGGCTTTTATAAAGGGGATTTATTTGGAGTAGAACCTTACAGTTACAAGGCCTTAAAGAGTCCAACTCAAAATACCGTAAGTGGGGTCGGATGTGGCTCAACTGGTTGGGCGTCCATCTCCCATATGGAGGGACCCGGGTTCCAACCCTGGGACCTCCCGGTAAAAAATAAATAAATAAATAAATACCATAAGAGGTATTTTCTCACCAAAGTCTGTTGCCATGTGTTGAAGCAAGATGGTTGCTGAACTCTGCTAGGGTTTAGCCTTCCTCTTCCTCTTAAGGCTTCATGGGCCCAGCTTCTTCCCATCTCAGGTGTAGGCTGAGGGCCTTCTCAGCTGCTCAGTGCTCTGTTCTCTTCAGCTGCAAACTATTAGGCAAATGGCCTCTCTTCCTGGGGCCACAGGATGAAAGTTGACAAAGTTCTCTCCTCTGGTATCTACGGAGCTTCTGTCTTCCTGTGTGTATATTCTTCTGTGTCTCTTCTTGGATGAGTGTCCATTTATATAGCCTACGAAGAGATGCGGACTTAAACTGAGTTACACCCTACTGGTGTGGTTGAATCAAAGCCCTAATCTTAACATAATTTAATCAAAGACGTCTAAACTGAATCTAATACAATCAAGGAGTATCACATCCAGAGGAACAGGCCAGTTTGCTAATTTAATCTATATCTTTTTTGGAATTCATAAATAATATCAAACTGCTACACCTTCCAAATAAATTTGGTAATTGACTTTCTATTTCTGTAACAAAGGCTATTGGAATTTTGATTAGGATTCCATTGAATGTATAAATTAGTTTGGATATAATTGGCATCATCACAATATTTAGTCTTCCAATCCATGAACATGGAATGTCTTTCCATATGTTTAGGTCTTCTTTGATTTCTTTTAGCAGTATTTTGTAGTTTTATGAATACAGATCCTTTACATTCCAGGTTAAAATAATTTCTTCATATTTGAATCGTTTTGTTGCTATTGTAAATGGAATTTTTTTCTTGATTTCTCCTCAGCTTGCTCATTACTAGTGTATAGAAACACTATTGATTTTTGCATGTTGATTTGGTGTGCTGCTACTTTGCTGAACTCATTTATTAGCTCTAATAACTTTGTTGTATGTATTTTTTAATTTTCTGAATATAGAATCATGTAATCTGAGATAGTGAGAGTTTTACTTCCTGTTTTCCAATTTGGATGACTTTTATTTCTTTTTCTTGCCTAATTGCTCTAGCTAGAACTTCTAGCATAATGTTGAGTAACAGTGGTGACCATGGTCATTCTTGTCTTGTTCCTGATCTTAGAGGGAAAGCTTTCAACCTCTTCCCATTGAGTTTGATGTTGGCTGTGGGATTTTCATCTACACCCTTTATTATGTTGAGGAACTTATCTTCCATACCTATCTTTCAAAGTGTTTTTATCAAGAAAGGATGCTGGATTTTGTCAAATGCTTTTTCTCATCAATCAAGATGATCATTTTTTTTTTTTCCCCTCAGTTGGTTACTGTGGTGTATTACATTGATTGATTTTCTTATGCTGAACCAGCCTGGCATACCAGGTATAATTCTTTTAATATGCTGTTGAATTCAATTTGAAAGTATTTTGTTGAGAATTTTTGCATCTATGTTCATTAGAGAGATTGGTCTGGAATTTTCCTTTTCTTATAGTATCTTTAGATTTGGTATTAGGGTGATATTGGTTTCCTAAAATGTGTTGGGTAATTTTCTTCCCTCTTCAATTTTTTGGAAGAGTTTAAACAGGATTGTTATTAATTCTTCTCGAAATGTGATGCGAATATTCTCGCTGTCCTGATTTTGTGATAATCAGGGTAGGGTAAACATTCGCTATATTAGAAAACATGCATGTGTCCCCAGACCTAGTTTTTCCCTCTAGGTCTGGTTTTTAGAATGCTGGTGATAAACTAAGCCTGATTTATTATATGACTATCCTGTATGGTAAAAGACTGTAACTTTGGGTATCTTTTTTTTTTTTTTTTAGATTTTTATTTATTTAGCTTGTGCTCCCTGGGTCAGCTAACCACACGGTGCGGGCAGGCTTGCCTTCACCAGGAGGCCCCGGGAACCGAACCCGGGGCCTCCCATATGGTAAACGGGAGCCCTACTGATTGAGCCACAGCCACTTCCCATCAAAAGCACATTTAAATCAAAGTTAGATTTCAAAAGTAGTTGCATTATAGAAGGTAATAGAAGGTACTTATGAGGTTCAGAACTCCAAACATGGAGTGGGGCTTAACCTCACAATCCAAAAACTAAATTCTGTATTAATCATTTTGGTCACTTTCTCAAAAATATTATGTACAATTTTACTGTGAAAAATGCAGACACAGACACATACACACACATAAGTATATGCAAAATTCATATAAGTAACATCACCAATTCATCATAGCTTCTCATGCATGAACCAGGGTTCCTAATGGTGCCTACTGGATAGAGTTGTGATGACTAAAAACAATGCCTGGCATATAACAAACGCTTGGTAAGTATTAGGAATAACAACAAAATAATAATATAACAAATACCAGTCAATTTTGCTGCCTAAATATCTCCTTACCTCAGCAGTTTTCAAAGTGCGGTCTAGGTACTTTGACAGCGTTCCTGAGATCCTTTAAAGGAGTCTGCAAGTTCAAAACTATTTTCATACTAATACTAATATGTTATTTGCCTTTTTCACTCTCCTACAAGTATTACCCTAGAGCTTTCCAGAGGCATGTGATATTGCAGATTAAATGTAGCTGTTGTCTAATAAGGCAGACATTAAAGACATTTGCAAAAATGGGAAAATATAAAACAATGCATTCATTTCACTGAATTTTTTTAGAAAACCATTATTTTTCATAAAAACCATCTTACTGTAAATTGGGTTTATTATTGTTAGTTTGAAAATAATTAATATATACATTTTAAAAATTTTATGAGTTCATGTCAAAGTTTTAGTACAGTGATACTGCAAGGAAAATGATATCTAGCCAGCCAACTCAAGGATATATTCTTTTTTTTTTTTTTTTTTTGAGTAAACTTTATTTCAAATTCAAAAAATAAAATAACACACAAAAGACAGCTTAACAAGTTATGGAAGCATTACTCCAAAAAATTCTGTCCAGGCACTTTTATCTCATCTAATCCTAAAAACAAACTCAATTGTCCCTTGAGTTTTCAGAAAGATATACAGATGAGCACAGATTGCTTAAATGACATGATCAAATCTCCTTGTTAATGAAGAAAATGAAGAAGAAAAAAATGCTTACTCATATTCATATCTCATAAAACTAAACCCCATACTCTTTTTTTTTTTTTTTTTTTTTTTTTTTAAAGATTTTATTTATTTATTCATTTATCCCCCCCTTGCTGCTTGTGCTCACTGGGTCAGCTAACCATGCCGCGCAGGCGGGCTTGCCTTCACCAGGAGGCCCTGGGAACCGAACCCAGGGCCTCCCATATGGTAAACGGGAGCCCTACTGATTGAGCCACAGCCGCTTCCCAACCCCATACTCTTTTTTCACCTTTAGCATTGATGTAGTACCTTCTTTGCTTTTGCTACAAAAATATTATATTATCGTTAGCTATAGTCTATAAGTTACAGTGGTTATATTTTTCCCATGTGTCACCATACTCTTAACACCTTGTATTAGAAGAACATTTCTGTGGAAGTGGATGTGGCTCAAGCAGTTGAGCTCCCATCTACTATATAGGAGGTCCAGGGTTCAATTCCCAGGGACTCCTGGTGAAGGCAAGCTGGCCCATGCAACAAGCTGGCCCAAGCAGAGAGTTGGCCCACATGGAGTGCTGGCCTGCGCGAGAGCTGGAGCAGCAAGATGACACAACAAAAAGAGACACAGAGGAGAGACAATAAGAGATGCAGCAGACCAGAGAGCTGAGGTGGCGCAAGAGATTTGAGTGCCTCTCTCCCACTCTGGAAGGTCCCAGGATCTGTCCCTGGTGCTGCCTAAAGAGAAGACAGGCAGACACAGAAGAACACACAGCAAATGGACACAGCGAGCACGAAACAACCGGCGCAGGGGGCGGGGGGAAATAAATAAATAAATCTTAAAAAATAATAATAATAACATTCCTGTATTTATATTATTAACCACATTCCTCATCTACCACCAAAATCCCTGTTATACAGTCCCTTTATTATCCTCCAGCTGTCCTCCAACTAACATATATCAATATGTCTTAAATTTCTGTTTTAATTTCCCATATGGTAAATATTGATAGATAGAACCCACATTAAAAAAAGTCATTAAATTCCTCAATAATTTTTAAGAGTGAAAGGAGGGACTGAGGCCAAAATTTTAAGAACTCCTGCTTTAGTGAAGACAATTCCCTTCATCATTACCAACATCCAACTATAATGCATCACCACTCATCTACTGCCAACTGGACTTCCTGCATCTACTCTTATCCCCATCCCATCATTCATGCTACAGAAATTTATTAAGTATCTACTATGGACCAGCATTATACTAGGCAATGGGAATTCAAGGCAGTCATAGTTCTTTCTCTCATGGAGCTTATATGAAGAAGATTAAACACAAACAAAAACAAGCCAAATAAATTAAAATATTGAAAATTGTAATAAGTGTTAAGAAGGAAAGAATTACAGGACTAGGACAAAGAAGGAAAGGAGGATCACTGAAGAAAGCTTGGCTGGGAAAGAGATGGCTTTTGAGTCCAGACGCAAAGAGCCTGCTTTCGAAGAGTGAGAGAAGAGTATTCCAGGCAGACAGACTGGCCTGGGCAAAGGTCCTGATGGCAAAGATCTGGAGATGTGATAAGCAGGAGCCATATCATGCAGGGCCTTTAGGGCGCTTCCTCCACTCTTTTTTTTTTTTTTTTTTTTAGATTTATTTATTTACTTTATCCATTTTAACCCCCCCCCTTCCCCGTTTGCTGTTTTGTGTCCATTCGCTGGGCAATTCTCTGTGTCTGTTTCCTGCCATCTCTTCTCATCCTCCTCCTCCAGTCTTCACCAGGATTCGATCCTGGAGACCTCCGATGTAGGAGAGAGGTGTTCTGCTACCTGCACCACCTCGGTTCCTGGCTTTCAGAGCATCTCATCTTGTCTCTCCCCTGCGTCTCTCTCCTGTTACATCATCATCTTGCTGCATGGCTCCCGGGGTCTGGTGGCTCACTGGCACAGAGCCTGGCAGCCCATGCGCCATATATATATATATATATATTTTTTTTTTTTTTTAAACTTTACCAGGACGTCCCGGGGATCAAACCCAGGTCCCTCCATATGGCAGACTGATGCCCAACCATTTGAGCCACATCCGCCCCCGCTTCCTCTACTCTTGACCCCACATTCCAGTCAGAGAGTCTTTCCCAAAATGTACATTAGTTCATGCCATATTGATTAATTCATTTCATTGGCTTCCTGTTTTCTTAGAATAAAAAGCAAAATCCTTAGTGTCACCTTCAAGACTCTGTAGATATGATTCCTGCTTATCCCTCTTCTAATCTCACACCAATCTTCACCAACTCTCCCCATCACTCCTTGGGCACGTTACTGCTGCCTTCTTTCAGTTCCTAGAAGTCAAGCCCCCTCTCACCATTGGGCCTTTACCCACACTGTTCCCTATGCCTTGGAAGTCTCCTTAGCTCTTCCCCTCTAAGTGGCTCAATTAGAGCTTTACCTAACCTTCAGACAAGAAAAGGTGCTTTAACAGCCTGCAGTGTTCCTTCCCAGAATCTAACATACTTTGTAATTATATATTTATATAATCATATAATTAGTATGTCTCTTCCACTAACTTGTAAACTATTAGAAGGCAGGTGCTATGTCTATTTTCTTACCATCATTGTCCTGGTACTTAGCATGGTGCCTGGTGCATAATCAATGTTTAATACGTTGACCATATTAAATAAATAAAAGACTTTTTAGTTTGTCTTTAGAGATACTTTTATAATAAATTCACTCTTGAAATCATTTAATCAATTAGATTGTGTGTCCTACCAAGACAAGAACAATCTACTCATCTTTGTATCACCAAAGTCTAATACTGTGCCTGGCATAAATATGTACTCAATATTTGTTTTATTAATTAGTGAATGAAACATTATTAAATGCTTCCACAATGTTGAATGGTGGGGGGAAGTGTAAATGCAAAGTCATTTAAGCCATATTCATAGTCCTCAAGCAAATCAAAATACAGATCAAGAGAAAGGCCATGAGACTTAATATCATTAAGATGTAAATGCTACCTAAAGTAATTCACAGATTCAATGCAATGCCAATCAAAATTCCAACAGCCGTCTTCACAGAAATGAAAAAGCTAATCATCACATTCATACGGAAGGGGGAGCAGATGTAGCTCAAAGTTCCCAAATTCAAAAGTTATTAACAAAGCTATAGTAATCAAAACAGTGGGGTACTAGCACAAGGACAGACAAATAGACAATGGAATAGAATTGAGAGTGCAGAAATAAACCCACACATCTATGGTCAACTGATATTTCAATGGATGCCAAATCTACTCAATGGGGAAAGAATAGTCTCTTCAACGAATGGTGCTGGGAAAACTGGTATGCACATGCAAAAGAAAGTGGACCCCTACCGCATACTACATACAAAAATTAAATAAAAATGGATCAGTGAGGGAAGTGGATGTGGCTCAAGCAGTTGGGTGCCCGCCTACCACATGGGGGAGCCCTGGGTTTCATTCCTGGTGCCTCCTAAAGAAGACAAGCAAGACAGTGAGCTGGGGTAATGGGCTGGCACAACAGACTGGTGCCACAAGATGACACAACAAGGAGACACAACGAGGAAACACAAGAGACACAACAAGCAGGGAGCGGATGTGGCTCAAGTGATTGGACAGCTCCCTCCCACATGGGAGGTCCTGGGTTCAGTTCCTAGTGCCTCCTAAAAAGACGAGCAGACACAGAGAGTACACAAGGAACAAACAGCACGCATAAACAATGAGGGGTGGGAGAAATAAACAAATAAAATAAAACTTAAAAAAAAAAAAAAGGATCAATGACCAAAATATAAAAGCTAAAAGTATAAAACTCTTGGAAGAAAACATAGGCAAATATCGTCATGACCTAGTATTATGCAATAGATTTGTAGACCTTGCACCAAAAGCTTGAGCAACAAAATAGAAATAAATAAATAAATGGGACTTCATCAAAATTAAATACTTTTGTGTATCAAAGGACATCATTAAGAATATGAAAACACAACCAATACAATGGGAGAAAATATTTGGAAATCATTTATCTCATAAGGGGTTTTTTTTTTTTTTAACTTTATTTTGTACATTTAATAATTGAAAACATAAGCAATTAAAAACTAAAAAGTAAACACAGATGAATAAATATATACATTTCTCAATTAAATGTAGTGGATACATGTAAATTTTTTTGTTGTTGTTTTGTTTTTTGTTTGTTTTTTTGTTGTTTTTGTGTGTGTGTGAATCAAACAATATATTACACAATATATTTGGTTCATAGTAATGCATTCATACAGTATTTGTCCTTTTGTGTCTGGCTTGCTTCATTCAACATAATGTCCTCCAGATTCATCCATGTTGCCATATGCTTTATGACTTCATTTCTTCTTACAGCTGCATAATATTCCATCGTGTGAATAGACCACAGTTTGTTTATCCATTCATCTGTTGATGGACACCTGGGTTGTTTCCAACTTTTGGCAATGATGAATAATGTGGCTATGAACATCGGTGTGCAGACATCTGTTCGTGTGACTGCTCTCAGTTCTTCTGGGTATATACCCAGTAGTGGTATTGCAGGGTCATGTGGCAAGTCTATATTCAACTTCTTTAGGAACTGCCAAACAGTCCTCCATAGTGGTTGTACCATCCTGCATTCCCACCAACAGTGAAGAAGTGTTCCTATCTCTCCACATCCTCTCCAACACTTGTAGTTCTCTGTCTTTTTCATAGTGGCCAATCTGATAGGTGTGAAATGATATCTCATTGTAGTTTTGATTTGCATTTCCCTAATCATGAGTGATGTTGAGCATTTCTTCATGTGTTTTTTTGCCATTTGTATTTCTTCTTCGGAGAAATGTCTATTCAAGTCTTTGGCCCATTTTTTAATTGGGTCATTTGTCTTTTTATTGTTGAGCTGTAACATCTCTTTATATATCCTGGATATTAAACCCTTATCAGATATGTGATTTCCAAATATTTTTTCCCATTGAGTCAGCTGCCTTTTCACCCTTCTGACAAAGTCCTGTGAGGTGCAAAAGTGTTTAATTTTGAGGAGGTCCCATTTATCTACTTTTTCGTTTGTTGCATGTGCTTTGGGTGTGAAGTCCAAGAAACCACCACCTACTACAAGGTCTTGAAGATGTTTCCCTACATTTTCTTCTAGTAGTTTTATGGTCCTGACTTTTATATTTAGATCTTTGATCCATTTTGAGTTGATTCTTGTATAGGGGGTGAGATAGGGGTCCTCTTTCATTCTTTTGGTTATAGATATCCAGTTCTCCCAACACCATTTGTTGAAGAGACTGTTTTTTCCCATCAGCATGGGCTTGGTAGGTTTGTCAAAAACCAGTTGACTGTATAGGTGAGGGTTTATTTCTGGATTCTCAATTCTATTCCACTGATTGATACGTCTATCTTTATGCCAGTACCATGCTGTTTTGACCACTGTAGCTTTGTAATATGTTTCAAGGTCATGCAGTGAAATTCCTCCCACATTGCTCTTCTTTTTTAGAATGCTTTTGGCTATTCGGGTGCACTTACCCTTCCAGATGAATTTGGTAATTGCCTTTTCTAGTTCTGTAAAGTAAGCTGTTGGGATTTTGATTGGTATTGCATTGAATCTATAAATCAGTTTGGGCAAGATTGACATCTTCACGATATTTATTCTTCCAATCCATGAACATGGAATGTCTTTCCGTTTGTTTAGGTCTTTTTTAATTACTTTTAGCACTGTTTTGTAGTTTTCTGCATATAGGTCCTGTACTTCCTTGGTTAAATTAACTCCTAGGTATTTGAGTCTTTTTGTTGCTATTGAAAATGGAATTTTCTTCCTGATTTCCTCCTCAGATTGTTCAGTACTAGTGTACAAAAACATTACTGATTTTTGCATGTTGATCTTATATCCTGCCACTTTGCTGAACTCATTTATTAGTTCAAGTAGCTTTGTTGTGGATACTTCAGGATTTTCTAAATACAGGATCATGTCATCCGCAAACAGTGAGAGTTTTACCTCCTCTTTTCCTATTTGGACGCCTTTAACTTTTTTGTCTTGTCTAATTGCCCTAGCTAGAACTTCTAGTACAATGTTGAATAACAATGGTGACAGTGGGCATCCTTGTCTTGTTACTGATCTTAGGGGGAAAGCTTTCAACCTTTCCCCATCGAGTATGATGTTGGCTGTGGGTTTTTCATATATGCCTTTTATCATATTGAGGAAGTTTCCTTTTATTCCTATCTTTTGAAGTGTTTTTATCAAAAAAGGATGTTGGATTTTGTCGAATGCCTTTTCTGCATCTATTGAGATGATCATGTGGTTTTTTTCCTTCAACTTGTTAATGTGGTGTATTACATTGATTGATTTTCTTATGTTGAACCAGCCTTGCATACCAGGAATAAATCCCACTTGGTCGTGATGTATAAGTCTTTTGATATGCTGTTGGATTCGATTTGCAAGTATTTTCTTGAGAATTTTTGCATCTATGTTCATGAGAGAGATTGGTCTGTAATTTTCTTTTCTTGTGGAATCTTTATCTGGCTTTGGTATTAGGGTGATGTTGGCTTCATAAAATGTGTTGGGTAATTTTCCATCCTCTTCAATTTTTTGGAAGAGTTTAAACAGGATTGGTGTTAATTCCTTTAGAAATGCTTGGTAGATGGGAGGCGGCTGTGGCTCAATCAGTGGGGCTCCTGTTTACCATATGGGGGGCCCCGGGTTCGGTTCCCGGGGCCTCCTGGTGGGGGCAGGCCCGCCCGCACGGCGTGGTTGGCTGGCCCAGCGAGCACAAGCAGCAAGGGAGGGATAAATGAATAAATAAATAAAATCTTTAAAAAAAAAAAAAAAAAGAAAGAAAGAAATGCTTGGTAGAACTACCTGTGAAGCCATCTGGTCCTGGACTTTTCTTTGCTGGGAGATTTTTGATGACAGATTCAATCTCCTTAATTGTGATTGGTTTGTTAAGTTCTTGTATTTCTTGTTGTGTCAGTGTAGGTTGGTTATGAGTTTCTAGAAATTTGTCCATTTCATCCAGGTTGTCTAGTTTGTTGGCATATAGTTTCTCATAATATCCTCTTATGATTCTTTTTATTTCTGTGAGGTCATTTGTAATTTCCCCCCTTTCATTTCTGATTGTATTTATTTGCATCTTCTCTCTTTTTTTCTTTGTTAGTCTAGCGAGGGGTTTGTCAATTTTATTGATCTTCTCAAAGAACCAGCTTTTGGTTTTGTTGCTTTTCTCTATTGCTTTTTTGTCCTCATTTTCATTTATTTCCGCTCTAATCTTTATTATTTCTTTCCTTCTTTTTGCTTTGGGATTGGTTTGCTGTTCTTTCTCTAGTTTCTCAAGTTGTTCAGTTAAATCTTTGAGTTTAGCTCTTTCTTGTTTCTTAATATAGGCATTTAGGGCTATAAATTTCCCTCTCAAGACTGCCTTTGCTGTATCCCATAAGTTTTGATATGTTGTGTTCTCATTTTCATTTGTCTCAATATATTTACTGATTTCACTTGCAATTTCTTCTTTGACCCACTGAATATTTAGGAGTGTGTTGTTCAGTCCCCACACATTTGCAAACTTCCTTTTTTCCTGTCTGTTATTGATTTCTAGTTTCATTCCATTATGATCTGAGAAGGTGCTTTGTATAATTTCAATCTTTTTATATTTATTGAGAGCTGTATTGTGACCTAACATGTGGTCTATCCTGGAGAAAGATCCATGGGCACTTGAGAAGAATGTATAACCCGCTGAGTTTGGATGCAGTGTTCTGTATATGTCTGTTAGGTCTAACTTGTTTATCATATTGTTCAAGTTCTCAGTTTCCTTGTTGATCTTCTGTCTAGTTGTTCTATCCAATGATGTGAGAGGGGTGTTGAAGTCCCCGACGATTATTGTAGAAATGTCTATTTCTCCCTTCAGTTTTGCCAGAGTTTGTCTCATATATTTTGGGGCACCCTGGTTAAGTGCGTAGATATTTATCACTGTTATATCTTCCTGGAGGATCGTCTCTTTTATTAATATATAATGGCCTTCCGCATCTCTTATCACTTTTTTGCATTTGAAGTCTGTTTTGTCTGATATTAGTATAGCTACCCCTTCTCTTTTCTGTTTACTATTCGCATGGAGTATCCTTTTCCAACCTTTTACTTTCAGCTGGCTTGTATCCTTGTGTCTGAGATGAGTTTCTTGTAAGCAGCATATGGATGGCTCATGTTTTTTTATCCATTCTGTCAGCCTGTATCTTTTGATTGGGGAATTTAATCCATTCACATTCAATGATATTACTGAAAATGCACTATTTATTTCCTCCATTTTATTCTTTGGTTTTCATATGTCATCTTATTTTTGTCTTTCTTTTTACTCTTTTGGTTATCCTTTCTGCTTTTCTTTCTTCTATACTCTCCTCCAAGCCTCTCTCTCCTGTCTTTTTCTTTCAGGTTCTAAGGCTTCCTTTACTATTTCCTGCAAAGGTGGATTCTTTTTTGCAAACTCTCTTAGTTTCT
The DNA here is from genome assembly GCA_026826555.1 of Tolypeutes matacus. NCBI lineage: Eukaryota > Metazoa > Chordata > Mammalia > Cingulata > Chlamyphoridae > Tolypeutes > Tolypeutes matacus. Next base: position 33,165,456 of record JAKSZT010000049.1, read on the forward strand.
GTTTGTCAATACTTTATATTCACCTTCATATTTGAAGGACAGTTTTGCTGGGTAAAGAATTCTCAGCTGGCAGTTTTTCTCTTTCAGTTTCCTAATTGTATCATACCACTGTCTTCTCGCCTCCATGATTTCTGAAGAGAAATCTGCACAAAGTCTTACTGGACGTCCTTTGTACGTGATCGTTTGCTTCTCTCTTGCTGCTCTGAGCATTTTCTCTTTATCTTTTACATTTGACATTCTGAATAATATGTGTCTTGGCGTAGGTCTATTTGGATTTATTCTTATTGGGGTATGGTGTGCTTCCTGGACATGAAAGTTCATTTCTTTTGTGAGAGTTGGGAAATTCTTGGCTATTATTTCCTCAAATACTCTTTCTGCCCCTTTTCCTTTCTCTTCTCCTTCTGGAACTCCAATGACACATATGTTCTTGCGTTTTGTGTTGTCATTCAACTCTCTGAGCCCCTGCTCAATTTTTTCCATTCTTTTCTCTCTCTGTTCTTTTCTCTCTTCAGTTTTAGCTGCTCTGTCTTCAGTATCACTTATTCTTTCGTCTATCATTTCAAGTCTGCTGCTTATGCTTCAAATATATTTTTTACTTCACCTATTGTATCTTTCATTCCCATGAACTCCGTTACTTTTCTGTTCATGATTTCAAATTCTTCTTACGTTCGCGCAATGACTTCTTGATGTCATTGATCTCTTTAATTATATTCTCTTTCATCTCATTAATTTGATTTTGGAAATGTGTGCTCATCTCACTGAATAGTTCTCTCAAATTCTGCATCTCTTCTGGGACTTTGCTGTATTCCTTTTCTTGGACCATGTCTTCTATTTTCTTAGTATGGCCCGTAATTTTTTGCTGGTGTTTAGGCATCTGGTTAGTTTTTATTTTACTTAGATGCTCTATCTCTTTCTCTTTTATGGGGTTTTAGTGGCAGGAGGCTGTGAGTTACCACCGCTCTTTGATTTTTGGCTCAACCTTGATTGTTAGGATTGTTCTGCTGGTTGCTCAAAACTGGGCCCTGGACCCAGTAATTGGTTGTAGAGTCGTTTCCTAGGGCCTTGGGCAGGGAGGCTATAGAGGCCAGGAAAAGCCTCTCTTACTTATTAATTTTCTTATGTGTACTTCCTTGGTCCGCCAGGAGATAGCGCTTGTTGGCAGCTCTCAATTCAATGCCTGGTCGGAGCGTATTTGTTGTGACACAGACCAGATCAATGTGATAGAGCTTCCTGTCTGGTGGCTAGGAGCCCTGTGATTCAAACTTTCTGAGACAGTTCTCCAGACTTCTCTCGTAGCGCCCCCCTTTTCCCAGCTAGGAAATATTTCCACTCCCTTCTGAATCCTCAACAATCAGTCCCCATTAGTAGAGGATGAAATTGGGTGGTTTGTGTATCTTTAGCCCCTTGCAGGCTCCAAGGCAAACAATGGCGCAGCCCCACCCAGCCTGGAAGGGTTCTTGGGATAGGGCAGGCCAAACCTGGGAGTCCAAAGCAGGGTCAGCCCCAGGCTCTCTCTCCCCTCTCCCGTGGTGTCCTCAACAATTAGTCCAGGCTAGAAGAGAGGGAGGTTGCAAGGATCAGATTTCTCCAGTCCTTTCAGGGCTCCCAGGACAAACCGCTGCGTGGAAGGGTCCGTGGGGCTCTGCAGCCCAAATTTCAGGTCTGAACCTGAGTCAGTCTAAGGCTGTGTCCCTCTCTCTCCCCTTTCCGGGAGTGGCAGATCCCTGAAACCCCCTTTGTTTGTAGTCGCAGGCCCAGGGGCCCGAGAATTCTGAAGAGTGTGGGGGAGGGTACTGGCAGCAGCAGAAGCTGCTACTTGCAACTCAAAGTTCTGTAGTCGTGATTTCCCTCTTCTGTCCCTCTCTCTTCTGGGTGGTGTGCAGCCTTCACCTGGTGACCTAAACCCTAGAAGATCTTTTTCGGTGCTGTTTCAGCTTGTCCTCTAGCTATTTTTCTGGAGAAGAGATTCCCGTGTCTTACTAGTCCGCCATCTTCCCGGAAGTCTCTCATAAGGGTTTAACATCCTGAATATATAAAGAACTCTCACAATTCAATGACAAAAAGACAAAAAAAAAAAAAATTTTTTTTAATGAACCAAGAACTTCATAGACATTTCTCCAAAGAAGATATACAAATGGCAATAAGCACATATAAATATGCTCAACATCATTAGCCATTAGGAAAATACAAATCAAAACCACTATGAGATACCATTTTACACCCAATACAATACTATTGTTTTATTTTTTTTTTATTGAAAAATAAGTTTTGTCAAGGATAGGGAGAAATAGGAAACTTAGTACATTGTTGGTGGGAATGTAAAATGCTGTAGTCACTGTGGAAAACAGTTTGGCAGTTTCTCAGAAAGTTAAACATAGAATCTGGCATATGACCTGGCAATCCCACTTCTAGGTATACACTCAAATGAACTGAAAGAAGGGACTCAAAGAGGTATTTGCACACCAATGTTCATAGTGGCATTATTCACAATAGCCAAATGGTGGAAGCAAACCAAATTTTCATCAACAGATGAGTGGATAAAGAAAATGTGGTATATATGTACAATGGAATATTATTCAGGTATAAAAAGGAATAATGTTCTGATTCATTCTTTGATGGAAGACATCATGTTCAGTGAAATAAGTCAGATATGAAAAGACAGATATAGTATGATTTCATTTATATGAAATAACTAGAATAAGCAAATTCACGGCAGGGGAAGGGAGAATGAGTAGTTAATGGGTGCAGGGATTCTGTTCAGAGTGATGGAAAAGTTCTCGTAATGTATGGTGATGAGGGTAGCATAGCACTGTGACTGTGATTAATCTCACTGAATTGTATGCTTGGGATTGGTGGAGATGGGAAATTTTATGTTGTATATATGTTTCCACAATTAAAAAAAAAGAGAGAGACTAAAGAGACAATGACATTTAGATACAATATACCATCGTGGACTGGATCTAACAATACAGGACAAAATGCCCAAAAGGACATTATTGGAGCAATTGGAAAAATTGGGCCATAGACTATAAGCTTTGTATCAATGTTAAATTTCTTGAACTTGATAACTGTACTTAAAATGATTACATAAATGTATATCCCTGTTCTTAGGAAATATACATGGAAGTATTAAGTGTTCGAAGAACATGATGTATACAACCTACACTCAAATGTTTAGAAAATAGATAGATTGCTAGAAAGATATGTAGATAGATAGATAGATAGATAGATAGATAGATAGATAGATAGATAGATAGATACAGGTAGAAAGAATGACACAATAAATGTGGCAAAATGTTAAAATCTGGTAAATCTGGGTATCTAGTAAGGGGTGTATGTTAGAGGTCTCAGTATAGGTTTTATATTATATTTGAAACTGTTCTATAAGTTTGAAATTATTTTGGAAAAAAATATTTTTTTAAGGAAACAATCACAGATAAAAAAGCTTATTGACAATGTTAAGTAGAATATAATAAAGTGCCAAGTTTACAGTATAAACGATACAACTCATTTGGAAGTTCAAGAAGAAGAGGAAATAACATGGGTAGAATGGAAGGTTTCATGGAGAAAGACTTCCTCTCTGACAGTCAGGATTAGGCATGAGGCAGCAGAAGCTGTGCAAACAGGGAAATGCAAGGAAATATTGCAAATACTCTTGCACTTACTTTAGGGCACTATTAATAAAAGGAAAGAACCTCTTAAGTGAAAATGCAAGGAGTGATGGTAGAAATGAGACAATAGTAAGAACAGTGGTACTCAAACTAGAATATACTTGAGTACATCTTGAAGCCTGTTGAAAATGCAAATTCTCAGGTCTCACCAGCTAAGATTCTGATTCAGGGGAACCAAGGTTGGGCCCAGGAATCTGCATTTTAAACAAGTATCCTTGGTGATTCTGAAGCAAGTGGTCCATGGATCACACTCTGAAATACACTGACAGTTTTAAGTCAGGTCTTCATGGTTGGGTGAGTGATTCAACCCAAGAATCCCATTCTTAGAGGCTCCTCTTTAGACACTGCTCCCTTTAAGCAAAGCTTGAGACAGAGATTCAGGGACACATGATTTATTGAGGGAGTGATCTTCAGACAGACCCTGTAAGGGAATGGGTGAGGCAAGATGTGGAAGGAGAACAAGCCAAGCAAGGATGTGATCTCTGGAAAAGTCAGGTCTCAGCCTGATCCGTGGAATAGGGCTCTGTAGCATAAACTATACCACATAAGCCAGTTCTGAAAATTCTAGAAAACAAATGCCATGATGGAATTTGAAGTCTAAGAGATTTATTGCGGTATAAGCCTATGAAGACAAAGAGGAGAAAGAGCAAGTGCCACACTAACGAAGGATGATTATGTGGGAGGGTGTGGGAGGTGTGGGGAGTGGGGCATATGGGAATCCCTACAGTTTTTGTGTAACATTTATGTAATCTAAGTATCTTTTAAAAAATAAAAAATATATTATTATTTAAAAAAAAAAAAGAGTAGGTAGGGAAAGCCTTCAGAACATGATGCAGGTCTGACATCTGTGAAAGGAGAGAGTAAAAGGAGGACTGGGTAGGAAGAAGCTTACTCCTCAGTATGGAAATAAGAGGCTTCTTTGGGACTTAGAGGTTGTCCTGAGTACCGTTGTGGCAACGGATGTAGGCCATTTTAAATCAGCACACACCACTCAGAACTGTGTGGGAGAGAGTGTGGTCTACGATGTGAACTGTGGTCTATGGTTGGTGGCAAGGCCCCAGGATGTGTGAGTCCATTGAGGGTGGTGGGCCACACTTGTGGGAGATGTTTGTGTGGGATGTGGTGGGAGGTGTGGGAGGTGGGCAACATGGGAATCCCAGGGGGTTCTGTGTAATATTTTCGGTAATCTAAGCACCTCTTAAAATATATTTATATATATATAAATAACATTTTTGTAAGCAAATGCACATATATGCATATATATTTATATGTCATTTTACAAATAGTGGTATGTATTGTGAAAATTTTTATTTTTACCCACAATAAAAAATAAATTAATCAAAAAAAAAAAAAAAGAGTCTCCTCCAGGCTGATGGGGAGCCCAGGGCCAACCTCTTTTCTTCTTCAATCCTTACTACAACCCAGTGGCATAAGTGTTGTTTCCCCCATATTAAAGCTAAGAAAATCAAATCTCAGAGGTTACAAAGCTAAGCTAGAGCTGAGTTGTGACCCAAAGTCTAAACTCTCGGCTAAATATTTGTTTCTGTCTTTCATGTTCATCTGTGGATGTCCTTCTCATAGTATCTTAATTTATAAATTCCTTGAGTTCCACTTCCTTTTTAACTCCAAAAAGTGGTTCATATAGCCCTCCACCATATAACTAGCCGAATCAGATTACGTGAGAGAGAGCCTAAGGAATATTCCTGCCTTGCTGCTGCTACTGGTGATTGAGGAGTAAGTCGTGTCATTTTCCTGTTTAGTTTTCCCCTCCACCTTTAGCACCACAGTCTTCTATTGTGACCTCCTGACTTAGAGGCTCCTGTCATAGCAGGGCTGCTACAACAACTACCATACAAGAGGTTGGCTTAAGCAACAGGAATTTATTGTCTCACAGTTTTGGAGGCTAGAAGTCCAAAAACAAGGTATTGGCAGGGCCCACTTTCTCCTGGGGTGAGGGCTGCTAACTGGCAGCCCCCATCACATGGTGATCTCTTTCTCCCTGTATCTGCTCCTCTGATTTCCACTGACTTCTGAATTCTTCTAGTTCCTCTGACAAACTGCATCAAAATTTCCTCTTTATAATACCTCCAGTCATATGGCTCACCACAGTCCCTAATTCAATTTGCTCACACCTTAACTAATAATAACATCTTCAAAAGGCCCTATTTACAATTAGGTTCACACCTACACGCAGGCAGATTAAGATTTGAACATGACTTTTGCAGGGTACAGGATTCAATCACCATAACAACCTGGCTTCCTTTTCCTTGCCCCCAATTACCTTCACCACTCAAAGTACCCCAACTCCTCTTGTGTTCTTCTTTTTTTAAATAATTGCTTCCCAAGGCAAGCTAACCTTCTCAAGTAACTGCTGTAACAAAAAAAATACCAGAAAGTTAAGCATCCAAAGAGAAAAAGAGTTGATTGTGTATTTGGGGAGAAAGAGCAGAGGGAAGGTTGGGAATATAAGGGAACTGGTGCTGACAGTGCAGGGAGCTGATAGGAAAGGTGGAGCCGCTGGTCTTACAATTTTAGTGTAGTGGTTGAGTGTATGGACTCTAGATTCATCCTGCCTGGGTTTGAATCCCAGCTCCACTTACTAGCTGTGTAACCTTGACCAATTTCCTTAAACTCTCTCCGCTTCAGTTTCTCATCTGTAAAATGGGAATTACTATAAAACCATCCTCACTGGGTTGTTGTTAAGATTAAATGAGTTTATGTATGTAAAATTATTTAAGAAAACACCTGGCACATAGTAATGCCAATTTTATTATCACTAACATCATTATTATTAGGAAAATATCCTTCCCGAAAGCAAAATTTTATATACATATATCCACAAATATATATTTATCACTCTCTTGTATCCTAACTAAAATGGTAAACTCTTTGTGCTTACTGGATAGACAGATATAACTGGTTATTATCTTCAACTCTATAAAATTCCTTTCATATATATGTTTTAAATTGATTTCCTTTTTAAAATTTTGCCTTGGGTATAAGACATGAGAGAATTCAAAACAGGAAAAAGAAGGGAGCCTTCAGGGGAGTGGATGTAGCCCAAGTGGTTGAGCACCTGCTTCCCATGTACAAGGTCCCGGGTTCAATCCCCAGTACTTCCTAAAAACAAAACAAACAAGCAAAAACAACAAAACCAATTCTCATTGAGGAGCAGATGTGGCTCAAGTGGTTGAGTGCCTGCTTACCATGTGTGAGGTCCTGGGTTCAATCCCTGGTACCTCCTTTAAAAAAACAAAAAGAAAAGAAAAGGAAGCCTTCAAAAATGTATTTTTCCTTATTTATGTCATTTGCAATTTTATTACATATACTTGGTGATTCAAGATTTTTTTTGCCTTGGCTTGGATTTTTTAATTACTGGATAACACATAAATCTGTACTTTCTTATTGTGAAAAACTTAAACAAAACACAAGCATACAGAACAAAATGTGACTGTCCACCTTGCCACCTCTGCCCTTTGTACTGTCCCCATTCCAGAAGTAATCCTGTTCTCTTGCACTCTCCCTTCTGTGCCCTTACATGATTTTTCTATAGATAAAACTATCTACAATATGTTTTTCAACTTGCTTTTTTTTCCCCACTTAGTATATCATACGCAGCATTCCCTTTCAGGTCATGTATATTTTATACTTTTTAACAATAATTGCTTTAACCACCTCTCTGTTCATAGATATTAGTCTCCTATTTTTGCTATTGCAAACAGTGTTGCAATAAGCATCCTAGTGCATATATATTTGCATCATTATGTTTCCAATTTTATTTATTTATACCCTACTTACTACTAAAAAGGATTTAAAATAGCTAAAAATTATTTTCTGAAGTTGAATCCAAATCTGAAAGATGCCAGTTGTGATTTTAGATTACAAAAGGGGAAAAATCAAACTAATGTCAGGAAATTCATAAGTGAATTAAGCTAAAATGCTAATTTTGAGAGGGTAAAACAGATGGGTCTTTGTAAAATGTGATCCAAAGGTTTCTGGAGACACTTATGTTTGAATTAGAAGATACAGCATGAGTTCTCTTGGCAGCAGAAATTGAAAGCAAAGCGATGTTAAATTGATTTCTTTTCCAAACAATTACTCCCACCATATCATCCTCTTATCATTCTATTTTTAAGTGCCTAAAAGAATGTTGTAAGTCTTTAAAATAAATGAGTTATTTAGTGATGTTTTCATTTATGTACATTTTCATACTTTTTCTATGTTCTCATTTCTGTTGTTAATATTCTCTTTTATATTAGAAGTGTTATAAAATCTTTGCCATGTATTCCACACCAGCCAGTTTAGAAAAGGGAATGGAGTCTATTGTATGAGGTTATTTCCCACAGAGATATATGCCCATGAAAAATCTATCCCAAGGCATATAGAACAAATTTAATCAAATGCATCCTTCTACCCACTCCTAAATTGTATAAAGAGATATTTGGTAAAGATGTTATCCTAATGGAACTCCTTCCAAGAGCCAGTAAGGCCAAGTCTGATTAAACTAAACTCCATACTCTGAAGGTATACACAATAATTACTAGTAAAGATGATAGTGGTAATGATGTTGGGGGAGGTGTGATGGAGGAAAATGTGAGAGAAATCCAGTTAACAGGCAAATGGGAATTTAATACAAAGGAGAGACAAATGGGTTCTTTTATTATGGTCCATACTTTTTTACAACTAAATTAGCTCATTTAAAGCACTCACCATTTTCCCCATAGTTACTGCCCTTGAGAATGCCCAGAGGTCCCCAGTCCATCTTCCTTCTCTGGGAATTTCTCTGTCTCTTTCAAATCACACCATTTAGGTATCCAAACATTATTGCCTCTTCTATTCAAGGTCTTTCCTTCTTAGAGATTGTGGCTCTCTAGGGTAGCAAACCTCAGCCATTTCCAAGCCAAACTCACCTAACATATCTCAGCTAGTCATTTACCTTGGTAAACATCATTCTTACCTAAAATTTGGGTCTTTGCTGGGGCTGAATATTTTATGTTGGAATTTTAGTTTGCTCATTCTGTAAAATGGATATTACTGTATTGAATCTCCTTTCCCATGTTCCCAACTTGTCCCCAAATCTTTGTGACAATTAGCATATTCACATAAGCACTTTAGGGTACTTGAAAGGAGGCCTGTGTCCAGAGGTGTGCTGGAGCCAGAAGTGTGCTGGAGCCGGAGGTGTGCTGGTTCTTGCAAGATGCACTATACACATTTCGTATGTTTTGCAAGCAAATCGATACCACACTAGTTGCCTGAAATTGGGTATAATGGAGTATTTATACCAGAGAAATCATCAAACACTGCAAATCAGGGCCTTTAACAAAATTTAATTCCAGAGAGCTGTTTACTGCACACCACTGGTTATGTCAAAATTGTTGCAGCTATTTTCTAACTGCTTCTCAATAACTACAGTGACAATGGAAATGATGACTGGATATGGGGAGTGAGGAATTCTTTTGATACTGTATTTTCAAAGACCCTGCCTACTTTCAGTGAAATAAATTAGAAAAGAGCTAGGAAGTATGGGCACCAAAAAGAACTACAGTAAAATACCACAAAATTACCCAGGACTTGCTCATGAAGTCCTTCTTTAATAAGATTGACTAGGATCTTCATTTTGTGTCAGGCCATAAAAAGTGCCAGGAGGGACTCAGTGTGCTCCATGAGCTGATGATGAACACAATGGAGAGAGGGGGATGCTTCAAACCCGCTTTACCAGTCTTAGTTAACTCCATAGGCCTGACAGTGGCATTTACTCTCCTGGGGCCTTCTAAACTGATACTTCACATGGGTTTTTTTTTGTTGTTTTTTTTTAAAGATTTTATTTATTTACTCATTTATCCCCCCCTTGCTGCTTGTGCTCGCTGGGTCAGCCAACCACGCCGTGCGGGCGGGCCTGCCCTCACCAGGAGGCCCCGGGAACCGAACCCGGGGCCTCCCATATGGTAAACGGGAGCCCTACCGATTGAGCCACAGCCGCTTCCCTTCACATGGTTTTAATGTTCCTTTTTCTGCTTTAGGAGAGGATCAGCAAAACTCAATGTAGAAAAAAAAAGGAAGAAAGAAACTACTGAGGACAGAACTTTAAGGTCAGCTAGACTTGAATGAGCCATAAATAATTAGCTGCTTGTTCTTAACCTATGTCTGTTCTGCCCATAATCTTTTATGAGGTAGCACTGAGCCACGTTCAGAATGTGAGCTCTGGGGTCAGACTGCCTAGGTTAGAATCCCAGCTCCACTTATTCAAGTAGCTGAATCATCGCAGGTTACTTAATCCCTCTATACTTCTATTTCCTTATCTGTAAAATGGAGATAATAATAATACCTACCTGTTTTAGTTTCCTTGACTGCTCAAGCAAGCCATGCAATTGGCTGGCTTAAACAATGGGAATGTATTAGCTTTCAGTTTTGAGGCTAAGAGAAAGTCCAAATCAAGGCATCATCAAAGTGATGCTTTATCCTAGAAGACTGGTGATCTGGGGCTGGCTGCCGGTGATTCTTGGTCCTGGGCTCCTCTGTCACATGGCAATGACATGGCAGCCTCTCCTGGCCTCTCCATTCCCTTCCAGTTTCCACTGACATTCAGCTTCTTGCTTCCTGTGGCTTTCTCTCTATATATATCTAAATTTCATTCCACTTATAAAGAACTCAAATAATAAGATTAAGAACCATCCTGATTGGGTTGGGCTATACCTTAACAGAAGTGACCTCATCAAAAGGTCTTACTTACAATGGGTTCTCACCCAGAGGAATGGATTAAGTTTAAAAACATGTCTTGCTAGGGTACATACAGCTCCAAACCACCATACTACCTGAATAGGCTTGTTGTGAAGATTAAATAAGCAAGCTCTATAAAAGTCTCAGATAATTGCAGTGACACAGGGCCCATGCTCAAAAGGGTCCCAGACTTGGGATTTAACACATATCTTTGTCTTGAAATTCTTAATAACATTATCTTTGAATTTCTGTTTTGTAAGTGAAGTCTGATGGGACAATGGAGCCTTCCCACCTCATCAGGACAGGTTCTTGGTTGCACCCACTGGGCACCTCAAGCCCCACCTGGCCACCCTCTCCACTCCCACCCAGCAATCCCTGGCACCTTTGGCTCCAGGCAGGGGTCTGGCAGTGTGTGTGGGAGGGTCAGGGTCCTGCCCCTTGCAGTACCTTGGGACAGGGTATGACAGCAGCTGACCCTGGCCTGGGCTGGCAAATCCACAGCATGTTTGATGGACCACTCAGTGGGGCAAGCATCTCAGCCATCCCATCCAGGTACCTAGCATGTCCTGGTGGGCAAAGTTGCAATTCCCTTGGGTTCACCTGACTGCCATGGATTAGGCAGCAGGCCAGTGGAAACAGAAGATGCCTGGTTGATTCTCTATCCCCAGCCAAGTCATGGGGCATTGGTCTGTTGGCCAGCCAGTGGGAGGGGCGACTTGGCAGCTTGTGAGCCTTGTGCATGGGTATGGAATCCCAAGACAGGGTCCTGGGTCCCTGTGAGGGTCTGTACATACCTGAGCATCCTCCATGCCTGAGGTAAAATGACATTAAATAGAAAATTAAAAAGAAAAACAAGACAGGTTGAGAAAACACAGAAAAAAAGGAAAATACTTTATATTTTAGTACATTTAACAGCACATTTTCCCTCTTTTTGAACGATGGGCCTCACATTTTCATTTTGCACTGGGCCCTGCAAATGATATAACCAATTCTGTTGGGAACAGTACCTGGAACATACTAAGTGCTCAATAAAAGCTAGCTATTATTATTATTCATATGGTCCACATGGAATCAAGTATCTGACAGGCCTTTCCATATCTTCGTGTGTACAGATTAAGGGTCACTTCTGCTCAGGGTCCCACAAGCACTCTCATATCATATCGGCCCCACAGCAACAGAAGAGCATGAAACTGACCTTGGAGATGACTCCTACCATTTGATTCTAAAAGGTTAAATCATTGCTTTCAAATAATTGAACCCTAAATATTTATTGAAGATTGATTATCTATCTGGCACTAGAGAAGATGATCACATATGACTCCTTTAGAAAGAAATTCAGCCCTGAGTGATGTAATATTACCCACAATAGAGAAACTGTCTAGAGAAAGGGAGTGATCAATAGGGGCTGACAGCAGTGATCATCACACTTGAGTGCACATCAGAATCACCTGAAGGTTTGATAACACAACTGCTGGGCCTATCCCAGAGTTTCTAACTCAGTAAATTTAGGGTGAGGCCTGGCAAGTTCCCAGTCCCAGGTAATGCTGCTGCTGCTGGGTCATACTTTGAGAACTGCTGGTTTAAACTAGAGCTATCAGGGAAGGCTCCATGGAGGAGAAAATTGAGATTAGGAATTAGCACAGTTAGATGATTGGTGGGAGGAAAAAGCAATTGCAGAGGGGAATAACATGAACAAAGGCACAAGACCAAAATGAGAATGTGTTGTTTGTATGCCTGAGGGGAGTGTTTCAGGGAGCTAAGGAAGACATACCTCCCCTTTAAGACATTCTCTTCTCAAGTATAATAAAATTTGTAAACTTTCCAGTTTACAAAGCCTTTCATTAAAGGCAGGATATTGTATTTGACCCTTAATGAAGCTACTTAACCCCTTTCAATGTGTCTCAGAACAGGACAAAGCCCTGCACAGCAGAGGATAAATGTCCTAGAGATTTACCCACTGGGACTCCCTAGTACTTGGTATTATTGTTATGCATTACACACAAATCTAAAATAATTAAATGTCTACATAGATAAAATAAATATTCCATTAATAACTAATGTTAATAACGGTAAAAGAAATGTTAAGGGAGCATAATCTTGTGGACTAAGGAAGAAAGGTAAAGGTTTAAATCTCTAAAACTTCAATGAACACATACCACAAGGCAGGAATAGCAAATAACAGGCACATGTTAACTCTTCTACGTGATGCACCTACACTCATCTCAGGACTCTTCATTGATAAATCTTCAGAATCTTTCTCAACCCAGCACACTGGGCAGGCAATAACTATCTGGGTTGGTACACAAGATGAAGCTCATTTGTACTCCCTTCTCTCTGGCCTCAGCTGCCATTCAGCCTCAGTTTTCTTATTAGAAATGGTAAAAATATATCATGCTCTTAGGGTAGTATGATTTTTCACTTCCATCGTAAAACCAGAGGTGTAAGCCCTAAAAGGTAAATGTAATTTTACCTAACCCTTCACCATCACCAAACTATATACATACACACACACACACACATATCAAGTCATAAAGGACAAGGACACTTCTGATACTAAAATCTTGGTCCCTTGGTATGCTTTATTCTACATTTTCTGTTTTTTGTTTGTTTGTGTGTTTGTTTAATTCAGTTTAAGTCACTATTCCTTTGTAAATATTCCCTTTCAAAGTTCTAAGTCTTTAGATGTTCTTAAATATTTATTTATCCGAGAGCTTCCGTTAGAGCTCTTAATGGTATTGATATTTTGATTTCGTATCCTTTGCAAATCCTTTAATAGTACAACTGCCATTTTTCTGAATATTATTGGTAAGAAAAGTAATTTACTGAAGTAAACAAGGGTTTTAGAGAAAGCCAGACCTGATTCCAATCCAAGCTTCACCACTTAATAGGAACTTGCTTAATGTCTCTAGAAAATAGAGATAAAGACACCTGCTTAGGGGGGCGGATGTGGCTCAAATGGTTGGGCGTCCGTCTGCCATATGGAGGGACCTGGGTTCGATCCCCAGGACCTCCTGGTAAAATAAAAATATATATATAGAAGGCGCATGGGCTGCCAGGCTCTGTGTGCTGCTGAGCCGTCGGGCCCCGGGAGCCATGCAGCAGGATGATGATGTAACAGGGGAGAGACAAGATGAGATGCTCCGAAAGCTGCAGAAGTCAGGAGCCGCCGTGGCGCAGGCGGCAGAATAACTGTCTCCTGCATTGGAAGTCTTCAGGATCGAATCCTGGTGAAGACTGGAGTATGAGAAGAGATGGCAGGAAACAGACACAGAGAATTGCTCAGTGAATGGACACAAAACTGCAAATGGGGAAGAGGATGTTGGTTAAAATGGATAAAATAAATAAATCTCTAAAAAAAAAAAAAAGACACCTGCTTATATTAGTAAGAATCAGGTTCAACTGCAAGCAATAGAAAATACCCTCAAATAGAGGCTTAATCAAATAGAAATTTATTTCTCCCATGTAAAATTCCATATAGAGGAGAAGATGGTTGGGAAGATATGGAGTAGGAAGCTCCAGAAATCAGTCCCTCCACCAAAACAACTATTAAACACTATTAAATTGCCAGAGTCTAGAAGAACACTGTACAATATCCAGGGAAGAGTGGGAGGAAGAGGCTGGTAAATTACCATAAAGACTAGCAAAATTGCCCTCTCTGAGCGAGAGTTACCAGCACCCATCCCTCACTCCTGTGGCAGGCAGCAATGGGGTCCAGCCCCTGATACAGTTTGCTGGTGCCAGAAAGAGACATAAAAATCTACTTCCTCAGGATCCAGAGTGGACATGGGCCAGTCGCTGATCATGGCTTTTGGTTAACAACTTCAGATCGCTGGGGACCTGGCTGTGAGGGTGGCCACGGTCCCAACCTGCTCCACACAAAGACAGAGGAGGAGCCTTAAAGATGGTACATTTCCTCAGAGCTGCAGAGGACAGTTGAAGGGCTGCACTTGCTGAGCAGGTCATGAAAGCACAGCTTTGGGGAGCCGTGGAAGAAGCTCCTGGCACCCTTCCTTGCCCGTCCCTCATCCCTTCTCCAGGGCAGTTTGGAGGCGGCCAATACTCCCTTTGTGCGTCCCTGGCCTTGTTATGACTGGGAAAGATTGTCTTGGAAAACTCCTTGCTGCCATGACCCCCCTCCCAGAATTTTCCCTCCAGGCAAAAGCAGTTTGAGACAATGAAAGCTGGGTAAGAAACAATTGAGGTATAAGCCTGGGGCAAAGGTTTACCTGCTTTAAGTCAGCAGTGGAGTACCCAGGAGAGGGAGAAAATCTGTCTCCTGGGAAGTAGAGAAGGCATTCAAACTCCTGTAAGCAGGGGAACTCCTAAGGCCACTAGAAAGCACAAGACCAGGGCAAGATACAGGCCCAGAAAAGACAGGGAGGGACCTGCACTTTGAATTCGCCTTGTGCGGGCCTTCCTAATAAGAGGCTGACAATCAAAAAAAAAAAATCTGTCATAACACCAGCTGGTTACAAATTTAAGAAACAGACATCTCAGGGAATAAATCCCAGAGTTAAGATTTTAGAATATTAAAATGTACAGTGTGCAACAAAAGATTACAAGACAAACAAACAAAAGACAAGAAATGGTGGCCCATTCAAAGGAAGAGGATAAAAATCCACAACACATCAATGAAGAAGACCAGACTGTGGATATACTGGACAAAGACTTTAAAAAAAAAAAAAAGATCTTCAATATGCTCAAGGAGATGAAGGAAAATACAGGGAAATAACTAAAGGATATCAAGAAAAGAATGAATGAACAATATGAGAATCTCAATAAAGAGAGAGAAATTTTTTACAGGAATCAAACAGAATTAATGGAGATAAAGACCACAATAACTGAAATGAAAAATTCCCAGGAGGGTTTCAACAGAAGATTGGAGCTGATGGAAGAATCAGTGAACTTGAAGACAAAACAATTGAAATTAGTCAGGCTGAGGAGTAGAAAGAAAAAAAGAATTATAAAATGTGAAAATAGCCTAAGAGACCTCTGAGACACCATCCCAGAAGGAGAAGAAAGAGAGAAAAGGCAGAAGGAATATTTGGTAATGGATAGTAGTGATGGTTACACAACATTGTGGACATAATTAACAGCACTGAATTATATGTTTGAATGTGGTTAAAAAGGGAAATTTCAGGTTATATATGTTAGAGTAAAATGTTTTTTTAAAAAAAAACGTGGAGCTGCACAACATGCACAATACAAACAGTGAGCCCTAAGTTAAACTAAGGACTATAGTTAATAGTACAATTATAAAAATATGCTTCTACCAATTGGAGCAAATGTACCACACCAATGCAAGGTGCTAATAATAAGGTAGTATATGGGAAGCCTATATTTTATACATGATTATTCCATAAACTCACAAATTATAACCTCTTTAATAAATGAAAAATCTAGGGAGGTGCTCAAGGCTGGTGATACATTTCTTATTGGTGTTTGGAACCCTGACTCCTTCTATCAGGTCCTCTGCTGTGCATGACCAAGTTGGCCTCAATAGTCCAAGCTGGCTGCTTCAGCTCCTGCCTTCTCTTCTGCATTTTGGCTAGGAGAAAGGAGAAAAAAGGGCATACCCATCCATATAAGGATAATTTTCAGAAGCTGCACACACTAGCTACAAGAGGGACTGACATTCTCATTTTTACAGCCATGTGCCCTGCAAAATGTCATAGATTCTGTTCTAGAAATGAAAATGAGCTCAGATATAGGGAGAATTTTAAGTTTTGTCAGATAGGATCAGAGCAGCCTTAGACTGATTTTTCTCCAGTACTGAAGAAACACATTTCTGAATACTCTATGAATGTCCCTTATATTGCAAAGTTTCTCGCTGGCTGGTGAGAATAACAACTCTTCCTGGGCCTGTGTGAGCTTGCAATTCTTTTACCTGCTCCTTGCTGGTAGTGTTTTCTCTGGCTTTGGGTAGTTTCCCCACATACATGTGCTAAGCAGTACATAGGCGAAAACTCTGGGAGGAAACTCTGCATATCTGTGGAGTTCTTGCTCTGTGCAGCTCTTTCTCTCCAATACTTGTGTGCCGTGTCCTCTCTAAACATTCAAGTCCATCTCCTCAATTTAGGGAGATCTCCAAACTCTGCCTGGGTTCCCCCTACATGTGCTTGGCCTGGAAACTCTCGAGGGAGTGCTCAGGGAAGCACAGAGCTCACCTCACTTTTCCCCTTCCTCAGGGATCACTGTCCTGTGCTGCCCACTGTCCAATGTGTGAAAACTGATGTTTCAGGAAGCGGATGTGGCTCAAGAGACTGAGCTCCTGCCTACCACATGGGAGCTCCCGGGTTTGGTTCCTGGTGCCTCCTGGAGAAGATGAGCAGACACAGAGAGCACACAGGGAATGGATACAGAAAGCAGACAGTGAACACAAACAATGAGGGGGGGAGGAATGAATAAATAAAATTAATCTTTAAAAAAGATTAAATAAACTTTTTTTTTAAGGTTTACTTATTTATTTATTTACTTTATCCATTTTTCAAATCCCCCCTTCCCCATTTGCTGTTTTGTGTCCATTCGCCAGGCAATTCTCTGTGTCTGTTTCCTACAATCTCTTCTCATCCTCCTCCTCCAGTCTTCACCAGGATTCGATCCTGGAGACCTCCAATGTAGGACAGAGGTGTTCTGCCACCTGCGCCACCTCGGTTCCTGGTTTTCAGAGCTTTCGGAGCATCTCGTCTTGTCTCTCCCCTGTTACATCATCATCTTGCTGCATGGCTCCCCGGGCCTGGCGGCTCACCAGCATGCAGAGCCTGGCAGCCCATGCGCCTTCTATATGTATATATGCATATATTTTTATTTTACTGGAAGGTCCCAGGGATCGAACCCAGGTCCCTCCATATGGCAGACGGAGGCCCAACCATTTGAGCCACATCCGCCCCCAAATAAAATTTTTAAAAATCTGATGTTTCCCTATTTTTTTCACTTTTTTAGTATTGTAGAAGGTACAGCTGGTCCCAATTACTACAACTTGGCTGGAAGCAGAAATCTTTGTTATTTTCTATTGTATTTTCAGTTGGTTGTTGTAGTGGGATTCTATGCCAGTTATCAATTTGTCCCTCAGTTCCAGATTCATCCTTCATTGCCTGATCTATAAAAATGGATATGGACTCTTCATTGTTTTCCTTTGCCAGCTGACCTGATGGTCTGTTTTGTCAGTTGAGGGTACTACAGAAACACCGCAGGGGGAAGGGGTCTATCTTCCTGGATCAGTGGTTCCTTTGTCAGCTTCTCCACTGACTGGTGCTCCAATACTTTATGCCTCTAGGGTGCAACTTTCTCCAGAGTTTGGCTGCTGTATACTTTCTCTAGCTCTTCATTAAGGCGATAGTGGTATAGCTGGGAGTCCCAGACATCATGGGTCTGTAACTCAGTAACTTGGTTTCCTCCTCTGTACCCTCTCTTTAACCCCATGCACACACATGCTGGGAGCTGGCCATGTGGCAAGCTGGCCACCCACTTTACCCCACACAGTAGCCTGAAGCCTCCCTAGACCAAGCCATACACAAAAGTGTGCTAGATTCCTACAGAAGAAAGCTTCTCCAGGTCCCAGTTCCAACATGCTCACAGAAGTCCCGCAATCTCTCTAAATGTCTGACTCCCTCTGCACATTTCTCCATCAGCCTTGACTTGCCTGCCTCCTGGAGGTTTGTTTCCCATAGACCTGATATGGATACCATGACCTCCAGGTTTCACACTTGCTACAGTACCCTGACTCTGTGCAGGCCCACCTCCCTGCGTGCTAGCTGTGTGCTTGCCCACCAGCACTGGCTTACCTGTGCCCCATGTGCTTTCCTGTGCTTGCCTAGCAACTGTGACCAGCTCTGGCCCAGGCAACCCAGTGAACTGCCATCCTGTGAGCTAGAGCAACACCTTCATCAATGAGATCTAAGCCCCCTTCCAAGTTTATCCTTTAGGATGCCCTTTAGAGCTCTCATTCCGTCTTTATAGTTACACCCCCATTATAGCTTAATAATGCTTTATGTTAAATTTTCCCTGCTTAAGTTACTGTGTGGGTTTTGGGCCCAGACTGATACAGATGCTAAGGATTTAAATAACTTGATCATGAATCTGGCATCATTGCTGAATCTTCATTAGTTCCAATCGCTTGTTGATTTTATTGGCTTTTTTAAAATTTTTTATTTCTCCGCCCCCTTCCTTGTTGTTTTGCACTCGCTGTGTCTGTTAATTGTGTGTTCGTCTTCTTTTTAGGAGGCACTGAAACTGAACTCGGGACCTCCCATGTGAGAGGGAGGCGCCTAATCGTTTGAGTCACCTCCACTCCCTGCTTTGTTGTGTCTCTCATTGTATTTTCCTCCTTGTGTCTCTTTGTTGCATCATCTTGTTGCATCAGCTCGCCACACCTGCCTGTTGCATCAGCTTGCTGTCTTTCTCGTCTTCTTTAGGAGGCACCGGGAACCAAACCAGGACCTCCCATATGGTAGGTGGGAGCTCAACTACTTGAGCCACATCTGCTTCCCTTTATTGGTTTTTTAATGGAATTGATTATATCATCTCAAATAGTGACAGTTTTAATATTTCCCTTCATAATTCTTTTTTATATTAGAGAAGTTGTATGTATACAGAAAAATCATGCAGGAAGTAGAGAGTTCGCATATTCACACACACTCCCACACACACAAACACAATTTTCCTTATCACTAACATTTTGCATTAGCATGGTACCCTTGTCACAAGTGATGGAACAATATTTATATAATTATACTATATAGTCCATAATTTATTAGGTTCACTATTCATATTGTACAACTTTATGTTTTTCTTTTAATTTTTATTCTAGTAACATATATACAACAAAACATTTCCCCTTTTACTTTTTTTTTCATTAGAAAAATAGGTGTTTATAGAAAAGTTGTGTATAAAATAGAGTTCCCATATACCACTCTATTACTAGCACCCTGCTTTAGTGTGGTACATTTGTTACAAATAATAAAAGAACATTTTTATAATTGTACTGTTTTTTAAAGCAGTTTTATTGAGATATATTCACATACCGTAATTGTCTACTAATTATAGTCCATGGTTTACATCAGTGTAAACTGTGTTGTACAGTCCTATGCTTTTATTTTATTTGTTTTAAAATGTATTCTAGTAACATACATGCAACACAAAATTTCCCCTTTTAACCACATTCAAATATACGATTCAGGGGTGTTAATTACATGCACAATGTTGCACTACTATCACCATCATCCATTACTAAAACTTTTCTATCACCCCAAACAGAAAATCTGCACCAATTAAGCATTAACTCCACATTCCCTACCTCCACCCCAGTCCCATGTTCCCAAATTTAAAGAACTGCATCTACAATTTCTGTGTCACATATATCTGCTATAGATTTTTTGGCACCAAGTTAAGGAAGTTTTTTTTCCCTATTACTAATTTTCTAATAATTTTTTAATGATGAATGCATGTTTAACTTTATTACATGCATTTTCTGAAGCTTTTGAGATAATCCTGAGTTGTTTTATTATTAGACTACTGAAAATATACTGATAGATATTCCCATAATGAGGAGAAGGACAAGGAGTACAATAAAATGCCAGGAAATTCCAGTTAATAGTTTAAAATATTGTCTTGCCACAAATTTATAGCTATAGAATCCAGAAAGTGTTAACCTATTGCAAAAAGAAGGAAGTGTGTGCTTTATTAGGATCCATACTTGCTTTAAGATCTGATTCTTGATTGTAAAACATCAGCTGGGAATAGTTTTTATTTAAAAAAAAAAAAAAGGCTCTACTATAACAATAGGGTATATAGCTACCACTTTGAAGTTAAGTTTATTTTTTCAAGATATTGAACAATTAAGAAGATTTTCTAAAATTAATAAATCTTAATTACAAAAGTAATACACGCTTATTGTATAAAAAGTAAAGCAATTTGTAAAATACTTAGTGAGAACTGAAAGTCTCTACCCTTCTACCCTTTTCTTTTATCCCCTATTCCTGTTACAGAGGAGTGGTTTATAACCTAGAGCTTGGGAAAATCTTTTTAACTCTCCTAATTTGACAATATGACCCACCAATTTTCTGAAAACTGAATAGAAATTCTAGCGAAGGATATATATTTGAGAAAAGCACCACATAGTAATCCTTTAATGGAGTAAAGTGATTAAAGTAACGCTTTAAAATTTTTTAAGGTATTATCATCTCTACTGAATTCTTATTTTATATTATAGCTGTAGCCCAGAGGAAGATAGAAAGGAGAGAAGTTTGAGATTTCCTCCTCCTGAAAAAATCCTTAATTACCTTCTTCAGCCCCAGAGACATCTAAAAGAAAGTAATTTGAGTGTGTGGGAAATAAGGTGGTGCCTTGCATCAACCTGAGAAGTGGTATCTTTCCCCAGCATTCCGAGGGTAGCAGGGAGGAGCTGAGCAAAGACGTAAGTATGGAGACACTTGGCAGTCCTCTAACTCCTGTGTGAGTACCCCACAGGATGAGTTTGTAATTTGATTTGAAGTATTATGATGTCCCGAAATCTTAGTCTCCAATTTCTTACGTAATTACAAAGAACACTTTTTCCAAGTCAACTATAAATAAATGTAGGATTATCTGATACTTTGGATTTACCCATGCTTGCTGCTGCTGCCAACATGGCAATGAGATAAAAACCAAATTTGTCAATGGATGTTCTGAATAAGACCAACTCCTGTATAGACACTCAGTTAAAAGTTAAACAATAGCAGCACCAACAAATGACAACCCAACGTCTTTTGCTCCATAACCTATAATTAATGATGAAGTGATAACAGCTTTCAGCAGAGGGATCAGGCAAAAGGTTTAGAAAACATGCTTACGTTTTTGCCATTAGGCTCTGTTATCCAGTTCCCTTCTTGTCACAGATGTTCAGAAGGAAGATAGAAAAGTACTTAGAAGGAAAGCCAAAAAGATAGGGGTATATTTTTTTAAAGACTTAAAAATTGTAATGGAGGATCCATGAGATTAGTTGTAATTCTTGATTTATTTACTTACTAAACACGTGGTCTTGGGCAAGAGAGATAGTAACCTCTCTGAGCCTTGCTTTCTTCAACCTTAAAATTGGGATAAGAATTCCTAAGTGGATCACAGAGTTGTTGTGAGAACCAAAAAAGATAATGTTGAAATAAGAAAATGTCTTATATTATACAAAATGCCATACAACCGAAGGGCAATATAACTAAAGTTCCTTCTCACCAGGAAACAGGTAGGCAGACACACTCAATGCACATGTACAAGTGCTAGAAAATGACACATAAACAGTCACATGGCCATATATTGTATCAAGAAATATAAAAATAATAGGTGAAGATGGTGAGAACTACCTTGCTCTGACTGCAGCTTACTCTTTTTTTTTTTAAATATATGTAACATTTTATTTGGAAATACATTAAAATGCACAGGACAACTACAAAAATATTGTAAACCCCATACACAGAACTCCAACATACTCCTATGCCCTCAGATATCCAGATCCACCAATTTTAACTGTTTGCCACATTTGCCATATCATTCTATCTATCTATCTATCTATCTATCCATCCATCCATCCATTTTCTGAACACTTGAGTGTTATACATCATGCTCCTTGAACATTTTTTTTTTTCTTTTTTAAGGATTTATTTATTTATTTACTTTTATCCATTTTTACACCCCTTCCCCCTCCCCCCCATTTTTGCTGTTTCTGTGTCCATTCGCTGGGCAACTCTGTGTCCATTTTCTGCCCTCTCTTCTCATCCTTCTCCTCCTGTCTTCACTGGGATTCAATCCTTGGAATCTCTGATGTAGGAGAGAGGCATCCTGCCCGCGCAACCTTAGTTGCTGGTTTTTCGGTGCGTCTCATCTTGCCTCTCCCTTGTGTCACTCTCCTATTATGTCATCATCTTGCTGTGTGGCTCGCGGGAACTGGTGGTGCGCCCGTGCACAGGGCCTGGCGGCCCACGCACCTTCTATATATTTTAAAAATTTTTACCAGGAGGTCCCGGGGATCGAACCCAGGTCCCTCCATATGGGAGATGGACGCCAACCAGATATAGCCCCCTGCTATATCTCTTAAGGTTGACCAGAGATACCTAGAGTTACAGTCTTTTCCCATACAGGATGGACATATAATAAATCAGGCTTAGTTTATCACCAGCATTCTAAAAACCAGACCTAGGGAGGAAAACGAGGTCTGGGGACACATGCATGGTTTCTAATATAGCGAATGTTTAGCCCACCCTGATTATCACAGAATCTCCTTGAACATTTAATACTACCATGTACACTTCCTGAGAACAAGGATATTCACTCATGTAACGACCATAAGTGCAGTTATCAAGTTCAAGAAATTGAACATTGATATAAAGCTTACAATCTATATTCCAATTTTTCATGTATCCTTCCAAGCTTTTCCCCCTCCCTTGTGAGATCGCATCCAAGATCTTGTATTGCATTTACTTGTCATTGCCTCTTTAGTTGTTCTTCCTTTCTTTTTTTTTTCAAATTGTGGAAACATATATACAACATAAACTTTCCCATCTCAACTGCTTTCAAGCATATCATTTAATATTAATCACAATCACAATATTGCTGAACCTTCAAGACCTTCGATTGCTGAAATTTTCTATTTCCTCAAACAGAAACTACACCATTGTGTATTACTCCCTACTCCCTCTACCCCTCACCCCTGACAACTTGGACTCTAGTTTCTGTCTCTATGAGCTTGCATAATCGCTGATATTCTTTTATTAAGGAAGTTGTGGATTTATAGAACCATCATGCATAAAATACAAGATTCCCATATATCACCCTATTATTAGCAACTTGCTTTAGTGTGGAACATTTGTTACAAATTATGATAGCACATTTTTATAATTGTACTCTTAACCATTGTCCATGTTTTAACATAAGGATCACTGTTTGTGTAATGTAGTTCTGTGGAATTTTTTTAAGTTTTCATTCTGTTACCATATGCATACAATCTAATGTTCCCCTCTTAATCTCATTCAGATATGTATTTCAGTGCTATCAATTACATTCACAATGTTGAGCTACCATCATCACAATCCATTACCGAAACATTACTGTCATTCCAAATAGGAATCCTGTGCATCTTAAGCCTTAACTTCCCACTCATTATCCCACCTTATCCCCTAGTAACCTTATTCTAGAATTTGACTCTATGAGTTTGTGTATTCTAATAATTTCAAATCAGTAATTCATACAATAGTTGTCCTTTTGTGTATGGCTTATTTCACTCAACATGATGTCTTCAAAGTTCATCCATGTTGTCACATGATCAGAATGTCATTCCTTTTTATGGCTGAATAATATTCCATTGTATATATATATACCACATTTTGTTTATCCGTTCATCAGTTGATACACACTTGGGTTGCTTCCACCTTTGGGCAATTGTGAATAATGCCTCTATGAACATTGGTGTGCAAATATCTGTTTGAGTCCATACTTTCCATTCTTTTGGGTATATACCTAGAGGTGGGATTGCTGGGTCATACTGTAGTTCTATACTTAGCTTTCTGAGGAACAACCAAACTGTGTTCCAGAGCAGCAGCACCCTTTTACATTCCCACCTGTAGTGAATGACTGCCCCTATTTCTCCACATCCTCTCCAACACTTATTTTCCATTTTTTAAGTAGCAGCCATTCTAATGGGTGTGAAATGGTATCTCATTGTGGTTTTGATTTGCATTTCCCTGATGGCTAGTGATGTTTAGCATCTTTTCATGTGCTTTCCAGCCATTTATATATCTTCTTTGAAGAGATGTCTATTCAAGCCTCTTGCCCATTTTTTAATTAGGCTGTATGTCTTTTTGTTAAGTTGAAGATTTTGTTTATATATTCTGAATATTAAACCTTTATCAGAAATGTGGTTTCCAAATATTTTCTCCTATCGTGTAGGTTCTCTTTTTACTTTCCTGATAAAGTCCTTTGAGTCACAAATTTTAAAAACTTTGATGATGTCTCATTTGTCTATTTTTTGTTGTTGTTGCTTATGCTTCTTTAGTTGTAAAGTCTAAGAAATCCTTGCCTAACACAAGGTCCTAAAGATGCTTCCTATGTTTTCTTCTAGGAATTTGATAGTTCTGGCTCTTATATTTAGCTCTTTGATCTATTCTGAGTTGCTTTTTGTATAAGGTGTGAAGTAGGGGTCCTTTTATTTGAAAATGGTGATCCAGTTTTCCCAGTACCCTTTGTTGAAGAGTATTCTTTCCCAATTGAGTGATCTTTGCCCCTTTGTCAAAAATCATTTAGCCATAAATAAGAAAGTTATTTTCTGAGCTCTCAATTCTATTCCATTGGTTTATATTTTTCCTTGTGCCAGTACCATGCTCTTTTTTTTTTCTTTTCTTTTTTATGTTTTTCCCCCCTTTATTAGAGAAGTTGTGGGTTTACAGAACAGCCGTGCATAAAATACAGGATTCCCAAATATCACCCCACCTCCAACACCTTGCATTAATGCGGAAAATTTGTTACAGTTGATAACACAGCCATGCTCTTTTTTAAAAAAACAAATCACTTTTATTGATTCTTAATAAAGCATACAATTCACCCAAATTGTACAATCAGTGACAACCATGCTTTTTTGATTACTGTGGCTTTGCAATAAGTTCTAAGATCAGGAAGTGAAAAGTCCTCCAACTTCATTCTTTTTTTTTCCAAAATTGCTTTAGCTATTCATGGCCTCTTGCCCTTCCCTATAAATTTGATGATTGGTTTTTCCATTTCTGCAGAGAAAGTTGTTAGAATTTTTATTGGGATTAGATTGAACCTATGCATTGCTTTGGGTAGTATTGACATCTTAGTGATATTTAGTCTTCCAAACTATGAACATAGAATGTCCTTCCATGTATTTAGGTGTTCTTTGATTTCTTTTAGCAATGTTTTGCAGTTTTCTGTGTACAAGTTCTTTACATCCTTGGTTAGATTTATTTCTGGGTATTTGATTCTTTTAGTTACTGTTGTGCATGGGACTTTTTTTCTTGATTTCTTCTGATCATTCATTGCTTGTGTATATAAGCACTACTGATTTTGGGGTTTGGCTCTTGTACCCTGTCCTCTTGCTGAATTCATTTATGAGCTCTAGGAGCTTTGTTGTAGATTATTTTCAGAATTTTCTGTATATAGGATCATGTCATCTGCACATAAGAACAGTTTTACTTCTTCCTTTCCAACTTGGATGCCTTTTGTTCCTTTTTCTTGCCTAATTTCTGGCAAGAACTTCTAGTACAATGGTGACTAACAGTCATGACAGTGGGCCTACTGGTCTTGTTACTGATATTAGAGGGAAAGCTTTCAGTCTTTCACCATTGAGTATAATGTTTAGAAGTGGGCTTTTCATATATGCCCTTTATCATGTTGAGGAGGTTTCCTTCTATTCCTAGTGTTCTGAGTGTTTTTATCAAGAAGGGGTGCTGGTGCTGGATTTTGTCAAATGCCATTTCTGCATCAGTTGAGATGATTATGTGGTTTTTTTTCCCTTCATTATGTTAATGTGATGTTGAATTAATTGATTTCCTTATGTTGAAACAACCTTGCATACCAGGGATAAATCACACTTGATCTTAGTGTATAATTCTTTTAATATTCTGTAGGATTCTGTTTGCTAGTGTTTTGTTGAGGATTTTTGCATCTATATTCATAAAAGATATTGATCTGTAGTTTTCTTTTCTTGTGGTAGCTTTATCTGGCTTTGGTATGAGGGTGATGTTGGCCTTGTAGAATGAATTAGGGAGTATTCCCTCCTCTTCGATTTTTTTGAAGAGTTTGAGCAGACTTTGAGTTAAGTCTTCTTGGAATGTTTGGTAGAATTCCCCTGTGAAGCCATCTGGTCTCGGGTTTTTCTTTATTGGGAGGTTTTTGATCACCGATTGTTTTAGTTTGCCAAGGGCTGCCAATGCAAAATACCAGAAATGGGTTGCCTTTATAATGGGAATTTATTAAAGTAAGAGCTTACAGTTCTGAGGCTGTGAAAATGTCCAAATCAAAGCATCATCAGAGATGCTATCTCACCAAGGGGTCAGCTGCTGGCAATCCTGGACTCCTGCCATGTGGCAAGGCAAAATGGTGGCTGGTCTCTGCCTTCTTCTCCAGGTTCACTTCCTCCCTGAGCTCAGCTGTGAGTGACCAGACATATGACTCATCTCTCTCCTCTCTCTTCCAGGCCTTACTGCTTCAACTTGGGCTGCTCTGCTTGTTCCAGCCTCGAGCCCCTCTTTCAGCCTCTCAGTTCTGCAGGCAATCCTGGAGTCCTCTCTCACATGGCAGGGTAAATATGGCAGCTCTCATTCTCTGTGTGTTTCTGCATATTTCTCCCATTTATATAGGAATTAATTAAGAGAGCTGAGACCCACCCTAGGTCATGCCTCACTGAAGTACTCAAATCAAAGGCCCCCAACTGAATTCAATCCAATCTTTTCTGGGATTCACAAAAGCTTTAAACTTTCACACTGATTCTGTTTCTTTATTAGTAATTGGTTTGTTGAGATTGTCTCTTTCTTTTTGAGTCAATGTAGGTAGTTTGTGTGTTTCTAAGAATTTGTCCGTTTCATCTAAGTTATCTAATTTATTGGTGTACAGTTGTTCATAGAATCCTCTTATATTCCTTTTTATTTCAGTGAGGTGGTAGTAATGTCCCCCTTATCATTTCTGATTTTTGTTATTTTTATCCTCTCTCTTTATTCTTTGTCAGTCTAGCTAAAGGTTTGCCTATTTTATTGATCTTTTCAAAGAACCAACTTTTGGTTTTGTTAATTCTATTGTTTTATTATTCTCTATGCCATTTATATTGCTCTAATCTTTATTTCTTTCCTTTTGCTCTCTTTGGAATTAGTTTGCTGTTCTTTTTCTAGTTCCTCCAAATGTGCAGTTAGGTTTTTTGTGTTTTTGTGTTGTTGTTGTTTTTTTTGGGGGGGGTTGAGTTCTTTCTTCTTTTTTATGTAAGCCTTTCCCTCAGAGCACTGTCTTCACTTGTCCCTTAAGTTTTAATATGTTACGTTCTTGTTTCATTCAGCTCAAGATATTTATGATTTGCCTTATGATTTATTCTTTGACCCACTGATTGTGTTATAGTGTATTATTTAACTTCCATTTATTTGTGGATTTTCCAATTGTGACAGTTTGAAATTCTTTTATGAATCCCAAAAAGATTATGTTTTTAAACTAATCTATTCTTGTGGTGTGGTACCTTTTGATTGCTTTAGATTCACTTTAGATCACTTGATTAGATTGCTTTTGATTAGACTATGTCAGTGAGGCATGACTCAGGTTGAGTCTCTGTCTTCTTGCTGGGTCTGATATAAATGGAGACAGAGAGAGAGACAGGAAAAAGGAGCTTTGCCATTTTTGACCCAGCAAATGTGAAAGGAGGACTCTAGGATCGCTAGCAGCCAAAGCTTAAGCAAGAGGCCACCAAAAGGATGTCACAGAGTAGCTCAAGGCTGAAGAGATGAGCGATATGCTTGAAAGCTCATAGCTGAACTCTGGAAGAAAGCAGCGCCGCCGAGAGTGAGAGCTCCAGGAGATGGTAGATTCTGGAGGGGAAAGCAGAGAGCTCCTCAGAGATCGGCAGCTATCTTTGCCATGTGACTGGACCCCAGAATCAATAGTAGCTAGCTTTGGTGGGAAAGCATCTCTGATGGTGCCTTGATTTGGACATTTTGTGGCCTTGGAACTGTAAGCTTTTACTTCAAATAAACCCCCTTTATAAAGGCCAGCCCATTTCTGGTACTTTACATCAGCAGCCTTTGGAAAACCAAGACACTGGTTCTCTGCCTATTTTTGATTTCCAACTTCATTCCATTGTGGTCTGAAAAGATGTTTTGTACAATTTCAATCTTTTTAAGTTTTTCAAGACTTGTTTTGTGACCCAACATGTGGTCTTTCCAGGAGAACGATCCATGTGCATTTGAGAAGAATGTGTATCCTAATGTTTTGGGGGTGTAATGTTCTGTATATGTCTGATAGGTCTAGTTCATTTATCATATTATTCAGATTCTCGGTTTCCTTATTGATCATCTGTCTAGATGGTCTATCCACTGATAAAAGTGGTGTAATGAAGTCTCCAACTATTATTGTACAGGTATCTATTTCTTCCTTCAGATTTGCTAGCATTATCCTCGTGTATTTTGGGGCACTGTGGTTAGGTGCATAAATATTTATGATCCACAAAAATTTTCCCTACTTGCTTAATGAAGTTGGCAAATCAGGTGAAATAAATCCTAGAAGCTGTAACCTAGACTACTTCTCAAAGTGTGGTCTCTTGACCAGCAGCCTCTGTATCACCTTGGGAACATATTAGAAATGCAGATTCTCAGTCTTCACCCAGGTCTATTGAATCAGAAACTCTGGGGATGTGTTAGAATAAGCCCTCCAGGTGTTTCTGATGCAGGCTCAAGTGTGAGATCCCCTGGCCTAGATCAACTATGCATCACTTTGCAGTAGATGGAATTATGTACCCCAACAATCATATATTCTTAATCATAACCCACATTCCTGTGAGTCTGATTCCATTGTAAATAGGACCTCTTGGAGATGTTATTTTTAGTTAAGGTGTGTCCCAACTGAATGAGAATGGGTCTTAATCTGGATTACTGGAGGAATAAATTGAACTAGGAAGTCATGGGAGCTAAAAAGGAGTTGGTGGCAGGAAGCAGAGATACAGGCAAAAGAACCTCAAGGATTGTTGTTTAAGTCAACCCATTGTGTAGTATTTGTGATAGCAGCTCTGTCAAACTAAGATACACATTGAATAGGATGATGTTTCATCGCCAAGGAGAACTCTTCATTTTACTACAATTTAGACTTCTTTCAATCCAGTGTGAAAAACATTTGCAACATGGTATATGTTTCTGCTAGAGCATCATATCTTAACTTTTTGGTCTCAGGATGCTTTTAATTTCTTAAAAATTAATAAGAACCCCAAGGAAATTTATGTGGGATATATATATATATATATTTTAGGAGGCACCAGGAACCAAACCCAGGACTTCCATGTGGGAGGGAGGCACCCAATCACTTGAGCCACTTCAGCTCCCTGCTTGTTGTGTCTCTCATAGTGTTTCCTCTTTGGGTCTCCTTGCTCTGTCATCTCACCGTGTCAGCTCTCTGCACCAACCCATCGCGCCAGCTCACTCTCTTGCTCATCTTCTTTAGGAGGCACCAGGAGCCGAACCCAGGACCTCCCTTGTGGTAGGCGGGTGCCCAATCACTTGAGCCACATCCACTTCCTGATGTGGGTTATATTTATTGATATTTGCCATAAAAAAAATTTAAAATGAAAAATTTAAAGAACTTATTTACTAACTTATTTTAAATGAACAATAAAAACCCATTGCATGTTAATTTAATTAACATTTTTATGAAAAATAACTATATTTTCCTAAACAAAAAGCATTTATTGAGAAGAGTGGCATCATTTGACAGTTTTATAAATCTTTTCTATTTGGCTTAATAGAAGACAGCTGGATTCTCGTATCTGCATTCAATCTATTGCAGTATGTTGTTTTGGTTGAATTATATGAAGAAAATCTGGCCCCACACAGATTTGTAGTTGGAAAAGGGAGGATCTCACAGACCCCCTGACAGATCTCCAGGATCCCAGGCGTCCTCAGACCACCCTCTGAGAAGCGCTTTGCTAGAACACTGTATATCTAAATAAAGATGGGGACAGTGGTAGGGAATAAAAATACTCCAAGTACTTTGTATTAATGTGAAATAATTATTCACAATTCAGTCATTTTCATGGCACTACAGTTGGGGGTTAGAAGATTCTGTACTTGTCAATTCTTCCCCATTTCTGGTAGAGTGTAAAATTATGGTTATGTCTTAAATAGTAAAATGGAATAAATAGTTTCAATAAATAGTTCCAAATAAATTGTTAAATGTTATAAAGGAATAAATCTATAATTTAAAATACAGTTTTTGCTATTTAGTGAACAGAAAAACTATAGCTAATTACCCATTTCTTTCAGTAATAACTATAGAAATAATTATATATATACATTTTTAAAATTTGTAAATTGGTAGGTAAGACATATTTAAACACATAAAACTGTGACTGGCAGTTTAAAATCTATTTTTAAAGTATAGGATTGAATCATAAAAATGGTAACATTATAGAGCTACGTGGGATCTTAAAAATCAAATAAAGTAAGTCCATTAGCAGATAAGGAAACTGCTTCAGCAGGGTTCACAAATTTGACCAATTTAAACTACAAGGTAGTTGAAACTCAGTGTATTTTAAAAGAGTTGACTTAATAAAAATAATTTCATTGTATAAAGGCTGCATTAGATAGACCCAATGGGGAAAATTTTAAGTGAATTCTATAAGGTTAATTTGGAACTCAACAACAAAAATAGGTAATATTTAGTAGTGCCAGGAACCTTACATATGAACTATTAATCCATTTTCTCAAGTAATATATTTGTAATAACTCAAGTAATGTATTTATCCCATTTTACTTATCAGAAAAGTAAGTTTAAATAATTTTAAACAACTTACCCACAGTCACACAGCCAGAAAGGGGGGAAGGCATGTCCCAATGATTTCAAAGTTCATACTCTGTACAAAACCACACTGCCTCTCAAGCGAAGTGTTAGTTTAGTTTCATATTTTAAAAGTCATGTAACTCACTTAACTTTTCTGTGCCTCAGTTTCACTTCTGTAAATTGAGAGGGCAGATCCATCTATTAAAAATAAATGACTTTATAAAATCCTAAATGAGCCTGTCTTTTCATTTTTGCAGAATTTATTTCCCAATTTATAGGTAAAATGATGTGTATTGTTTCTGCAGCAAAAAAATACAACAAATGTTTACTTTTATTAGAATCAGTTATGAAAGATAATTGTTGGTTTAAGTAAAAGTTGCAAATAGAATGTCTGCGGGCTGTGTCAAATCTCATAGTATTTTCAGAACATCAAGTTACTATTTAGTAATCTGGAGATGTCACATGAAAATCTGGATTTCCAGCTTTCTGTGAAAATGGCAAGATCTGATAATACTTGTTCCACATTCTCAAGTGGAAATAAGTATTCAGAAGTGAACAGCAGGGACCTTCTTTAGTTCATTGTAGTTCCTACCACTTCCTAAGGTCTCCCAACATGGGAGCCAAGTTTTGTCTTACACTTGGCCTGCCTGGTCCTTATAACCATTTGAGTTTTCAAACCCTGGTGTAAGAAAAATTTTACATCATGTTCAGAAACGTTATCAATATGCTAGTATAGGCTGCACTTGGATTTAGTAATGAAATTCCAACAAGTCAATGTATTCATGGAACCATCTGAAATGAAATTAAGAAAAAAACCTCCGAGGTCAATGCCTCTCAAAGTGTGGTCCACAGGAACATCACTTAAAAAACATTTGCAAGTTTTCACTATTAAAGTAAGAGCAGAAAAATAACTCACTAATTCACAAATTGATTTCCATGCAGTGGTCCTTGGACAGAGCATATAAGTTCTAAGAGAATTCAGAGGTGGAGGAAATTATTCCTAGCTGGAAAGATCAGGGAAGGTTGACATGGGAGATGGCAGAGTTTGAATTGGCCCTGGATGAATACACAGAAATTTAGACATGGAGAATAAAAGAAAGGGTGTTTCAGGGAGCAGAAGCTACATGAGCGAAGGCACAGAGGCAGGAAACTGAGGGGCCTGTATAGGCACAGAGGCAGGAAACTGAGGGGCAGTTTATTTTAATTGTCATGAAGATGTCATTAAAAGAGGTAGTGGGTACTAAGCTTGGCAAAGAAGCTGGAGCCTTAACATGGGCAGACTTGACTGCTTGAATAAGGCACACAGCAGCTGGAAAGTTTTTGAAATGAGCGCTAATATAATCAGAAGCATATATTGAGAAGATTTGTCTGTTATGAGTAGAAGTGGAAAAAACAAGTGGCCAAGAGGTGCTTTAATAATGTTTGTTTAAACAAAGGAATAATACTGGAAATGAAAAGGAGGAAAGCGATTCCTGGGATAATTAAGGAGTAAAAATAATAGGTAGTACTTGCAACCAACTGGTTGCAAAGGGCAAAGGAGAGGATGGTAGATCAGAAATGGCTGGTCCCAAAGCCTGGGTAAGTAGTTCTCAATCTTGGCTGCATGTTTGGATCACCTGTGAGCTTTCAAAAATGCTGATGGCAGGAGCAGATCTGGCTCAAGCAGTTGAGTGCCCGCCTCCCACATGGGAGGTCCGGAGTTCAGTTCCCAGTGCCTCCTAAAAAAACAAAAAACAAACAACAAGCAAAACAAATGAAAAAAAACAACTCAAGGAAGCTGATGTGGCTCTGTGGTTGAGCACTGGCTTCCCACATACGAGGTCCCGGGTTCAATCCCCGGCCCCTGCTACCTCAAAAAAAAAAAAAAAAAAAAAAAAAAAAAAAAAACTGATGGCTGGGTCTCACCCTTACAGATTCCAATTTAACTTGGTGGCGGTGAGGCCTATACATCAGGATTTTGATAACATCTGCTCCCCACCCAGACCTTCCTAGCATGCAGCCACTTTGATACCCACCTACCTAGAGCCTGGGTGATCAGGAGTGTCCAAACTCCAGTCGTGAGCAGAAATATGGAATGCAGGAGATGTTGGTTTGAGGGGAAACAGAAAGTCATTCTGGACCCAGTGAGTCCAAGATGTTGATGGCTCATCCAGATGGAGGTGTCCAGTAAATGTTGGAAATGCAAACTAGCAGTTATTGAGAAGCTTAAATTAAGTGTTCACTGGGGAGAAGTGATTGAAAACAGTTGCCCTGAATATTGTTTGAAAGTAGATTGGGTATTTGGCAAATAGTAACTAAGTTACAAAATTGCCATGGGAGAGAGAGGCAGAGACAAAGATGGGCCAGTGCTAGACCTGAGGAATGTCTTCTACAGGTAGGGACTCAAGAGAGGAGACCATTTCCTCCCTCCCTCCCTTCCTTCCTCCCTTCCTCCCTCCTGCCCTTCCTTCCTTCCCTCCTTAATTTCTCTTTCATTTTGAGGATTTGTATTTGTACACTAGGAAAAGCAGAAAGTAGTTATACACTTAAATAATTAAATTCTCAACTTGGACTAGTTTGGCCTTTATCCTGGGCTGGCTTTCTCAAAACATTAATTACACCATACCTTAGAAAAAATAGTATTTGCTATAAGTATGGAATGACTACAGAGATTATCACGTACATTGGCCAGGAAAGGCTAGGACACAGAAGAGAAGGAGAAAATCCAGCATGTTCTTAGGCTTGATCATGGGGACTGGAGTTTACTTTTATTTGAAAAAACTTTACCTGTAAGTTGCCCGTTAGCGATACAGTCGGTCCTCCAAACGCTAATGTAAAAGAGCCTCTCCCTTCCCCTTCTCTGCTACCCTTTCCTGTGACAGGGTTGAAGTGTGTGGCCAGGCTTGGCCTCATACTCATGCCATCATTACCTTTACAATGTGACTTCTTCGTGGGTAAACACTTTTATCAATTTTCTGGTAGCAGAGTTTCTGAAGGGATATGAGATCTCTGGCCATGGGGTGGGAGGTCTATTTGGCACCTGTTCCTTCTCCAAGTGGACAAAGGAACTCCTTTGGAAACTTGGGAAAGTGTGAGACAGCTCCGCCTCTGTACTGATTGTGAGTGAAGCCCTTCATGGCTGAGGATAAAAATACAAATGTCAGTTTTGCCTAAGGCTCAACTGGACGCTACATGAAAAGCACTATGAAGGGTGACAGCAGCACCTGATCCATTTCTGTCTTTGGAAGGGACATTTTGTGCCCTATATCTTGGACCCGGTTAATGTTAAAATGTTGGTAGAGGTTTATATTGACATAGGCTTTAATTCATCTCTAAGATTTATTGTAAGATTAAAAAACCCTATTCTTTTGTTTCAGCGTCCCTCACCCCCACCCCGCCCCTCCAGTGAAGTGCATAGGGCAGGTACTGGTGCAGTCTCATCTTACTAAGGAGAAAAACTGAAGTGTGGAAAGTGCTAAGTGACTAGCCCAAGGTCACACAACTAGCTACAGCAAAGTCCAAATTGCAGAGCAGGTGTCCTGGACCCCAGGTCTGAACTCTTTTCACAATGAACACTCAGTAAATTGTCATACTCTTTGCTTGTTCGCCATCATCTGTTAATAAGTGGAACCTATGTCTGGACTTTGAGCATGTTCTCTTTCCTATTCAGCCTGAGACAGTTATGAATGAAATAGTGAACCAACTCAAGATAACATCAACTTACTGAATTAATAGGTTAATTGCCTAATTTAGGTTAAAAATATTTGCTACTGGTCCTACTTAATAAATGTCCTTCATTGTGAATGGAAAACTAAAAAAGGCCTCAGGTCCTTTTTCTCACCAAAATGAGCACGGCTGTTATAAAGCAGAAACCTCCCCTTTCTGCATTTGTACCTACTATGTACCAGGCCTCCTATTCTCCACTGGGGATAGGACAGAGGGTAAGAGAGGGTTTCTGCTTCATAAATCCTAGTGCAAGTGAAAATCAACAAGTAAACTAATAAATAGCATAAAGACAGATCAAAAGAAAGTAATGAAGAGGTAATAAGCAGAAGACGTGAAGAATGAAAAGGAGACAGTCACGTCTTGAGATAGGCCATTTAAGCTTTCTGTGCCTTAAGGCTTCTGAAAAATATAATTCACATGAAAGCCTAAACAAAAAGAAGTACAGTAGAAAGGAAAATCAAAGTTTACTCAATATCACTTGCTTATCCTGATTGATTTCCTTTGAGTTTATGTGAACCCACATGGATGCCAAGCAGTTTTTATTTTTAAAAGTTTGCTTTAGTCCAACTAGACAATTTAATATTGAAACATGTAAGAGACTGTTGCTTGCATAAGCAGATTTTTTCGACTGAAGCAAAATATGGTGGTTATTTATTCATTGTATATACTCTCACCTTCTCCAAAAGGGACTGAGGCTGCTACAAAATGAAATGGAAAATTCTTTGTCTCAAATTCAAAAATTCCCTTACAGCAGAAAAAGTCAAGTCAGGCTGGAATTTGTTTTATTGTTGTTATTTGTTGTTGCTATATTTGCCTTCATGTGTTGTTTTTTTTGTTTTTTGTTTTTTGTTTTTTCACCTTCCCAAGACTGCTTGATTTTTCAATATAGGAAATGTGAGAACTTTCCTAGGATGCACAGTTTTTCTTTGCATTTTGGCATATAGACAATAGCTCTTTAAATCCATTTGTTGGCTGGTGGTATAAATTTACTTTCTGGTAGAAGTTCCAGGTAGGTATAAGTTATATATCTTAAATAAAAGAACATCTTAAATATCTTAAATAAAAATAGGTAGATTTGCTACCACTCTACCTGCCCTGTTTCTAATAATCTTTTAGGTAAATTTTCACGATACTGTTGGAAAGACCTATCTAGAGCTAGGCTTTAAATGGTTTTCTCCAACCCTACAGAAAAAAAAAAAAATATATATATATTTTTAGGCGGTACCAGGACTTAAGCCCAGGACCTCATACATGGGACACAGGCACTCAACCACTGAGCTACATCTGCTCCCCCTTACAAAATTTTAATAGAGCCAACTGGCCAAAAGTTTCCAAAAAACCAGCTACCTACAGTTTTAGTAATGCTATCTTGTAGTAGATTGAATTACCCCCAAAAGCACATGTTCTTAATCAGCATCCCTGTAGATGTGAACTCATTGTAAATAGGATCTTTTGAAGATGTTATTTTTAGCAAAGATGTGGCAAACTGAACCAGAATGGGCCTTAAACTAGATTTCTGGAGACTTTAAAAGGAGAACCCAGAAGTCACAGAAGCAAGAAAGGAGAGGACATTACCATGTGACAAGTGACAGAGATAAATCAAGGAACCCCAAGGATAGCTGGCAGCCAGCACCAGAATAATACAGACTCTGGGGAGAAAACATTGCCTTGGTGATGCCTTGATTTTGAAACTTCTTATAGCCTCAAAACCGTGATTCAATAAATGCTTATTGTTTAAGCCCACCCTTTGTGTGGTATTTGTCATAACCTCCTGGCAAACTAAGACATACCATAACAAGACCTTTCCCTCTTTCCTCTTGAAATCTGTTCACCTTCCTAGTCACCACTAGTCTTACTGATACCCCAGTAACCTGATACCTAGGTTTCTGATTCAAATATAATCACCCACATGTCTTGATAAGTATTGCCACATTCAAAGAGCCACCTACTTCAACCAGCCTCTCACCTTCTTAGGTGATCTGAATCATATACTTATGCTTCCTCAGAGGTAAGGAAGGGAGAATTGATAACAAGAACTCAGATAGATATATGTACACCACTGTTCACAGGAAGATTATTCACAACAGCCAAAAGGTGGAAGCAACCCAAATATTCATCAACCGCTGAATGGATAAACAAAATGTGGTATATACACACAATGGACTATTATTCAGCCATAAAAAGAAATGAAGTGCTGATACATGCTACAACACTGGTGATCCTTGAAGACATGCTGAGTGAAATAAGCTAGATACAAAAAGGATAAGTATTACTGTTGCACTTTTATGAAATATCTAGAACAAGCAAGTTCAGAAATATAGAGAGTAAATTAGAGGTTAGTGGGAGAAAATGGGGAGTTATTGCTCAATGGGTACAGTTTCCTTTTGAGGTGATGCAAAAGTTTTGGTAATGGATGTTGATGATGGTTGTGCAACACTGTGAATGTAATAAATACCAGAGATGTATACTTAAAGATGGTTAAAATGGGAAACTTATGTTATATAGATTGTGGTAACCATAATAAAAGTTTTTAATTTTTTTTTTTTAAAGGAAGGGGTAGGGGATGGCTGATAGGTTTTAAGAGCTGCAGTAAGGAAAGATACTATGTGCCATCCTTCTCTGCTCAAAGCTAATATTATAGATGTGGCATCCATATGACATGTAATTTGAGTTACTTTTTAGCATTGGGAGTAGGTTATGCTCAGCCATCTGTCCTCTCTTGCCCAGTCCCCTTGAGAGAGTTGGAAAACATTCTTGAAATCTGGAAACAGTAACATCTGTAGCTATCATACAATTATTTTTAGTTTATTTTATGGAACTAAAAACTCAGTAAGTACAAGTTATTCTTAGTTTTCACTCCTGTTCCTTATTATTTTATCATTTTATCTTCTTTTGATTATATAAGCACTAGCTCATTAGAAAATTTGGAAAATCCAGAAAATATCACACTACTCAGAGATAACTGTTACCATTTTTCCATATTTTCTTCTGGACTTTTAAATACACTTATATAAATTTTAATCAATTAAAAAACTGAAGTAATACTTAACTCCTAAAATATATATTATAGACTTTTTTCTTGCTTTTTCTTCTCCTAACATTATGGTATAAGACCATCTTATTAACACCTTTTCATAAACATTATATTATATGAATGTACATATCTTACTTAAATGTCCCCCCATTATATATACACCAGGAATCTGGCCCTTAACTGAATTTAACTTTGTAGAGTTGATCTACTTGCCCACACTCTTAGCAATCATCAAAATGCATAATCTGTCTGGGCACAGACTTGGAACCTTTCTAGGGTGCTGCTGTTTTCATTGGGTTTTTGTTAATGATGATGGGGGGGGTGGGGGAGAGAGGCAGGGGGCCAGGGACTGTTTCTGTGTCTATCTGCATTTATCTGTCCTTAAAGCCCTATCTTTTCCTTATTTCTC
Organism: Tolypeutes matacus; assembly: GCA_026826555.1. Taxonomy (NCBI): domain Eukaryota; kingdom Metazoa; phylum Chordata; class Mammalia; order Cingulata; family Chlamyphoridae; genus Tolypeutes; species Tolypeutes matacus. The sequence continues at coordinate 33,203,491 of JAKSZT010000049.1, forward strand.
TCTTTCACCTCTCCTTTTTCTCCAAATCTTGGCTGATTCCTTTTCGCTCTGCCCTAGAAAGGGAAAATTTCTTCCTGAGGCTCTAAGTCTGAAGCTAGTAGGAAAAGACACAATGACTATGACAAGAAAGACCTAAGAGAAGACAAGCTTGGAGTAGAGTCAGGAGAAGGCAGGGAAGAAACTAGAACATCCAGGCACTTTTCAGAACCAGTAAGGGCCAAAGGTTAGTGTCATCCCTAAAGTATACCAAAGCATAGCTCTCATGCCTGGGTTTTAGAGGGTCCAAAGCAGCTACAAGTAGAAAATGAAGGTGAGTTACCAAATAGAAAACTAAAATATGATAACATGATATAGTTCATATAAAGCACTTAGAATAATATCCAGCACAGAGTTGTGCTCAATAATGTCAAGACATTGTTGTTATCATTACTTCTTGTAGCCTTTTGGGGAATCCCTCCTTGCTCAATCTTTCACAGTTCACTGCTATTCCTAGGTTTTATATGAATGTAGCAAGGGTTTTCTGAGTGGAAAGTACAGCATGAAAAATTAAATCCATTTTTTATTAAAAAGTTCAGTTTGACACAAGCTGACCTCTCTCTCTACCTGGAAGACTGCTAAGGAAAATAATGGGATGCATCCAGTTCCATATGTAATAACTTCCCATTTGTGAGTTCATCATACTTACCTAGAACAAAAACCTAAGATCATCTTTTCTCCCTAAGTTATACTTCTCTCTTTGACAAAGTCTCACAATTTTGGATCACCTAGAGCAGCTATTCCAAACAGATTCCAACAGTGGCCAGGTGGCTCAAGGAAATGACTGCCAGGAGCCAGATATATAGAGCACAGTGCCGTCTAAAGGGGGCAGCAGCTAGTCAGCTATAGTAGAAAATTACAAGGCAAGAAATATGAGCCAGGGGGAGTGGATGTGGCTCAAACAGTTGAGCTCCCATCTCCAACATGGGAGGTCCCAGGTTCAGTTCCCAGTGCCTCCTGAAAAAAATCAAAAACAAAACAAGCAAAATAAATGATAAAACTGACTCAGGGAAGCCCATGTAGCTCAGTGGTTGAGCACCGGCATCCCACATATGAGGTCCCAGGTTCAGCCCCTGGTACCTAAAAAAAAGAGAAATATGAGCCAGACCTTTCTAATTTTCAAGAGAAGCTAGAATTTTGCATTTTTATCTGAAGTCTCTCATTTTTCAAATCTTGGAAACTAACTTTAAAATTTCTAAACATCATGAGAGATGAATTAAACACATCTGCAGACCACAGGTTTGCAACCTCTAAGTAAGTCAAGGTGTATTTATTTCCCATTCACAGAATCTTTTACCCTTTTGGTCCAAGTTGAGTTTTCAACCACATAGCACAGGCTGAGCTGCCATTAGCATGTCTTTACCCTGGGAGAAACACTGTGTCCCTTTTACTCTAGGAAATGCACTACCAATTGAGAAACAAAACTGTGCCAAGACATTTTGCTAGGTAATTGTAAAAATCCTCCTTACAGAAAGGAATTATACATGAAATGTTTAGGTAAAACAGTAACTCCATTTATAAAGGTAATTAATTTTTCAAATTTATTCCAAAGGAATTTTCTAGCAAGGGCTACAACAGAGGAACTAATTAAAGCAGAATGTTTCTAATTTTCATATTTGAGGAGGGGAATGGCAGGAGTTACTTTCTTATGAAATTATTGCTTAAAAATGATATGCGTTATTCATGATTGTTCTATAAACTCACAACTTCTCTAATAAAAAAAGAAATTAATCTTATACAAACTTTTCCAGAGAATAAAAAAGAGAGCGGTCAGCATATCAAAAGGCTCACTTTAAGAAACATTGTTTTCCACCTTTTGTTAAAGGAGTGAAAATATACACAAAAGTAACAAAATTGTTTTAGTATTGCACTTTGTTTAAATTTAAAAAGTTAGTTTTACTTCTTAATGTAATTTAAACATATCTTATGGCTAAATTCCAGCATGCAATTTTAAACAAGGATATATGATTTATTCTCAAATTTTGAAAAGGCTTTCTGTTATTGACAATATCATGGTTTGTTTGTTGAAGAAAAACACGTGGTTTTATAGTCTTCTTGGTATTAGTTAACATTAAAAGGATGACAAAAAAAAAATCTTTCAGTGGGAATGGATAATAAAACCTTTGAAATAAGAAAAGATGCTACTTTTTTCATATACCCAATGAGTGTTAAGAGCTTCTAGCACTGTTGGGTTGCCAAATGATCAAAGCAGAGGGAAACTATTACTTCCTTGGAAAATTACCTGGCTGTAAGGAATTAGCTCTAATGAAAAGATAATAACCATATCTAAAAGGTCTTTTATTGATTTGTTAGATTTTAATTTTTTATTTAAAAGTTTGGGCTTTTATCTCAACTTTTAAATGATTAAGCTATATTATAATAAATATGGTAGTTCTTTTTTTTTTTTTTTAAATATTATTTATTTATTCATTTATCCCCCCCTTGCTGCTTGTGCTCGCTGGGTCAGCTAACCACGCCATGCGGGCGGGCTTGCCTTCACCGTTTACCATATGGTAAACGGGAGCCCTACTGATTGAGCCACAGCCGCTTCCCAATATGGTAGTTCTTCAAGTATATTACTAAATAATTAGAAAGCTCATTTTTGTGTTGAACTTAAAGAATACTTATTTTACTTTATCCATTCTTTATTGATGATCATGTTTATCTTAAATGTAAAAAATTTACATCTGTACATTCTGTACATAAATAGTACATAAATAGTATTTTGTATTTTCCCCTAGCTAAACTGCATTTAAATGAAGCTGGACTTTGAAATGAGATAAAATTCTTTTATTGATGAAATATGTATTTAGTAAAGTAATAAAAAGGTTTTGAGCAAAGTGCTTTGCATATAAACATTCAATAAACATTTGTTGCATAAAGCAATGTTACTTGAATAAAAATGAGATATTTTTATTTGTTCCATTTAACTGTAATATTATTGTAAAGAAACAGTTCAAATAATTACTATGTAAAAAATTCACACATTTTATCGTTTTTAATCTAAATTTATTCTTAGATTTACACAATTTGGAAGAGTAGAGGAGTTGGTCATTGTTACTTAAAACAATGCATCACCTTGTTCTGGAAGAAAATTAACATAATTTTGAATGACCAAGTAGTGAAAATTAAAGCATTAACGTTTACTATCCATTTAATGAAAAGTCCTAAGCAAATTTGCATCGACAAATAATGATGAATAAATGTAACACATTAACAGAAGTATTGCTTGATTATGAGATTCTGCATCAACATCCATTTTGAAGACGTTAAAAAGACGGATACAGCTTTACTATGAATCCATACTGAGGAGAAACAGATGTATGGTCTAAGCACAAAAATTGCAAGGGCATATATACCATATGGTGAGTTTGCTTGAGCAAATTTATAATCCCCAAGACTAGGATTAATACTTTTAATTGATGCTTTCATTTCCTTTGCCCGGATCCAGTTAGGAACTACTTGGCCAGTGCCTAAGTACCCAAGTATCTGACGAAAAAGGCTAGGAAAGTCAGGACAAGATAAGGCTTCATTCTATTCAACCCTGTTATACTATCGCGACACAAAGAATCGCCTCGAAGTACTTCCAGACTCCTGTCAAATTCCGTCGGCTTGTACCTACTGGCCACCCGAGGGAAGTTTGGTTTCTCCCTCGGCTGAAAACAAGAGACCAACGGAATGAATGAATACGGCGAGGAGGTGCGGTGTGACTTTAGCTTTATTTTGCACAGCTCCCTGCGGGCTGCTCGCGGGGCGCGCCGTGCGCTGGGGCCGCGGGGCCGCAGTCTGCAGGCGCCGGGCGGCGAGTCCAGACCGTTCTCCGTCCCGCGGCGAGCGCGAGGGATCCTTCCGCATTCGCCGAGAGGGTTCTTCCGCGCAAAATAGTGCGCCAAGCAACCCCAGTTTCCGCAAATGCCCGCACGAGCCGGGAAAACTAGACCCCTCGAGGAAAGAGTCCAATTTCCCCTTTAAGAATGAGTGGCGTGACAACGACCGAGGAGTGTGGGGAAGTCCCAAACTTTAAAGGGGTGGCCAGGTTGGGCCATATTTTAAGCTGCGACGCCAGCGCCAAGCTGTCAGGGAAAGACCCACAGCCCCCCGAGGGCCACCAGCGGCCGGGGAGGGACGCTCGGAAAACCTGGGCCCCTCCCTGTGGCGACCCAGCCCGAGCCTCTGCTCGACGCCAGCACTGACCCAGCTCCCCGTGCGCTGTGGCAGTTCGGGCAGCAGCAGACATTGCCGAGCTCGGGGCCGAGCAGGCGAGGAGTTGCGAGAGGGCCAGAGTGCAGACCGGGAAAGGGGCCCTCGGGCCGGACCTCGGCGCCCCGCCGACACGGAGGTGGGGAGGGCAGGTGTCTCGAGCGGCCGGCGCGGAAGCGGCGCCCCCGCCCTGCCCCCACCGCCGCGGGGGCAGGAAGAGGAAGGAGACGCCGTCTGAGCCTGTGGGCCGCCCGGGCCGGGCCTCGCGGGGCGGGGGCACCCTGGGCCAAGAAGGCGCATGACCTAGTTTGTCCCGAAGTGGATTTGACAGGTTGTCAGCTCGGCTCCTCACCCTACTCCCCTTCCGGGTACCTCTCCCCGGGCTCGGAGCCCAACCGCTCGCCCTCGCTGCCTGGCCTCGCGCCCCGCCCCTCCCCGGTCGGGCCCGCCTCCGCCCTCGGCTCGCCCTCCCATTGGCCCCCCGCGGCGCCTGGCGCCCCGCCCCCGCCTCTCGCCCCACCCCCTCCTCCACCCCTCCCGGCCTCCTTCCCCAGCAGAGCCGGGGTATGCCACGCCCCTCGCGGTCGCTGGGTGCGTTCCTCCGTCGCCGGCTGCCCGGTTCTCTCCTTCCCTCCCTCCGCCGAGTCCTGCTCCTCTCCCTCTAATTTTCTTTACTCCCAAAATTTACTGTCTCTCCAACGTCTTCTCTCCCTTTGGCTTTCCGCCGGTCTCCTGGAGCTTCTCTCCCTTCTGCTCTGTACTGTCCCCGCTCCGGGAGCTCCAGTCCCACGTTTCCTGGGCTGCACCTCTTCCACCCCTAGCTTTTTCCTCCTCGCCTCCCGGCTCCACGGTCCGTACTTTTGTCGCGCTCCACCTATGTTTGTATACTTCCTTTCTGCCCTTCCCACACTCTCCTCCTTTTCCCTTCTTTCCTCTCTCTCCCTTCCGTTGTTTTGTTGTTGTTGTTTGTTTGTTTTTGTTTTTTTCCTTCTCTTCACTTCTCAGTTTTCTTTCTTCCCGGAGATAAGAGGAAACGAACCCCTTCTCCAGGTTTTTTCCTGTGTTAAATCTGTAGGGTTCTTTAGTGTTTCTTCCTATCTCCACCCCGCTAATCAATTTCTCTTCCTCCTCCCTCCTCTCCTTTCTTCACCCTCTCACTCCCTCCCTTCCTGGCTCCTTAAACTCAGCCAAGTGGAACAGATCTCCCAGCATAATAAGGGAGAGGGCGAGGATAAAAATGATGAATATCGATATTGAGATTTTATTGCTTTTGGTTTTTGAAACGGAAAATGAACTGCAACGCCCAGATAAACCCAGCCCTAGGATCAAGACTGATGTCTTAAAGTAGCAGATGAGACTAATCACAAAGTTGATTATACCAGCAACACAATCAGCCTCTCCTCGGGAAATTACTTTTATTTTGATTGTTTATGCAGTCTTCTGACATTTAAAATTTGGGTTTTTTGAAAGGTTGCACTAGTTTTGTAAATGACTGCTTCTGAAAGGATACATTTACTGACTGATAAAGCTGAGGTTTGAAGTTAATCCCGGTGCAAATCATTTGGATCCAAACACTAGAAACCCTTGATTATTTACATGACAAAATTCAAGTAACTTTCCCAAGTTAAATTTGACTTCAGGTCAGACTCCAAATTTCCATCAGGACAACCCATCAGAACTGATAGTGCCTGCTGAATTCCCACCTATCACAGGGGACCTTAAAAATATCCCCATCGAGGGTTGCAACATCCAGCCTTATTGGATCCTGGCTACCTCTCCCATTCCAGCTCACTACACTGGCCACCTTTCTGCCATGCTCTTTTTTTTTTTTTTGTCACAGGGCCTTTGCACTTGTTTCCTGGCCTGTCTGGAACAGCTTTTCCTGAGACTTCTCACATGGCGGGGATATTTCTGACATCCTTTCTAAAGTTGTTTTCTTCATCACCACCACCAGCTTTAGGGCAATCTGAAATCAACTTGTTTACTGCCTTGTTGTTTGTTTACTTGTTTAGAGGCTGTTGCCTTCTCTTCCCCTTCACCATTAAGATGTGAGCTCTGGGAGGGAGCAGGCTTTTCTGTGCTTTTTTCAAAGCTGTGTCTCCAGGGCACAAGGTAGGTACTCAATAATACTTGATGAATAAATGAACGGTTACATTAACTGTGATCTAAAGGACTAAACAAATTTTCCTTCATGTTTGATTCTGCCAAAATTGTATAGAGAGAGTTGGAAAAAATAGCTATTCTTTTTGTCAATTTTTTGTACTTCTTTTGTGTACTTGATTTCTGGCTATTCTTTGACAAGGTGAGTGAGAAACAAGGCCTGTTGCTCCAAAGCCATCCTTTTGCCTACCTCTTTACCAGCTGTTGACAGAATGTAGCCACTGGCCTTTCCCTTACCTTGACCCCACCATGGACAAATACTTGGCAGCACCTTCTTCCTCCAGGCTAGTCCCAGAGGTTCTTTGCTGGATGGAGGGTTAGGATGGGGGAAGGGAAGACGCAGTGGTTCAGCATTACTGTCCCTCATGCACACCCTGGGTATGATTACCATCCCTTTAGGCCCCATCCTCTGCTTTCTACCTTAGGCAGGAAAGCAGAACAGAAGGAGGCCCCTCTTCCCCTTCCCCTTCCTGCCCCTCAAATATACCTCTAGTTCTATTCAGTAGTTAGACCTCTGTCTGATCTTTCTCAGGAATCTTTGTACACAGGCCAATCTATATATACTGCGGCCAAGAGAACTCTGGGTCAGTTGCCATTGAAATCTCGTCTTAATTTCAACAAACAGTTGGTGTGAGCTTGGTGAAGTCTAGTAACCTTTCTGGGTCTCAATTACCTTATGTGCAAAATGAAAGAATGAAATGTCATGATGTTCAGGAAACTCTTTGCCTATGGTTGTTCAGTTTTAGGGATATAGAAATTTCATAGACTTTAGCTGCTAAAATCTATCAGCCCCACACGAGAATCCTGGACAGGTAGCAGAGGTGACAGGGAGAGATAGTCCAGATTACATTTTAAATGTTTCCTTATTTTTCAGAGCAGCTGTCTGAGGTGTCTTGCAGTCAGTGAGGATGCCAGAAACAGCTGGCAGAATAACTGAATGGGAGCTTAAGTTACTCTTTTACCCCCTTCTTTAAGAATAATGATATTAATAAAATTATAGTGCTTATAGGGTAGCAGTCACAAGCATTCTTAATAGTCTGTACTGTCCAGTGCAGTAGCCATTAGCCACATGTGGCTATTGAGCATTTGAAATATGGCTAGAGGAAGGTATTTAGTTCCTAGTCACTGAGAACCATTTACAATTGTACCTCGGTACTTGTCGTCAATTGGTTCTGGGAGGCACAACGAGTACCAAAAACAACGAGTACCAAACAAATTTTTCCCGTAAGGAATAATGTAAATAAATTTAATGCATTCCCAAACCAAAGACAATGCACATTTTTAGGCAATATGTAAAATGATAGAGTTGTATATAATTACTTTACATGAGAAATAAACCTAAAAATTAATACATACTTAGATTAAATAAAATAAAAACTTCCCTTTCCCTGTACTGAGAAGAGTCCATGGCCTGATGGGATAGTGGGAGGAGAGTGGTAGGGAGGAGAGGTTACATGGGATGTTGCTTGGAAGGAGAGTCCCCCTCCAGTAGAACATTGAGCACTTGCACTTCAGGTGTTCTTTCTCTTTTCTGCCTTTTTTCATCATGCACCATAGGCTCTGACACACTGAAAACTTATCCAATGAGGACTGCTTCTGCCCTCTTTTCAGAATTCCTCAAAAGTGTGAAATTGTTTGGTCATTCAGTAAATTCACATTTCTGCTTGTCAGAGCTTTGTCCGGATGGTACTTCTCCACCAAGTTTTGAACTTCTGCCCATCTTGCACATATTTCTTTTCTCAAGGAACTGGGGACATCCTCCCTTGTCTCCTCCTCACCTGAAGAAATCTCCTCAGCCACCTCTTGCTGCTGCTCCTTCTCTAGTTCCTGCAGCTCCTCAGTGCTGAGCTCTTCACATGTTCCTCCACTGACTCCTCCACATCAGCAGCATCGACCTGCAGACCCAAGGATTGCTCCAAAGATACAAGATCCTGCACAGCTGCACACTCTGCACCTGCAGGCTTGCGGTCAGCCCCAAACCCTTCCAAGTCTCTCTGAGTCACAGCTTCTGGCCACAGATTCTTTCATGCCGAATTCGTTGTCCAATAAGAGACTTCGTTCCAGGCCTTATCAATAAGGTTAAGGCAGTGCAGGATATTGAAATGCTCCTTCCAGAATTCTGTGAGGGTCAGCTGGGTGTCAGAGGAAAAGCACCTTGGTGTACTACTTTTTGAAGTTTGAGATGACCTGCTGGTCCATGGGCTGGATGAGAGGAGTGGTGTTGGGGGGCAGGAACCTTACAATGATGAAGCTGAGCTCCTCCAGTAAGTCCTCCGCCAAGCCTGGAGAGTGGGCAGGTGCATTGTCCAAAAGTGGGAGAGCTTTCAGAGGCAAATCTTTCTACAGCAAATATTTTTTTCACTGAGGGACCAAACACTTCATTTATCCACTCCGTGAAAAATTGCCTCGTGACCCAAGCTTTGCTGTTTGCCCTCCACATCGCATGGAGTTTCCTTTTTATGACATGCTTCTTGAAAACTCGTGGGTTTTCACTATGATAGACTAATACAAGCTTGAGTTTTAAGTCCCCACTAGCATTCCCACACAACAGCAGACTGAGCCTGTCCTTCATTGGTTTGTGGCCTGGTAATGCCTTCTCCTCTTTTGTGATGTAGGTCCTACTGGGCATTTTTTTTCCCAGAAAAACTCCAGTCTCATCACAGTTAAAAACCTGGTGGGGAATAAAACCCTCAGCCTCTATGTAGTCTTGAAATTCTCTGACAAATTCATCAGCAGCCTTTTTATTAGCACTCTCTGCCTCGCCATGCCTCATGACACTATGGATGCCGGTCCTCTTTCTAAAATTATCAAACCAGCTGTGGCTGGCCTTAGAAACTTCAACACTCTCAGCACTCGGTTCTGGTTTGTTTTTCAAAAGATCGGGAAAGCGGATGTGGCTCAATCGATAGGGCTCCCGTTTACCATATGGGAGGCCCCGGGTTCGATTCCTGGGGCCCCCTGGTGAAGGCAAGCCCGCCCATGAGGTGAGCTGACACAGCAAGACAACCCAACAAAGGGAAACAAGCAGACACAGAAAAATGCACAGCAAATGGACACAGCGAGCACAAGCAGCAAGAGGGGGATAAATCAATCAATAAATAAAATCTTTAAAAAAAAAAAAAAAAAGATCAGCATGCAACACTTTTGCTTTTTCACTTATCATGGCTTTGGATACACTGATACATTGTGGCCCACAAACTGCTTATCCTTTACCCAAATTAATACCAGCTTTTCAACTTCCTCAAGTGTTTGGGAATGCTGCTTTGTTAGTGCTTTAACTCTTTTCGCAACATCAGCCCTTTTTATCCCTTCTTTATTCTTAATGATGGTGGAGACTGTTGTTCTAGGCACACCGTATTCCCCAGCAAGATCAGTAATGCGAATACCACTCTCATATTTACTTATTATTTCTTTTTTTTTGCTCAATGGTGGTGCAAAGTAATTTTCTTTTCTGCTCAGCACTATCACTGCTCATTTTCTTAGGACCCATGATAAGAAAAAAACCCGCAAAAATACACAAAATGACCACAGAAGCTAAGACAAGACCGCAATGGGATGTGCATAGGGCAAGAGTTACCACGTGACTAACGCGTGACCCTTTGCTCGGCTGGAAAGGGTAGCGAGTCACGAGGCAACCCACACCAAGTTCTGGCTTGCATGTCAAGTCCCAAACAAATGATAAGTACCACCAAATTCAACGAATTTCAAAGCAGTAGAGTACCAAGGTATGACTGTAGTTCCTTGGGCCAAATTTAATTCCTGGTGACCATTTAGTTCCTATGATTGAGGAACTAAATTTTTCATTTAATTAAATTTCATTAACTTAAAAGTTACATAGCTACATGTGGTCAGTGATTACCGTATTGGACAGCACAATTCTAGAACTCCTTCACCTTCTAGACAGGTGAATTTACTTAACCTCTCCATGTATAATCAAATCATATAATCTATGGAGTGCTGTATTAATGAGATCTTTTTATATTCCTGGTAACAGCAAACCGAACTCAACTGACTTAAACAGTAGAGGAGACTTATTGACTCATAAAACCAAGATGAGGGATAGGCAAATTTCAGGGTCAACTGATCTAAAGACTCAACAATATCATCAAAGACCTGGTCTCTCTGCTCTGCCTTCTTTATTGTCAGCTTATCCAAAAATTGACTCCCCTGAGGGCCACAGTAACTTAGAACCTGATGCTTCCTAATTTATGTTTAGTAGGAAAGAACACACATTTTCCTGCATTCCAGGCAAGAGTCCTTCGATTTACTCTGACTGGGCCATGTGGGCCCCATAAGCACCCCTTAACCAATGACTGTGGCCAGGGAAATGCAAAGTGCTGATCAGCTTAAGTCCACTGGAGCACATCCTTGGAGCAGGGGGTGGTGTAAGCTTCCCAATTAAGTATGTGGGGAACTGAAATCTAAATACTTTTAGGTAAGGGGAAGGGAGAGAATGGATGCTGAGGAGGTATTTAACAATGCCCCTACGAGGAATTAGCATAGTGCCTGGCACATACTGACAGCTAATTAATGTTAGCTGTTGCTGTTGTTGTCAGCAAAAGTAACATGGCATGAGAGAATTAGCCTGGCACCAAAAGTCATTCATATTAGGTCCAGGTCCCTAATCTGCCACTAACCACTAGCTTTGTGATCTTGGACAAATTATGAAAATCATACAATTTTAGAAATGGAAGAGGACTTAGAAGTCATAGGGTTCAATCCTTCATTGGACAGGCTTGGAAACTCACACTGAAGGAGATTTTTCTGAGTCTCGGTTTTTTCTTCTGTAGAGTGGGACTAATAATACTGGTCCTGTCTCCCACTCAGGGTTATTATGAGGATCAAGTAAGGTAATCTTTGCAAAAAGTACTTGGGAAAGTAACCAGAAAATGCTATTCATATGCAAGACATGTTATTTGTTTATTATCATTAATGTAGTAGTAATTCCTGCTTAAGAGGAGAAAGGGAGAATCAGTTCAGAGGATAAGCTAGCTTGGTTCCTAGAAATGAAGAATTGCACTTTGGATAGAGCAAATCGTGTGTGTGTGTGTGTTTCTGTATCACTCAGGTGAGGTGTATCCCCTAGTAAATGGCAGGTAGGCCTTGGTGTACCATGAGGGAGTGGCTCATAAAGGTTGAGTGTGATGCTTGGTTATAATTGAAGTTCTCTCTCCTTTTGAGAAGAGAAGACTCACTCCCTTGAAAGGACAATTGTTTGTGCATCTAGTGCTAGGAAGAGGCAACCTATTAAAGAATAATCTATTTAAGCTTTAGTTTAGGTTCTCCAGAAAGTAGATATCAGGACAGAATTGTCATGCAAGAGATTATGTGGGAGAAACACTCATAAGAGAAAAAAGGGGAGAAAGGTGCCAGAAGCAGGGATATTTGATCCCTGGGGAGGAGAGGGAGAAGGGAGGAGAGCGGGCAGAAGAGTCTCAGACTGCAGCGCAGCTCTAAGATCCTGTGGCTGACGGGATGCTTGAGCCCAAGTCATCCCTCAGAGCTGTCCTTTCTGGTAGGAATTGACCTACCTGATTATCCCCCAGTCACAGCCTGAGAACAGCCTGTGGGAAGTATGGCTTTTGTGTGAGCATGGTGGTGGGTTCAAGGCCAGCAGCTGAAGCTGTCAATTATACCCTAGGCAGCAGGAGATCTAATGGGGTGTTTTCATAGTGGACACACCATCCCACCCTACGAGGTTTCAAAACTGCTTCATTCATTCTTTCAGCATGCTAATCATCTACCATGAGTCAGTGGCTGTGGCAAATGGAAACATGTGGCCCTTGTATTTCCAGCTTTCTTCCATCTAATTTCTTATATTTTTAAATGGTGTTTGCCCGACTGAGATTCCTTGCCTGTTGACCAAATTGACTGGTTTCTGGGTAGTTCTTAACACTGGGTTGGCATTTAATAAATGTTCAAATTGCAATAATAAACCCAACTCTTCCCCACTGTGATTTAAAATAATTTGCTTCCAGAACTCTCTACTGTTCAAAATGAGAGGAGATTTTTATTACCAACACTCCATGAAAACCAGCATTTAGAAAAATCTAAAGTAAGAAAGTTTATGAGGGTTCAGTAGACAAGGAAAAATTTTATGAAACTGAAAAGCTGAAGAGATCAGTAGAGTGTGAATATATTGAAAGTAGAGGCATTTATGAAAAGAAATTCCACATCTTGGGGAGAAATAGGGAATTATCTTCCTGAACTGTCAGGAAAAGTAAACTTATTCAAGCTAGAAAAGAATAAAATTGAGTGGGCCTTTCAAGGAGCCATAAGATGAAGTAAAAGGCCAATATGATTAATTACTCATTGTAAGGAGACTCCAATAAAAATTGATAGCAAAGTAGAGACCATAGACTAAAAAAATAAGGAGACAGGTAATAAAGACATGATTAAAGTTTTGAAATAAATCAGTGAAAAAAAAACAGAATAATTCATAGAAAATAAAATATGAGAGGGGAAAGAAAGAGCAAAGTAGTTTTACCTAATAAATTTTTAAGCTAGTAAAATGTGACAAAAAAGTAAATAAGATTTTTTTCTGAATAAATATTTATTGCAAAAATATATCTATATTTTTATCATTAATAATGTTTTCATTCCCTACTACATAATACCTATCATATAATAGGGCAGAGTAAAAATTCACACAAAAATAGTTAAGCTTAGCTTCTGACTGTAGCTTTAGCACCATAAACTTTATGTATTTTATCTGCAGTGTGATGCTGAACGTTGAAATGAACACTTTGAATTTCAGTAATATCTGGCTATATTTTGAAATGTTTTCTATTTCATTTCATGACTTAAGGCTCATGTAGATTCTTTGCAAATTAAAACCTAATGTGAAAAACATCACAAGAAGTTTTAGAAACTTTTTCATATGAAACAGTATTGCATCTCTGGTTCATGGATTATTGTGCCCTTTGCAAACAAACCACATTAAAAAATTGAAATAGGGGGAAGCTTTTGAGGTTCCAAATAAATGTAGGAATGATAGATGAGGCATGTGGTATTTTGCATCTATACAGGGAAGACTGAGATTGGCTGGTACATCTTGTTCTTTTTTGGAGGGAAAATGCTAATCCAGAGTTTGGGGTGTCTCCTAAGGGGGTAAACTCAAGTAAGCAGCCACAGTTGGGGGCCTCTGAAGTGCTAGGGTCCTGGAGTCAGTGGGCATAGGAAATAGAACACACAGTTGTTAAGATGCTAAAAAGAATTAATATAAATCTAGATATGAAAACAAAATTTTTCATTGTATGAGTCCAGTGAAGTCTAGAGTGGCAATCTACTCTTAACTCATGGGGATCCACCTTTCCTTTCTGGGCTTTCATTGAGTAAGAAGGAAGCTTCTAGATAGCCATTATTTTTCTTAACCTGTGTAATGCACAAAATTCCATCTCAAATATGTCTTGCATTACAAAAAGATTACCATTGTTTTGCTCACCAGCATCTAGTCTCTCTCAGCATTGAAGTAACTAATATCAAGTTCTGTTGGTCATGGGGAATAGTGTCTGAATTCCTTAATCAATATTTACATTTGTAGAAAGTCTGAATTTTCAGGTCCTGTACTTGAGTGTATAAGAAGTATGTGTAACTGTCTCTCTATAACAGAATCATCTTAATATCTGTATTTCAAGCTCCCTTTCTGCCTGATGGTAAAATACTTAATCTAGTCAATTCCAGGTAAACTTAGTCTTTTTATGTTTTTTTCTTCTTCTCCTTCTCCTTCTCCTTCTCCTTCTCCTTCTCCTTCTCCTTCTCCTTCT
>JAKSZT010000049.1:33233184-33278841 GCA_026826555.1 Tolypeutes matacus
GCCCCGCCCCGCCCCCGCCGGCCCGCGGCCCCTCGCCCGGCCCCTGCGCGCGGGAGGTGCGCGCGCCCGCGTGTGTATGTGTGTGAGTGCGTGTCCTGCTCGCTCCATGTTGCCTCCGCTCCCGGTACCTGCTGCTGCTCCCGGGGCTGCGGGAAATGCAAGAGGCTGAGCCGGGGAGAAGGAACCCGAGTAGCAGCGGCGGCAGCAGCAGCGGCGGCGGCAAGAGGAGCCCCCCAGGAGGAGGACTGGGATCCATGTGTCTTTCCTGGTGACTAGGATGTCGTCGGAAGAGGACAAGAGTGTGGAGCAGCCGCAGCCGCCGCCACCACCCCCCGAGGAGACCGGAGCCCCGGCCCCGAGCCCCGCAGCCGCAGACAAAAGACCTCGGGGCCGGCCTCGCAAAGATGGCGCTTCCCCTTTCCAGAGAGCCAGAAAGAAGTAAGTTGAGTGTGTGAGGGAGCCAGGCTGGGAGCCAGCCCCGGGCGCCGGGAGCGGAGCTGTCACCAGGCACACTCGGCCCTTCGCTCCCCACCCTCCGCCCCGCTCCCCCACCTCCGTCTCGCTCCCTCCCAGCCTCACCGACTGCCCCCCCCTTGGGGAGTGGGGGTTGGGGAGAGATTACTGTCGGCTTAATGTCTCTTTGGCACACACTTCTTTCCCTCTGTGCGTTTTGCGTTTCCCCTTACTTTCACGGCCCTCTCCCCACATCCCCTCCCGAGCCCCCTTTAAAAAACAGATCTGTGCTCCCCCAGCCTCCACCCTGGAACACCCGGCACCTTACTCTGCCAAATAAGGCTCCTTTCGGGCTCGTCACACGACTCTTTACTTTTTAGTTTGGTCTTTTCGGGGTGTTTTCTTCGTGCTTCTTTTTTTTGGGGGGGGGGGGGGGGATTTCTCGTCGATTTATTTTGGACTAAGTGGATCATGAGGAAAAAAAAAACAAAAACATATTATGAAGCATATCCAGGTAGTGCCCGCGATGGATTTAAGCTACAAAGCAGTCTGCTCTCGGGAAACTCTTCCGTAGCTGTCAAAATGTCTTGCCCAGGTGGTCTCCGTGGCCCCGGTTGGTGGGTAAGGAGAAAACGGAAAACTAGTGCTGTTTTTTCTTTGTCAGTTAGTTGTTCCTTTAACTTTTCTTGATCGCAAACGTTTATTCTCACCGTTTAGTGGTTATATTTGCAAGGCATTTAACTTCTTTCTCTCCCGTCCCCAAGACTCAGAACCACTCTGCTCCACGCCAAGAAGCCCAACTCTTGGGTTATCACACAGCTTTAGGTAAAACCGTGCCTTACGTTGTAGCCTGTATTCCCACTCAGTGCAGGATATGAAGAGTACATTTATTCAGATAGAATACAGATGTGAATTGCTTAACTTACATCGAGGCGGTCATTCCTCTGTTACTGGGTTGGGAATAGGTGTCGTTTGATTTTGAACTTAGACTGGGAATGTAAATTTATTAGATAACTAGAAATATCTTTTACAAAAAATGGTTAGACAGCAACTTTCCCTGCAAATTAGGAAACCCGTTTTAGTGCCAGGGAGTCGCTGGGCTATTTGTGGCTTTTGAGTGTGCTGTGGAAGATCTGTGAATGTCTTACAAAGTTGTAGAATGCTGTGTTCTGGTTACTGGCTTCAGTGTGAGCACTGAATGGTGGAGGAAACCAGCACATATATGGATAGCCTGTTTCTTTGGTTTGGGTGCATTCATTTAATAAGCAGTCTTGTTATGTTTGGTGATATATAGTAAATAGTAACGTTTAGTGAGGCAGAACAGGACAGGGTTGTGGGAACCCCATTAAGCCCTTGCCTGTTTGCACTCTTTTTTGCTTTGCAGTCTTTTTACTATGAAAGTGATTCAGGGCCTTCCACTTAACTCCATATTTTATTGCTAGCTCTTACCTATGACAAATCAGGGAAACAAGAAGTACAGGATGTATATATTACTACATTAGATTCTTTGTGATACAAAGTCAATGTTTTATTTATTATGGCACTTGCATTGTGATATAATGTCTAATATCAAGTGCCATTATTATTACTGTATTACCTGAAATTTGTAAAAGGAAGGTAGAGTTTTAAGTAACTTTAAGCTTCTTCACCACTTTTTTCTATCCTTTAAAACAACACAAATCAAGCCATCTTAGGGTTTTAATGTGATTGCTTTCTATTTTCACTATTTGGTAACCTTTCTTGGTCTCTTTTTGAACATTAATTTAGGATTATTATGTGTTTTAGATTTCCATTTAAATTCTCACTCTAGAGTAGACCTATCCATGTTGTCACACCCCTCACCATAGCTGTATACATGCGCATGCACACATTTTCTTTTTCTCTCCCTCCTATTGAAATGAGCTAATTTGTATTGGTTCAACTCCTGGATGCACTGAAGAAAGGTTGATTTAGGTTAGTAACCATTTTATAGTGTGACTTTTTATCTCTCATATTATGATTGAAGAAAAAGGTGAAATTAAAAATGTTCTTGAGAAGTAAAATATTTATACAGAGTGACACTAACAATATAAAAACATCAAAATTTTGGGAAATATTTAGAAAAATTCTAAGTCTCAAGAGAGTTTTCTTTTTCGGATTTGAAAACTAACGTAGCATTCCTTATAATAAGAGGGTAGAGTCTAGCAGTAACTTTTATGGTTCCAAACTTTTTAGTGAATTCTTTAAAATTAGGTGGGTCTTTTGAAGGAAATGGAATCACTAATTGTTTAGAAACAAGTAACTGGAAACTAATATGGAAACTAATATGTGAAACCAAGAGAAGGTTTTTTCAATTGTTTATCTCTACACTGTATTAGGATTTATGCATAAAAGACCCTGTAGTTGGTTATTGGAAGACCCTGAAAGTGAAACCGCTATGTAACAAAAAAAAAATAAATTAGGTTTTAATCACTGAAATTATGTGAAATTGCAAATAACTCACCCAAGGCATGAAAACCAATTTATTTTTGAAATGTTATGGAGATAAAGTTTTTAAAATCGTCCATGTTATTTTGATGATCACTAACATAGTGGGTTGTGTTAAGCCAGAGACTATGCCTTATGACACCTTTTTTTTTTCAAGTGGAGTCTGTGTTTTTGTCTTTGGATTAGAAAAATGTTAACCATGCACTGCCAATTACACTTTCCTTAAGTTTGAGTCTTTGAATATTTCATAATTAAATAAGTTAAATGTTTTCTTGTTTTATAGAATTAGCTAGATCATTTTTAATGTTTTAACCTATTTAAAAATCATATGCTATATAGTTACTGGTTTTATATTAACTATAATTATTTTAAAATTATGTTTACTATCTGAAATCAAGATATTTGAACTGTAGCTATTAATCTTAGAGGCAGAGTTTTAAAAATAGATTTCTTGTATAAATGTCAAGTAGAATGGTAAAATTTACATTTGTCTAAAAGTTCTCCTTAACAGTTGAGACTATGTCATTATTTGGTTATTTGGAGTAGTATTATATCTCATAATATTTTATCAGAGGTACAGGTCTTGCCATTGGTCAAGAAGTTCCTTTCATAGAGTAGGCGCAAAGGGATTTTACTAGTGGTCTGATTATTTTTCTATTAATGTTAAGGAAACTTCTTCTGAAGCTTCGGTTTTTCTTTTTCTTCCTTAGAATATAAATTCAATTACTAAACTGGGAAGCAAAGGAAACATTCTGCCATATTTCTTACCAAGTCAATAGAGTTAATGTTCGAGATGGAGTGGGTGTTGGATGGTGCCGAGGCAGCAGGTGGTGGAGATAGGATTTCTGAGGAACTATCCTTGGCCCTATGTGAATAAACTCTTTATACCCTGAACTGCTTTCTTTTCAGAGGCAATTACTATTATTAGAAAGCCACCTTGAACATTATTTGTTGTAGAAAAATTAGGCATGACCAATGATGTCATAGAAGGGATTGACAAAAGTGACTATGCAGCCGGTGAATATTGGTACTGTATATTTGTAAGTGCCCTCCCAGAACAAATCTCATTTCCATTGCATGACTGTGAACAGTAAGCAATTTATAGTTGAGATATATTATTATTATATTATTATTTATGCTCTTTGTGATTATGAAAATCTAATTTTTATGATAGTAACTCTTTTTCTTGTTTTTAAAAAAATTAGATAAATGAAAACTTTTGTTAAATACTGGTCTCTGGCTGTCATAGTCACTGAAATGTTTTATTTTAATTGAAAACAAACAAACAAAAAAAAAACAGGTCCAGGAATCAGGAAAGTCAGCCTGTCATCTCAGGTTTTTTCTATCTTCCCCTTGTTAGAGAAGTTATGTGTTTATAGAACAATCATGCGTTTACACAACAATCATGCCTAAAATACAGGATTCCCATACCACCCTACCGCCAACACTTTGCTTTGGTATGGAACATTTGTTACAGTTGATGGTAGCACATTTTTATATTTGTACTATTAATTGAAATCCATGGTTTAATTTATGGTTCGCTGTTTGTATAGTATAGTTCTGTGGATTTTTTTTTTTTTTGAAGTTTTTATTCTGTTACCATAAATACAACTTAACATTTCCCCTATTAATCATATTCATATATATATATGTCATTGCTCTTCCCCCCTGACCCCCTTGGCTCCCTCATCTTTTTGTTTATTGTTTTTGCTTATTGTCTGCTCGTTGTCTGTTTGTTTTTTCTTTAGGAAGGCACCAGGAACTGGGCCCGGGACCTCCCATGTGGGAGGCTGGCATTCAACTGCTTGAGTCACATCCGCTCCCTGCGTGTTTGTTGTTTGCTCATTGTCTGCTTGTTGTCTTGCTTGTTGGTTTTGCTTGTTGTCTTGTTGTTTTTGCTCATTGTCTTGCTTGTTGTTTTTGCTCGTTTTTTCCTTGTTGTCTACTTATTGTTTTTGTTCGATGTGTGCTCGTTGTTTGTTTATTGTCTTTAGGAGGCACCGGGAACTGAACCTGGGACCTCCCATGTGGGAGGCAGGTGCCCAACTACTTGAGCCACATCTGCTCCCATATTTCAGTGTTCTTAATTACAGTCCCAATATTGTACTACCATCACCACCATCCATTACCAAAACACTTCCGTTATTCCAAATAGGAACCCTGTACATTTTAAGCCTCAACTTCCCATTCCCTATCCCCATCCTGTCCCCTGGTAACCCATTTTCTCGATTCTGACTCTGTGAGTTTGCTTATTCTAATTGTTTCAAATCAGTGAGATCATATAATATTTGTCCTTTTGTGTCTAACTTATTTCACTCAACAGGGTATCTTCAAAGTTCATCCATGTTGTTGCATGTATCAGAACTTGATTCCTTTTTATGGCTGAATAATATTCCATTGTCTGTATATACCATGTTTTGCTTATTCATTCAAGGATTGATGGACACTTGGATTGCTTCCATCTTTTGGCAATTGTGAATAATACCACTATGAACATTGGTGTCGATATATCTGTTTGAGTCCCCACTTTCAATTCTTTTGGGTATATACCTAGATGTGAGATTGCTGGGTCATACTGTAGTTCTTTACTTAGCTTTCTGAGGAACCACCAAACTGTCTTCTACAGAGGCTGCATCATTTTACATTGCCACCTGTAGTGAATGAGTGTTCCTATTTCTTTATATCCTCTCCAACACTTGTTATTTTTATTTAAAAAAAAATTTTTAGTAGCCATTCTAATGGCTGTGAAAATGTATCTCATTGTAATTTTGATTTGCATTTCCCTGATGGCTAGTGATGTTGAGATCTTTTCATGTGCTTTCCAGTCATTTGTGTGTCGTCTTTGGAGAGATGTCTATTCAAGTCTTTTTCCCATTTTTGAGTTGGGTTGTTTGTCTTTTTGTTAAGTTGAAAGATTTCTTTGTATATTCTGGATATTAAATCTTTATTGGATATGTGGTTTCCGAATATTTTCTCCCAATGTGTACTTTATTGTTAAAGTCCTTTGAGGTACTAACATTTTTAATATTTATGAGGACCCATTTGTCCATTTTTTTCTTTTGTTGCTTGTGCTTTGGATATAAAGTCTAAGAAATCATTGCAGTTAGTTGTTTTTTTTTTTTTTTTTTTTTTTTAATACCTCACTGTACTTTGCTGTTGATCTGTTGGTATTATTCATGGGAATCTTTAATATTTGAGAATATGATGATTTTAGTTTAATATGCAATTTTATATGCAATATATTGGTTATTAATATGTAAACTTGATAATCACAGATTTCTGTGTAGAAGTATCACAACAGTTTCATACAATTCTGAAAATTGTCATTCAATTCATTTTGCTATTCCCAGTTAATTGCATGATACCAGACCTGTAGTCAGTTTGCAGGGGGACAAGACACACTGTTCTACTCCCATTCACCTTCTGCCCCCGCCTCCAAACAAAAACAAAAACAAACCAACTGTACTTGGTTCCCTAGGCCACAGCCAGATTTCCTTCCTAGCACATACATGGTGATGGTCCAATCCTGTATCCTTGAGCCACTTAAGTCATGACTGAGGGGCTTCCATGAAACCTTATTGGCATTCCAAAATGAAAATGGTCAGTTTTTATTTATAAAGAATATTAGATGCTCTCTCTGCACTCTCTCCTGGGGTGGGGTGGGGGGGTGGGGAGAGGTGTGTGATACCCTTGATGTGATTTGATACAGTTCTTAAATCATGAGATCTTTGGACTGAATATAACTTTTCACTGCCATGGAATAAACTTTCAATTAATCACTTTGTGTGTATGTATCTTTAATTATTTTTCTCTCTTTTCTCCTTTATTGTTTTGGCCCATCTTTATCTTTTAATTTCAACAAGCTGATTATTCCCTTCCTCCTCTCTTTTAACATTTTCTTTATCATGTTTGTGCTACAGTGGCTATTTTCAGAACGTCTTGGCAGCATAAATTAGTTATGGAGTAAAGTAAGGATTTTTTTTTTTTTTTTTGCCTGATGGAGAGTATATAAATGTATGCTGGTAATTTGTGTGAAAAATATAACAGACCAATTTTGGATTTGGGATTGGAAGTGTCAGTCTATTTATTTGCAGAATTTGAAGGACTTAGGAGCACAAAAAGAAGGAATGCTGCTGCTCTTTTTGTACTTTATCTGTAATATGCTAGAAAAAACCTCATGTAAAAGAATTGTTTCACTTTGTTTCAGCTGTTAATTTTTTGTTAATTATGTATGATGCACAAATGCTGAGACTGTTTTAAGAAGTCTTGTTTTCCATACTCTTCTGTAACTTTTTAGTTCTTTCATTTGGGGCATGTTACTCAAAGAGCATGAAAGTGCTAAATATGGATATTCAACTCTGTGGAAGAAGGGTTCACTTGGAGGAAGTAGGACTTGAATTAGACAGTTGAAGGATCAGTGGGATTTGACTAAGTAGAGTGAGAAGAAGAGAAAGAATATTCCAGGGGAGCAATATGAATAGAATTATTGAGGAGGAAGTGTGCAAGGTGTTTTCCCAGTGGAGTGTGTCTAGAGCAGAGATTTAATGTAAGGGGTGGTGCCAAACTATGATGGTTCTTGAATGGCAGGCTAATGAGTTTGGGCTTCATCCTCTAGTCCAGGAGTTATAAACTGTTTTAAAGGGGTCAGAAAGATAACTTAAATGAGTTGGGGGCTGCTTGTAAGATCATAAATGACAGCTGATCCCTAGGCCCTGGGCTGCGGAGAAAATGTCAAGTATAGACAGCCTGGAGAATCCTAGTCATTTTTATGCTTTGCTTAGGGTAGAGCTGATAAACAATTCTGGCTGGTGGTTGCTAAATAAGACTGTGAGATGTTTGTTTCTGGATACTCCGATTTTTCAATAGAGGCTGGAAGCTTGACTTTTTATGTATAATCTCTCATTTTTTAAATGTTTTCACTTAATTAAAATTTAAAACACTAGATGGGCCTACACCTTGTGGGCTAGAGTTTATCTGTGGACAATCAGTGCACTACATATCTTCAACTTCTGCGTTATGCCCTAGTTATTTTATTTTATTTTTAAATTTAAGGTTTTAAAAGCAGATATTTGCAGTCTTCCTGAGGGCAGGAACCTTATTAAATTACTTTGTATTCTGTGTAAGGCTTTATACAGTTGAATGTAGGCACTCAAATACTTGGTGATCTAATGATAGCCATTTTAGGAAAGCACACTGGTAATAATGTGGAAAGAGGAGTTACCTGAAGGCAGAGAAAATAGGCTGTGTGGGGTGATCAAGGCAGAGGGTATACTGCTAGCAGTAGGGATAGAAAGGAAGAGAGTCCAGTCACTGCAGAGGAGGAATTTTGAAGTTCCTGGCATAGGTGTCTGGAAGATAGAAATGTCTGGGGGCATTTGGAGATGTAGGATTGGTGCTCATAAACTAGAGAATATGTGTGTTACCTGAAATCACTGAGAATATGGAGAGAATGTGGAAAATAATAAAAGACTTAGTATGCTTGGCTACCCTTAGGAGATGGAAGACAGACCAAGAATTCCCAGAAAAATGAGAAAGGAAATCAGAATATATTCTTGGCCTAAAAGGATAAGAATACATGTACAAAGATGCTTATAGCAGCAACATTACTAATAGAGAAAAATTGGCAACCACAAAATATCCATTAGTGGATTTCTGTGCAGTTTTTATCAAGACAGGTAGGTATCTGCAGATATCAAATTGGGAGAATGTTTGTGATGCATTGTTGACTAGAGGAAAAAAATTTCCAAAAGTTGTAAAGCAGTAAGTTTTGTATTAGCTCTGTTTTGTAAAAATCACACAAACTCAAACTATGTAAACTTTTTGTGCAGAGAAAAACATTTGGAAGGATACATAATAAATATTAATACTTCTTGAGAATATATAGTCTTGTGTATGTACATCAGTAAAATAGTTTGTAAAGCAAATAATTAAAAACTGTAATCTTAATTTACAAATGAGTAAACCATGTTCTAGGTATGTTGTGGATTCTGAAGCCAGGATTCCTTGGACTCAAACCCAGGTTTCACTACGTAGGAGCTATTTGACTTTGGGCAAGTTATTTAACTTTTTTGTGCCTTTGTTACCTCATCTGTAAAGTGGGCATAATATTATACCTAATTTAGGTTTTGTTGTACGGTTTAAGTGAATTGATATAAGTGTGGAACTTAGAATAGTGTTCTAAATGCTAGTAAAAGGTGTTGTTGTAAGGATTTATTATTATTGTTATGTTCATTGTTATTGCCACTATTATCAGTTCTCATTGATCATGCAGTTATCTAAGTTAGTGACAGACATGATGTAATGAAATGCCAAACTTTCTAAAAATGTCATGAAATAAAATAATTTAGTAAATAGTAATTATGGGAGGGGGGGGAGGAGACAAAAATTTCCTTTCCTAACATATGTCCCTAATACTGAGAAAAAGAAGAGAAATATTAATTGCTAGGTCAGCAGAAATCTTTATAGAAAATTTTTCATTATGACTAACACATGAAAACAACCAAAGCAATTCCCTAGAAGCTGTATATATAGTAATGTTATTACAAAATCATTAAAAAAAATTTCATTACCCAAATCTATAAATGTGATGGTGGATCTTTTTATATTATAATCTGCTGACCAGGGTTTTATTAGTAGGTCTCCTTAAATGGGTCTCATTATTAAGTTGTTTTAAAATGATTTTTAAAAATCTTTTATAGTGGATCATTTAATCTTTACATCTCTCTGTAATCTATATGCATGAGAAGCAACTTAATTGATGGTTCATAGTGAAGTCTCTGTGGCTTGTTCTTGATTCAGTCTTTTAGTGGACCCTAGCAAAAAAACTTTCTTGATTTCCTGATCTTTGGGATCCTAATGGCATGCACTACATGCTTGGGGTAAGCACTCAGTTGCATATAAAATAGCAAAATGAAACATAACCATATTCTTTACCTTAAAGCCCTCAGCAGTGGATTTATTCTACTTGGGTTGAAGAAGTTGATTAGTATGGCCAAGCTTTTCTCACATTAGACTTATGTGCTTACAGAGTTAAAAAATATTAAAACTAGATCAGAATTCAAAGAACATTTAGTCCAGCCCTTCATTTTGATACCCAGAGAGATTAAAGCATACGAGATGTTATATGTCAGGTTACCTGTACTATAAATAAAGGGAGAGATGATAGTCTATTATATTGATAATCTCTGAAGGACCATACCTTCCAGTTTTTGTGCTGTTGTACGGTAGCGTCCCCTTGTATCTTAGCTAGCTTTGTGATTCACTTTAACCAGTAGATTGCAGTAGAAATGACTTTGTACTAGTTTTGGGCTTAAGCCTAAGGATGGCCTGGCAGCCTCTACTTTTGCACTCTTGGGAACCCTGAGTTGCCATGTAAGAAGTCCTGCTGGAAAGAACATGTGGAGAAGGGAGGACTCAGGGACTACATGAAAAGAGAAGTTCAGCCATCCCAGCATCCCAGCTGAGTTGAGCCCTTAGTCGGCTTGCCTGTTACATGCAGCCACAAAAGTGACCACCAGTAAGGCCAGCGGAGGAACTCATCCCGTTGAGCCCAGCCAAGATTGCAGAATCATGAAATAATAAAATGGTTGTTGTTTTAATTCATTAGATTTTGTAGTGGTTTGTTATACAGCAATAGATCATGGAAACAGATGGTTTTGTGAATTAAGGGACTCCTAAGGACAAAAATATTTGAGATACAAAGGATAAAAATCACTCTTGTTTTCCATCTTCTTTTATTGAGATAGCTAAATGAGGCTGCCCCCAGCTCTTTGCCCCTCATTTCCCTAAGGTATTTTGAAATAGAGATTGGTTGTTATAATCGGGAACTTTAAATGGTGTTTAAAAATGCAGTTTTCACAGTGTGGATTGGATGGTAATTAGAAAATATATAACACAAAGATAAAAGAATTATGAATATAAACCTTAAAAAAGGTATGGTTTTATTTTTTTGACTTATACAGAGATAAACATATATTTGGAACATCTTGGACTCCACGTGTTCTATTCCTGGGCCTACCACTAACCAGCTGTGTGATCAGTTAGGATTAGGTTTCTCTTTATGGATAGAAAACCCCCAAATTATAGTGACTTAAGTAGGAATGTTTATTTCTCTTTCACATACCAGCATTGGGCCTGGTATGGTGCCTCTGCCCAGCAAAGGCACCAGGGACTCAACCTCCTTTTATCTGACTGCTTATCTGTCTGTATGGTATGGCCTTTGCTCTCAGATTTTATGATGGCTACTAGAGCCCCAGTCATTACGTCCATGTTCCATAAAACAGAATGGAGGGGGAAGTGGATGTGGCTCAAGCGATTGAGATCCTGCCTACCTCATGGGAGGTCCCGAGTTTGGTTCCTGGTGCTTCCTAAAAGGAAGATGAGCACACAACGAACAGATACAGCAAATGCAAACAACAAGGGGGTGGGGAAAAATAAATAAAATAAATCTTAAAAAAAAACAACAACAATAAAACCAGAATGGAGGAAGAGGTGACAAAGGGCAAAATTCTTTCCTTAAAATACCCTTCTAAGAAGTAGCATATGTATTAGCAATTGCTTTGTCTCTATAGGCTTAGGTTTTCATGTGTGTGAGAATGATGATAATGAACTATTTGGGATGGCAGATAAATTTCACATTGAGGGCTAGCCACAATTGATTGGTAGTGTCTGCTTGCAGTGATTTGCTGAAGAACACTGGGTCCCTGGTTTTTGACCTCGGCTCTATACTGTAGAAGTATTAGGTTAAAGAGGGGAGGAGTGTGCTGCCATTTATATTACTCCTAAGTCTTTTTTATGTACGGTTACTTAGTTTTTGTAAGCTTTTCTTTGGAAATACTAGACTATTCTAAACTTTTTGACTATTTTTTGTATTGCTCTTTAAAAAAATCCTAAAGTTCACTTGTACTTTAAAAAGTTTGTTAATAAGCCTGATTCCCACTTTGTGTAAAATATTCTCAAAACTGGAGATGGGAGTGATGTGAAAAAATACTAAACTCCTTTTTGATGATTTTTAAATTATATTTTACTTTTATCTCCCCCCCTTCCCCCTGCTCCCATGGCTCCCTCATCTGTCTGCTTGTATTCTTTTAGGAGGCACTGGGAACTGAACCCGGGACCTTCTGTGTGGGAGGCAAGTGCCCAACCTCTTGACCCGCTTCTACTCCTTGCTGGTTGCGGCGTCTTCTGGTTGCAGCGTCTGCTGGTTGAGGCTGTTGCTCCTTGCAGCATCTGCTGGTTGTAGCGTCTGCATCTGCTCATCTTCTTTAGGAGGCACTGGGAACCGAACCTGACACCTCTATGTGGGAGTCGGGCACCCAATTGCTTGAGCCACATCCGCTCCCCTAAACTCCTTTTTATGTATATGTTAGTATATCTCGAATATGCTGTGGTGACAGGTAGCCCCAGTTCTTAGTGGCTTCAGGTAACAAAGATTTATTTCTTGGCTCATGCTACATGTTCATCGGATTGGCTGGAGAGCTCTATTCTACAACATATACACCCAGGCTGAGGTCCCTCTACAATTGACAGGAGAGCATGGTAGATTGTGCTCTGGTTCTTAAAGATACCATCCAGAAGTGACATATGCCACTTCTGTTTACATTTCACCAGCCAAAGTAAGTCATGTGGCAACACCTAACTTCAAGGGAGCAGGGAAGTACCATCCTATCATATTTCTGGAAGGAGAACCAAAAATATTTGGTGAACAGCACTAATGAATACTACAGAGGATAACTATTTTAGTCCAAAAATTCATATTTGACTTGATTGACTTATGTTTCATTACCTTTGATTGACTACGACCATCCTGTAGACTGTTGTACTACAAGATATTAATGGCATGTATTTAATACTATTAAATGTTAAGAACATTTTTCAGAGGTAGAAATAATAAAGGAAGCATAGGGCTTGGGTTCTTGATTCTTTCTGTACTGTATTTCATGTTTCCTTCTTTCTTCCCATTTATGTGGAAGGAGTCAAATATTTAAATCTTTATTTAATGTTAGTGAGATTGTAGGTGATTTAAAAATCTGTGTTTTTTCAAAGTAAGTTCTTAAAACATGTTTTAGTCACAGACTTATTTTGCCTATGTTTTCTGTTAATCACCCAAGGAAGATGTTAGGCAAAGTCGAATACTTACTGAGCATCTACTATGTGTACTCTACAGTGGAGAAACTAAAATAAGACAAGATCTCTAACCTCAGTTCTTAACAATTTAGTGCCAATAATGATGCAGAATGACAAATCCTACAATAGAAAATTGCACAAAGTGCTGAGGAAGCTTAGAGAAGGAAGAACTTAAGGCAGGAGAATTGAAGAAAGAAAACTTCTGAGTTGAGTCTGGGGTGAGTGAGGAACTGGTACATGGCCATTATGTGTTAGGCAATTCTAATGTTTAAAAGAAGTTACCTCATTTAATACTAACAGTCACATGAGGTAGCATCATTAGTTCCAATTTTACAGATGTGTAAGCTGAGTTTGTGGAATATTACCTAGTTGTTAAGTGATTGAGTCAGGGTTTGAATCCAGATGTGTGTGACTGGTGTTTGCTTTTTAAGGAACTCCAGTCTCCTATG
Source organism: Tolypeutes matacus (assembly GCA_026826555.1). Lineage (NCBI taxonomy): Eukaryota > Metazoa > Chordata > Mammalia > Cingulata > Chlamyphoridae > Tolypeutes > Tolypeutes matacus. The sequence continues at coordinate 33,246,678 of JAKSZT010000049.1, forward strand.
GGGGAATGAGGAAGGGAGAGTAAGCTAGGAATTTTTAAATTTTGCTGTGGGCAATAGGGAGCCACTGAAGATTTTAAACAGAGAAACAACTCCATATCTGTGTTTGAAAAATAACCCTGGCAGCAACTGGGAATATGGTATGGATGGAATATACTGTCCTGTTGCAAGGGACTAGAATGGGAACCCAAACTCATTTACTCTTTTCTTTTCACTGGGAAATAATACTTACCCAGCTTTCACTTTCAAATTTATCCAACAACAGAACTGGAAAGGAACCTCAGGATCATTATTCCAGTGCCCTCAATTTATGCCTTAGGAAATTAAATGCCTTTGGGGAAGTTTGATACCTTATACAACATATTAGGATCAAGATATGATGGTCTTTTGCAAATGACTGGTACCTTTTCTAGGTTCTATTAGCTAATGTCCAAGTATATATCTATGCCTAGAATAATGTCTTTGAGGACCGTCTATGTTATTGCATGTATCAGTAGTTTATTCCTTTATATTGCTGAGTATTATTCCATTGTATGGATATACTACATTTTGGTTAACTACTCATCAGTTGATGGATATTTGGATTATTTCCAGCTTTGGGCTACTATGAATAATGCTGTATGAACAGTCGCTTACATGTCTTTGTGTGTGCAACTATTTTAATTTCTCTGGGCAGATACCTAGGAATAGAATTACTGGGTTTAACCATTTGAGAAGCTGCCAAACTTTTCCAATGTTGCTGTACCATTTAATACTCTCATTAGCATTGGATAAGGATGTATATCCTTCCCAACATTTGGAATTGAAAGTCTTTGATTTTAGTCTTTGTAGTTGGTGTGTAGTGGTATCTCATTGAGGTTTTAATATGTTTCTCTAATGTTGAGCACCTTTTCAAATATTTATCATTTTTCTACCTTCTTTGGTGAAGTGTCTATTCAGATCTTTTCCATATTTTTTACTGTTTTTTTTTTGTGTGTCTTAATTTTGATTTGTAAGAGCTCTTTATATATTCTTTTTTTTTTTTTACCGGGAGGTACTGGGGATCGAACCCCGGTCTCTCCATATGGTAGACGGACGCTGAACCTCTTGAGCCACATCTGTTTCCCATCTTTATATATTCTTGATGCAAGTCTTTTATGAGTTTAGGTGATTTGCAGGCATATTTTCCCAGTCTGTGGCTTATTTTTTAAATTTTATAATGGCATCTCTTGAAAGCAAAGGTTCCTAATTTTGATGAAGTACAAGTTATCACATTTTTTCCCTGATGGGTCATGGTTTTGGTGTCATATTTAGAACTCTTTGCCTAACCCAAAGTCTCAAAAGTTTCTTCTGTTTCCTTCAAGAAGTTTTATAGCATTTGATTTTACATTAGGGTCTATGATCCACGTTGAGCTAATTTTTGTATATGATGTGAGGTAAGGTCTAAGTTAATTGTTTTGCATATGAATGCACAAATTGTTCCAGTATCATTTGTTGAAGAGACTGTTTTTTATTCATTGAATTGTGTTGGCACCTCTGTTGAAAAGCAGTTGATCATAAATGTGTGGGTTTATTTCTGGACTCTTCTATTTCTTTGATTTTTTTAATCTATCCTTATGCCAATACTGTAATGTCTTGATTACTGTAGCTTTATTGTCAGTTTTGAAATCAGTTTGTGTAAGTTCACCAACTTTGTTCTTCTTTCCCAAAATTGGGAAAGAAGATCTTTTGCATTTCCACATAAATTTTAGGGTCAGTTTGTTTCTATTAAAAAAAAACAAACACAAAAAACAAAACTGCTGGGATTTTGATAGGGATTACATTGAATCTCTAAATCAGTTTGGAGAGAATTGACATTTTGATACTGAGTATTCTAATTCATGAACGTCATGTATCTCTTCATTTATTTAGGTTTTCTTTAATTTCTGTCAGTAATTTGCAGTGTACAGGTTTTGTACTTTTTTGTTAATTTTTTCCCTGAGTATTTCATTCTTTTTAATGCTGTTGTAAATGGAATTTTTTAAAAATTTTATTTATTTATTTATTTATTTTTAAAGATTTTATTTATTTATTCATTTATCCCCCCCTTGCTGCTTGTGCTCGCTGGGTCAGCTAACCACGCCGTGCGGGCGGGCTTGCCTTCACCAGGAGGCCCCGGGAACCGAACCCGGGGCCTCCCATATGGTAAACGGGAGCCCCACTGATTGAGCCACAGCCGCTTCCCGACCTGGAATTGTTTTTTAAATTTCACTTTCAAATTGTTGCTAGTATATAGATAGATACAATTGTTTTTTTTTTTTTTTTTTAAATTGTATTGTGTCAACATATATACAACACTTTTAAGTATACATTTTAGTGCTGTTAATTACATTCACAGTGTTGTGCTTTTATCACCACCATCCATTAACAAACTTAGTTCTGTCACCCCAAACAGAAACTCTGTACCCATTGAGCAATAACTCCCAGTCCCCACCCTCACCCTGTTACCCTATAATCTTCTTTCTGTCTATAAATTTGCATATTCTGATTATTTCATATAAATGAGACCATACAATATTTGTCCTTTTGTGTCTGGCTTATTTCACTAAACGTGATGTCTTCAATGTTGTCATGTTGTCACATGTATCAGAACGTGATTCTTTTTTTATGGCTGAGTAATATTCCATAGAAATATATGTCACATTTAATATAATTGCTTTTTGTATTTTTGTCTTATATCCTGTAATCTTGCTAAACTTATTTATTAGTTCTAGTAGTTTTTGTAGATTTTTTAGGATTTTCTAATATGTGGTATCATGTACCTGAAGAGATAACTTTTGTTTTTTTAAAGATTTATTTTATTTATTTATTCCCTCCCCCTCGTTGTTTGTGCTCGCTGTCTATCTGTTTGCTGTGTGCTCTCTTTGTCTGCTCATCTTCTCTTTAGGAGGCACTGGGAACTGAACCTAGGACCTCCCATGTGGAAGAGAGGTGCTCAATTGCTTGAGCCACCTCAGCTCCCTGCTTTGTTGTCTCTCTCATTGTGTTTCCTCTTTGTGTCTCCTTGTTGCATCATTTTGTTGCATCAGCTTGCCACACTAGCCTGTTTTGCCAGCTTGCTGTCTCTCTCTTTTTTTTTTTAAGATTTATTTATCCCCCCCCACCCCCGCCCCGTTGTTTTGTGCTCGCTGTCTCTGTGTGTTCTTCTGTGTCTGCTTGTCTTCTCTTTAGGCGGCCCCGGGAACCGATCCTGGGACCTTCTGGAGTGGGAGAGAGGTGTTCAATCTCTTGCGCCAGCTCAGCTCCCTGTTCTGTTGTGTCTCCTATTGTTTCTCTTCTGTGTCTTTTTGTTGTATCATCTTGCTGCGCCAGCTCTCTGCGTGGGCCAGCACTCCTGCATGGGCCAGCACTCCATGCAGGGCAGCACTCTGCGTAGACCATATCTGCGCTCAGGCCAGCTCTCCATGTGGGCCAGCTTGCTTTTCATCAGGAGGTCCTGGGAATCGAACCCTGGACCTCCTATATGGTAGACGGGAACCCAATCACTTGAGCCACATCTGTTTCCCCCAGCTTGCTGTTGTGCTCATCTCCTCCAGGAGGCACTGGAAACTGAACCCGGGACCTCCCATGTGGTAGGTGGGAGCTCAATTGCTGGAGCCACATTGCTTCCCTGAAGAAATAACTTTTAACTTGTCAGATACTTAACTTAAAAATCCCAAACCAAGTTTTATAATTTCTATCATTACCCTGGGACAAACTGTCTTTCAAGTTCCAATTGTAACTCTTGTAGTACTTATGGCCTTTCTTGAATTGAGTGTTCTATATGTATAATTGGTAGCCTGGTAGAGCTGAGTCCTTGACAACAAAAACACTTAATATTCTCTCTGACTCAGGTGAGGCATTAAACAGAAATATATATTAGCTGAGAGAGAAGTAGGAACTATGCATACAAGCAAATAGCCATATTTCATTTTGAGTTTTACTTCGATTTTCAAACAGGCAGCTGTGTGATCTTTGGCGAGTGACTTCTTTGTGCTTCAGTTGCTTCATCCTACAAAGTGGAGTAATAATAGTACCTTCTTTAGAGAGTTTTAAGAATTAAATAAATTAATGCATTTAAAGCACTTAGAATGATGTCTGGCATACAGTAATCACTTTATCTGTTTGTTATTGTTATTAGCATTAAGTAGGTATGAATTGAGCCAGAAGTATAAAAGAGAGGAAAACTGGCTAACTGATTTGAGTCAAATCATCATAGTGTGGGTTCAATTAACAAATCTTGAATGGTTCTTAATCTTTTTGGGAGTTACAGATCCCTTGGATATATCCTCTTTTTTTTTTGTGGAAGATTGCGTACATGAATATAGATATACTATTTTTGTATAATTTAAGGGGAAGGGTTCAGTCTACTCCTGAAGTTTATCCAAAGGCTTTGTGGGGTTCTTGGCCTCCAGAGTAAGAATGCTTCTACTAAAAATAATGTATCCTATAAAGGAAACTGTCTTGGATACAGAAGGGGATGGTGGTTTCTTTCTCCTCAAAGCTGGGTACTTGAAGAGAACAGTTTAGGAAATACATCATCAGTGCCTTTTTTTCTTCCAGGAAAATACTTGGCAGATGATGCTTGAGGGAAGGTGTTCGCTTATGGGTATTACCAGATTTTGAAAAGTTTGGGTAATGTGCATTTCAGGAGTGAATATTATGTCTGTATCCAACAAAGCATGTTAAAATGTGAGTACGGGTGAGATTACTGTAGGGATAACCTTAAACTGCCCTTATTTGCTTATTAAATTTACCTATTTTACTGTGGTGACATATATATATATAAAACAAAATTTGCCGTTTTGACTCTTTAAGTATAAAATTCAGTGGCATTAATTACATTTACAATGTTGTACTACCATCATCAGCAACATCCATTGCTGAAACCTTTTCATCACCCAAAACAGAAACTGTATATACTCTACCCATTAAGCAATAACTCCCATCCGTCCTCCTCCAAGTGTCTGATAACTTCAAATCTACTTTCTGTATTTATGATTTGCTTATTCTAAGGATTTAGTATAAGTGGACTCATACAATATTTATCTTTTTGTGTCTGGCTTATGCTAGCATAATGTGTTCTAGGTAACCTTAATTTATCTTTAAATTTTCACAAACTTCTTTACTTCAAACATGATAAGAAACTACTTGTGACAAACTTTATGTTGCAATATTGGGGCTGAGAACTGCTTCTCATGGTTCAGAGTTTTTGCAGGTAAGCTAAGTGAGATGACAGATCAGATTGCAATCTTCTTGAAGATGGTGACTATGGGTTTTCAGCATTGTATCCCCAATAACCAGAGGGTGCAAAGCTTTTGGTTTCCTTAGGTTTACATTTTTGTTGGAATTTTTTTTTTTTTTAATACGGTGATGAAGGTTGGAAATGAACCAGTGTATAGGTCTTTTCCCCCCAAAGTATCTAACATATCAGAAACTATTGTTCTTGTTCTATTGCTGGCCTCATTTCTCTCCTCTTAATTTTCCTTTGTCTTCAGCATACAGCTCACTTCTTAGCCTCTTTAGAGACCCTTTATTTCTCCAATTAACCCTTTTTCTTTTGAGCCCTCTTTATCTTTTGGTTCATTCTTCCTGATGCAGAGAGAAACTATTCAGTCAGAAATAACCAAACTGTGGAAGCATTGCAATGGCAGTCGTGTTGGTGACAAGTGGTTTTTGTTACTTGCTTAGTGCTGCCATTGGAAAATGATACTAGGTAAAGAACTTATTGGACATTTCAAGTTTTACAAAATTATTTTAGGGCTCCTATTATCAGATTCTATATCAAAAGTCTATAAGATCTCATACTTCTCAGTTGTAGTATTTTCTAACTGATCCAGCTCATGGTGACTTTTTTGGGTCTCGTGTTATTAAGGGGCTACTGTCAAATGTAGGTCTTTTCTTTAAAGGCCTTTGGGAAATAGTGGTGATAGGTTGGCATTAATTTGAGCTTTGGTTAAAAATAGAAATTTAAGTTTAGTTTAAAATTAGTGTGACTGGTATTATAATTATGATATAAAATTATTTAAAAATATTTAAAAAATATGAACTAGATTTTCCTTCTGTCAAAACACATGGCAACATTGTTGTCCTTTTCAATTTGAGCCTGAATTTCTTCTTGGTATCATCATATAACCTATGGATTTCTAAGTGTGGAAATCTGTTATTTCAATCACTTAATTTTTTAAAAAAAACTTAGATTTTATTACAGAAAATTTGGAAAAAGGAAATAAAAATTCATCCTTTTCATAGCATTCTAACATAGACACTGTTATTTTGATCTGTTTCCTTTCTAACTTTTGTCATATGCATATTTTCATGATATTAATCATGGTATATGCAGAATTTTTTTTGCCTACTTTTTTCCTTAACATGTAAAAGAAAATTTACATGTTGTTAATTTCATAACATTTTTGAAGGGTGCTTAATTTTCTATTGATTAAACTGAATAACCATACTGTTGTTTTTGTAATCATCCCCTTATTGCCCCTATTCCCTGACTCCCCATATTTTATTTTTTGTTACTATGTATAATGCTCTGGCTGACATTTTTATAGGTAAAGCTCTTTTTATATTTTGGATTATTTTCGTAGGATAGATTTCCATAAAGAGGGTCACAAGGTTAAAAGAAAGCTGCATTTTATGACTTTTGATACATATTGATACATAGTAGTCTTTAGTGTCCAACTGCTTGACCTCAAATTATGGTCTATCACTTTGTAGTTGGCTAACTTTGTGTAAGTTATTTAATCTGTGTCTGTCTACTCACCTATAAAATGGGGATGGTAATAGAATCTGTCATAGGGTTATTGGTAGAATTAAATAGGTTCTATATTAAGCAGGCATTTAGAACAGTGCCTGTTAGTAAGTTCCTAGTAAATATGAACCATTATTTTTATTAAAATTCCAAAATGTTCCTCAAGGGCTATGTTAGTTTATAATAATGTCAGCAGCGATGTGTGATAGGCCCAGTTTTGCTGAACCTTGTTATGCATGATTCATCTTTATTTTACTCCTTAATAATTGAAAAACAAAGCTTGAGTTTAAAATTTTTACTTGATTAGTAAGGTTATTGAACATTTTAAAGTTTTACTACTTGTGTTTTTGTCTAAAACACTCCCAGTCATGTTTTTTCTATAGTTTATTTGTGGGGATGTTTCTTAAAGTTTTCCATATTTTTAACTTAAGCTTTTTGTGTAATTAGGTTCCCTTATTCTTTTAGTGTATTTAAGGTTTTACTTACTTCATAGTAGAATTCAAGAATTAAGAAAAATATTTGTATATTTGTAGGTTAGGATAGCAAAGCATTAGGATTTAATTAATTAATTAATTAATTAATTAATTTTTGGTACTGGGGGCCGGGGATTGAACCTGGGACTTCATATGAGCCACATCGGCAACCCTGAGTTGTTTTTTTTTGTTTGTTTGCTTTGCTTGTTGTCTGTTTTTGTTTTTCCTTATGAGGCACCAGGAAACCAAACCTGGGAAATCCCATATGGGAAGCAGGGGTTCAACCACTTGAGCCACATCTTCTCCCCTGTATTGCTTTTTGTAAGGACTATTTTTAAAATAAATTTTGTAAATTTAGTTTAATTAGAACAAAAATCCTGGGATTGAAACTTATATAGAACTTCATTCTATTTGAAAATAATTATATTATAGTGGAAATAAAAGCTAGAAACCATTTTGCATTGTGTTCTAAAATCATTTAAAGTAATTTCACAATTCATTATAGACAGTTCTTTGGAATTATATTGTTTAATTTTGTTATAATAAGAGAATAGACTCTTCTGTTTTTCAATTTGTATTTTTTTTTCTCTTTTTCCTAACAATAAGCCTAGGCTTATCCTAAGTCTGTATCTTCACACAAGCATCAGTCATGATGTAGTCAGCAGATTTGTAGAAGAGCTGCTTTCTTGGTTATGTCTTCAATCCTATATTCTGAAATTTAGTGGTATTTTTATAACATTTTAGATTTAGAGAATATTTTGTGGGAGGTGAGCTATAATCAGGTTTTGAGTGGATGAGATTATATAGGATATTAGAACTAAAAAAAATCTTAACCTGTCCTCTATGGAAACAAAGCCAGAACTTGACTTCTGTTTACCTTGCTTTCCCCCCTTTGCCAGTATTGAAAGTCTTTAAAACTTAAAAAAAATTCAAAATAGTAATTCTTTGGTAACCAAGACCACTGTTAAATCATTCAGCTAGCATATTAACTAATTATTTTAAAGCAACAGAAGTAGACCACAGTTACATAATATTTCTTTTATTTTTGTTCAGTGCCAGGAATTGAAAACACTTGGCTAGTTTCAAAGAGGATTAGAAAGTTTGAGAAGGAGAAGTAGTATTGTTTGTTTATTGGGCAGAAAGTAGTTGTCTATAATGCTTGTTTTGAGGTTTGGAAAAGGTGTTTAAGAAAACCTTATTATAATTTTAAAAAACTTGATAATCATCTATAAATGTAAGTAGGAAGAAAAGTTTGGAAAAGTTGTTTGCAACATCTAAGTAGACTTCTTGAAATGTAAAATTTCCTTTGTTAAATGGAGTGGGGTGGGGGCTTGAGTTTGGGAGAGTGAGGCCAGAGTAGGACATATTTGGTAGTCACTGAAGACCATTTTTGATGGTTAGTATGTCAGTTTTGACTTCTCCAGATGTTAGATTAGAAAGAATTTGGAGGTTTACCGATAGGGTTAACATAAGGTGTTAAACATTACCATGCAAAATGATGCAAACGTGTTTTCCTTTGTTTTATATTCTTGGCTCCCAGTAAGAAAATTTAAATAGTATAAAGTAATAAAATCCACTTGCTGGGTTTTTTTTTTTTAAATTAAACAGCAGAGGAAAAAGTTCTTGTAAACGGTTAGCAAAGAGTTAACCTTGGAGCCTTTCTCCTCAGGCTGTCTGTAGCTAGGATCCCGTCCTGGGAACCTTTGGAGAAATCCATCCCACCTTTTTTTAGGCGCCTGCTAGATGTTGGATCTACATTCTCTAGTCCTGCTTTTTCCTCCACCTACTTCCCTCTCCTCTTTCTTGTTAACTCCCCAGAGTGAGTGTCTGTGCGTGTTTTTTGGTAGTGGAAGTGTGTGTGGCGGGAGATTCGCGGAGCATTGAAGTTGCAAGAAAGAACCTTAATATTTGTTTGTTTCTTCTTGTGTGGGTGCTGCAGTGGGATACAGCTGGCAGGACTTGATTGGGAGTCTGGGAGCGTGCCCCATTGAATAGTAAGGCTGGAGGATGGATGAGTGAAGCTGAAAGTGGTATTGGATATGGTAGGGTAATATGACTAATCAGAGTTGTGGTAGCAGTTTTCATAAGACTAGTTTAAGAAAATATAGGGTTAACTTCATTATGTTCATAATTAAACACGTATTTAGACTGTTACCTATTCTAGGATATTTAATATTTCATATTATTTAATACCCTAGAATCGGTTACTTTTTTCCTTTTTAATAAACAATGTAGTATATGTTAAGTATGATAAAAATATCTCTTCTGGAAGAAGAACTGATATCTAGTTTATAAGTAGAGGTCATATATTTTTTTCACCCAGGGCACAAAATCCTACTTAAGCACTTTTCTCAAAGTAAATGTTAAATAATAGGACCGAGAACATATATGTTTTTGGTAAAGACTGCTGATTTGAAAACAATGTATTGTAGTGAGATAAATTTGAAGTCTAACCTCAATGGTATATATTTCATAAACATATGAAATATATATAAAAATATAAAGAAATATATAAATATATGTATAAATATATATGTTGCTGCTTTCAATGTACAGTGTCATATTTGTTATAAAATCATTATTGCTTTAATTGTATAGTTGCTTTGTACAAATATATGTTCAGCTTCTATACTTAATACAAAATGTAAAATAAACAAGATTAATGTGCTATAGTTGTGTCCTTTCTAGGGCACCTAATACCTTATTAAAGAGTATTGAACATTTTTCTTCTTTCCTTCATTTTAAGGACAACAAAAATGTAATTTCTCTTAAGTGTCAAATTATACAATCGCTTCCTTTCTTTTGGTTTGGGGGAAGTTTGGCAAATTATTTTTTAATGATTTTTTGCTTTTTGGTACATTGAATAATGGAAAAGTGGGTCTGTGACTTGACTGAAATACAATATATGATACATGCGTTTGTATGGCTGTAATAGGTGCTTGGCTCTTAATGGTGAAGTGGAATCTAAACTGTTCTTTCCATGAACAGTTATACTAATCTAGGTTAGCTGGTATTGGTGACATTCTATAATGATAAAGAAAAATACTGTCATCATATGAAACCATTCTCACTATGTAATTTGTATTTAGGAGAAATAAATTCCAGTTTGTTTTTTCAAATACTTTATTTTTGAAAAACCCTTCTTTTTAGGGAAGACTATTGTTAAGCAAATTGTAAGCACCATAAACTATAATACTGCAGTAGTCCTTCTCAGTTGCTTTCTCCCTACAAAAAAATAAACAACCACTACCACTTCTACAACAGAAAAGCAGAAAACTCTTTTTATCTGGAAACACTAATGGCTTAAGATTTTTCTGAAACTGTTTTTGATATCTTATTTGAATTCACCATCATAGGTTAAAGTCAGGCATGTTTCTCCTAGTATTTGGTCTTCTGTAAACTTTAAGAAATATTTTTGTCCCTTTTGGGTTTTAACAGGTTAAAAAAATAATGAAATAAATTTTGTATTACCTAAAATTTTCTTGTAAAAACTACAATACAAGTAGTGTAATGGAAACTGAAGTAAATTTAGTTCTGTTGAATTTGAGAGGATGTTCTATATACCACTAACACCAATAAATCCTAAAACAATATAGATTAAAGGTGTTAAGTGTTCATTTCCATATTTATGGTAAAATAAGTATTAAAATTCAGATACCAGGGAAGAATTTTTGGATGTTTTGGCTTGATTGAAGTAATGTGAATTAAATTTGTGGTCACATTTTTTTTTTTTTTTTTAGTAATTATTATTATTATTATTTTTTTAAAGATTTTATTTATTTATCCATTTATCCCCCCCTTGCTGCCCGCGCTCGCCGGGTCAGCCAACCACGCTGTGCGGGCGGGCTTGCCTTCACCAGGAGGCCCCGGGAACCGAACCTGGGGCTCCCCATATGGTAAACGGGAGCCCTACTGATTGAGCCACAGCCGCTTCCCATTTAGTAATTATTTTAATTCCTAATTTTATTAGTGTTCATTTTTTTTTTTTTTTAAGGATTTATTTAATTATTTGCTTTTATCCATCCTCCCACACCCCCTCCCCCCGTTTTTGCTGTTTCTGTGTCCATTCACTGGGCAACTCTCTGTGTCCATTTCCTGCCCTCTCTTCTCATCCTTCTCCTGTCTTCACTGGAATTCAGTCCTCGAGACCTCCAATGTGGGAGAGAGGTGTTCTACCACCTGCGCCACCTTAGTTCCTGGTTTTTCAGCAGGTCTCATCTTGGCTCTCCCTTGTGTCACTCTCCTGTTTTGTCATCATCTTGCTGCATGGCTCATGGGGCCTGACGGCGCACCCGCGCACGGGGCTTGGGGGCCTTACCTGCTTGCAGGGCCTGACAGTGCACCCACTCACGGGGCCTGGTGACCCAGGTCCCTCCATATGAGAGATGGACGCCCAACCATTTGAGCTGCATCCATCCCCCTGTGGTTACATTTTATTTATATATTTTTAAATAATTTATTTTATTTATTTATCCCCACCCCCACATTGTTTGTGCTATCTGCTCTCTGTGTCCCTTCGTTGTGTGCTCATCTTCGTTTTTTTTTTTTTTTTAGGAGGCACCAGGAACCAAACGCAGGACCTCCCATGTGGAGGGAGATGCCCAATTGCTTGGGCCACCTCCACTCACCGCTTGCTGTGTCTCTCATTGTGTTTCCTCGTTGTGTCTCTTTGTTGCGTTGTCTCATTGTGTCATCTTGTTGCGTCACCTTGCCGTGCCAGCCCATTGTGTCAGCTCGTTGTCTTGCTGGTCTTTTAGGAGTCACTGGGAACTGAACTCGGGACCTCCCATGTGGTAGGCAGGCGCCCAACTGCTCGAGCCACATCCGCGTCCCACATTTTACTTTGATATAAGTGATAACCAATGATTTTGGTGATAGTAATATAAACTCTTTTAATTTGACTTATTTGTCTACAAATACCCTCAAAGATAGTTGTAAAGTCTCAGAGATTATTTAGCCTGGCACTTAAGAATATTAGGAAAAAGATGAAGATTAAAGTTTTATCCATTTGATTATGTAGAAAAGCTTAGGCAGAATATGTATGCATTGTGTTTTTCATCTGATCTATATTCTTTGATGTTTTTTTCTTAAATATATTTAAAATTTTTACAAAGTAAATATACAAATAGTTGAAAAATCAAATAGCACAGAATGCTTATAATCAAAGGATGAATACCTCTTCCTTCTCCTCTGTCACTGTCCAAAGGATATTTTAAAATTGTTTTTTCATGTGGTATGACTAAATAATATGGTAGTTTTATTTTATAACCTAGCAGTAATTTAATGATTTATCAAATTTAGATTGATACCTGCTCTGATAAATGAGGATTTGGCTCATGTCCAGCTCACCAGTAGATATATCACTTTTAGTTTCTCTGTTAGTTAGCTCTGCAATTTATGTAATATACTCAGATCATTTTCCTCATGGTAATATGGACTGTCTTGACTTCCCAAGTAGTAAAATTGAGGCTATTAGTGCCTCTATTTTCTCTTCATCTTTCTTTCCTTTCTTTATGTCCTTATGTCTGTCATTTTGATTTTGACATAGTTAAGGTTGAGAAGAGCTGTACCCTATTCCTTTGTACTTTGTGACTTCATTTTAAAGGTTGAATGTCAATGAGTAGTTTCTACATTATTGTGATTTTATTGATATTGTTCACAGACAAGACAAGGAGCACATGATTATATTTCCTTTCTTGTATTCTTTTGTTTTTGAGTCTGTAATTGCCTTATTTTGTTCATATTTGTCACTGTTTTTCTAATTTTTCTCAACTTTTACATGCAGTTAGTTTTTATTATTATTGTTTTATGTTTATCGAGTCCATTTTTCCACCTGAGGAAAGACCGCTGTCAGTCTTCTTCATTTTGGACTATATGTTAAATAGACCTGCTACCTAGATCTTGTGCTGGATTTTTCTTCATGTTTTTGCTCTTTGGTTTTACTGTTATTGGATCTATTTTTCCTGCCCCCGAGCTGATTCCTTATTTTAATATGGTATATCTCTCACATAAATTTCTAGGAAAGGTTATGTGTGAGGTAAGTTTTTTAATCCTTGCATATCTGAATAAGTATTCATTAGTCCTTTTAGTTGACAGATATTATTTTATATTATTTTATACAAGCCAAACTTAAGTTGAAAATTATTCCCCTTCAGAATTCTGAAGGCATTGCTCCAATATCTTCTATTGATAATAGATGAGGAGAAGTCAGATACCTTGTGATTCTTTTTCCTTCGTGGGTGATGTGCTTTGTCTTTTTCTCCATGGAAGCTCTTTAGAACCTTCTTTTTCTCCTTTTAAACTAGCTCCTTTTCACTACTATTAAACTAAAAGACTCATGTTCTTCAGTTCTTAGAAGTGCTCTTATTATTGATTTAATTATCTCTTCTTTGTTCTTTTTCCATAATGCCTTTTAGATACTGGACCCTTTAAATTAACTTTTCTCTTTTCCCTGAATCTTTTTGTTCTGTTCTTGACATTTTCTCGACTTGATTCTCAGACCTTTTAATTTTCTTTTGGCAGTCATATTTTAACTTTTCAAGAATTCTCATCCCTAGCCCAGCATCTTTTTTCATTTTATGGATTTGTAATCTTCAATCTCTCTAAAAATATTAATGAGTTTTCTTTAGTCATTCCCCTCCCCCTTATCTGTTTGCTCTCATTATTTTGTTGTTGTTGTTTATCTTGATCTCATTTGTATTGTAGGCTTTTTATCAAATATCTTCTGATCCTTGGTTATCATTCAGATTTAAGAATTAGGCAGTTAGAGCTCTTGGTGGGAATTAATGACTGGCAGGCTTTACTTTAGGGTGAAGCTGGTAATTAATCTTTTGTGTTCTGACATTTAGGAGTCCATTGTTTTACCCTGAATTGCCAGCCTCCTGCATTAGATTCACTTAGCTCCCTCTCTACAACCTATAATTTCATTTCTTTAGTAAAGAACTCTCCATTTGATGTTATTTTTTAAATTACATTTTTTTTTCTTAAAAATGTTTTTTCTGCCATTTAAATGGTCTTTTATGAAAGAGAGATAAATTTGTATGTTAGATATGATATTGGAACCAAAGGTTCTCCTTTAGCTCTTAAATTGGATAAGACCAAAAATTAATGGGCATTCACATATTTATTTACACAATGTTTCAGAATGTATTAGGTCGTACAAATATGGTAGGAGCTTTAAGTTGTGTATAAGGTGTTGTAGTTGTTTAGAAAAAGGGCATGTTGTATGTGTATTGGGCCTTTCACAGCAGGTGGAGGATTAGGGAAGGCTTCACAACAAAGTTATGAATGTAATAAATGCTGGTAAAAAATATTCACACACTTCAGGGGAGCATAACTTAAAAAGTGAAGGGCCCTTTTCTGAGCCTTCTTCTTCAGTCTCACATTTCAGATAATTTGTTAACTCTTTATTGTGTATCCTTTACTTTTGCTGTACACATATTTTTTTTGAATGAATGTACATACATATATATACTTATTTATTTTTACACAGGTGGTATAATGCTTTTGTTACTTAGTCTGTCTTGGACATCTTTCTATTTTTAGCATAGACACATTGTTTTAGTTTCCTAGCCTGCTCAAAGCAGATACCATGAAATGGGTTGGCTTTAAATAATGGGAATTTATTAGCTTACAATTTGAGGCTCTGAGAATATCCAAATCAGGAATCATCCAGGCGATGCTTTCTTCCCGAAGACCTACTGCTGGCAATCCTTGACTCCGCTGCCACATGGCTGGGCATATGGTGGCATCTGCTGGTCTCTCTCTTCTTTTCCAGGTTTTGTTGCTTTCAGCTACTTCCTTCCATGATGTTCTCTCTCTCTCTCTATTCATTCCATTTATAAAGGACTCAAGTAAGAGGATTCACCCATGCTGAATAAGGTGGGTCACACCTTAACTGAAGTAGCCTCATCAAAAGGTCCTACTTACAGAGGATCCATACCCACAAGAATGGATTGGATTTAAGAATATATTTTTTGGGGGTACTTACAGCTTCAGTCCACCACACATACATCTATCTCATTCTTTTCAAAATCTACATAATATTCATCCATTCATATATACATTCATGTTATATGTAGTGAATGCTTACTTAGGACAAATGATGTTCTAGATGGTGGAGATTCCTTGGCGAAAAAGAGAGACCAAATCCCTGCCCTCAAGGAACATTGTTTTAATAGAGAGGACACAAAATAAATGCATTCCTAGTCATTAACGCCAGATAGTGAGAAGTGCTATAGAGAAATTAAAATATGTTAATGGTAATGAGAGTGATTGGTATTGGTTCTAAGACAGACAGTAGTGCAGGTGGCTATAGTGGTGAGGAAGGTCTCTCTGAAGTGAGGACGCTGAAACTAAGACTTGAATGAGGAGGAGGTGGTTATGAGAAAATTGAGGAAGAACATGGTTTATGGTGAAGGATCTAGAACAAAAACGAGCCTCTCTTACTCAAGTGATCATAAATAAACAAGCAAGCAAACAGACAAAAGACTAGTATTAGTGGGCAAAGAGGAGAGTTTAGAAGATCACCTCTGAGAGGTAAGGAAGAGCCTGATCATATAGTGTGCTGTACTATATGTATAGTGTGCCATGGTGAGGAATTGGGATTTTATTCTCAGTACAGTGGAGCCTTTGGAGGATTTCAAAAAGGGGGACCAATAAGGCTATTGCAGTAATTTTGGCAGATGTGATATGGCTTGTACTAGGGGTAGGGTCAGAGGAGGAAAGTTAGGTTTCTTATATGTTTTGAAAGCTCACTGATAAGATTGGTTGAATCACTGAATGAAGGGGAATGAGAGAAAGAATTAAAGTTGTCTTTCTAGATTTTTGGTTCAGCAGATGGGTAGACAGTAATCATTTATTATGGTTGGTGACCTAGTGGAGAAGCAAGCTTTAATTAGGTTGGATGTACCCTAATTTATTTAACCAGTCCCCTATTGATTTTCAATTTTCATTGTTGTTTTGTAGTGAACATCTTTGTACTTACATATTCTGGATGATTAATTCCTAGTTGCTGTGTTCTCTCATCAAAGAGTACGTGTTGTTTCAAGTTTTGATAGACACTGACCAGTTGCCCTCCAAAACTGATTGACTCCCACAACAGGGTGTGTACTTTTCCTGGCATCCTCACCAAGAGCATATGCTAGTGGGAGAGGAACAGAGCAGGGTATACGTTTCTGAAAATGGGAGTAGGAGTTGTAATAGAATTTTTCTTTTACCGGGTCACTTCAGCACTCTTCCCAGAATTAAAATCGGCAATTATCCTTCTTTTCAGGATCTCTGAAAAGATATGCCTTTGGCCATAGTTTCTTCTAGCTACCAGTCATATAGCTGTTGGCCAGTCTTTTTAAGCTTCAGTGATATTTATAAAGCCCTTCATGATTATTATTATAATGATGATTATCAACTATTGATTGTTTAATATGTTCCAGGCACTATCCTAAATGCTTTACATGTACTGTTATGAACTTATTTAATCCTCACCACAATTTATAAAGTAAATACTATTGGGAGCAGGTGTGGCTCAGTGGCTGAGCACTGGCTTCCCATATACAAAGTCCTGGAACATCCCTGGTCCCCCGTACCTCAAAAAAAAAAAAAAAAAAGGGAAAAAAAGTAATACTATTATCTCCATCTTTGGAGACAAAGGACTTTTACCAGTCCTTAATTGTCTTTTGATTTTTATCTTTTTTTCTGTCAAAATGTTTCTTTTTGGTAAATTTGTCCCTATCACTTGAATCCCTTTTGTCAATTGCTGTAGGTCAAAACCTAAACCCAAATGGCAAAAAAAGGCACTGGTACAGTAAATAAAAAGTTGCAGAATATGTTCAGTTTGGTAGGATGCTCTAATTATTGACTGATAGTATCTGTATTTTGTTGGATTCTGATAGTCAATACTGTCTGCATTCAAATTCTAGCCTTACTATGTAGTAGCAGTTTGATTTGGGTGTGGTTATTGATCTTTTTGTAGCTTAAATTTCTCAACTTTAAAATGGGGTTAACAATAGTTCCTATTTTATAGGTTTGTTGTCAGCAATAAATGAGATAATGCATATAAAGATGCTTTAGCATGGTACTAGGAATGAGGAAGCACTTCATCAAAGTCATCTTTTTTTTTTTTTAATTGGTTACCAAGAATGGACCATTCTGCCTGACACTCAAAGCTTGGGGAAAAAAACAACAACTGATAATAGAATATCATATACTCTTACGGAATTATATATGTATCTATATAAAATTTTAAAAATTCTAAATGCCACTAGTGCTTTAATGAGCAAGTTAATGGGATATACATGTATAAAGCTTTTAAGACTTTGCTGGGTGACATGTCATTTCATTATTATTTTAATTTGCTCTTATAATTGAATTAAATTTAATACATATATTTAAATTTTTTTATTTTTATTTTTAGGAGGTACGGGGGATTGAACCCAGGACCTCCTACATGGGAAGCAGGTGCTCAACCACTGAGCTACATCCACTCCCCTAAATTGAATATATTTTTATACCTTATTTGCCAATAGTGGGATATTGCTTTGTTTCTGACAAGCTATCCACCTATGTCCTGTATCAGGTTCCTTTTGGCTACAAATAAGAGAAATCTTAATTTAAAAATGGCTTAAGCAATGAGTAAAAATTTATCTTACATGGCCAGAAGTTCAGAGGTGGGGAAATTCTAGATGTAACTAGTGTCTTAATGAAATTATCAAGTGCCTTCCATTTTCCTGCTATTTTATCCTTAGCTTTTGTTGATTATTGCTAGATTAATTCACTTAAATATTAAACACTTAAAATGTGTCAGATAATATTTTATAATCATGTTAGATGCAACAGTGAGCAAATTAGACAAAATTTATTGCCCTCATGGAGCTTTCATTTTAGTGGGAGGAGACAAACAAGTAGGTAAAATTGATAGTATATCAGATGATGTTCAGTGTTATGGAGAAAAATAAAGCCGTAAAGGGGGATGGGAAGGTCCGGGTTAGGTTATTTTAAATGGGCTAAAGTCAGAGAAGGCCTCAATGGGAAGGTGACATATGACTAGTTTTAAGGGCAGTAAGAATGCAAAGGAAGAGGAGGAGCATTTCAGGAAGATGGGTAGCAAAGGCCTTGAGGCAGGAATGTGGTGATGTGTTCAAACTGAAAGGAGACCCGGTGTGTCAAGAGGTGAATGATGGAAGGATAGAGTCTTTAGAGAAATAGTAGGGAGTCCGGGTATGCAGGGCCTTGGAGACCAATGTGAGAACTTTTGGCTTTTACTTTGGGTGAGATGGGATCCCTTTGTGAGGCTTTGAGCAGAGGAGTGACCCTATGACCTAGATTCTAAAAGGCTTACTCTGGCTGCTTTGTTGAGTCTGGAATGACTTGGCAGTGGCGGGGGAGATAAAGGCAGAAGCAGGCACATTAGTTAAGAGAATATTGCAAGCAGCCAGGTGAGAGATGGTTTGGAATAAGGTAGGAGCCAGAGAGGTGGTGAGAAGTGATTTTGCACATGTTTTGAAAATAGAGCTGAGAGGATTTGTTCAGGGATTGGATGTGGAATGTGAGAAAAAGAGGAGTAGCTCACTCCAGGTCTGACTACAGATAGTGAAAAGGAAGGAAGGATATTTGTTCATGTACATCTTTTTTAGTTGGAAGAAAAACCTTTCCTGGAAGTCTCTCAGTAGTCCTCAGATCCTATTGGGCAAGATTGGTCATGTTCCGAAGTCCTATGTATAAGTGAGGTGGGAAAGTAAGAATCTGTTACTTTCTGTCTTTATAATGGGAAGTGGACTCTGACAGCAAACAGTAAGTTATGATGTTTGGGGAATGGCCGTTACTTAGCTAGCGAATAGTGACTTGAAGGTGTCATTGCCCGTTTTTCTGTTGTTCATCCTTTTTTTTAATTCTTAGCAACTTTTTAATAATCATTGTATGTTAAGAAAATTAGCACTTGTTATAAAAGATTCTAAATATTTGCAAGCCATATATTTTAATGAGGCTTTTTACTCTGAGACCAGATTTCTTACTTTTGAAATAAGTGACTCTCCTTTTACAGTTGCAAGGGGGAGATGACTGCAGAGTCCAATGCATAATTTATAGTTTTTCCTACTCTGGGTTGTTTTACCACCCTAGAGAATATCTCTTATCCAAAAAAAATTTCCCCAGTAAATTTGTATATATTTTTTTAGGTACTGGGGATTGAACCTGGGACCTACCTCGAAGGTGGGAAGCAGGCGCTCAACCACTGAGCTACAAGCTCCCCATTAAAGAGTCAAAAGCAGTGCAGAGCATCTTTGAATTGATGCAATAATAATAATATTCAGTTTTATTATAGTTCCATTCCCGATGAGACAACTAAAATACAAATCAGCATTTTCTTTGCAGAAAGCAGACTACAAATATAATTCCTTAAATCATGCCCTGCCACTGAGTCTGGCTATAAAACCTTATCTTGTCCTGAAAGGATCTATAGCTTTTCTAGCTGAGAATGGAGTTCAAAATACTGAATCAACATAGGAAAAGAGAGAAATTGGGGATGAAGAAACTCAGCTAAATTTCCTATAGGAAGGAGGGATTTTGACAGTGAGTAATCTTTTAAAAAATTAATTCTTATATCTTAATACCATAAAATAGAACTCTGAGTTTAAGTGTATTTGGATCCAATCATAACAAAATCAAATAAAACCACGATTCAGTTATAGTTGATATAAATGAGCCTCTCCCCTAGCCCCCAAAAGTTGGGTTTGAGTCTCAGCATTTCTCCTTCCTAGCTCTGTGACCATGGCCAGTTAATCATGCTGAGTCTGAGTTTCTGTATCTGAAAAATGGGGGATCATATTATCTACTGCATCAGGTTGTTACATGAATTAAATAATAATGTAAATAAAATGCCTAACTTACAGGGTCTGATATATGGTGGTAAGTGGTTGCTGTAATGACTATTTTTACCCCAATATTAGAAGCATTTTCTGATCACACTGTTCTATATTTTGCAACTGTTAACTCTCTTCCTCTCTAGGAAAGAATTGTTTAAGTGCTCTTTTCCAGTTTTACCTCTACCAGTTCTTTGTGGAAATGGTAAAAATGTAAAACATCTTATTTTAAGATAGTATATAATTTTATTTCAAATGACGCAGAGTAAGATAAAATATGCTTTTTTTATGGCCAGAGTATGGTAAACTTTGATGTCTAGAATATTAATTAGGTCATTTTATTTAATAACTTTTTTTTTAGGTTTTAAAATACAGACTAGCATAAAATAGAAAATGAAAATGTCCGTAATCCCACTGTTCACGTAGCCCCTTCTAATTAAAAAAAAAAAATTCCATGTATATGATAAGGAAATTTAAACACTATAAAGTAAAATCCTGTCTACCCTTTTAACCACTAATACCTGTTTTTTTTATATATGTCCAGAAAAATTTCCTGTGCTATATGCTTGGACATACGAATTTATAAGATAAGGGATAACTAAGTTTCTTTGAACTCACTGATTGGGGAGTTCCTCAACTACTAGGTTGGGAAAATGAACTTGTTATATAGAACAAGACATGATGATATCTTTATGTATATGTTTATATGTGTGTACATAATATGTATAAATATGTTTATACTTTATGTAAATATATTTCTGTCTTAGTTTGCCACAGGGCTGCCGATGCAAAGTATCAGAAATGGGTTGGCTTTATAATGGGAAATTTATTAGGGGTAAAAGCTTACAGTTCCAAGGCTGTGAAATGTCCAAATCAAGGCATCAGCAGAGATGCTTTCCAGAGGTCCTACCACATGGCAAAGATGGCTGCCCGTCTCTGCCGTGGTCCCTGCCTTCCTTCCAGAAGCTACTGTCTCCTGGAGCTCAGCTGTGGGCAACCAGGCATAGGGGTTGTCTCTTTCTGGGCCTCCTCTCTCAGTTGTGGCTGCTCCGGTTTCTTCCTGAGTTCAGCTGTGGGCTATCAGGCGAATGGCAGGGCTCCTTTCATTAGCCTTGAGCTGCTCTGTGGGCCCATCCCCTCATGGGCCTCTTTCTATACCACTGTGCTTTGCTGGTTCCAGATTCCAGGACTTCTTTCAGCCTCTCTCTCACATGGCTGGATTAATATGGCAGCTTCCTTTTTCTCTGTGTCTCTAGTTTATATCAAACCCAGCAAGAGGTGGAGACTCAATCTGAGTCACACCTCACAGTCCAATCAAAAGGGTACCACACACACAGGGATGGATTAGTTAAAAAACAGCCTTTCTCTTTTTGGGGTTCATAAAAGAATTTCACACTGTCACACTATGTAAATAACAATATTTTAGAGCCCCTTCAATATGAAATTGACTAATTTAATATTTGTCTTAAGTCCTTGATGGGCTAAAGATTATTTTCCTTTAGTGTCTGTATAAAGATTATATATCTAAAGTTTTAATTTATAAAGTTGATTTTATTAATTCAGTATTTATTGAGCACCTTCTACTCTATCAGGTACTCCACTAGGCATTAGAAATATACAGAATAATATGATGAGATCCCTGCTCATAAGTTCTAAAGTTGGGTGAGGGGGAGCAGGGAGGGATGGAGATACAAATGGAGTTATGCATATACTTCTTGGACTGAAAAGAAGTTGCTCATTGTCTCCTGAGGCTTAGATGAAGGTTTTCTGGAAGAGGTGACACTTAAACTGAAGCTTGTGAGAACTGTCCCAGAAAGCATTGAGGCAGAGGGAATGGCACATGTATAGGCAAAGAGTTTGGAAGGAGATGATAACATCAGATTTGCATTTTAAAAATGTTTCTCTGATTTCAGCCTGAAAGATGAATGGAGGGAGATTAGAAGTAGCTGTGTGTTAGCAAGTAAGAGGGGAATGAGTATCAGAAATTAAACAGTTTTGGGTATTACTGAAAAGAGGTTTAGGAGGTACGATTAATAGGAGTAGTAAGGAAGAGGAGGAAACTGAAATAATTGAAGTCTCTGGGTGAGTAGAACAAATTTGGGAAGAAGTGAGATGATGACAGATTCAGTTTTAGATTTGTGAGTTTAAAGTGCCTGTTTTACATTCAAATGAAGATGGTCATTAGATGTTTGGATGTGTGGAGGGCTGAGAGTTGGTGTAAAGGAGGAAGTTGGGGGAAGGAGAATGTGTCAAGTGAAAAGAAGAATTGAGAACTATATTCCAGGGAGCATCAGTATTTTAAAGGGTGGCCAGAAGAAGGAAATACTGTAAAGGAGGCTAAGAAGGAACAGCCAGAAAAACCATGAGCTTAGAGAACAAATTCTAGTGGGCACTTGTGTGATGTACAGTGTCATTTGTTCTAGCAATAGCTGTGGAGGAAGGCAAAGACTATTTGTAGAGTGTCTGATAAATTTCAGTCAATCTAATACCAGTGAAATAGTGGGTTTTGTAACCAGATTGCAGAAGGAATGAATTGGAGATAAGAGAAGGTATAGGCATAAATGACTGATTAGCCTTTCTAAAGAAACCTGGCTCTCAAGGTAAAGTATATTATTTGATATCTTTCCTATTGCTATAGATATCAATAGGAAGCAGAATTATGGAAATTTAGAGGTAGGTGAGGCTGTGGATTATGGGAAGGGGACATTGGCAAGAATGATGGTGATGGGGGGAGGTTAAAGATAAAAAAGACAGGGAGAGCAATTTAGAGTAAGGGGTTGAGCTGGGATCCAGAGCACAGGTGTAAGGATAGTTAAGAGCAAGCTGTGGAAAGCACCATTAAAGACAGATGCCTCCATATTGAAGTCTTTTGGTTTAAAAATGATGCTACTGTGAATATATTTTTTAAACAATTTATTGAAGTATATCATTCATACATGAGCATACATAAACTATAAGCGTTCAGTAAACATTGTGAACTTACAAAACAAACATGCATAACATCATACAGGGCTCCCACACATCATCCCCCACCCCCCAAACACCCCACATTGCTGTGAAACACCTGCTAACAAATCATGAAAAGGCATCGTCAAAGTATTACTACCAACTATAGTCCATATCTTCCTCCCCTATACATTTTTTAAAAATATTTATTTATTTACTTTTATCAATTTTTACGCCCCCCCCCCGTCCTCGTTTTTGCTGTTTCTGTGTCCATTCACTGGGCAACTCTCTGTGTCCGTTTCCTGCCCTCTCTTCTCATCCTTCTCCTGTCTTCACTGGGATTCTATCCTCGGAATCTCTGATGTGGGAGAGAGGTGTTCCACCGCCTGTGCCACCCCAGTTCCTGGTTTTCTGGTGCATCTCGTCTTGGCTCTCCCTTGCGTCAGTCTCCTGTTATGTCATCATCTTGCTGTGTGGCCCATGGGGCCTGGCAGCTCACCCATTCGCGGGGCCTGGTGGCCCACGTGCCTTCTATAGTTTTCTTTTTCTTTTTTTTTTTTTTACCAGGAGGTCCCAGGGATCAAACCCATGTCCCTCCATATGGGAGACAGACACCCAACCACCTGAGCCACATCAATCCCCCTGCTATATCTCTTAAGGTTGACCAAAGATACCCAAAGTTACAGTCTTTTCCCATACAGGATAGTCATATAATAAATCAGGCTTAGTTTATCACCAGCATTCTAAAAACCAGACCTAGGGGGAAAAACTAGGTCTGGGGACACATGCATGGTTTCTAATATAGTGAATGTTTAGCCTACCCTGATTATCATAAAATCAGGTCAGTGAGAATATTCGCATACTATGATATTTTGGTGAGCTTTTATTCTTTGTTTTTTTTCCTTCTATGTTTTATGATTTTTTTTTTTTTTTGGATACTCTATTGAGTGAGTTGGTAGATATTCCCGGGGACAAAGATATATCTCTAATTAGAGGCTAGTGTATTTTGTTGAATCTTCAATTATATATGAAAGATTGAATGTGAATCTGTTACACAGCATTGAGTCACTTTTCTGGTGATGAGAAAGGGACCTAGCTCTCTGAGCCAGTCTGTTCCGCCAGGGAAGAAGGTAGTTATAGAATCTGAGTGAATTTCATTGGTTAAAGTTGTATAGAAAGTTTTACTAATGTAATTGTTAAAGCAAACTCTTGAGGATATTTTTTTTTTGTGTGTGTGTGTGGGGTACTGGGTCTGGGGATTGAACCCGGGACTTCCCATGTGGCAAGTAGGCGCCCAACTGTATGAGTCACATCCATTCCCCCTTTTAGTATTATGTTAACTTATTCAGGACTTAAGTCTCTGTGATTAAAAATTTTTAGTAATTCAAAAAATTATAAACCAATTCAGATGAAATCCCATCCAAATTCATGTACCTGAATTATAAATTAAAATTTCCCCAATTTTATTATTTTTAATATCATTGGTATCAATGAGAGATCATTTAGGGCAGTCTTTTCTGAACAGGTAAGAAATGTCATTGCATGTTTTTAAATAGATGGTTGTAAAATGCTTACTGTTGGATTTCCCTTTACTCACCCCTTCCATCAGATTGGTCTATTAAATAATAAACTTTTTTATTCTAAATAGAGTAGTAAAAAATGAATAAATAACCTAGTCCTGGTAGATATCATCTGTAGATGCAACTTTTTTTTTCTTTTTTCTTTCACTTCTTTGTATATAATTTCTGCTTTCTGCTATATTTTCAGTATTCAGGGATGTTAGAAGGGTAGATTTTCCTCATTGTCCTACCTGCTTTTTTTTTTTTTTAAGATTTATTTTATGTATTTATTTCTCCCCACCCCCTTGTTGTTTTTCACTTGCTGTGTCTGTTCGTTTTCCTTGTTTCTTTAGGAGGCACTGGGAGCCAAACCCGGGACCTCTGATGTGGGAGGGAGGTGCCTAATCGCTTGAGCCACCTCTGCTCCCTGCTTTGTTTTGTCTCTCATTGTGTTTTTTCTCCTTGGGTCTCTTGTTGCATCATCTTGTTGTGTCAGCTCGTCGTGTCTGCCCATCATGTCAGCTTGCTGTCTTCTTTAGAAGGCACCAGAAACCTCTGCTCCCTGCTTTGTTGTGTCTTTCATTATGTTTTTCCTTCTTGTGTCTCTTGTTGTGTCAGCTTGTCACACCTGCCCATTGTGCCAGCTTACTGTCTTCTTTAGGAGGCACCAGGATACGAACCAGCGACCTCCCATGTGGTGGGTGGGAGCCCAGTTGCCTGAGCCACATCCGCTTTCCTTCCTACCTGCTTTTAAAATTTATGTCTGCCATGTGTCATCCAAGTTTCTCTGCTACATTCTAGACCAATGATGTACAAGAGAATTTTCTACAGGGAAGGGAATATACTATATTTGTAGTGTCCACTGTGGTAGCCACTGGAAATATGGGTAGTGGGACTGAGGAACTGAATTTTTAATAATAATTAATCTAAAAATATTTAAATAGCCACATGTGGCTAGTGGCTGCATATTGCCCAGTGCAGTGTTTTAGACCTCTTCCCTTTTACCCTCTCCAATCCTGTCTCTCTCTCCTAGGACACAACAGATCATCATAGTTATTAGTTTAGTGTATATCCTACTAGATTTTTTTCTGTCCATATGTAAGAAATATATGCACATTTTCATATATTGTTTTTTTTTTTAAGATTTATTTTATTTATTTATCTCTCCCCACCCCCTTGTTGTTTGTATTTGCTGTGTCTGTCTTCTGTTTCTTTAGGGGGTACCAGGAACTGAACCTGGGACCTCAGATGTGGGAGGGAGGTGCCTAATCGCTTAAGCCACCTCTGTTCCCTGCTTTGTTGTGTCTCTCGTTATGTTTTTCCTCTTGTGTCTCTTGTTGCATCATCTTGTCTCATCATCTTGCTGTGCCTGCCCATCGTGTCAACTCTCCGTCTTCCTTGTCCTTGTTAGGAGGCACCTGGAACCTCTCTCTGCCTCCTGCTTTGTTGTGTCTCTCATGTTTCTCTTCTTGTGTCTCTAGTTGCATTGTCTTATTGTGTCAGCTTGCTGTGCCTGCCTGTTGCGCCAGCTCTTTTTTAGGAGGCACTGGGAACCAAACCATGGACCTCCCATGTGGTAGGTGGGAGCCCAATCGCTTGAGCCACATCTGCTTCCCCATATATTCTGTTTTTAAAACAAAAATGTCATCATTATGTGCATTAATCTGTTGCTTGCTTTTTACGCTTTAATATATTCTAACATGATTCTTGTACCTATAGAACTCCCTCATCCTTTTTTTTTTTTTAATAACTGCACAGAATTCTGGTCTATAGATAGTTTTCTGAGAATTTTTCATTGCTATTAAATCATATTTATTCATCTGTTTTAGTGTATGATGTGTTATTGACTTAATGCCCAGGTATGGAAGATCATTAATTGTAATTGAAATATAATAATAAAAGCAGAATTACTCATTTTAAGATGTAAACATCTTTATATTTAAATATATTAGGAGTATTTCTCTGTTTCACTTCTTATATATATATATATATATTTTTTTAAAGATTTTATTTATTTATTCATTTATCCCCCCCTTGCTGCCCATGCTCGCCGGGTCAGCCAACCACGCCGCACGGGCGGGCCCGCCCCAACCAGGAGGCCCCGGGAACCGAACCCGGGGCCTCCCACATGGCAAACGGGAGCCCCACTGATTGAGCCACAGCCGCCTCCCAACTTCTTATATTTTGACTTAATCTTGTTCACTCATCTTTATTTCCTATGAGTTTACGTGTCTTTCTTGCATTAAAACTCACATCACGGTTTACTACTTTATTTATTTATTTATTTATTTTTATTATGGGTAAAAATCAAAATTCTCACAATACATACAAACATTTGTAAAATGATATATAAATATATATGCATATATGTGTATTTGCTTACAAAAATGCTATTTATATATATATATATACATATATTTTAAGAGGTGCTCAGATTACCCAAAATACTACACAGAACCCACTGGGATTCCCACGCCGCCCACCTCCCACACCTCCCACCACATCCCACACAAACATCTCCCACAGTGTGGCCCACCGACCCCAACGAACTTACACATCCTGGAGCCTTGCCACCAACCATAGACCACAGTTCACACTGTAGACCACACTCTCTCCCACTCAGTTCTGAGTGGTGTGTGCTGATTTAAAATGGCCTACATCCATTGCCACAACAGTACCCAGGACAACCTCCAACTCCCAAAGAAGCCCCTGTATTTCAACTGCTCATCCGCTCCCTACCCAAAAATTGTCAAGTGGCCACTGGCTCCACCTCATTGTTATAATTTCTTGCATTGCAAGAATCACCATATGTGAGCAAGAGAATACCATCAAGTCCACTCTAGTCCATAGTTCTTCCCCCAATCCAGAGGCGACTGGGATGGTGATGTCCACTCCAACTCCAAGTGAGAGAGGGCTTATATCCCATGGATATGGTGGGTGGGATGATCCTGCCTGCAGATGCAGGCTCTCTCCATTCCCTGGGATGGCCATTTCCCATCGTTGTCTCCTCACCAGGTGACTTGGATGAGTCCATTGAGCTGTAGGGTAGGAGTTGCAGCTCCACCTAGATTTCATGCACACCTGGCACATAGGTAGGCGGGAGGCTCCAGTCTCTGGAAGTATACCTAAGAAACTCCAGCATCACATATAGGTTTGAATAGAAGGGACTGGTGAACCATGTGCAGGGAGGACTTATTTGAGTCTAATTCTGTCACTCTCAGGAGCACAGATTCCAAAATAGAACCCACTGATAAGGCATCAGTCTCTGGGGCTATCCCCCCTTATATAAGACCAGGGTGTCTCTGGAGCTCTCAGGAACCCCACTGAGTGGGGTGATAGGCACTTAGATGTTCTATGAGCTCCTACTGAGGTGTGCGTAAGAGTTACCTCTGGGATGACCTCCCGACTCTCTTTGAAGTCTCTTAGCCACTTGAACTCATTTGTCTTTACCGTTTCCCCCTTTTATTCAAGGTCTTTTTCCAGTTGTGTTGCCAGTTGGCACTTGGGAAAAGTTTTCAATTAGCAATAATCGTGCCTCGGATAAACCTCATTGGCTACGATACTGCCACTGCACAAAGCTGCCAGTTGGCACTTGGTATTAATCCCTCGTTGCCAGGGAGGCTCATCCCCGGGAGACATGACTCCCGGTTTACTACTTTAATAACCAGGCAGATGGACTTTTCCTACTGATTTGTTATAAAACCTGAAGAAACAAAGTTTTAAAGGTGCCAATGCTAGATTAACCATGTTCTGTTTTGGAGGGAAATAGGGTGGGGATGGAAAAGAAGCAGGTAAAATTATCTTTCTTTTTCCTTCCTTTCTTTTTTTTTCTTCAAATAATTACTAGAATCAAGGGGACTGGATTATAAAGCCCTATATTCATAGCAGGTTGAACTATATGAAATTGCCTTTTTTAAGGATAAAAATGATCATATATTGGCAATTTTTTTCATTTTAAGAACAATTTATTGAAGTATATTATTCATACATGAACACACATAAACAATAAGTATATAGTAAAAGTTGTGAACTTACAAAACAAACATGTATAACATCGTACGGGGGTCCCATACATTACCCCACCACAATTACCTTGCATTGTTGTGAGACATTTGTAGCAAATTGTGAAAGCATCATCAAAGTATTACTACTAACTATACTCTGTATCTTATATTAGGTGTATTTCTCTCCAACCCACCCTATTATTATTATTTTGTTCATAAACCATATAATTTTATCTAAAGTGGCATTCAGTATAATCACTGAGTTGCGCATTCATCACTTCAATCAATATTAGAGCATTCTCATTACTCCAAAAAAAAAAAAAAAAAAAAAAAGAAAAACAACAAAAACCAAACCACTATCATACCCATATGTTAGTGCTACTAATTACAAATCCTATGATGTACTTTCACCATTTCCATTTATTTCCAATCTTTTTCAAACAATTTTTTTTTACCAATTCTGCACAGATTA
Organism: Tolypeutes matacus; assembly: GCA_026826555.1. Classification (NCBI taxonomy): domain Eukaryota; kingdom Metazoa; phylum Chordata; class Mammalia; order Cingulata; family Chlamyphoridae; genus Tolypeutes; species Tolypeutes matacus. The sequence goes on from JAKSZT010000049.1 coordinate 33,275,737, forward strand.
AGCCTCAGTTTTCCATTCTCTGACTGCTTTTTTCCCTCTGGGAACTTATATTCTAGCTTTTAAGTCCATGAGTTTGCTCATTATATTTAGTTCATAGTAGTGAAATCATTAAATATTTGTCCTTTTGTGCCTGGCTTGCTCACTCAACGTAATGTCCTCCAGGTTCATCCATGTTGTTATAGGCAATTTCTTTAGGTTTAAGCTGATTTATATACTATTTCCAATTTATTCAGGGAGCATCAGCTCCTCATCTAACTTAAGGAAGGTGGCACAAGTAAACTGATTTCATGTAGGGGAGCTCAGTTGAAGTGTCAGTTACTGAAGCAGGGAACAGGATGGTGACTTAGATTATAATTGATACCATGTTCTGAATTATTTTTTTTATAGTGTGATTTTTATTTTTATTTTGGTTTTTCAGACCATCAGAAACTTTTATCATATTTAAACAAATATGTTAAAAATAATTTAAAAGCCAAATTAATTTATTTTAAATGGCAGATATTTTGGATTATCTTTACCATATTTTTTTTCCCTATTTCTCTTAACATAAATGATAAAAAATGTTTCCTCTTTCACTGTCATACATTTGTATAAAATTCTGGGTTAAGGAAAATTTTTTTATATTAGTATACTTTAATTACAATAGTAACTAATTCTGGGTTCTTGACAAATGCTATTTTGATGAAAGTGCTATAATCTTATAATAATGAATTTCAATAGTGCTTAAGACACACTTGTAGGTCCTTATGTGATTTTGAATTGTCCTTGTTTTCTTGAAGGGTCTGAGACCTTTTAAGAGAGACTAAAGACTAAAATAGTCTCCCAACATTGTACAATTTGAACCTAAGATTAGAATTGTTTTAAAATTCTGTTACATTGCTTTTCCTGGTATAATACCAGATATTTTTCAGGTTGCAATGCACTTTCTCAAAAAAGGGATGTGCTTGGTTAACTGTTATCATCCTCCACCCTCCCAACATACTTAATTTTTTAGGGTGTGTGTATATTTAAATGTATTTACATAGACTTGCTTATGTATGTATAAATAAATATACATCCATATAGATGAGTAAAATTGATCAAATGATACATATTCATTTTAAAGGGTTACTCTTTTTTTTCCCCCAACCTAGATGTTATACTATGTATCATGGCAGTGTGGAAATTTGGGGGTTCTATCCCTTTACATTACTGTACGTCATAGATATGTCTTTAAAGTATTTTTTATTCTAAAAGTATACATGCTTATCATAAATTCAAACTCTTAATGAAAGGTATACATCACAAACTTCAGTTCTATTTCCCAGAGGTAGTCACTATAAATTTTCTTCTATATTTTTCTAGATGTTTTTGGTTTGAAGATAAGAAATGTTATGGGCATAGAAAAATATAATATATAGACATAGGTGTATCTGTTTTTTTTTTTTTTTTTTTAAAGATTTTATTTATTTATTCATTTATCCCTCCCCTTACTGCTTGTGCTCGCTGGGTCAAGCCCACCGTGTGGGCGGGCTTGCCTTCACCAGGAGGCCCCGGGAACCGAACCCGGGGCCTCCCATATGGTAAACGGGAGCCCTACTGATTGAGCCACATCCGCTTCCCAGGTGTATCTGTTTTTGAAAGCACATGGAATTGTACTGTAAATATTCCTCTGTAACTTACTCTTTTTGCTTAACAGTGTTTTGTACGTCTTGATCAGCAATATAAATGCATTTGAGTGATAATTGAAATATAGTGATTTTTCTACTTATTAAATCTTATTTTTCAACATTTTTTCCTATTATAACGTGCATTTATATAGTTGTTAATAGGTGAGGATGGCTCTGGTGAAACAAAATAGGAGAAGTTGGATTAAGTAATTAAAACTTTATATACTACATGGATATCTGCAAGGGTAAGGAAGTGTGAACTTTTAACCTACATAATATTTTAAAAATATCTTATTCTGATGTATCTCTTGTTCATTATAAAATCCCACTTAAACTTTAGGAGGCCCATTATATTTTTCTAATTTAAGGTAAAATTCCTTCTTTACTTCTTTTACTCTCTTGTATCCAACTGTGAGTGGATGTTGCCACATGTGAGGTCTCAGGTTTGGTTCCTGGTGCCTCCTAAAAACAGTAAAACAAACAACAAACAAACAAATGAAAAAAGCAACTCAGGGGAGCTAATGTGGCTCAGTGGTTGAGTGCTGGCTTCCCACATACAAGATCCTAGGTTCAATCCCTGGCACTGATACCTCAAAAATATTATTAATTAATTTATTTTAAAATTTATGTATCAGGCACTCTGCAGGAAAATATCTGATAATATACAGATAAAGACAAGAACCCTTCAAGGAGTTCACTGGCTAGTGGTGGAATAGTACAGTGTAGAAGTGGTAGTTTTATGCACATAGTGGGGAGTACATAGCAGAGGCATTTAGCCTGAAGGTCAGGAAGAGGCTCTGGAGTTGATCTTTTTTTTTTTTAAAGATTTTATTTATTTATTCGTTTATCCCCCCCTTGCTGCCTGTGCCCACTGGGTCAGCCAACCACGCCGTGCGGGCGGGTCTGCCCCCACCAGGAGGCCCCGGGAACCGAACCCGGGGCCTCCCACATGGCAAACGGGAGCCCCACTGATTGAGCCACAGCCGCTTCCCTGGAGTTGATCTTGAGCTGAATTTTGAAGGTTGAATAACAGTTTGCTACTGGAGGAGGTAGAGATTATTTTGCAGGCAGAGAGAGCAGCATGTACAGAGGCTCTGAGAAGTGATCAAGTTTATAACTGAAGAAATTATAGCTAAAAGTTCAGTGTGTTTGGAGGAAGAGAGTCAAGAGATAAAGCTGCAGAGGTTGTATGAGTTTTAAGCCAGTTTAAGGAGTAGTTTTAACTCTGAGGGCCATGGAATGTAGTTTGAAAGATTTTATCTAGGTGAATGACATAAACACATTTTATGAATATCCCTCTGGCACCACTAAGGAGAGTGCCCCTATTATGAACTGCTTATAGAGTTTTGATTTTCTTTTTTTTATCCTCCCCTCCCCTCTATCATCTATCATCTATCATCTATCATCTATCATCTGTCATCTGTCATCTGTCATCTGTCATCTGTCATCTGTCATC
>JAKSZT010000049.1:33278851-33300861 GCA_026826555.1 Tolypeutes matacus
TCATCTGTCATCTGTCATCTGTCATCTGTCATCTGTCATCTGTCATCTATCATCTATCATCTCAGGCTTTCTTCTAGAGTCCTAGCTTTTATTCTTTTCAGAGCCTGAGCAACTGGCAGGGCTATAAAGGAGACTGTCTGAAAAAATGATTGATGGTTGAGAAATTCTTGCTACTGTCTTAGCAGGATAGCTCCTCATATTATTGGAGTAGGAGCAATGATGATGATAATTGTAGATAATTAATAAGCACTTACCTATAGTGCCAGGCACTATCTCAGTGTGCTTTAATGTGACAACCTTATGAGGTAGGCTCTATTGTCCCCATTGTACAGATGAGGCAAACAAGGCAAATAAGGCACAGAGCAGTAATTTGCCTCAGGTTATACTTCTAGTAAGAGGCAAGAGGTGGGTCCAGACCTAAAGCAGATCTAAGTCAACATTTTGTGAACAATGTGCGCAGACCAGTCTCCATAGCGTGTGTCATATAAAAGCCCTGGCCTTCCAGGATTTCTTGACTTCCTATCCTTCCCATTAACCTTATATCCTAGGGTATCTGGTCCAGTAGTTGCCTAGCTTATGTCAAAGTGAGAATCTCCACTATGGCTGATTATACCATTTGATCATTGGACTTCAGGGAGATGTTCTAGTTTACCTACTAAAAATATTTTTCCCGTGTGTATTAGGGTTCTCTAGGGAAACAGAACCGATGGGATATCTGTAAATATTATGAGATTTTTATAAGAATTGTCTCATGTGACTGTGGGTATGTGCAAGTCCAAATTCTATAGGGCAGGCCGTAAGCTGGGAAGGAACTCCAATAATGGTTTTTGATGAATTCCCCAGGAGAAGCTGGCTGGCTGAAGTAGACATGGAAATTCTCTGTTCTGACTGCTGAAATGATCACTTCTCCTTTTAAAGCCTTCAACTGACTGGAAGAATTCTCTCATTGTTGAAGGCAGTCTCCTTAGTTGATTGTAGATGTAATCAACCATAGATGCATTCAACTTACTGATGATTTAAGTATGCAAAATGTCCTCACAGTAGCAATCAGGCCAGTGCTTGCTTGACCAAAGAACTGGACACCATAACCTGGCCAATTTGACACAAGAACTTAACAATTACACCACGGAAATGTTACATTAAGGTTGCTTATGTTTAACTATTAACTATAGTTAAACAGGCCTTAAAAATGTTTATTATATTAGAAAAAAAAATTAGTGCAGCTAAATTGTAAATATTTATCAGCAGAAAATTAAAATATTTTGTCCCACCATTCTAAGGCTAAAAATATTAAGCAGTATATTTTACTTATACACATAGAAATTATATATGTTAAGTATATATATAGAATAGGAGGATTATGTAAAATAAGATGGGATCATATTGTTTATATTTTTCCACTTGGAAGATAATCATAAATTATGGATTTATTTTTAAAAGGAGGTACCAGGGATTGAACCTGGGACCGCATACATGGAAAGCAGGCACTCAACCACTGAGCTACCCACCTCTCACCATACTATAGGATTTTAATGGTCGCGTTTAATTGCTTAAAGGAATGATTCATCTGAATAGTCTCCTGTTGTTGGACAAGAAAGTATTTTTTTTTAACCTTTGTGAGTTAAAAGCAATATGCAGATAAATATCCCTATAGCTAAATCTTTTTGTACTTTATTATTTATTCATAATAAATTTACAAGTGGAATTCCTGGGCCAAAGAATATACAGATTTTGAAGACTTTTAATATTGGCAAATATCACTGTAGAATAATTGCACCAGTTTGTATACTTATTAATACTGTATGAACATACCTGTTCACCTATTTTCTTGTCAATTCTGGGAACTTTGTTTAAAAATAAAATCTTTAAAAGGCATTAAAGAATGGCCTGAGACTATAAATATCCCCTTCCCCACCCCTACCATTTAGTGATAAATAAGTTGATTATGATTTTAGCTGTCTGGATATAAAAGAGAACTAGTAAAATGAAATTACATTTTCATTTCCAAAAGAATGAAATGGCCTGAATATCATACATGAGGTGGGAGTGGTGCAAGTGGTGGTAGGAGATGACTCTGCTAAGAGGTTCTGAGAAGTGCTTGAAAAGAAGGTAGATGTGAAGGGTAAGATGAGTTCAGAGAAGTGTAAAAGAGACGATGGGATGTTCTAAATAAGGACAATGGCATGAGCCAAGGGGGTTATCTCTCATATTTAAAGAACTCTGGGTAGATCAGGTTTCCCTACAAGTTGATCTCTTATTGCTATTCTTAGTTGAAAGCATATCTTTTATCTGAATGAAGCCTGAGTGGCTTTTGATTTCTCTGATCTAGAAAGGTTGGTTGTGTGCTCCAGAATAAATCAATTTGCTAAAAAAGGATAATCTTAAGGGGAACAGTAGGTAAAAGAGTTGGAAAGGTAGATTGTGGTCATTTGTTGAAAAATGGCCTTGAATGCAAGCTTCAGGAATTGGTATGTTGTAGAGAACCTTATGGATTTTTAAAAAAGATTTATTTATTTATCGCCCCCCCCCCCCTTGTTGTTTGCACTTGCTGTGTCTTTTCATCTTCCTTGTTTCTTTAGGAGGTGCTGGGAACCGAACCCGGGACCTCCAAAATGGAAGGGAGGCACCTAATTGCTTGAGCCACATCCGTTCCCTGCTTTGTTGTGTCTCTCATTATGTTTTTCTTCATGTGTCTCTTGTTGTGTCATCTTGCTACGTCAGCTTGCTGTGCTTGCTGTCACGCCACCTTGCTGTCTTCTTTAGGAGGCACCAGGAACTGAACCAGGGATCTCCCATGTGGTAGGCGGGAGCCCAATCGCTTGAACCACATCTGCTTCCCTGGATTTTTTTTTCCCCCTTAAAACAGAAATTTATTGTCTTGCAGTTTTGGATGCTAGAAATCTGAAATCAAGGCAACAGCAGGGGAGAATCCTTCCTTGACTCTTCTAGCTTCTGGTGTTTGCAAGCAATTTTTTTTTCTTTTAATTTTTATTCTAGTAACATATATATGACCTAAAGTTTCCCCTTTTAACAAAATTTACATATATAATTACAGTGTTGTGCTACCATCACCATTATCTATTACCAAAACTTTAAAATCAACCGCAGTAGAAATTCTGTAAAGTTTAAGTATTACTCTCCATTCCCTAACCCCAATCCAGAGTCCCTGGTAACCTATATTCTGGATTCTGACTCTGTGAGTTTGCTTATTCTAATTACTTCATATCAGTGAGATCATATAATATTTGTCCTTTTGTGTCTGACTTATTTTACCCAATATGATATCTTCAAGCTTCATCCATGTTGTCATGTGAATTAGAATTTCATTCATTTTTAATGCTGAATAATATTCCATTGTATGTATATACCACATTTTGTTTATTCATTCACTGGCTGATGGACACTTAGGTTGCTTCCATATTTTGGCAATTGTGAATAATGTCACTATGAACATCTGTGTGCAAATTTCTGTTCGAGTCCCTGCTTTCAATTCTTTTGAGTATATACCTAGTAGGGGGATTGCTGGATCATATGGTAATTCTGTACTCAACTTTCTGAGGAACTGTTGCCAAACAGTCTGTAAATCCTCTTTGGAGAAATGTCTTCACTTCTTTTGCCCATTTGTTAATGGGGTTGTTTGTCTTTTTATTGTTGTGTTGTAGGATTTCTTTACATAGTCCGGATATTAAACCCTTATCTGGTCTGTGATTTCCAAATATTTTCTCCCATTGAGTACGTTATCTTTTTATTTTTGTCATAAAGTCCTTTGCTGCACAAACATTTTTAATTTTTATGAGGTCCTATTTATCTATTTTTTCTTTTAATGCTTATGCTTTGGGTTTGTAAAGTCTAAGAAACCATTGCCTAATGCAACATCCTGAAGAGCCCTCCCTATGTTTTCTTCTAGGAGTTGTAAGTTCTAGTTTTTATATTTAGGTCTTTTGATCCATTTTGAGTTAAATTTTGTATAGAGTGTGAGGTAGGGGTTCTTCTTCATTCTTTTGCATATGGATATCCAGTTCTCCCAGCACCATTTGTTGAAGAGACTATTCTTTTCCAATTGAGTGGACTTGGCAGTTTTGTGAAAATTCAATTGGCCATAGAAGTGAGGGTCTAATTTCTGAACTCTCAATTTGATTCCATTGATCTATATATTATCCTTATGCCAATACCCTGTTGTTTTGACCACTGTAGCTTTGTAATAAGTTTTATTTTATCCCCTGTCCCCCGTTGGCTCCCTGTTTGCTTGTTGGTGTTGTTTTTTTCCCCCTCATTGTTTTTGCTTGTTGTTTTTGCTTGTTGTCTTTTTTTTTTTCTTTTCTTTAGGAGGCACTGGGAACCAAACCCGGGACCTCCCATGTGGGAGGTGGACACTCAACTGCTTGAGCCACATCTACTCCCTGCATGTTTGTTTTTGTTAGTTGTCTGTTCGTTGTCTTGCTTGTTGTTTTTGCTCATTGTTTTTGCTTGTTGTCTACTCCTTGTCTGCTTGTTGTTTTTGCTCAGTGTCTGCTCGTCGTTTGTCTGTCTTCTTTAGGAAGCACCAGGACCTCCTATGTGGGAGGTGGGCGCTCTGCTGCTTGAGCCACATCTGCTCCCCCTGTAATAAGTTTTATTTATTTATTTTTTTAAATTTATTTTTTTTAAAGATTTTTATTTATTTATTCATTTATCCCCTCCTTGCTGCCTGTGCTCGCTGGGTCAGCCAACCACGCCGTGCGGGCGGGCCCGCCCCCACCAGGAGGCCCCGGAAACCGAACCCAGGGCCTCCCATATGGTAAATGGGAGCCCCACTGATTGAGCCACAGCTGCTTCCCATTGTAATAAGTTTTAAAGTCAGGAAGTGTGAGTCCTTCAACTTTGTTCTTCTTTTTCAAGGTGGTTTTGGCTATTGGGGTCCCCTTACCCTTCCAAATAAATTTGATGATTGGCTTTCCCATTTCTGCAAAGTAGGCTGTTGGAATTTTGATTAGGATTACATTGAATCTGTAAATAATTTTGGGTAGAAATGATATCTTGATGATATTTAGTCTTCTAACCCATGAGCTTGGAATGTCTGTCCATTTATTTAGATCATCTTTGATTTCTTTTAGCACAGTATTGTAGTTTTCTATGTACAGGTCCTTTACATCCTTGGTTAAATTTATTCTGAGATATTTGATTCTTTTTGCTGCAATTGTAAATGGATATTTTTTTCTTTCTTGATTTCCTCCTCAGATTGTTGATTGGGTGAAAAATCCAGTATGAATGAGTAGAATAACTTGAAGGAAAGGGAATGAGGGTGGGAAACAGTTTCACACGGAGAGCTCTAGAGAAACCAGTTAGTAAAATGTTTCAAATGATAGCAATGTTAATAGTAAAGAATACTTTGGAATGTGAGAAATTTACCTAGAAAGAATTGGCAGAATGTGGTCATTAACTGTATATAGGGGATCTAAGGACAAGGAATAATCGAGGATTACTCAAAGTGTATTAATCTAGTCTTGAGTTTTTTTTTTTTAAACAAATCAATTTTATTGATACATATTAATAAAGCATACAGTTCATCCAAAGTGTACACTCAGTGGTATGCACATCACCTCAGTCATCATTAGAGCTTTTTCATTATTTCACTAGTAATAAAAAAAAAAGCAAACAAGAGAATTCTTCACCTCTTGATCTCTTTGTTTCCCCTGCTGAACAGAGCTGCTATTTCTGCCTATTCTTTATTCTTGCATGATTACTTATTTATTTATTGAGTATTTTTATTGAGATATGTTCATATACCATAGAATCTATACAAAGTGTATAAGGAATAATCTAGGATTACTCAAAGTTTATTAATCTAACCTGAGTTTTGAGAACAATAGATGTTCTAGAGGATGACAGTTGTTTTTCCTTTTTAAAACATTTTATTTTGAAACAATTTCAAACTTATACAACAGTTGCAAAATTGATATATTGCTAATACAGAGGACTCCAGTATACTCCCTACCCAGATACCCAAGTTTAATATTTTTGCCCTTCCCTTCCTCCCTTCCTTCCTCTTTTCCTATCTTCCTATCTTTCCTTCAATCTTTCCATCTCTTTCTTTCATTCCATTTATCTATGATTCTATTATTCTACCTAATCTATTTGCTAAATATTTGAGGGTAGTTTGTATATATCATGCACCTTGAACACTTAATATTTCTGTATATATATCCCTAGAACCATGATATTCACTTATGTAACCTCATTAAGTACACTTATCAGGTTCAAGAAATTTAACATTGATATAAAGATTATAGTCTATGTCCTCTTTTTTTCAGTTGTTTCAATAATGTCCTTTTGAGCGTTTTTCCCTCCACTAATGAGATCCATTCCAGAATCATATCTTGTATTCAATTGTCATTGTCTCTCTAGTCTCCCTCTCTCTTTTTTAATTGTGGAAACATGTGCAATATAAAATTTCCCGTCTAAACCAATACAATGCATACAGTTCAGTGGCATTAATCACATTCACAATGTTGTGTTACCCTTACCATCATTCATTACCAAAACTTTCCTATCATTCCAAGCAAGCACCCTGTACCCACTATGCTTTAACCTCCCATGCTACCACTCCTCGTCCCTGGGATCCTATACTCTATTTTCTTTCTCTCTGAATAAGCATATTCTACTTATTTCACCTAATGTGATGTCTTCAAGGTTCATCCATGTTGTAGCATATATCAGAACTTCATCCTTTTAATGGTTGAATAATATTCCATTGTATGTTTTTACCACACTTCATTTATCCATTCATCTGTTGATGGAAATTCGGATTGCTACCATCTGTGGGCAGTTGTAAATAATGCTGTTATGAACATTGGTCAACAAATATTTGTTCAAATCCCTGCTTTAGTTCTTCTGAGTACATATCTAGAATGGGATTTCTAGGTCATTTGGTAGTTCTGAGCTTAGCCTTTTGAGCAAGTGGCATATTGTTTTTCAGAGGGCTGCATCATTTTACATTGCCACCCACAATATTCCCATTTCTCTGAATCCTTTCAAGTACTTGTAATCTTTCCTTATTTTATTGATAGCCTGCTTGTGGGGTGTGAAGTGGTCTCTTACTGTGATTTTGATTTTGATTTTCCTATTGACTAATGATGCTGAACATCTTTACATGTGCTTATTGGCCATTTACATATCTTCTTTGTAGAAATGTCTATTTAAGACCTTTTTCCATTTTTTAAATTGTTTTTTGTCTTTTTGTCATTGAGTGGTGGGAGTTATTTATATATTTTCTCCCATTTTGTTAGTTGTCTTTTCATTTGATATTGTCCTTTGATGTACAAAAGTATTTATTTTGATATGAAGTCCAGTTTATCTAGTTTTTCTTTTGTTATTCATGCTTGATGTAAAGTCAAAGAATCCATTGCCTAATACAAGGCTATGAATTACCACGTTGTTTTGATTACTCTAGATATGTAATAAGTTTTGACATCAGGAATTGTGTTGTCCCGTTTGTTCTTCCTTTTCAAGATATTTGGTCATTTGGTTGGGGTGCCTTGTCCTTCTGTATGAATTTGATTGATTAACTTTTCCGTTTCTGCAGAGAAGGCTATTGTAATTTTCATTTGGATTTCATTGACTCTGTAAATCACTTTGGTTAGTATTGAAGTCTTTCTTAGTGATGATAGTAAGGCTTCCAGCCTATGAGTATTTAGGTCTTTAATTTCTTTCAGTAATGATTTGTAGTTTTTCATGTGCAAGACCTTTGTATCCGTGGTTCAATTTATTCCTAGGTATTGGATTTTTAAAGTTGTTATTGTAATTGAAATTGTTTCTTGATTTCCTTTTTGGGCTGTCCATTGCTGGTGTATAAAATCCCCAGTAATTTTTGTGTTTATCTTGTATCCTTTAACCTTGCTGAGTTCGTTAATTAGTTGTAGTAGTTTTTGGTAGATTCTTTGGGATTTTCTCTATATAGGATCATGTCATCTGTGAATAGGAATAATTTGACTTCTTTCTATTTGGATGCCTTTTATTTCTTTCTCTTGCCTAATTGCTCTGGCTAGAACTTCCAGTACAATGTTGAATTGCAGTGGTGCCTGTGGGCATTCTTATCTTGCACATGATCTTAGGGGGGAAAGCTTTTAGCCTTTCACCATTGAGTATGATGTTAATTGTGAGTTTTTTCATAATTGGCCTTTAACATGCTGAGGAAGTTCCCTTCTATTCCTGTTTTTTTCTGAGTGTTTTTATCATGAAAGTGTGCTGGATTTTTCAAATGCCTCCCCTGGGTCCTGGGCCAATTGAGAGATCGTTTTTTTTTTTTTTTTTCCTTTCATTCTATTAATGTTATGTATTATATTGATGGATTTTCTTACATTGAACCACCCCTGCATTCTTGGGATAAATTCCACTTGTTCATGGTATATAATTCTTTAATTTGCTTTTGGGTATGGTTTGCTAGCTTTTTTTTTTTTTTTTTTTTTTTTTTTTTTGGAGGATATTTGCAATTGTATTTAAAAGGGATATGGGTCTGTAATTATCTTTTCTTGTGATACCTTTATATTGCATTGACTTAGGGTGATGACCTCATAGAATGAGTTTGGAAGTATTCCCTCCTTTTCAGTTTTTTGAAAGCATTTTAAGAGGATTAATGTTAATTTTTCTTTGAATGTTTGGTAAAATTCACTAGTGAAACCATTTATTTGGTCCTGGACTTTTCTTTGTTGGGAGGTTTTTTATTACTGATTCAATCTCTTTACTTATTATTGGACTGCTGAGATTTTCTATTTTTTCTTGATTCAGTTTAGGTAATTTGAATGTTTCTATGAATTTCTATTTCATCTAGGATTTGTTGGTATATAGTTGGTATATAGTTTTTCTTAGCATTGTCTTATAATCATTTTAATTTTTGTTTGGCTAGTACTAGTGACCCCCTTTCTGATTTTTGTTTGTGACCTGTCTTTTTTTTTTTCTTTGTCAGTCTATCTAAAGTGTGTCAATTTTATTATTTTCAAAGAACCAATTTCTGGTTTCTTTGATTATATTGATATTTTATTCTGTATTTTTCAACACTCAAATCATCATTTCCTTACTTCTTCTCACCTAGTGCTTAGTTTTCTCTCTTTTACTAGGTCTTCCAGGTGTGAGGTTAGTTTCCTGAGTTGAGATGTTCCTTTTTTTTTTTTTTTTTTGAGTTACTGGAGCCGGGGATTGAACCTGGGACCTTGTGTGTGGGAAGTGTGTGCTCAACTGCTGAACCACATTAGCTCCTCTGAGTTGTTTTATTTTGTTTGCTTGTTGTTTATTTTTGTTTTTAGGAGGCACTGGGGACTGAACCTGGGAATGTGGGAAGCAGGTGCTCAACCACTCGAGCCACATCTGCTCCCTTCCCTTTTTTTTTTTTTTTTTTTTTTTACCGGGAGGTCCTGGGGATCGAACCCAGGTCCCTCCATATGGGAGACAGACGCCCAACCGTTTGAGCCACATCCGTCCCCTCCCTTCCCTTTTTAATATAATTAGTTATAACAATAAATTTTCTTCTGAGCCTTCATTGCCTTTGTTGCATCCAGTTAATTTTGGTATGTTGTGTTTTCATTTCATTTGCCTCAAGATATTTCCTAATATCCCTTTTGGTTTCTTTTTTGACTCAGTGGTTAAGTGTGTGTTGTTTAAAGTCCACATATGTGAGAATTTTCCAGTTCTCCCTATATTATTGATAGTTAGCTTCATTGCATTGTGGTTGTAGAAGATACTTTGTATGATTTCAGTCTTTTAAAAATATATTGAGGGAAGCGGGTATGGCTCAAGCGATTGGGCTCCCATCTACCATATAGGAGGTCCAGGGTTTGATTCCTGGGGCCTCCTGGTGAAAGGCAAGCTGGCCTGCGCAGAGAGCTGGTGCAGCAAGACGATGCATCAAAAAGAGACACAGAAGAGAGACAATAAGGGAGGCGGCTGTGGCTCAATCAGTGGGGCTCCCGTTTACCATATGGGAGGCCCCGGGTTCGGTTCCCGGGGCCTCCTGGTGAAGGCAAGCCCGCCCGCACGGCGTGGTTGGCTGACCCAGCGAGCACGAGCAGCAAGGAGGGGATAAATGAATAAATAAATAAAATCAAAAAAAAAAAAAAAGAAGAGAGACAATAAGAGACACAGCAGACCAGGGAGCTGAGGTGGCGCATGAGTTTGAGCGCCTCTCTCCACTCTGGAAGGTCCCGGGATCGGTTCCTGGTGCCGCCTAAAGAGAAGACAAGCAGACAGAAGAACACACAGAGAGCAGACAACGAGCGCCGAACAACAAGGGGGGCGGGGGGCATAAATCAATCAACGAATCAATCAATAAATCTTTAAAATATATATATATATTTGAATCATACAATATGTTACACAATATATTTGGTTCATACTAATGCAATCATACAGTATTTGTCCTTTTGTGTCTGGCTTGCTTCACTCAACATAATGTCCTCCAGGTTCATCCATGTTGTCATATGCTTTACGACTTCATTTCTTCATACAGCTGCATAATATTCCATCATGTGACTACACCACAGTTTGTTTATCCATTCACCTGTTGATGGACATCTGGGTTTTTTCCAACTTTTGGAAATCGCTAATAATGTTGCTATGAACATCTGTGTGCAGATGTCTGTCTGTGTCACTGCTCTCAGTTCTTCTGGGTATATACCTAATAGTTGTAGTGCAAGGTCATGTGGCAAGTCTATATTCAGTTCTTTAGAAACTGCCAAACAGCCCTCCACAGTGGCTGTACCATTCTGCATTCCCACCAATGGTGAATACGTGTTCCTATCTCTACACATCCTCTCTAACACTTGTAGTTCTCTGTCTTATTAATAGTGGCCATTCTGATAGGTGTGAAATGATATCTCATTGTAATTTTGATTTGCATTTCTCTAATCATTAATCAAAGAAGAAAAGTGACCAGAGCCTGAGTGAGGAAATTGTGGGACACCATCAAGCATACCAGTATATGCATTATGGGAGTCCCAAAAGGAGAAGAAAAAAAGAATGGGGAAAAGAATATTCATGGAAACAATTGTTGAAAACTCCCCAAATTTAATAAAAGACATGAATATACACATTTATGACAGTCAACGAACTCCAAATAGGATAAACCCAAATAGCTTCCACTGCGGCATATTATAATCAAACTGTGGAATGCTAAAGAGGGAATCCTGAAAGTGGTAAAACAGAAACTGTGTCATGTACATGTCAACCTCAATAAGATAAAGTATTGCATTCTCATCAGATACCCTGGAGGCAAGAGGGCAATGGGGTGACATTAAAGTGGACTCCTTAATAAGAATCCTATATCCAGCAAAGCTCTTTCACAAGTGAGGGAGAGATTAAGACATTTGTAAATAAACAAAAGCTGAGGGAGTTTGTCACTGCTAGATTGGCCCTATAAGAGATACTACAGAGAGTTCTGCATTGAAATGAAAAGTCAATAGAGAATTTATAGAAGCTCTATAAAGAAATAAAGATCTCTGTGAAGGGTAATGAAATGGCTAAATATAAATACCAGTACTGTTGTATTTTGGGTTAATAACTCTACTTTTAAGTCTTCTGGATCTAAAAGGCAAATGCATAAAATATGATGAGAAATCAGTGGTTTTGAACTTACAATATATAAACATGTAATTTGTGACAGGAACTACATAAAGGTTAGAGGACAGAGAGGTATAGGAATATAATTTGTGTATATTATTGAAGTTAAGTTGGCATCAAAGGATACAAGATTGTTACAGATTTAAGATGGTAAATTTAAGCCCCATGGTAACTACAGGGAAAATCTAAGAGAATATTTGAACTTAGAGAAAACAGAATACAGTTGCCGGGGGCAGGGGCAGGAAAAATAGGGATTTAATATATAATGGGTATAGGGTTATTGTTTGGGGAAATGGGAAAGTTTTAGTAATGGAAGGTAAGAGTATTGCAATATTGTGAATGTGATTAATTCTGTTGAATGGTATGCTTGAAAGTGGTTGAGATGGGAAAGTTCATGTTTAATATATGTTCCCATAATTAAAAAAAAAATAAAAGGGTATCTGAAGAGACAGTGATAATTACATACAGTACTTGATCCTGTATGAGATCTAGGGAAGGAGGATAAAAGGGTCAAGGGGTAATTATTAGGAGATATGAAAAAATAGGAAAATGTATTACAAGCCTTATATTAATGTTAAATTTCTTGAAGTTGGTAAATGCACTTAAGGTAGTTACTTAAGTGAATACCCTTTTTCTTAGGAAATATACATTGGCAGTCTGAGTGTTCAAGGAACTTGATGTATGCAACCAACGCTTGTTTTCAGAAAATGGATTGGCAAGTAGATAGAAGTACTGACTCACAGATATATAGATATATTGATAGAATGATATGGCATCGGTGACAAAATGTTAAAATTTGTTGATCTGGATATCTGGGATGGGAGTAGGGGTATGTTGGAGTTTTCTGTATGGGGTTTGTATTGTTTTTGTAACTTTCTTGTATGTTTGAAAGTATTTCAAAATAAAAACTTAAAAAGTCTGATGAAAAATATTCTAAAAGAAGATATTAACCAAATTTCAAGATTCTATGTTTTTAGTTCATCTTACTGATTTTAAAAATGGTGTTATGCATTTCTTCAGTTATTTTAAGGTCCCTATTAGAGAATACAAATAGGGGGAAATGGAACTAGTGTTCATTAATAAACAGTTACTAGTTGATTAGGGAATAGAATTGTGTTGCTCTAGTATAGGATTCTTCAATGTGGCACTATTGGGCTGGATAATTCTTTTTTTTTTCCATTAAAAATTTTTTTATTGTAGTATATCATTCATACATGAACATACATAAACAATAAGTGTATAGTAAAACTTGTGAACTTAAAAAACAAGCATGCATATCATCATACAGGGCTCCCATATATCCACCCCCACCAATACCTTGCATTGTTTGAAACATTTGTTACAAACTGTGAAAGAGCATCATCAAAACATTACTATTAACTGTAGTTAGTAGTAATACCTTACATTTGGTATATTTTTCCCCAACCCCCACCCTATTATTAACAGTCTGTATTAGTATTATATATTTGTTATAGTTCATGAGAGAATGTTCTCGTATTTGTTCTTTCACCACAGGATTCACTGTGTTATACAGTCCCATGCCTTGTACGGTCCATTCAGACTGTACACTCAATGGCTATCATTTTCATCACAGAGTTGTGCTGTCATCCTGGCCTTTACTCAGTAGATGCCAGTAATGGCCTCCCTCCCTTGGACCTCCTAGTGATAACCAAAAATATCTCCAGATATTGACAAGTCTGCACAAGTATGTCTTGAGGGGCAAGAAATGTGCTCCCACCCTCTGCCTGTATGAGAACCACAGTGCTATAGTATAGAACTAGGACCACTAAATAGAAGTTTTTTGCATGCCTGGTAGAGTGTCTAGTACATAGTCAGCACTCAAATATTTATTGAATAAATGAATAGTCATATTTTGGCTTTGAGTTCAAAACAACACAAAATTTAATGACTGTTCAAGATCCTTTACAATGTAATATGATACCCATTGAGCTGCTATTTCAGGTCTCATTTTCTAATCTGAATTATTAAACTGATAAGGTCATATTTCCAATATATAACTGATTTTAACACAACCTCTAAAACGTCCAGAGCCTCTGTCTGCTGAATTGTTTCAAACTTCTTAGCTTGGCGTTGATGTCCTTTCCATATCCTTAGGGCTATCTTATTGTCAACACCATTTGTTCTGTTTCTGAAAATGGTTGAGTCTTAACCCTCAACTCCATCTGCTCAAATCATTTATGCTACCTGAATTACTTTCCTGTCTTGCCTTACTCTACTTTCCCCCCTTTCCCTGTTTTTGAGTAAAAAGTCCTATCCATCCTCCTCTGTACAGTCATCTCCTTTAATAATCACCATGTGATCTTTCTCTCAACTACCCTATTTGAATTTTGCTTTCACTGTACTTGAGATATTCTGGTGTTTGTTTCACACTTACACTTTCCTTAAGTTCAAAGGCTGTCTCTTATTCATACTTGTATCTCCATCCAGGGATTATTGTTACGCATTACATATTGAGTAAATGTGTGAAGTCGAGGGTGGATGTCTGGTATGTGATGTTATAGGAGGAATTCATGCATTGGGTCACAAATTCACCTAAACCTCCTTCTAAGATTAAGATTTTATAATCATAATATAAGTTCTCATATTTATAATGTTAACCACAGCCCATGGGGTTCACTGTGTTATGTGGTCCAGGGGGATTTTTTTGAAACAAATTCAGGTAAACCACATGGATATTAATTTTAAAGCTTTTCATTGGTTTTCATTCAGGGACTGATGGAAAAAATTAATCTTTATATGGATCTGTTCTTAGTGTTTTTCTTTTCTGTTTTTCAAACTGTTACTCTTTTTAAAAATGCTTAGACAGCATAACTATTCATTATTGGAAAGTTCTGTTTGGACTACTATAAACTCTTTGATTGCAAAGTGGTAAAATAAAACAACAATTAAAAATATGTTTAGATATTTTTTAGAAAGTTCTATTTTTCTTTATAATAATTATAATCTCTCTCTCTCTGTCATTCCACAATATCCTGCCTTTGGGAAACCTAAACTGCTAAACAGCAATACATGTAGACACTACTGTTTGGAATTATCAGCTCTAAGTAAGATTTCACTGTAAGGATTTCACATTTGTTGTATAAGCAGGATGAATCCAGTTTAATTGATTATGCCTATTTTGAGCTGCTGTGATGACAGTCTGCTTTTTAAAAGAAATGTGGGAACTCACTCTTGATTTTTCACCACTTTTGTAATGGCCTTAGTGCTATATAAATTTGCCTTGACAGTTGCTTGAATAGCATTATAGTGTTTAAAATTTTGAGATGATTTTTCTTCACATGCTTTATGAATTATGATCTTTGACAGAAGAAACTAAATAGGAGCTATATTCTATATTGTATATTTTGGATCTTTTTGGTATAGCTGTCCAATTATGATCCTACTGGAGTATGTTTTTCTATAACCTTTCTAGCAGAGGGATCACTCTTTGCTAATTTGATAGGTAAAATGATATCTCCTTGCTTTACTTTCTTTCCATTTCTAAAATTATTAGTGATGTTGAATGTCCTATATGTTTAAAGATCATTTCATTCATTTTTTTTTTTTTTAATTGCTGGTCATATTCTTTTTCTATTGATAATTTTTTTCTCTTTTATTTCTTTTTCTTTTTTGTCATTTTAGGAGGTACCAGGGATTGAACCCAGGACCTCATATGTGCAAAACAGGTGGTCAACCATTGAGCCACACCCACTCCACATGTTTTTCTCTTTTAAAATGTACTATATTAGTAAATAAAATAAATTTAGGATGAATTATTTAATGCTATACAGTAAGTGATACATTTTAGGTGGTTTAAGGGCTAAATTGTACTCTGACCATAGAAAATGGATGTGGTGACTCAATTTTCTCTCTCTCTCTATTGCTGTGTATGTATATATTTAATATATATCAAATATGTATCAAATTAATAAAATTATCACAGGATTTTTGGGCATTTTATAATCCAAATAACAGTTGGGCATAAATTTTCAGTTGCCAAGTAGGTTTTGGCATTGTATATACTCAATGATGGTTAGAAGTATAAGGTTGAAAATTGGGCGATGAGGTTTAATCACAGTGGTATATCTAAGTATAATTAAAAAGAAAGAAACCCAAAATACCTAAATTTTTTCCCTCACTTTTGCACATGATTTTTAAGAATTATCACCAGATGCTATGTGTTTTTAAGTGTATACACATTACAAATATTTACACTTATAAAACATATATGTATATTTACACATTTAGATGGACTTATAAAGCACACAGAATTGCATATATTCTGTAATGTTCTTTTTAATCAGGAAACTGTTTTAGAATTTTTTCTATATTAGTACTAATAGGTATACCTCATTGTTTCTAGTGACTATTTAGAAAGTAAAAATCATTGTGTGAATGTAGTATACTTTATTTAAACATTCCCTTTGATCAACTTTTATGTTGTGTGATATGGTGAACATCCATATATATGTGTGTGTGTACATAATATATATTAAATAAATAAATGAAATATATCTTCACACACATAATACACATATGAACTAAGATTCCTAGAAGTGAAATTGATGTGTCAAGTGAAATTGATATGTCACATGGCATGTATATTTTGTATTTCGATAAATCTAAATTGCCTTCCAATATGCTGTACTATTTACACCCTCCTAACATCTGTGTGAATCTTTTCCCTGTATTCTCATTATTACTGGATAGTATCAGTATTTTTCATCTCATTGTTTGGTTTTCCAGATTACTTGGTGAAGTTGAACATTTTGTCATATTTTGTAGGTCAATTTATTTGAATTGCTAGTTTGTATACCTTGTCCCTTTTTCTATTAGTTTCTTCTATTTACTCAATTCTTCTTTTATGTCCATAATTAAAGTTTGATATTGTATTTCTCATTAAAGTTATTTCTAGTAACTTTACTTACTGTTTTTGCCATCTCTTTTCATTACATTTGAATTGATCATTGTTGTTTGTCCAGCATGGTGTATAGGAAAGTTATTAGTGTTTTTATGTTACTATGTTGATCTGACAATTTTATAGAACTCTTTTAGCTTTTCAGAAAATTATCATGTGTTTTGTAAGTTGATGTTGGTGATATTTGCTGCTGCTGATGAGAGTTTTATCTTTTCTCTTATGCTCTTATTTCTTTTTACGTAATAATACAACATCTAGTATTATGTTAAAAGACTTTTGGTTAAAGTTTGACTCCATCTGAAATTTTAGTTCGCTGTTCATTGGGAGGCATATTTTCAGAATGGTTAGGTAGTTACCTCAATGACAGTTATTAAATTTATACTTCTCAACTGACTTGTAGAACCATCATATGCATTCAACAAAACATGTTTGGAATGTTTATGTTATATTTAGTACTCTTAGGTGTTGGGGGAACAGCAGTGAATAAAACAAAGTCCAGTCCTTATGGAGATTACATGCCCGTAGAAGAGACAGATTAGTAAAATAATATATTAATGTAATCTTGAGTCTTGTAAATACTGTGAACAAGAATAAAGCATGAAATGGATAGCAACTGATAAGCCCTATTTTGTGTTTGCTGATAAGGAAAGTCTTCTCTGGAGAGGTGACATTTTAGCAGAAATCTTATGAAGGAAGAGAGGCATGTGAATATCTGGGGGGAAGAGTTCTCTGCAGAAGAATCAATATGTATAAAGGTCCTGTAGTGGAACATGGTTGGTGTGTTCATAAAACAGCAAGTAGGCTAGTACACCAGGAGGACAGTGAATATTATAATAATATAATATATAATATAATATAATATAATATAATATAATATAATATAATATAATATAATATAAATAATATAATTAATATAATATAATATAATATAATATAATATAATATAATATGATAAATATAATATGATTAATATAATATGATTAATATAATATAATATAATATAATATAATATATAATATAATATAATATATATAATATAATATATAATATAATATATAATATATAATATGTTAATTATTATATTATATTCATTGTATTAAAAGAGTGTTTGGATATGAGGTCAGCGATAACCATGAGCCACATCAGGTTGGGCTTTGTAGGACATAAAGACTGAATTTTATTATAGATGTGATGAGAAAAGTGATTGAGAGGCTATTTAGAAAATATATCTTATAGGGCAGTGAGAGTGGGAACAGGGGACTACTAATTGCAATGTAGTCTATGGTTAAGAATGTTGGCTGTGAAGCTAGAGTTATTACTTATTAAGTGTGGGCATGTTCATTATATTTTTCTGAGTTTCATTTTATTCATCTATAAACAGCGATGGTAATAATGCCTTATTGGAGTAAATATGAGGATGAAATGAGCATGTGTAAAATGCCTTGAACCATGCTTCTTACATACTAAATACTCAGTAAAGGTTGGTTGTACAATTCATAATTGCAATAGTAACAAGAAAAATGATGGTGATTTTGGGTGTTAGTGGTGTAAGTAATGAGAAGTAGACAGATTTGGGATTTATCTTGAAGATAGAGCTGAAATATTAACTGGCAGATCCTGTGAGGTTGATGCACCACTGGAATGAAATCCTAGAGGGAATGAACTGGAAAAATAGCAGATGATGGTCAGTAAGTGGTAGGATACTTGAAATTGAGAGTTAGGAGTTTGGTGCAATTATTAGTAATGTTACGGTCAAAGATATGATTACTAAAGTAGGTGAGTGAAATGTTGTGGAGAAGATAAAATCATTGGAAGTGAGAAAGTCAAATAACTGAGAGGTCTAGATGTGGATATTGAAATCACCAAGAATAATGACAAAGATTATATGTTAAAGGAAATAATAGTAAATCACATGCAAGAAATTGTCAATAAATGAGGGGAGAAGGGTAGTGACCACCACAAAGGGGGGGTGGTGCACAAGTGGGTATTACATATGTAAAATTATAGAAATATATATATATACACACATACATTTATATACATATAAATGTCTTTGTCTAGTTCTGTGTTTCAGTGGTTCAACTTTGTATTCCAGCTATCACCTTCACACCCGTTTAATAATAAATTTTGATTATGTTTTCAAATCTATAAGGAAGGTATCAGTTCTAATTTTTGAGTTTCTGACCTCTTTTTCTTCTGTTTTTACTTTTCCATGTGTTTTTTTTTTAAGAATTATTTTATTTCTCCCCACCCCCTCATTGTTTGAACTTGATATGTTCTGTGTCTTTTAGGAAATACTAGGAACTGAACCCCGGACCTCTGAGGTGGGAGGGAGGTGCCTAATTACTTGAGCCACTTCCATTCCCCTTCTATGTGTTTTTGAATAAATGTGTGAAAAATTAAAAGAAATGCCTTTTGTAGTTGCCTTAAAAATACATTACTGAAGATGGGAAATAAATTACTCTTTCATCTTAATTTCGAGGTTAGCTTGTCAAATTCCTTGAAAACTACAGCTGGAGTTTAAATTGGAATTACATAGGATTTCTACATTAATTTGGAAGAACTGGCATTTTAGCAATAATGAAGCTTTTCATTCATGTACATTTTATCATCTAGATTTATTTAGATATTCTTTTATGTCCTTTAGGGAAGTTTTACAATTTTCCTCTCAGGGTTATGTGTTTTTTTATTAGACTTATTCTTAATTTCTTTATAGTTTTTTTTTGCTGTTGTGAATGGGATCATGTAAAATTGTATTTTATATGTGGTATACTGGAATGCAACTTGATTATTGATTTTAAATCTATTGATCTTATAGCCAGGTACTTTGCTGATCTCTCTTATCTATGAGCAAGCATAAGTATATTTCTTCTTTTCCTCACACCTCATTTTCATTTTGCTAAGAATGAAACTTAGCAAACTTTACATATGTAAAGTATTACCATTAAATATGATTTTTGCTATGCATCGTTTGTAGATACTCCTTATGAGCTTAAAGAAGTTCTCTTGTGTTCTTATTTTGATAATTTTTATAATGAATATTCGTATGATGTTGTTTTCATATGTTGAGATGATAGGATGGTTTTTTAAATTTATTAATATGGCAAATATATTAATAGATTTTCTAATATACCGTCATTATATTCCTAGGATAAATGCAGCTAGGTCATGTTAAAAAAAAAAACGTTTTAATTTGAAATATTTCGAAGCTTACAGGACAGTTACAAAAATAATACAAACCGTATACAGGGAACTCCAACATTTAACATTTTGCCACCTTTGCCATGTCTTGTCTTTCTGTCTCCCCCTCCCCTTCCTTCCCTTCCTTTTCTCTCTCTCTCTTTCTCTCTCTCTCTCTCTCTCCATTTTCTGAACACTTGAGTGTTGCTTCTATGCATCATGCTCCTTGAACCCTTAATATTGCCATATACGTTTCCTTTTAACAAGGATACTTACTTATGTATCCACCTTATGTGCAGTTACCAAGTTCAAGGAATTTAATATTGATATAGAGTTTAGAGTTCTATTCTGATTTTTTTTTTATATGTCCCAATAATGCCCTTTTGAGCCTTTTATCCTCCCTGGCTAGGTCCCATTCGGGATCATGCATTGCATTTAATTGTCATTGTCTCTTAAGTTGCTCCTCTTCTCCTCCTTTTTTCAAAATAAATTGTGTGAACACATGTGCAATATAAACTTCCCCCTCTCAGCCACTCCCACACATACCATTTGGTGGGACTAATCACATTTACAATATCACAGTGCCCTCACCACCTTCCATTACTAAAACTTTCCCAACTCCCCAAATAGAAATCCCTGTACCCATTATGCAGTAACTCCCCATTCTTTCTGCCTGCCACCTCTAGCAACCTGTACTCTCATTGCAGTCTCTGTGAGCCTGCCTAGTCTCCAATATTCTATTTGTAGTTACCATTCCGCTTGAATTTAACATCCTAAATCTAACAATCTTGTTTACTTTGATACTAATTTAACTTCACTAGTATACAAAAACTATATTCCTATAGCCCTCTTTTCATTCTGATTTTAGTTATTTGTGTCCTCTTTTTTCTTCATCAGTCCAGCTTAAAATTTGTCAATTTTATTGATCTTTTCAAAGAACCAACTTTTGGTTTTGTTGATTTTCTCTCTCTCTCTCTCTCTTTAAAAGATTCTCTAATTCATTTGTCTCTGCTCTAATCTTTATTTCCTTCTATTTGCTTTGGGTTTAGTTTGTTCTTTTTTTAGTTCTTGTAGTTGGGGTTGGGTCTCTGGTTTGAGATCTGCTTTTTTAATGTTAAGCACTTAAGAGTTTGTTATAAATTTCCCTCTCAGCACTGCCTTTGCTGCATCCCATAAGTTTTGGTGTGTTGTGTTTTCATTTTCATTTGCTTCAAGATATTTCCTAATTTCTCTTGTGATTTTCTTTTTAACCCATTGACTGTTTAAGAGTATGTTGTTTTAATTTCCATGTATTTGTGTATTTTCCTTTTCTTTCTCTGTCATTGATTTCTAGCTTCATTCTATGGTGGTAAGAAAACATGCATTGATGACTTCAATATATATTTTTCCCATTTTTATAAATTGATTTATATTTACATTTTATATAAATGGAATCATACCATATGTAGTACTTTGTGTCTGGTTTCTTTCACTTAGCATAATGTTTTGGGTTTTGTTTTTCTCCTGATATTACCATCTTGCAATATTAACATATATAACATTTGTTCAGTTTCAAAGAAAAACCTCATGTGAAATATGAATATGGGTAATATTGCATGTAAGATTGTTTTTCTGGGATTTCAATATTTTTGAATTTATTGAGACTTGTTTTGTAACCTAAGACATGGTCTATCCTGAAGAATATTCCATGTATATTTGAGAAGAATGTATATTCTGCTGTTGGGTAAAATGTTCTATATTTGTCTGTTATGTCTAGTTACTTTAGAATATCATTGAGGTCTTCTATTTCCTTATTGATCTTCTCTCTAGATGTTCTATCCATTATTGAGAGAGGTGTATTAAAAGAATCTGACTATTAATCTAGTCAGACTCTCAATTCCTCCCTTCAAATCTGTCAGTATTTGCTTCATATATTTTGGGACTCTGCTGTTCCTCCCTTCAAATCTGTCAGTATTTGCTTCATATATTTTGGGACTCTGCTGTTAGGTGGATACATATTTATAATTGTTACACCTTCTTGTTGAATTGACCCAATCATCAGTATTTAATGACTGTCTTTGTCTCTCATAACTGTTTTTGACTTAAAATCTATTTTTATCTGGTATTAATATAACTACCCAGGCTCTCTTTTGGATACTACTTGTATCTTTTCACTTTTAACCTACTATATCTTTGAATTTATGGTGAGTTTCTTGTAGACGACAGAAACTTTTCTTTTCTTTTCTTTTCTTTTCTCCTTCCTTCCTTCCTTCCTTCCTTCCTTCCTTCCTTCCTTCCTTCCTTCCTTCCTTCCTTCCTTCCTTCCTTCCTTCCTTCCTTCCTTCCT
>JAKSZT010000049.1:33310861-33337493 GCA_026826555.1 Tolypeutes matacus
TATATACCCAGAAGAACTGAGAGCAGTGACACCAACAGACATCTGCACACCGATGTTCATAGCCACATTATTCACCATTGCCAAAAGTTGGAAACAGCCCAGGTGTCCATCAACAAATGAATGGATAAACAAACTGTGGTCTAATCACACAATGGAATATTATGCAGCTGTATGAAGAAATGAAGTCATAAGGCATATGGCAACATGGATGAACCTGGAGGACATAATGTTGAGTGAAGCAAGCCAGACACAAACGGACAAATACTGTATGAATGCATTACTATGAACCAAATATATTGTGTAATATATTGTTTGATTAAAAAAATATATATATGTATCCATTACATTTAATTGAGAAGTGTATATATTTATTCATCTGTATTTACTTTTTAGTTTTTAATTGTTTATATTTTCAATTATTAAATGTACAAAATAAAGTTAAAAAAAAAAGCAAATACATAAATCCTTAAAAAAATGTATAGGGGAGGAAGATACGGACTATAGTTAGTAGTAATACTTTGACAATGCTCTTTCATGATTTGTTAATGTTTCACAGCAATGCAGGGTGTTTGTGTGTGTGTGTGTGGGGGTGATGTGTGGGAGTCCTGTATGATGTTATGCATGTTTGTTTTGTAAGATCATGTTTACTGAACACTTATACTATATGTATGTTCATGTATGAATGATATACTTCAATAAATTGTCTTAAAAAAAAAAAAAAAAAAGAAGGGGGACGGATGTGGCTCAAATGGTTGGGCATCTGTCTCCCATATGGAGGGACCTGGGTTTGGTCCCCGGGACCTCCCGGTAAAAAAAAAAAAAAAAAAAAAAAGAGTAGGGCTTTGATATGAACACTTCAGTAAGGCATAACTCAGGTTGAGTCCCCGCCCCCTTGGTGGGCTGATATAAATGGACACACACTCAAGAAGACACGCCAGGAGAGAGAGAGAGAGCTCTGTCGTATTTGATCCTGTGGCTCCAGGGAGAGGTGAGCCATTCACCTGATAGTTTGCAGCTGACCTTGGGAAGAGAGCCAAGACTGAGAGCCAAGAAGGCCAGGAAAGAAACAAGCCCTATGCGAGGAGAGAGAGGAAGCCTTGAGAGACAAGCCCAATGCCAGCCTGCAGCTGAGAGAAAGGAAGTTCAGAGGGGAAGGCTGAACCCTCCCCTTACAAAGATCAATGACTATCTTGCTTCAACATATGGCAACTGACTGGTGAGAAAGCAACCTTAAGTTGGACTCTTAGGGCCTTGTAACTGTAAGCTTTTATGGCAAATAAATACCCTTTATAAAAGCCAATAGATTTCTGATACTTAGTATTGGCACACCTTTGGAAGACTAATACACTCCCTATTATTGACTTTTAGTGTGACATAGTACCTTTTTTTTTTTTTTTTTTTTTTTTTACCGGGAGGTCCTGGGGATTGAACCCCGGTCCCTCCATATGGGAGACGGACGCCCAACCAGTTGAGCCACTCTCGACCCCCGACATAGTACCTTTTTTGACATACATGCAAGAATACTACAATATTGGTGTTAGCTATAGCCCATAAGTTACATTAATTATATTTTTCCCATGGATCACTATATTCTTACCACCTTGTAATCAACCAAAATCCTCATCAACGTCTGAGTTCACTGTTACTCAGTCCCAAGATTATTCCCTAACTTCTATCAATTGACTTCCCCCTCTTCCCCTTTGGCTCCCTTGTCTGTTTGTTTGTTGTTTTTGCTCATTGTCTGCTCGTTTGTCTTTTTTCTTCTTTTTCTTGTTGTCTGCTTGTTTTTTCTTTGGGAGGCACCAGGAACTGAACCTGGGTCCTCCCATGCCATGTGGGAGGTGGGCACTTAACTGCTTAAGCCACATCTGCTCCCTGCTTGTTTGTTTTTGCTCGATATCTGCTCATTGTTTGTTTGTCATCTTTAGGAGGCACTGGAACTGAACCCAGGACCTCCCATGTGGGAGGTGGGTGCTCAACTGCTTGAGCCACATCCGCTCCCCCTATCAATTGACTTTGACATCACTAGACTACCCCTTTCAGCCCAATCCCATTTATAAACCAGCCATGTTAGTTCTACTCACTATGATGTGTTACCATCAGGTCTGTCCACTTCCATACTTTTTTAAAAAACAGAATCAGATCTGCAAAACATCCAGGTACTTTTTTAAAAATTTATTTTATTTGTTCTCCCCCTCCCACTCCATTATTTGCACTCACTGTCTGCTCTCTGTGTCCATTTGCTGTGTGCTCTCTGTGTCTGCTTGTTCTCTTTAGGAGGCACTGGGAACTAAACCTGTGACCTCCCATGTGGGCGAGAGGCGCTCAGTCGTTTGTGCCACCTCAGCTCCCTGCTTTGTTATGTCTCTCATTGTCTTTCCTCTTTGTGTCTCCTTGTTGCATCATCTTGTTGTGTTAGCTTACTGCCTTGCTCATCTTCTCCAGGAGGCACCGGGAACCAAATCTCGTACCTCCCATGTGGTAGGCGGGAGCGCTTAATCTCTTGAGCCACACCTGCTTCCCCATTTCCACACTTTTACAGCCAAGCTAATTGAAAATTCTACATACATTAAGCATCTGTACCCCCTTTTCAGTTCACATCCTATCTCCTAATAACCTATAGTCTAGGTTTAAATTCTATGTGTTATTCTTCGTATTTAATTCATATAAATGAGACCATACATGGTTTCCATTTGTGTCTGGCTTTTTTCACTTAGCATAATGTCCTCAAGGTTCATCCATGTTATCTCATATGTGTCCCAATTTCATTTCTTCTTATGGCAGCATAGGATTCCATCATATGTGTAGCAGTTGGGCAGTTTGATGTAATTATGAATTTCAAAAATAGATATTGGATCATGCTTGTAAACTGGTCTGCTAATCTGGGCATGATTAAGTTATGATTAGAGTGTTAACTGGGCCATGTCAGTAGGGTGTTGAGCCCCACCCTTTGGTGGGTGGGGGAATTGAAGATAAAAGACAGTGTTGGAGAAGTTTTGATGTTGGAGTCTTGAGCTGGAGCCCTGGGAAGTAAGAGAGCTTGATCATGAGGAAGGAGAGAAGGCTCTGGGATAGAGACAAGCCATTCGCCTGATGGTCTACAGCTGGCCTTGTGGAGAGACGCAAAGCCTAGAGAGCCTCATAGTCTATAGCTGACCTTGTGGAGGAAACAGAGGACCTAAGCCCGGAGAGAAACACAGCCCCGGGAAGACAGGAACCCAAGAAGCCTGAACCCTGGCAAATGTCAGCAGCTGTCTTGCTCCAACATGTGGCAATGGACTTTGGTGAGGGAAGAAACTTACGCATTATGGCCTGGTAACTGTGGACTTCTACCCCCAATAAATACCCTTTATAAAAACCAACCGATTCCTGGTATTTTGCATCAGCACCTCTTTGGCTGACTAATACAATATGTATATACCACATTTTGTTTATCCATTCATTGGTTGATGGATACTTAGATTGTTTCCATCTTTTGGCAATTGTGAATGATGCTGCTTTTAACATTGGTGTGCAAATGTCTGTTTATGTCACTGTTTTCAGTTCTCCTGAATATATTTTTAGTAGAGGGATTGCTGGATCATCTGGCAGCTCTATATTTAGCTTCTTGAGGAACTGCCAAACTCTCTTCCACAGAGTACACCATTGTACATTCCCACCAATGGTGAAGGAGTATTCCTATTTCTCTACATCCTCTTCCAATACTTGTTGTTTCCTCTTTTTAAATAATGACCATTCTATGAGTTGTGAGATTATATCTTGTAGCTTTGATTTGTATTTCCCTAATAGCTAGTGATATGGAACGTTTTGTTCATGTGCTTTTTTCTCCATTTGTTTTTCCTCTTGGGAGAAATGTCTATTTAAGTCTTTTGCCCATTTTTAATTGGATTGATTGCTCTTTTATTGTTGAGTTGTGTGATCTCTTTATATAGCATAGAAAGCAAACCCTTATCAGATATGTGGTTTCCAAATATTTTCTCCCATTGTGTGGATTGCCTTTTTACCTTCTTGACAAAATCTTTTGAAGCACAAAAGTGTTTAAGATTGAGGGGGTCCCGTTTATCCATTTTTCCTTTTCTTGTGCTTTTAGTGTAAGGTTTAATAAACCACCACCTACCACCAGGTTTTGAAGATGTTTCCCTATGTTTTCTTTTAGGAGTTTTATGGTCCTGGCTTTTATATTTACATCTTTCATCCATTTTGAGTCAATTTTTGTATAAGGTGTGAGATAGAGGTCTTTTTTTTTTTTGCAAATGGAGATTCAGTTTTCCTGGCACCACTTGTTGAAGAGACTGTTCTTTCCCAATTGAGTGTTTTTTGCCACCTTGTAAAAAGTCACTTGATAAAACCCACTTGATCATGATGAATATTTCTTTTAATATGTTGTTGGATTTGAATAGGGAGTCTTTTATTGAGGCTATTTGCATTCATATTTTGTTGAGGGAAATGGGTATATAATTTTCTTTTTTTTAATCATATTATCTTTATCTGGCTTTGATATAGGGTGATATTGGCTTCATAGAATGAGTTTGGTAGCATTCCTTCTCATTCAGTTCTTTTGGAAGAGTTTGGGTATTAAATATTCTTTGAATACTTGTGAAGCCATCTGGTCCTGGGCTTTTCATTTTGGGGAGTTCTTTGATCATTATTTCAGTCTCTTTGCTTGTGCTTGGTTTGGAGAGGTTGTCTATTTCTTGTAGGGTCAGTGTACATTGTTTGTATGTTTTTAGGAATTTTTCCATTTCATCTGCATTGTCTAGTTTGTTGGCCCACAGTTGTTCATAGTACCCTCTTATGATCTCTTTCATTTCTATGGGGTCAGTAGTAATGTCCCCATTTTAATTTCTGATTTTATTTATTTGCATCTTCTCATTTTTTCTTTGTCAGTCTAATTAAGGGTTTGTCAATTTTGTTGATCTTTTCTTGAAGAACTAACTTTCGGTTTTGTTAATTCTCTCTTGTTTTTTGTTCTCAATTTCGTTTATTTCTGTTCTGATCTTTGTTATTTCATTACTTCTGCTTGCTTTTGGCATAGTTTGCTGTTCTTTTTCTGGTTCCTCCAGCTGTGTAGTTAGGTCGTTGATTTTAGTTCTTTTTAAGTTTATGCATTGAGGGCTATAAATTTTCCTTTCAGCACTGCTTTGCTGCATCCCATGGGTTCTGATATGTTGTGTTCTTGTTTTCATTTGTCTTGAGATATTTATTGATTTCTCTTGCAATTTCTTCTTTGACCCACTAATTATTTAATAGTATGTTGTTTAATCCCCATATATTTGTGAATTTTCCCTTTTCTGCCTGTTCTTGATTTCAATTTGGGGCATCCTGGTTAGGTGCATATACATTTATGATTGTCATTTCCTCCTGGAGAATTGCCCCTTTTATTAGTATATAATGACATTCCTTGTCTCTAGTAACAACTTTGCTTTTAAAGTCTGTTTCAAACAATGTAAGTATGGTTACTACTCCAGTTTTTTTTTTTTGTTGTTGTTGTTATTATTGCATGCATGGACTATCTTTTTCTAGCCTTTCACTTTCAGTCTATTTGTATCCTTGGGTCTAAGGTGAGTCTCTTGTTGACAGCATGTAGGTGGCTATTTTCCTATCCATTCCGTCAGTTTGTGTCTTTTGATTGAGTAGTTTAATCCATTAATATTTAATGTTATTAAAGGAAGTTATTCACTCATTTTGACCTTTGCATTTTATCTGTGACATCTTATTTTCACCACTCTTTTTATACTTTTGGTTACTTTTACTGATATAATTTTCATTTTTAGCCTGTCTTCCAAGCCTCTCTTTCCTGTCTTTTCTTTTCAGGCTGTAGCATTCCCTTTAGTATATCCTGCAAAGTGGATCTCTTCATTACAAGCTCTCTCAGTTTTTGTTTATCTGTAAATATTCTAAACTCATCATCTGCTTTTTTTTTTTTTTTTTTTTTTCATGCAGAATTTTTAAAATATTCCCATTGAGCAAAATGAATGAACTGATTTTTCAAGGACGGTGCTCCAAATTATCCCATATGCATCCTTTGGAAATTTAAAGATCCTGGAATAGCGTCTTCCATGTGGGACAGCTTGAAAGATATTTTGGTTTCAATGAATCATACAAATGAACTGCCAGTCTGTGCTACTTTGATGGTGTTTTACAGAGTGTGGTAATTTCATTCTTTAGATTTGCAGAATTTATAAAGAAAGAAAATTACAGCCTGAACACCCAAGACAAGGACAATTCCTCCAATGAAACTGGCTGCATCAAAGGTAGACTTCCGTGCAGGTTGTGAGGTCGGAGTCACAGTGGTATTTGTTGTACCTGATGTAGGGACTGTGGGGGAAGCTGTAGTAGAGGAAGGCAAAGTTGTTGTGGTTTTAGCAGAACAGAATTCTGTGCCATTTACCACATGGCAATCACTAATTGTTGAATTATGTGAACAGTAGCTCTTATCTTCTTTACATTCTACCCAGAAGCAAGTAGTATTAGCAACACTAGCATTAACACAGGATAAGCAGTTGTTGTAGCTTTCACAAGTTCCTGGTGCTGGAGTGGTGGCCGGAGTAGTGGCCCTCGCGGACGTGAGGGTTTTGGTGGTGGTGGGCGGCAAAGTGGGCTTAGTCGTGGTCGGAGCGAAGCTGGTGTTCTCAGCCGCGGACAGCACGCAGAGCGCGGCCAGTGAAGCGGCGGTCCAAAGCAGCGGACCAGAGAGCCCCGACATCGCGTCCTCGCGCTGGCGCTCGGGCGAAAGTTGCGGCGAACAACGCTCACTCCGTCCTCTGCGGTGCAGCCTCCCCGACTCCGCTCCACTCCAACCCCCCCCTTTTTTTTCCCTTCAAGATACCAGGACCAGGGATTGATCCCAGGACTTTGTATGTGGGAAGCCGGTGCTCAACCACTGAGCCACATCAGCTCCCCTCAGTTGGTTTTTTCGGTTGTTTGCTTGCTGGTTTTTGTTTTTAGGAGGTACGGGGCACTGACCTGGGTCTTCTCATGTGGTAAGCAGGCATTTAACTGCTTGAGCCAAATCGTCTCCCTCACCCTCATTTTTGAAAGACAGTCTTGCAGACATAAGAATCTTGGCTGGCAGTTTTCCTCTTTCAGTACCTTAAATATATCATACCACTGCATTCTTGCCTCCATAATTTCTGATTGGAAATCAGCACTTAATCTTATTGGGCATCCCTTGTTCATGATGATTTTTTTTTTTCTCTTGCGACTCTCAGGATTCTCTCTTTATCTTTGGGATTTGACATTCTGATTAGTATGTATCTCAGATTAGGTTTATTCATATTTATTTAGATGGGTTGTGCTTTTTGGACATGGATATCTATCTTTCAATAAGGTTGGAACACTTTATGTCATCTGGAGGCTTATTCCTTTGACTGGGCCATATCTTTCTGTTTTTTGGTATGGATTTTAATTTTTTGTTGGCATCTCAGCATTCGATTTACTAAATATCTTTATTCTGGGCTTAGTTTCTCTCTTTATTCTAGGGCTTTCTATTTGATTGACTTCGTGCTATAATGGCTCTTATTTAGCTAACCTGAATTTTTTCTTCTTTTTCATCTGCTTGCTCTTTGCGGATTAGGAGCCTAGAATACGATTGTTACTTTGAGCTTTGAAGGCTATAGCTGTCTGCTTTGCCCCAGTAACCAATGAAGCTTCTCCCTCCTTTCTCCTCTCCCAGGGGCAGGGACAGAGTTGCAGCTGTGTGCATTAATGAATGCCGTGCAGCCCAAGACTGTTTGTAGTTGCCTGGAGAGACTGATGACACTCCATGCTCCTTTCTCCCCTGCCTGGGACAAGGATGAAGCCACAGATGTGGGCAGCAAACTAAGCTGTGTGAGTCAAAAGTGATCGCAGTTGCCCAGGTTTACTGATTAAGCATTGGCCTCTTTCCTCCCCAGCCAGGGCTGGGAATGGAACCTTTGGTGTACCCAGCAATCTAGTCCATGCATGCTGAAAGCAAGTGCAGTTGCTGGGAGAGGATTAGGGAGCACTGTCCCTCATTCTGCTCTGTCAGGGCCAGGGATAGAGCCACAGATGTGTCCAGTAAGCTAGTTTGTGTGGGCCAAAAGTGGCTGCAGTTACATGGAGAGCCTGAAGGCACACTATCCATCCTCCTGCCCTGTCAGAGGCGGGGATGGAATCAGATATGTCCAACAGTCTAGTCCATGCAGGCTGAAAGTGACTGCTGTTGCCCAGAGAAGCTGAGGGGCCACTGTCCCTTCTGCCCTGTCAGGGGTGGGGTAGAGGCCCAACATGCTAGTCCTTATGGGCTGAAAGCACTTGCAGTTACCTGGAGAGGCTGGTATAGGTTCCCCCATCTTCCTCCCTGTCGGAGGTGAGGCTGGAGCCTAGGCTAAGGCTGCAGTCCAACCTGGGTGGAAAGAAGCTGGTCCCTAGCTTTCACTGTGATTTTCAGTCAGCTCCGCTTCCCCTCATGCCAGGGGCTGGAGTTAAAATGGAGGCTGTCTTCCTCTTTCTGACTTGGACAGTTTCAACCTTTAGCTGTTCTTTGGACTGGACTTTAGCCAGCTGAATTTACTAATCATTAGCTGAAATTGGTGCCCAACTATCTCTTCCTCCCGTTTTTGAAAAATGGAGCTTCTGACTCCAGCCAGGGAATAGCTCCCAAGGTGGCTTGAGCTGCCAGCAGGGTATCGGCTCCAGCCTCTGTGGCGTAGAGTGCTTTACTCTCAAATTTTCACTGCAGATGGGCAGTATTCTCCGTCCGTTCTTCCAAGGATGTTGCAGGATGCTCTTCTGATTGCCTGGGCCCCCCAAACAGGTGGTTTAGCTAGCTCTGGCTGATTACTAACTGTACTGTAGGATGAGCTGATTCTTGGAGCTCTCTACCCTGCTGCCATCTTGTCCCCTCCTTTCCCTCATTTTTGAAGGAAAATTTTGCCAGATACAGAATTCTTGGTTGGCAATTTTTCTCTTTAATTACTTTAAATATGTCATTTCATTGCCTGCTTGCCTCCATGGTTTCTGATTAAAAATTGGAACCCAGTTTTGATTGAAGATACCTTGTACCTCATGAATTGCTGCTTTCTTGCTGCTTTTAGCATCTTCTCTTTGTCTTTGTACTTTGTCAGGTCAGCTATGATGTGTCTTAGTCTGGGTCTCTTTGAGTTTATCTTAATGGAAATACTGGGATTCTTGAATGTGTATATTTTTGTCTTTCATTCATTTGGGGAAATTTTCAGTCATTCTTTCTTCTCTTTTCTTTCTTTTTTTTTTTATTTTTTGCGGTAGCCAGGCCCGGGATTGAACCCAGGACCTTGTATTGTGGGAAGCCGGTGCTCAACCACTGAGCCACACTGGCCCCTGAGTTGGTTTTTTTCATTTGTTTGCTTGTGTGTTTTTTTTTTTAAGGAGGCACCAGGAACTGAACCTGGGACCTCCCATGTGGGAAGCAGGCACTTAACTGCTCGAGCCACAGTCATTATTTCTTGAACTATCCTTGTGCCCCTTTCTCTTTCTACCCTCTTTCTGAAATTCCTATAATGTGTATGTTGTTATGCTTCATATAGTTTTGTTTCTTTGGACAATCTCTTCTTCCTTTGGATATCTTTTAATCTTTTGTTGAAATCTGGGCATTTGAGTATTTTAATGTGCTAACTGTAGATTTCAGATTCTCCCTCTTATTCAGGGTTTTGTTGAAGATTCACTCTGTTTTGAGGTTCTTTTTCATTGCTTAGCCCAGTTTATGTTGAAATGTAGAGGAGACCATAGTGAGTTAGTTTGTTCTCAGGTCTATCTGACCCTGTGCTTTGTTCTGGCATGAGCAGTAGGTTTCAAGAATTCCCCAGTATTAGCAACTTTTTCCTCTTCGAAAGAGGTGTTTCTCTATCTTCTCCTGGAACCCTTTGTTCCAGTCATAGTCTTTTGCCCCTGGCAGCTTTTAATACCTCTTCTTTGCTCCAGCAATTCTGTCTTATCTATCTTTTCATTACAGCATTCAGGACAGGTTCCACTCTACCTTTTCATATCGACTTGCTCCACAACTCTGAGCCCCCTTTCCATGCCGCTTCTTCTTTCTGGATAACTGCTGTGCTAGGGAACCCAGACAAGTGCCCTGAGACAGTCTTCTTTGGATCCAGTTGGGTCTCACATATCAAGACATCAGATATTTTTGTTTAGGTGAGGCAATAATCATACCACAGAGATCCACACTTGAATGTATGAAGGTAACCAAGTTGCTGCTGTGGGCTCCACAGACTGTTGCTCGGAACCAAGGGAGGTGCCAAGACAAGTAAACTTGTCCTGCTGACTGCCATAGTTTTTTTGTTTCCTGATTCAATGTTCATTGAGTTGTTCTTTAGCTTTGATTATTGGAATTTTGGGGAAAGTTGATTCTGACAGATTGTGCCCATTTTTCATTGTTTCTAATGGATGGCGGGGGTGTTTGCCAGGAGTGTATTACTTGCCATCTTTCTGATGTCACCACCCTGTTTCTTGGACATTTTGAGTATTATGTTGTTAGACTCTATTTTTTAATCCTATAGAGATTATTATTTTTGCTTTTGCAGGTACTTGACTTGGTAGATACAGTTTGCACGTTTTAGCCTCTGTTCTGTGGGCTATGGCTATAACGTTAGCTTAGTTTTCAAAGTTGTTGCGATGCTATTTTGATTTGTTCTGCATGTGAAGTATGAAGTGGTCAGTATGGGACCTGGACAGGGCTCTGTTAGTTCAGTTGTCAAATTCCTTGGTATCACATGGGTGAGCCCTGGGGTCACTCTTTCTGTACCTTAGGACTTTCTCATGGGTTTCAAGCTGCATTGAGTTCAAGCTGGGGAAAACTGGAGAAGGATAAATAATAAACTTATTGTCACTTTGGTGGTATTTGAGTTATGTTCCTGATCACCCTGCTGTTACATTTTTTCTTTTTTTCAGGAAACTTAAAGTATTTGTTCCATGCATTATTTCCAACTTTTATTATTGCATTAAGCTTGGCATATGTTCCTCCATCTTATCTGGAAGAGGAACTTGTTGATATTCTTTTCTTTAGGATTTTTGTGTTTATTTTTAAAGTGAAAATAGGCTTTAATTTTATTCTGTTTTATCCTCATCCGGTTTTGTTATGAGAATATTAATCTCTGTAAAAAATAACTGGTAGAGGATTTCTTCCTTTTTCATTCTTTGGAACAGGTCGATGTTCATGATGGATATTATTCCTATAATATCTTTGATTTTGCTCTCGGTATAATGCTGGCTTCATAGAACGAGTTGGGAGGTGTTTCCTCCTCCAACATTTCTTGAAGGATTTTGTGTAGGTTTGGTATTATTTCTTCCTTAAATGTATGATAGAATTAATCAGTGAAACAATTTGAGCTTGAAATTTTCTTCATGGGAAGGTTTATAATTACAAATTCAATGATTTTTTTAAAAATAGAAATTGCATTATTTGAAGTTTCTCTTTCTGGTCTAGCTTTGGTAATTTGTGTCTTCTGATGTATTTGTCCATTTCATTTAACTGTTGATTTATTCCATAAACTTATTTATAATCTTTAATAAATCAATTTTGTTGATACATATTAATAAACATACAATTCATCCAGAGTGTACAATATATGGTATTTGGTATAATCACTTAGTTGTGCATTCATCACTTCCATCATTATGAGAGCAATTTCATTATTTCAGTAATAATGATAATACTAAAAAAGAGACAAACAAGGAAATTCTTCACTTCTCAATTTCTCTATGCTTCCCCTGCTGTACATAGCTGCTGTTCTGGCTATTCTTACATAACTATTTATTTATTAAGCATTTTGTTGAGATATAGTCACATACAATATGCTCTATCCAGCGTGTATAATCAATGACTTTTAGTATAATCACAATTTTGTGCATTCATCACCGCAAAAATTTTAGAACAAATTTCATTAGCCCAAAAAAGAAAAAAAATCCACACTCCTTAGCAGCCCCTCCTCAGCCCTACATACCTACTCAGCTAATTTCATCTTTATAAATTGATTTATACTTACATGTTATATAAGTGGAATCATACAATACGTAGTACCTTGTGTCTGGTTTCTTTCATTTACCATAATGTTTTTTTGTTTGATATTACCATTGTGTAGTATTAACATAAACATTTGTTCAATTTCAAAGAAAGACGGTTTTCCTATGCTGCACAGTCCCATGTTATATTTTTTAGCTTTCCTTTTAGTAACATATATGACCTTAGAGATTCCCTTTAAACTGCTCTCATACCCATATAATAATATGGCCAGTTACAAATAATATGTTAGGCTTTCACCATTGCTATTCATTTCCAAAAATTAACACACATCCTTTTTATCAAATCTGCACAAGTTAACCCTCAGCTTTCCATTCTCTAACCACATTCTACTTTCTGGTGAACCATATTCAAGTTATTAACTCCGTGAAATGACACAATATATTTAGTTCACAGTAGCACAATCATACAGTATTTGTTCTTTTGTGTCTGGCTTGCTTCACTCAACATAATGTCCTCCAGGTTCATCCATGTTGTTGTATGCTTTAGAGCTTCATTTCTTCTTACAGCTGCATAATATTCCATTATATCAATATACCACAGTTTGTTTATCCATTCATCCATTGGTGGGCACCTGGTTTGTCTCCAGCTTTTGGCAATCATGAATAATGCCTCTATGAACGTCAGTGGGCAGATGTCTGTCTGTGTCACTGCCCTCAGTTCTTCTGGATTTACACCTAGTAGTGGTATTGTTGAGTCACGTGGCAAGTCTATATTCAACTTCTTTAGGAACTGCCAAACAGTCTTTCACCGTGGCTGTACCATTCTACAAACCCACCAACAGTGAATAAGTGTTCCTGTCTCTCCACATCTTCTCCAACACTTGTAGTTTTCTGTCTTTTTAATAGTGGCCATTCTAACAGGTGTGAAATGATATCTCATTGTAGCTTTGATTTGCATTTTCCTAATCGCTAGTAAAGTTAAACATTTTTTTCATGTGTTTTTTTTTGCCATTTGTATTTCTTCTTTGGACATATGTCTATTCAAATTTTCTGTCTATTGTTTAATCTGGTCATTTGTCTTTCTGTTGAGTTGTAGCATTTCTTTATGTATCCTGGATATTAAACCCTTATCAGATATGTGATTTCCAAATATTTTCTCCCATTGAGCCGGCTGCCTTTTCACTCTTTTGAGAAGAAGTCCTGTGAGGTGAAAAAGTGTTTAATTTTGAGCAGGTCTCATTTATCTACTCTTTCTTGTTGCTTGTGCTTTGGGTGTAAGGTACAAGAAACTACCACCTACCACAAGGTCTTTAAGATGTTTCCCTACATTTTCTTCTAGTAGTTTTATGGTCCTGGTTTTTATATTTAGGCCTTTGATCCATTTTGAGTTGATTCTTGTATAGGGAGTGAGATAGGGGTCCTCTTTCATTCTTTTGGTTATGGATATCCAGTTCTCCCAGCACCATTTGTTGAAGAGACTGTTTTGTCCTGTCAACGTGGATGTGGTAGGTAGGTTTATAAAAAAAACAGTTGGCCTTAGAGGTGAGGGTTTATTTCTGGACTCTCAATTCTGTTCCCCTGATTGATGTGTCTATCTTTATGCCAATAGCATGCTGTTTCACCACTGTAGCTTTGCAGTATACATCAGGGTCAGGCAGTGGCATTCCCCCCATGTCACTCTTCTTTTTTATAATACTTTTGGCTATTCGGTTGCATTTTCCTTCCAAATGAATTTGTGAATTGCCTTTTCTATTTCTGTAAAGTGGGCTTTTGAAATTTTAATTGGTATTGCACTGAATCTATAAATCATTTTGGGTAGGATTGACATCTTCATGATATTTAGTCTTCAATCCATGAACCTAGGATGTCTTTCTATTTGTTTAGGTCTTCATTGATTTCTTTTAGCATTGTTCTCTGCATATAGATTCTGTACTACTTTGGTTAAATTGATTCCTAAGTATCTGAGTCTTTTTGTTGCTATTGTAAATGGAATTTTTCCTCTGATTTTCTCCTTAGATTTTTCAATATCAGTGTACAGAAACATTACTGGTTTTGCATGTTGGTCTTGTATCCTGCCACTTTGCTGAACTCATTTATTAGGTCAAGTAGCTTTGTTGAGACATTTCAGAGTTTTCTAAATAGAGGATCATGTCATCTGCAAATAGTGACAGTTTTATGTACTCTTTTCTTATTTGGATGCCTTTTTTGTTTGTTTGTTTAATTGCTCTAGCTAGAACTTCTAGTACCATGTTGATTAACAGTGGTTACAGTGGACATCCCTGTTTTGTTCCTGATCTTAGAGGGAAAGCTTTCAACCTTTCCCCATTGAGTACAATGTTGGCTGTGGGTTTTTTAATATATGCCTTTCATCATTTTGAGGAATTTGCCTTCTATTCTTATCTTTCGAAGTGTTTTTATCAAGAAAGGAGCCTGGAATTTTTAGAATGCCTTTTCTGCATTGATGGAGATGATCATGTGTTTTTTTTCCCCTTCGATTTGTTAATGTGGTGTATTACGTTGATTGATTTTCTTGTGTTGAACCACCCTTTCATACCAGGAAGAAATCCCACTTCGTCATGCTGTATAAATCTTTTGATATTTTTTTGGATCTGACTTGCAAGTATTTTCTTTTAAAAAATTAAAAATTAGAGTTTAAACAGAATTGGTGTTAATTCTTGATTCTTAATTCTTCTTGAAATGCTTAGTAGAATTTACCTGTGAAGCCATTTGATCCTGGATTTTTCTTTGTTGGGAGATTTTTGATGACGGATTCAATTGCTTTAAATGTGATTAATTTGTATTTCTTCTAGTGTCAGTGTAGGTTTGTGCATTTCTAGGAATTTGTCCATTTCATCCAGGTTGTGGAGTTTGTTGGCATACAATTTCTCATAATATCTTCTTATGAACCTTTTTATTTCTGTGAGGTCAGTCATAATTACCCCCTTTGATTTCTGATTGTATTTATTTGCATCTTCTCTCTCTCTTTTTTTTTGTTCTTTTTTTTTTGTTAGTCTAGCTAGGGGTTTGTCAATTTTATTGATCTCAAAGAACCAGATTTTGGTCTTGTTGATTTTCTTTTCTTTTCTTTTCTTTTTTCTCAATTTCATTTATTTCTGCTCTAATCTTTCTTACTTCTTTTCTTCTGCTTGCATTGGGAATGGTTTGCTATTCTTTTTCTAGTTTCTCCACTTGTTCAGTTAGATCTTTGACTTCAGCTCTTTCTTTTTTAAAAATAGGCTTTTAGGGTTATACATTTCCCTCTCAAGACTGCCTTCATTGTATCCCATAATTTTTTATAGGTTGTGGTCTTGTTTTCATTCATCATAATATATTTACTGATTTCACTTGCAACTTCTTCTTTGACCCACTGATTATTTAGGAGTATGTTGTTTAGCCTCCACACATTTGTGAATTTACCTCTTTCTGCCTATTATTGAATTTCCAGTTTCAATCCATTATGATCTGAGAAGGTACTTTGTATAATTTCAATCCTTTTATATTTATTGAAAGTTGCAGTGTGACCTAACGTGGTCTATCTTGGAGAAAGATCCATGGGGTCTTCAGAAGAATGTATAATCTGCTGAGTTTGCATGTAACATTCTGTATATGTCTTTTAGTTCTAACTCATTTATCATATTATTCAAGTTTTCTGTTTCCTTGTGGATCTTCTGTCTAGTATTGTTTAATAATGTGAGTGGTGTGTTGACGTCTCCCACTATTATTGTAGAGATGTCTGTTTCTCCCTTCAGTTTTGTCAGAGTTTACCTCATGTATTTTGGGGCACCCCCATTAGGTGCCTAGATATTTATGACTGTCATTTCTTTCTGGTCTGTTGTTCCATTTCTTAAGATATATGACCTTCTGTATCTCTTATAATCTTTTTGCATTTAAAGTCTGTTTTGTCTGATATTAGTAGAGCTACTTCCTACTCTTGTTTTGGTTACTGTTTGTGTGGAATATCTTTTCTAACCTTTCACCTTCAGCTGGCAGCCAGTTTGTAGCCCTGGCTCTAAGGTGAGTCTCTTGTAAGCAGCCTATGATGGCTGTTATATTTTTAATCCATTCTGTCACCCTATATCTTTTGATTGAGGAATTTAATCCATTCACAGTCAATGATATTTACTGCAATGTGTTATTTACTTCTACCATTTTATTCTTTGGTTTTCATATGTCATATCTTATTTTCGTCTGTCTTTTTACTCTTTGGTTACCCTTTTTGATATTCTCTTTCCTCCAAGCCTTTCTCTACTGTCTTTATTTCAGGCTGTAAGGCTTCCTTTAATGTTTCCTACAAATGTGGATTCTTTATTACAAACTCTCTTAGTTTCTGTTTGTTTTAAACTCACCTTCATATTTGAAGGACAGTTTTCCTCAATAAAGAATTCTCAGCTGGCAGTTTTTCTCTTTCATTATCCTAATTGTATCATACTGCTGTCTTCTCACTTCCATGGTTTCTGATGAGAAATCCTCACTAAGGCTTACTGGGTATCCCTTGTATGTAATGGATTTCTTCTTTCTTGCTGCTCACAGAATTTTTTATTTATCTTTGATGTTTGACATTCTGAGTAGTATGTGCTTTGGAATAGTTATTTTTGGATGTATTCTGATTGGGATTGGCTGCGCTTCTTGGACATGTCAGTTCATTTATTGCTTGATAGTTGGGAAATTTTCAGCTATTGTTTCCTCAAATACACTTTCTGCCCCTTTTCCCTTCTCTTTTCCTTCTGAAACTCCCACGATGTGTATGGTGTTGCATTTCCTGTGTCATTCAACTTCCTGAATCCCTGCTCTATTCCATTCTTTTCTCTCTTTGTTTTTTTCTTTCTTTAATTTCAACTGTCTTCTTTATCACTTTTTCTTTCTTCTATCATTTCAAGTCTGCTTAAGTATGTCCCTAATGTGTTTTTTTTTTAAAGCAATTTATTGAAGTATATCATTCATACATGGACATACATATACTATAAGTGTTCAGTAAACATCGTGAGCTTATAAAACAAACATGCATAACATCATACAGGGCTCCCACAAATCATCCCCCACTACAAACAGCCTGCAGTGTTGTGAAACATTTGTTAACAAATCAAGAAAGAGCATCATCATAGTATTACTACTAACTATAGTCCGTATCTTCCTCCCCTATACATTTTAAAAAAAGATTTATTTATTTATCCATTTTTACTCCCCTGGAATCTGAGTGTCTATGGTGTAGGGGAGCGTCCTACTTTTTGCAGCTGCTGCTTTTTACACACAGTTTTGCTGTTGCGATTCTTTTCCTTTGTCTCTTTCTCTTCTGGGTGGTGTCCAGCCTTCCCCTGGTATCTTAAACCCTAGAAGATTGTTTTCTAGGATGTTTCTGCCTCTCCTCTAGCTGTTTTTTTTCTGGGAGAGAAGAGAGTCCTTTGTCCTACTCTTCCATCTTCCAAAAATCTCTTACTAGCCTTTTAATGTCTCTCCTCTTTCATATTTTTATATTGGTAATTTGTGTTTTCTCTCTCTTTTTGTGATAAGATTTGCCACATAGATAGTTACAAGTTTTATTAAATAAGAATTAAATGGTAGGAGTACTATTTGGCTTAGTTTTTAAAACAATTTTCTATTCTGTTTTCTAGATCACTTATTTCTGCCCCTCCCTCCCTCCTTCGTTTCCTTTACTTATTTTTTAGGTTGTTAAGGTGCAGTCTTAGATCATTAAGTTGCAGTCCTTGTTTTCTGATGAACTATATATTTGTAAATTGTTTTAAATTTTAGATTTCCCTCTAATCATTCCTTATCAGAATCTCACATATTTTTAAATGTTGTGTTTTCGGGAAGTGGATGTGGCTCAAGTGATTGGGCTCCTATCTACCATATTGGAGGCCCTGGGTTCAGTTTCCTGGGCCTCCTGGTGAAGGCAAGCTGGCCGGCGCCGTGGAGAACTGGTGGCCCACGCC
Organism: Tolypeutes matacus; assembly: GCA_026826555.1. NCBI lineage: Eukaryota > Metazoa > Chordata > Mammalia > Cingulata > Chlamyphoridae > Tolypeutes > Tolypeutes matacus. Next base: position 33,328,756 of record JAKSZT010000049.1, read on the forward strand.
ACAGAGAGCTGGTGCAGCAAGATGATGCAACAAAGGGAGATGTAGAGGAGAGACAGTGAGACAGACAAGCAGACCAGGATGATGAGGTGGCTCAAGCAATTGAGTGCCTCTCTCCCACACTGGAGGTCCTGGGGTCGGTTCTTGGTGCCTCCTTAAAGAGGAAAAAAAATGTTGTGTTTTCACTTTCATTTAGTTCAAAGTATTTTCTAATTTGACTTGTAATTTCTTTCTTGATCAATGGGTTATTTGGAGTTGTTTTGCTTATTTACCAAATATTTGAGTATGTTGTATATTTATTTTTAAAATTGGTTTCCAATTTAATTCCATTGTGGTCAGACAACACATTCTGCATGATGTCCATCATTTTAAATTTGTTGAACTTTGTTTTAAGGCCTACTTTTAATATGGCGTATCCTGGTGATTGTGCATGTGAAGAGTGGCCATTCTGTTGTTTTTGGGTGGAGTGTTCTATAAATGTGATTTTTCTTTTTAGTTATCAATTATTGAGTATTCAGAGTTGCATCTCCAAATATAATTGTGGATTTTTAAATTTCTTCTTTCAGTTATCATGTTTTTTGAAGCCTTGTTATTAGGCACAATGTATTTAGGATTATTGTCTCCTTAATGGAATGATTCTTTTGTCATTGGTGTGCCACTTGTTTGCTGTGTGGTCTCAGTAAGTTTACTTGGCCCACTCTGAGGGTCTGGTCTGAACTTGGGCAAGTTTCTTGATCTATCTGCATCTCATCATCCATCTGTAAAATAGAACATATCTTATAGGTTTGTTTTGAATTGCCGCATACAGTTACCCCAGCCATGACATATATTAGTTGCTCTTTCTGTAAGCATTAGGGCTTTTGATTTGTTTTTAAAATTTATTTTTTTGTTCAATATTTTTATTGGGGTATAGTTTGCATGCAATAAAATGTACCAATTTTGTTTGTTTGAAAAAATATATAGAATGAATAATTCTACATATACAATGTATCTCTTAATTTCTTCATTTCCATTCCCATTATAGCTGTCATTTAGGGATTATTTCAAGAATTTCTAGTCTGCATTCCCTTTAGTCCTTATATTCGGTAGATTTCTAAATAAACTGGTTCTTTTTTTGTTTGTTTGCTGTAATTTCTCACACTTCATATCTTCATACACTCTCATTCACTCTGCTCTAGCCACAGTATATCCTTGCTCTTCCAACACTATACACAGTCTCAACTGAGGAACTTTCATTTGCTATTCCTTCTAATGCTTTGTTCTTTTTCTAGATATCTTCATGGCTTCCTTACTATTCTACTTTAGATCTGTGCTGAAATATCTCCTTGTTCATGGGACTTTATTTTATAAATGTTTAATTTGTTTTCTACATTTTATTTCAGAAGGTTCTTATTTAAAGAAGTAAGTAGTGCCCCATTCTCATCTTTATTTTTTTCCTTAGGGCTTTTTCTTATGTATTTTACTTGTTTACCATTGTCTGTTGCTTCTCACCAGAAAGTAATTTTGTGAATACAGGAATTTTGTTTTTTTTCTGCTAATGTATCCACAGTGTTTGAACAGAGCTTTGATACACCTAGGATTGATAGGATATTCTAATCATGCTTGTTAAATGTGTTGTCCAAATACTTGCTTGGAACACTTTCAACTTTAATATTTCATCTATTAGTTTCTAAGTGTGTGATGTTCAAGTCTTCCATAATGTTTGTGGATCTGTCAATTTCTGTAAATGTTTACTTTACATAAAATTATGCTATCCTGGTATATTAATCTTTTTATCATTAATGACAATGGTTTACACTATTTATGTTGACTGTGAAAACTGATATTTACTTATTTATTTAAAAATTTTTATTAGAGAAGTTGTAGGTTTAGAGAAAAATCATGCAGAATGTACATTGTTCCCATATACCTCCCCTATTATTAGCACATTGCATTAATGTGGTACCTTTGTTTCAGTTGATGAAGGAATATTATTATAATTATAGTATTAACTATATAGTTTACATTAGAGTTTATTGTGTTTTGTATTTTCTTTAAATTTCTATTCTAATAGCATATATTATACAGCTTAAAATTCCTTCTTTGACCACATTTAACTATATAAATTAGTGATATGTGTATTTATTTTTTTCTTTTTCTTTTCTTTTTTTTCCCCCTTCTTTACCATGTATTTTTTTCTCTCCTTTTCTGCCTGCTGTTGGATTGGACAAATTTCTCATTTCTTCTTTCTCCTTTGTTTTACAGTTTTCTTTTAAATTTAGACATAACCATTTGACTTAATAAATGCTAAAAGAAAATTATTCTCTCCCTTTTTCCATGAACAATAAAATCAACTTTAAATTGACTAGCCTTGATCATACTTTCCCAACTTCCAAGTTATTATATTCTCTTAATTTAGTTCTGCCTACTTCTCTCCACCCTCATGAAGTTTAAAATACTATTTTGGGTGTTTGATCTGCTATGTTGTATAAATAAGTTTCTTGGATTAAATCTTCCTTGAATTCATTCTGATTATATTTATTAGTATTTTATTTAGATTTTTTTTTCTACCAATAGTTTTTGGCTATGTTTGTTAGGATTTTGATTAGACATTTCTTTTTAATTGAACATGGATGACTTTTTTCCTTGAAAGCTTGCAATATTTCACTTTTAAACCATTTGCATATTGGTCACTTCAATTTTTAAAAAAATTTCTCATATTATATTTCCTTTATTGGTTTATATTGGTTCATTTCCTTTAAAATAGTATTTAAATAAGAATTTCATATTGCTTCAAAAATAGCTCTGGCTATTTTTTCAGAAACTTGTATGTGAACTTGGAAAAGAGCCTGTTAGGTTGTCAAAACCACTGATAAGACAGAGAGAGTCATCTGAATGATCAGCTAAAAGAACACCAAATCCCAAAATGAGGAGTACTTAAAGAAGTGAGCTATGATGACACAAATATTTTAATCTTGGCCTGGCCTCACATTTAGGTATAGGGAAGTACTGGACTTGAGGGATAAAATGTCTAAAAAATGTGATTTTTACTACCTTATATGGCTAATTGTTGGAAACATTGCCTAAATTACTTAATTTTACTCATGCTTTGAGTATAATTTTAAGCCTTTTTTAAAAGTTAACATGTAACTATAACTATATGTTTTTATTTCATTCTCTTTAGGCCTCGAAGTAGAGGAAAAACTACAATGGAGGATGAGGACAGCATGGATGGTTTGGAGACAACAGAAACAGAAAATATTGTGGAAACAGGTATCAAAATGTAATAAGGATTTTAAAAAAATGTATATAACAATGTGCACAATTAGCCTTTGTATATCTACTGAGGTCTAAAATGTTCATCTACTTAAATAGTTTGATAACTAATGGAGAAGGTAGAAAAACTGTTCTCTGTATCTTTTTCCCCCTTAAGCCCTGATTAAGTAAGAATTGTTTAATAGCTATAGATAAATGTTTTAGCAAAGAAAAAAAACTGGAACAAACAGTAAATCCAGGTCAATAGTATGATAATTCTTAGTATATTTCTGGTTTAGGTGCTATCTAGTGTTTGTTTAAAGCCTATAGTGTTTTATGTGTGTTGAGGAAAAAATATGTTCCGTTAGGAAATCATATGGTGAAATGGTAGATTAAATCAGACCACATAAGTTTCTTGTCTGCTGGACTTTTTGGTGCCTTTAATAAGCTAATGTGTATTGTGAATCTGAAAAAGGTGGATAGAGTAGGTTACCCAAAGTAGCTTACAAAATTTATATAAAGTTAGTGATTAATAAACTGTCAGGACTAGGTTTCATTTTGTATTTGGAGGCAAGCTGCTTGAGATGATCTGTTATTGGCAGTATTGTTCAACAGTTGTTGATGACAGAATAGACATAGTGATGTGCTTTCTCTCTGAAGTTGAATGTCATCTCCTTGATTCTTGCAGAATGTCACACAGTTGTTCGAGAAAAGTTAGAAATTGCTATATCTTTTAAAATATAATTTTCCGGAAAATGCTTATGATCATCAAATGTGTTATTATGCATCCATATTTCTTAGTAAGCCTTTAAATATTTTAAAATTCTCACCACCCTTTCTAACGGTCTATTATAATGATGAGTGAAGCTTGGAAGTTTAGAATTCTGCATTTTACCCTTTGGTGCATATGCATTACCATCTTACTTCAACTTGAATTTATATAAGTTCCTTTCTTTAGTTTAATTGTTTGTGTTCTGTATACTTTTACTTACTTCCTAATGAAAAACCTTTTTGAAGTTTGTGACATTGTTTCAACGTAATGCTTATAAAAACAGTGTTACCAGACTGTACCACTGGTTGTCCCTTTTTGTTGCAGTTGTCAACACTCTTCCTGGTTACTCTCATTCACTGAAGATTTAGTATCTTTCCTTCTATTTTACCCTGCCCTGCTTCTCTCATCATTATTTTTGATTCTCTATTTCAATACCCTGCTCTCTCAGGGTATTGGTTTTCTCCTTGGGGGAATCTCTTAATTCCCTCAAAGATCCTGTTCGCTAGCCCACCTCAACTCCTCATTATTTGGGGCTTACTTTAGCCTTTGTGATTGTGCCATTCAAAAAGACAGGTGCTATTTCACCTCCAAAATCTCAATTTCAAGCATCCAGCCCTCTGGCTATCACCTCTTCTTTTTCCAGCTCATTATCTTCTAATACCTACACAACAACAATTCTTCAACCATATTGATCTTACCAATGTGGTACCGTTTGTCACCTTCCTTTTCTAGCTCAGATTCTATGATCCATCATTGTAGTCAATCTCTTATATCCCTTCAGCTCCTTTTCTGTTTTTCCATCATCTTGCTTTCATGACACAAGCCAAACTCTGTGTTCAAGCAGCTGAACATGATTGAAGTAAAACACATAATCTTGCTGACTGGTTTCATTTTAAATTTATTACCTCAAATCTCAAATGGGTAATGATTGCTACCCTCCAGTCATTCCACTTTTAATTAGAAATTCCCTCTCCCATTATTGAAGATGATTATTTCACTAACTTCTCATCTCTCTTCAAATTTCTTTTTTTGTTTTCATATAATAAAAATTTATAAAAATAAAATTATTTTTAAAGTGATTTTACATGACAGAAAAGTTAACATCAAAAGTATAAAGGATTCCCATATATCACCCCCCCACACACATTTTCCCCTAGGACATCTTACAATAGTGTGGTACATTTATTAGAATTGATGAATAAATATTGAATCATTGTTAATAACCAAGGTCTATAGTTTACCTTATGGTTTACACTTTGCACTGTACAATTTTATAGGTTTTTGATAACATTTATAGTGGCCTGTATCTGTAATTGCAATATCATGCAGAACAATTTCAATGCCCTAAAAATGTCCTATGTTTCACCTATTATTCCCTCTCCCTCCCCTCAGAACCTCTGGTAACCACTATCTTTATATCAATATTATTTGTTCTTCTGTTACTACAATAAGTTTTCTTTGATCCATGCTTGTATTCCTCCCTTACATTCGGTCATTCCTCAACCTTGAGGATTTTGGAATGGTGATGCCCACTCTGCTTCAGATTGAGAGGGGGCTTAGATTTTATGGAGAAGATGGATCTCTTTAAACTTCTAATACCCCTTTTCATTTTTCATTCTTTAGCTGATGATCTTATTTCAATGAAAAAAAAAAAAAAAAGCAATCAGAAAAGAATTTCCACACTCATCAACCATCAAATATATTTTCCTGTTTGCATCTCTACCCATATATCCTCCCTTCTCTCCTTATAAAATGCAGTGAAGAGTCTCTGTGGCTGAGGCCCACCCTTCAAGTTGCATCCTGGATCCTATCCCCTCTCATCTGTTTTGGACTTTGTACCTGCAGTTTTTCTTGCTTTCTTGCATCATGAAAATTCCCACCTCAGTGAATAATTTCCATTAGCATAAAACTTTCTGCAATATATCACCACTGTTATACAGAAATACCCTCTCTTGATCACACATCTCCTTCCAGCCACTATATTGACTCTTTGTTCATCTCTATAGCAAAAATCCTTGAAAGTGTCCTCTATAGTTATGGTTGCTACTTATTATTATTTTTACCAGTTTTCTATGAACCCACTCAAATCAGGCCTTTTTTCTTGAATTCTACTGAACTTGTTCCTGTCCTTGTCACCAGTGATCTTCATACTGTTCATCCTAGTTAACCATTCAGTATCATTTCATATAGTTAACCAATCTCTTCTTCTTGAAATGCTTTCTTTTGTTTACTTTGAGGACACCACACTCTTTTGGTTTTTTTCCCTACCTCACTCGTCCCTCTTTCATTTCTTTTGCTCAGTCCTTTCCCTTTTCTGGCTAGTCCTCTGGTCTTTTCCCCCATCTTTTCACTTATTAGGTGATCTCATTCAGTTTAGTGGCTTTAAATATTATCTATATGCTGGTGACTCTAAAAATAGAGTTGCTTTGACCACAATGTACATTCTCAGTTTGCTTCTCAACCAGGGCCAGTGCATTTCCCTATATGAATAAAATCAACCTGAATGAAGCGCTAGTTACTTGAAGAAAAGAGAAACTCTGTTTCTTTTCTTTGAGAATCATATAATTAGGGCTTTGCAACCTAACCTGTTTCAGTTAATTATAATTAGTTAATTATAATTTAGCTAATTATAATTAAATTTTTCTTTTTAGTATTCAAAATATGACTATAGTTTGGCTAGTGGGAGCACCTTGTTTGCTGGCTTCTGAGTTCTTTTTAATATCATCTCAAAACTTTTCAAAGCTCATTGCTCTTTGTCAACAACATGTTTCAGGCCCATCTTTAAAATCTCCCTGCCTCAAGATATACAATCAGCTATTCTTTAAGGACTCCTAGTTCTTTTTAGCTGATAATAATAATAGAGACAAAAATCTAGGCTCTAGGGATGTATATCTTATTATTCCTTTTAAGAATTAGTTGTTAGTCCACTTTAGTGATAAGCTAGAAATTACATATGTATGAGTTTATATATTCACTTATAAACACAAGTTCACATTGATTATTTACTTCTAGCATAAAAGCTTTTCAGTTCTATTAATTTTTAAAAATATTTTTGAAAAAATATAAATTTTTTAAACAATATTTTCTACTTAAACACTATTCACATTGAACATGTATGGTAGCTTAACCTACCCAAATATAAAGTTTAAGAAGCCAAAACTGTTCTAGCTTTGTTAAAAGAAAAGTTGTGCTGCAGACTGTTGTCACGATGGCTAACAAAGCAAGGAAAAGCACCACTCAAATCATAGTGTTACAATTTCTTTGTTCATTTGGATTATGGGTTCTTCAAATGTTAGACTTCACACAGGCATAGCTGTGATATAGTGGACTCCTTAGAAAAAGATGCAATTCTCAAATCACATACTTTCTCAGATGTAACATTAGGAGCAGAATTCAATGTTTCTAATGTGATATGCCATAAAAGTGAGGAATAGTTCTCATCTGTCACATTACTACCTTGGAACCTCAGTAACCAAGGGCATACTTGGTCTGTAACAAATTACTTTAAATTAACTAACAGGCTTTCTTCAGAAAAAGGAGATTCTTTTTGATGGGGACAAAAGCAAATTGAAGAATGAACTGAGAAATATACTTAACAGTTAGAACTTAAATTTACTCGTTAAAAAAAAAAAAAGTTTAGGCGTTAACAAGAATTAGTTAACACTAAGGAACCAGTTTAGCCTCAAGGAACATTTAGTAAGATTTAGAGGTCATTTAAACTGGTGCTTTGTCACAACTTGATTGGTGCTTCTTTCCTCACTGTCTTAACATCAAGCCATGGGACCAATTCTATTTTCAGCAAATGTTTGACAGCTTTTTATTTGATAACGGTCTCAGCATTTTTATTAAGCATTAAAGACTAACAAAACTTTGGCAATGCGTAAGTGTAATGCAGTGACAAGAGAGAGCTTTTACAACCAAGCCTTCTAATACTGCCTTCACAGTGTGAAAATTGTGCTACATCCACCAAAAGAGGGCCCTGTCTACTCAGATATTTTAGTACATCACCCCAGGAACAAACTCCTTTGCATTTGGATTTATATTGCACTTGACCACAGGATCTTCCAGAGAAGAACCATCACTGGTAACAAGGTCATTAAATTGGTCCTGGATTTGGTCCACAGTTTGTAGGAGATCATGAGCTGAAATCAACCACTCATGTTCTTCCTCTTCCAGCATTTCTTGGAAATAGCATTCAATAAATTCTTCTTCCCATAACTCCTCTTCTGTTTGTCTCTTGAATTCTTCTTCATTTTCCATCCACATGTACTCTGCAAATGGTCTGTTATCTTCATAAGAATGACCATTAATTATCACATCTTCATTGATGATGCTTGGCTAGTATTGCTGTGACTTGGATCTTTCATGGTTGGTGTTACTTGTAGTTTTTAACCTAGTACACGACAGCGGGGACAGCAGCCAACAAAACTTGTCGGCCTCTGCGGATCCCCACAAGCAGCGCTGCTCCCCCGCTTGAAGTGCGCTTCGCCCTCTAGCATAATTTTTAAATGTAACTACATGCATAAACCACAGTTATAGTCCTTTTATAATTTGATAAGCTACTTATTTTATAATTAATGGTCAACAAAAATGAAGTTAATATCTTTCCATTATTTTTTTGAAATCTCAAAAAGTAATATTAAAATTAACACAGTAAAACTACTGGATTTTGATATCATGATTATCATTTGTGACTAACCTTTTTTTTTTTTTTTTTTTTTTTTTTTTTTGATTT
>JAKSZT010000049.1:33337593-33377533 GCA_026826555.1 Tolypeutes matacus
AAACTTTTTTTTTTTTTTTTTTTTTTTTTTTTTTGCATTTTAAAAAAAAGGTTTATTATTTACTTTATTATTATTTTTTTTTCTGTTTTTGCTTTTTTTTTAACTTTATTTTGTACATTTAATAATTGAAAACATAAGCAATAAAAAACTAAAAAGTAAACACGGATGAATAAATATATACATTTCTCAATTAAATGTAATGGATACATGTAAATTTTTTTGTTGTTTTGTTTTTTGTTTTTTTTTGTGTGTGAATCAAACAATATATTACACAATATATTTGGTTCATAGTAATGCATTCATACAGTATTTGTCCTTTTGTGTCTGGCTTGCTTCACTCAACATAATGTCCTCCAGATTCATCCATGTTGCCATATGCTTTATGACTTCATTTCTTCTTACAGCTGCATAATATTCCATCGTGTGAATAGACCACAGTTTGTTTATCCATTCATCTGTTGATGGACACCTGGGTTGTTTCCAACTTTTGGCAATGATGAATAATGTGGCTATGAACATCGGTGTGCAGACGTCTGTTCGTGTAGACTGCTCTCAGTTCTTCCGGGTATACACCCAGTAGTGGTATTGCAGGGTCACGTGGCAAGTCTATATTCAACTTCTTTAGGAACTGCCAAACAGTCCTCCATAGTGGTTGTACCATCCTGCATTCCCACCAACAGTGAAGAAGTGTTCCTATCTCTCCACATCCTCTCCAACACTTGTAGTTCTCTGTCTTTTTCATAGTGGCCAATCTGATAGGTGTGAAATGATATCTCATTGTAGTTTTGATTTGCATTTCCCTAATCATGAGTGATGTTGAGCATTTCTTCATGTGTTTTTTTGCCATTTGTATTTCTTCTTCGGAGAAATGTCTATTCAAGTCTTTGGCCCATTTTTTAATTGGGTCATTTGTCTTTTTATTGTTGAGCTGTAACATCTCTTTATATATCCTGGATATTAAACCCTTATCAGATATGTGATTTCCAAATATTTTTTCCCATTGAGTTGGCTGCCTTTTCACCCTTCTGACAAAGTCCTGTGAGGTGCAAAAGTGTTTAATTTTGAGGAGGTCCCATTTATCTACTTTTTCTTTTGTTGTACGTGCTTCGGGTGTGAAGTCCAAGAAACCACCACCTACTACAATGTCTTGAAGATGTTTCCCTACATTTTCTTCTAGTAGTTTTATGGTCCTGGCTTTTATATTTAGATCTTTGATCCATTTTGAGTTGATTTTTATATAGGGGGTGAGATAGGGGTCCTCTTTCATTCTTTTGGTTATAGATATCCAGTTCTCCCAACACCATTTGTTGAAGAGACTGTTTTTTCCCATCAGCATGGGCTTGATAGGTTTGTCAAAAACCAGTTGACTGTATAGGTGAGGGTTTATTTCTGGATTCTCAATTCTATTCCACTGATCGATATGTCTATCTTTATGCCAGTACCATGTTGTTTTGACCACTGTAGCTTTGTAATATGTTTCAAGGTCAGGCAGTGAAATTCCTCCCACATTGCTCTTCTTTTTTAGAATACTTTTGGCTATTTGGGTGCACTTACCCTTCCAGATGAATTTGGTAATTGCCTTCTCTAATTCTGTAAAGCAAGCTGTTGGGATTTTGATTGGTATTGCATTGAATCTATAAATCAGTTTGGGCAAGATTGACATCTTCACGATATTTATTCTTCCAATCCATGAACACGGAATGTCTTTCCACTTGTTAAGGTCTTTTTAAATTTCTTTTAGTATTGTTTTGTAGTTTTCTGCATATAGGTCCTGTACTTCCTTGGTTAAATTAACTCCTAGGTATTTGAGTCTTTTTGTTGCTATTGAAAATGGAATTTTCTTCCTGATTTCCTCCTCAGATTGTTCAGTAATAGTGTACAAAAACATTACTGATTTTTGCGTGTTGATCTTATATCCTGCCAGTTTGCTGAACTCATTTATTAGTTCAAGTAGCTTTGTTGTGGATGCTTCAGGATTTTCTAAATACAGGATCATGTCATCCGCAAACAGTGAGAGTTTTACTTCTTCTTTTCCTATTTGGACGCCTTTAATTTTTTTGTCTTGTCTAATTGCCCTAGCTAGAACTTCTAGTACAATGTTGAATAACAATGGTGACAGTGGGCATCCTTGTCTTGTTCCTGATCTTAGGCGGAAAGCTTTCAACCTTTCCCCATTGAGTATGATGTTGGCTGTGGGTTTTCATATATGCCTTTTATCATATTCAGGGATTTTCCCTTTATTCCTGTCTTTTGAAGTATTTTGATCAAAAAAGGATGTTGGATTTTGTCGAATGCCTTTTCTGCATCTATTGAGATGATCATGTGGTTTTTTTCCCTTCAACTTGTTAATGTGGTGTATTACATTGATTGATTTTCTTATGTTGAACCAGCCTTGCATACCAGGAATAAATCCCACTTGGTTGTGATGTATACGTCTTTTGAATATGCTGTTGGATTCGATTTGCAAGTATTTTGTTGAGATTTTTTGCATCTATGTTCATTAGAGAGATTGGTCTGTAATTTTCTTTTCTTGTGGAATCTTTATCTGGCTTTGGTATTAGGGTGATGTTGGCTTCATAAAATGTGTTGGGTAATTTTCCCTCCTCTTCAATTTTTTGGAAGAGTTTAAACAGGATTGGTGTTAATTCTTTTAGAAATGCTTGGTAGAACTCACCTGTGAAGTCATCTGGTCCTGGACTTTTCTTTGCTGGGAGATTTTTGATGACAGATTCAATCTCCTTAATTGTGATCGGTTTGTTAAGTTCTTGTATTTCTTGTTGTGTCAGTGTAGGTTGGTTATGAGTTTCTAGAAATCTGTGTGACTAACCTTTGAGAGATTTTCACTAATGATGTGTAGTCATATTAATTTGGGTTTGTGTAAAATTTTAGTTTATCTTCTGGTCCAGTTATTTGTTTAGTTTTGATTAGGGGCTGTTACTCTTCTAATAACCATTGATTCTTATTTAGTGGTGGCTTTCAAATGTTAGTGTTTATTTAGCACAGGCAGATAAGATAGGGGTCTTCTCCTTGATCAGTACACTTTATCAGATGGGTGGAATTGAGTTTCAAAGTCAATATATATTAATTCAGCTCCTTTCTGGTCCATTAATGATTTAATGAATGGTTATATATATAAGTTTAAGTATAAAAGTTTATATAAAACCCTAGGGAAGTGTATGTGGCTCAAGTGATTGGGGTCCCGTCTACCATATGGGAGGACCCGGGTTTAGTTCTCAGGACTTCCTGGTGAAGGCAAGCTTGGCCTGTGCAGTGCACAGAGCTGACGGCCCACCCAGTGCGGAGAGCTAGCGCAGGAAGATGACACAACAAAGGGAGACAAGCAGACACAGAAAAAAAAAACCACAACAAACAGACACCGCAAGCGCAAGCACGGTGGGGTGGGGTGGAATCCTAAAAAAACACACAAAAGAACTCTATATGCTTTTGTTTAGTGGTATTACTTTAATTGTGATTATACTAAAAGCCATTGATTATATACTTTGGATAGATCGTATGGATGTGAATATATCTCAATGAAACGCTTTAATAAATAAATAAATAAATAATTGTTCAAGTACAGCCAGAAATAGCAACTATATACAGCAGGGGACACATAGAGAGATTGAAAGGTGAAGAATTTTCTTGTTTGTTTGTTAGTCTGTTTATTATTATTATTGAAATAATGAAAATGCTCTAACAATGATTGAAATAATGAACGCACAACTATGTGATTATACCAAATACCATTGATTGCACACTTTGGATGAATTGTATGCTTTATTAATATGTATCAGTAAAAGTGATTTGTTAAAAAAAAAAAAAAAGATCCAAAAATTAAAAAAAAAAAAGGTAGATACTCATAATTGTTGTTTATACATTTTGAGTACAGCTACCAGTTGACACTCACTGTATCTCATCTATAGTATTACTTTGGAATGAATTGAAAGCCTAGATTCTTTTTTTTTTTTGTATATATATATTTTTAAAAGGTGCTTAGATTACCTCTAAATTCTTATATCACAATGTTTAGCTATACCAATTAAACTTTTATCTATTCTTTTGTGCCTTGTTCTGATATGAAAGTTTGTAATTTTATTTTTCTTTGAGCTATGATTTTTTTCCTTATAAAAATATTTTATTAAATTTAATATACCATTTAAACATTATGTATACTTGTGGTAGATATTTGCCAAGTAATTCTGGCCCTCTATCTTTTGGGTACATGGTGGGATTATAGTTCATGGCCTCTAAGGGGCCATGTGGTTGGTTACCAAGGAATTGTGGGTGGAAGTCATGTGGGTCACTTCTGGACTAGAGCAAAACCCTCCAGACATAGCTATTGTACATGTTTGTGATGCTGACTGCTTTGAGGCCTTGGGCCGAATAGTTAAGAGATGTGGAGCAGGGATACATTTATACATATTTAGTCTGTGATTAGCCAGAACACATAATTTTTCCAACCAATGTTTAAAAATAAATTATCAGTTATTTATTACTGCATAGCAAGTTATTCCAAAACAAAATGGCTTAAACAACAAAGATTTTATTATATCTTATGATTTCGGAGGTCAGAAATTCAGGTAGGACTTGGTTAGGTTAGTTCTGCTTTGCAAGTGTCAGCTGGGATCATTTGATGCTATTCATTTGGCAGTTGGGCTGCTATGGAGGTGCCAAGACAGTTTTAATCATATGCCTGGTTCTTTGATGGGGATGGCCAAAAGGCTGGCCTTAGCTGGACCTCACTCCTGTTATCTATAGTTGCAGGACCTCTGCACATGGTTTCTTGAGCCAGTGTAGTGAGACTTACATGATGACTCAGGATACCAAGGTGGAGCTGTGAGCCCTTTTTTGTTTGTTTGTTTTCTTTTAAAGATTTATTTTGTTCATTTATGTCTTCCCACCCCTTCGTTGTTTGTACTTGCTGTGTCTGCTTGTTGTGTACTGGTCTTCTTTTCAAGAGGCACTGGGAACCGAACCAGGGGCCTCCGATGTGGGAGGGAGGCACCTAATCACCTGAGCCACCTCCGCTCCCAACTGTGAGCCCTTTTAAAGGCTAGGCTTGGACTGGCATCTTGTCATCCTTTTCTACTGGAAAACCTTTACAGGCTAGCCCACATTCAGGAGTTGCAGGAGAGGGGAGAGTAGAATACCTCTTGATGGGAGGAGAATCAGAAAATTTCAGCTATTTTTAATCTGCTACAGAATTTTTATGTTTTACATACTATTACCAATTTACTTTTTGTATTTATAAATTAAATATTTTGAATTGACTGTAGATTTAATAAAATTGTTATTTGGCCTCATACCAAATAACTTTAGAATTTAAATTTAATCTTTGAATTTAAAAATAATCTATATTATATATTTCTTTTGTCCATACTACTGACTTTTTGGTTTTTGAGGAAATAAACTGTTCAGAAACAGGTGTGCCCCATTTTATATTTTTGATTAGAACTTAGACTTAGTTTGTTAGTTTCTCTAGGCTACAGACTTCTCAAAAAAGTCCCTACTGGAGGGAACTTTCCCCAAATTATCCTGGTATATCAATTCTATTCTCAAAAAACTACAGCCTTTATGTGCTGGTATTAATACGCTGAATTTTTAGTGGGCATTTGCTTGAATCCTCCCTTCTATATTTTACTTAACACAAGATTAAATAATGCCTTCAGTTTACATTATCCAGGACACCTTACTCAATTCATATTAAACTTGGAGCTTGCCTAGTGGACCTCATTTTTCACAGAGGAAGAATACACTCAGACTGAGTCTTGGCTTCACTTTTTACAGACCAAACTTTTTCTTGAGTTTTTACATATCCAGAAGTACCTTACTTTTTATGGAGAGATAGTTTTAATGGACATTGCATTTTACCTGTGAGTCTAGACATGGTATTTAATCTTAAATTCCTTATCTCTGAATGAGTCTTAACAGAGCTGGAAGCAAAACTTCCTGAAAAGAAAGAAAGAAAGAAGAAAAAAACAAACAAAACCTTATTACTAAAAGCCCAAGAGGTTTTTGTTTTGTTTTTTTCTTGATTTGCTTTTTCCATCATCCCCTAAACTGCTTTGTTATATCCCTTAAAGTCATTCATGTCTTCTTACTCCCTAATCCCTTCTAATCACTAATTTGTTCTCCTTCAGGATGGTTTTGTGTCTGAGAATGTCATATAAAAAAAATACTGTATATACATTTCTGAGATTGGTTTCTTTCATTCAACTTTAATGCCTTTGAGATTCATCCAAATTGTGTGTATCAATGTAGATCATTCCATTTTATTGCTGAGTAGTTACTTTGAATGGATATATGACAATTTTTTAAACCATTCACCTATTGAAGGACATTTTTTTTTTCCAGTTTGAGGCTGTTACAAATAAAGCTATGAACATTCATGTACAGGTTTTTGTGTAGACGTTAAGTTTTCATAAGAGTGAGTATACTAACTTTATTATTTATTTGCTTCCCAAATTGTTTTAGCTATTCTTGTTCCTTTGTCCTTCCATGTAAATTTTGCAATCAACTTGTCTGTCTCTATAAAATATCCTGCTAGGATTTTGATTGAAGTTGTGTCAAACCTATAGATCAATGTGGGAGAGTTTGTATCTTTGCTATGTCAAGTCTTTCAATCCATGAATATGTTATGTCTCTTCCTTTATGTCTTTGATTTTTTTTTCACTGCTGTTTTGCAGTTTTCATTATACAGATCTTGTTCATGTTTTGTTAAAGTTACACCTTTTACAAAAATACCTTTCATTTTTGGAGGAGCTATTATAAATTGTAAATAATATTTTTAATTAATTTTGGCTTCTGATTGTACATTGCCTTTATATAAAAAATATGTTTTGTGTTCACCATATATTTTGCAACCTTGCTAAACGCACTTATTTGTATGATGTAGGATTATTTTATAGCTATAGGATTTTTTGTAGCTGTCCTTAAATAGATGGAAGAAGTTCCCTTTTATTTCTACTTGGCTGAGAGTTCTTATAATGAATAAGTGGTGAAGTGTTTCCAATGTTTTTTCCTGCATGAATTGGTTCAATCATGTAGTATTTATTTACGTTATTAATATACGACTATATTAATTGATTTGTTTGAATAGTGAACTTACCTTGCGTTCTGGAGATAAACACTTGGGCATACATTTTTCTTTTTAATATATTGCTGGATTTGATTTGCTATTACTTTATTGAGGATTTTTACATCTATGTTTATGGGGCATCTTGGTCTGGTTTCAGTGTAAGGATAATTAATACTGGCCTCATAAAGTGAGTTGGCAAATATTTCTTCTTCAGTTTTCTGGAAGATTTTTTTACACAATTGGCATTTTGTTTACCTTATAAATTTCCAGTGAAGCCCTCTGGGACTGTAGATTTCATTGTTGGGATATTTTAACTACAATGTAATTCAGTTCATTTAAGACATAAAGGAATATTCAGATTATTTCTTCTTGAGTGAGTTTTGGCAGTTTATGTCTTTGAAGGAATTTGTTTCTTTTATGTTGTTAAAATTATTGACAAAGTTGTCCATAATATTCTTTTATTATCCTTTTGGTGTCTCTAGGGTCTGTAATGATGTCTTCTCTTTCTTTCATGATGTTTATATTTTGTTTGTTGTTTTTCTGTTTCCTCCTATTTTCTAGAATTCATTGTATAGAATTGGGTATTACTTCTTCTTTAAATATTTGGTAGAGTTTGCCAGTGAAACCACCTCAGCCAGGAGATTTCTCTTTCAGAAGTGTGTTGTTTGTGTTTTTGACTTCTAATTTAAGTTCTTCAGCAATTATTGGATTATTCAGGTTATCTGTTTAACTTTGGGTGAGTTTTGGTTATTTGTACATTTTTGTGGAATTGGTTCATTTCATCTAAATTGTTAAATATTTGTGTATAGACTCTTTTGTAGTGTTCTCCTATCTTTTTAATGTCTGTGTGGTCTCTAGTGATATTTTCTCTTTCGTTCATCATACTGGTAATTTGTGTTTTTTCTTTGTTTTGATAGAGGCTTATCAATTTTACTGATTTTCCAAGGAACTAGTTTTCAATTGATTTTCTTTATCATTTTTCTGTTTTTTTATTTAATTGTTTTCCAATCTTTATATTGTCTTCATTTTTCTTGCCTTAGGTTTATTTTGCTATTCTTTTTACAGTATCTTAAGGTGGGAACTTATGTTATTGATTTGAGACCCCTCTTATTCTCTAACATAAGCATTTGATGCTGTGGATTATCTCTATGCATACTTTAGCTGCATCCCCATAAAGTTTGATGTATTGTATTTTCATTTCCATTCTTTAAAAATACTTTCTAATCTTCACTGTGACTTCCTCTTTGACCCATCTGTTATGTAGGGGTGTTTATAAATTTCCATGTGTCTGAACAGTTTGCTTTTATCTTTCTGTTATCAACTTATAGTTTAATTCCTTTATCATCAGAAAACATATTACATGTTTTCTATTCTTTTAGATTAGTTAAAGTTTGTTTTATGACCTAAGATATGGTTTATCATAGTGAATGTTCCATGTTACAAATATAAAGAATTATTTATTCTGCTATATTGGCTGACTATTCTATAAATGCCAATTAGTTCCAGTTGGTTGATGGTGTTATTCAGTCCATCTGTATAATTGCTGATTTTCTGTTCATGTTCTATGAACAATTACTTAGAGAAGAATATTTAAGTCTCTGAATCTGATTTTTAATCTATTATTCCTTTTGATTCGCTCAGTTTTTGTTATACATATTTTGAAGCTCTGTTGTTATGTGTGTGGCCATTTAGGATTTTTATTTCTTCTTGGTGAACTGATCCTTTTTTCATTATATAATGTTCTTCTTTATACTTGTTCTGAAGTCCACGTTGTCTGATATTAATATTGCCACTTCAGCTTCTTTTTTTTTGAGTTAATTTTTTTATTTTTAAAGAAGCTTTAGATTACATAAATGTTACATCAGAAATATAGGGAATTCCCATATACCCTGCCCCACACACCCTCCCACACTTTCCCACATTAACATCTTTCATTAGTCTGGTACATTTGTTACAATTGATGAACAAATATTGAAGCATTGCTACTAACCATGGACTATAGTTTATATTATAATTTACACTTTGTCCTGCAAAGTTTTATAGGTTTTGAAAAAATGTATAATGATCTTTATCTGTCTTTGCAGTGTCATATAGGACGTTCCCAGTGTCCCCAGAGTACCCCGTGTTATACCTATTCTTCCTTCTTCCTCCCCTTAGAACCTCTGGTGGCCACTGCCTTTATATCAATGATACAAGTTATTCCATTGCTAGAATAATAAGTCCACTCAAGTCCATAGTTACATTCCCCACTTAAGTTTGTTCATTCCTCAGTCTTGAGGATTTTGGGATGGTGATGCCCACTCTGTTTCTGATTGAGAGGGGACTTAGATCCAGTGGAGCAGATGGCTGGAACTGTCTTGCTTGCAGTTGTATATATTCTCTGTTTATTGGGCTGGGCATTGTGCATCATCATCCTTTTGTTAGTTGTCCTGGGTAAGTGCAATGAACTGGAGAGTAGGTGTTGCAATTCTCCTGAGACTCAGGGTTCAACTGGCATATGAACAGATGGAAAATTTAAGTTTCTGGGACATATATTTAACAAGTACAGTGCTAGTTACAGGTTCAAATAAAAGGGATAGAAGAGCCATATATAGGGAAATTATAAATGAGTCTAACTCTGTTACTTTGGGGAGCATATATTCCAAAGTAAAGCCCACTGACAGGGTGCCTAATTCCTGAGATTGTCTGTCCTGCTTATATTGTCTAGATGTCTCTAGAGCTCTCAGGAGCCCCGCTGATTGAGGCACTGTTTATGTGGCAGTCAGTGAGATCCGGCTGAGATGTACATAAGCGTAACCTCTGGAATGACCTCCTGACTAACTTTCAAATATTTTAACCATAAAATCTCATTTGTATTTACTATTTCCCCTTTTTGGTCAAGATCTTTTTCCAGCTGCATCGCTAGTTGGCGCTTGGTAATAATCCCTTGGTGCCATGTCCTTTGCCGAGGTGGGGGAAGGTAGTACATTTATATGCTAAGTTTGGCTTAGAGACCACATTTGAGAAACAAGGAGGCTTTCAGGAGGTAACTCTTAGGCAATATATAATACTAGACTAAGTTTCAATTTCACAAGAAAACTTGTTCTTAAGTACAACCATCAATATCAAGGGCCTAGTGTAATGGCCTGTCCTCCTTTGCTAGGCACTGCCAATGTACTTGGGAGATCCTTGCTGCTCTATTAGAGAATGTAGTAGAACTTCTCAGGATAGGTATTAAATATTCTTTGGTTATTGTGTGGGTCTCCACCCATCGAGACAATGACCCATGACCAGTTGAACATATTCGTATGGTATAGAGGCATGCCCCAGGTGCACACTTCCCCCACATCCCCCCATCACCACCACCCCACAGCTGTGATTTTCCCCTGCCACAGTTGTGACCCTTCTGCGATCCAAAACCTTTTTAAAAATGAAGCTAAAAAAAAAAAAAAAAAAAACCCAAAATAAAAATAAAATAATAACAAGTAAGATACAAAAAATAAAAAGATGGGAAGTGGCTCAATCAGTAGGGCTCCCGTTTACCATATGGGAGGCCCTGGGTTTGGTTCCTGGGGCCTCCTGGTGAAGGCAGGCCTGCCCGCACGGCGTAGTTAGCTGACCCAGCGAGCACAAGCAGCAAGGGTGGGATAAATGAATAAATAAATAAAATCTTTAAAAAAAAAATAAAATAAATAAATAAATAAAAGAATAAAAAAATTAAAATTAAATAAAAAAAAATAAAGTACAATAAAAAATTTTTTCTTCAATGTTTCTTTCATCACTGTAAGATCTGTTATCTTTGATGTACAGTGACAATTTCTTCTGTATGTTCCCACAGTGCCTTTTTTTTTTTTTTTTTTTTACTTTATCTTCAAAGAAGCTTTAGGTTACAGAATAGTCACATAGGAAATACAGGGAATTCCCATATACCCAACCCCCTCCCCCCTCCCCTATTAACATTTTACATGTATATGGTACATTTTGTTAGAGTTGATGTACACATAGCTACTAACCATGGTCAGTGGTTTACAATATGGTTTACATTTTGCACCATACATTTTTAGAGGTTTTGACAAAATTTTAAATGGCTTGTATCCATCATTGCAAGATCATGCAAAACAATTCCAATGTCCTTTGTTCCATCTAGTCTAATTTTCCCTCCCCCTCCCCTTGGAACCTATGGTAACCACTAAGTTTCAGTTTTTGAAGAATAAGGTTCATAGTTACATGCAGTAATATTGAGGGCTTGACATATTGGTCTGTTTTCTTTTATAGGCACTGCCTAATTTCTTGAGAGATTCTTGCCCCTCTAATTGAGAACATAGCAGGACTCCATGGGATGGGAGTTTAATATTTTCTTGTTTATTTTGTGGGTCTCCACCCTTTGAGATAACACACTATTATAAGATGAACACTTTCATATTCCACAGAAGCATGTCCCAGGTGTGCACTCTTCTGCATATCCCCCCACCCCCAATGTCCTGCACCAGTAACCCTCCCCTGCCATAATTGCTAGAACATTTCCACCATTTTAGTTTTAACTACAGATCTACAAATCCCCAGAGTTCACCTGCTCCTTCCAGCCCTCCCCCAGTTCCATGGGTAGTCCAACCCAGCTCCCTTCCAATCCCCTCTCATTCCAGCACCATTAACCCAAACACATCACTGCACCGCTATCATCCCCATCCACTGTCCAACCACCCCCTTCCACCTTATCATAGATTTTGCCCATATTGAGCATCAGCTTACCACTCTCAACTCTCTTTCTGTCTCTTGAGAACCTGTTTTCCAGACTCTAGCTCTATGAGTCTGCTCAACTTGCTTGAATCATAACAGTGAGGTCATGTAATATTTGTCCTTCAGTGACTGGCTTACTTCACTCAACATAAGCTCTGTTGTTATGTGCGTACCCACTTAGGATTTTTATATCTTCCTGGTGAACTGACCCTTTTTTCATTATATAATGCTCTTCTTTAAAGCTGGTAATTTTCTATGTCTACTTGTCTGATATTAATATTGCCACTCCAGCTTCTTTTTTTTTTTTACCGGGAGGTCCCAGGGATCGAACCCGGGTCCCTCCATATGGGAGACGGACGCCCAACCAGTTGAGCCACATCCGACCCTCCAGCTTCTTTTTGATTAGTGTTTGCATGGTATATTTTTCCAATTCTTTTACTTTAACTCCTGATAACTATTTGAAATGAGTTTCTCCTAGATAGTATATATTTTGGTCATGGTGTTTTATTCATTCTGACAGTCTCTTTTTTAAAAAACTGTTGTGTTTAGAGCATTTGCATTTAATGCAAGCATATAGATGTGTGTGGAGCTAGGCATATCATTTTATTATTTGTTTCCTGTTTATTCTCCTTGCTTTTCATTTTTCATTTTCCTTTTTCTGCCACCTTTTGGGTTATTATCTAGTTCCATTTTGACTTATCTTTTAGTTTTTGGTCATTTTTCTTTATTAGTGAATCTCTAACATGAACTTTAAAAAAATATATATATAGGGAAATGGATATGGCTCAAGCGATTGGGCTCCTGTCTACCATATAGGAGGTCCAGGGTTCAAATTCCAGGGCCTCCTGGTGAAAGGCAAGCTGGTCTGAATGGCGAGCTGGCCTGAGTGGAGAGCTGGCCTACATGGAGTGCTGGCCATGCGGAGTACTGGTCTGCGCAGGAGTGTTGGCCCACGTAGGAGAGCTGGCCCGCGCAAAGAGCTGGTGCAGCAAGATGATGCAACAAAAAGAGACACAGAGGAGAGACAATAAGAGATGCAGCAGACCAGAGAGCTGAGATGGCGCAAGGGATTGAGTGCCTCTCTCTCACTCCAGAAGGTCCCAGGATTGGTTCCCAGTGCTGCCCAAAGAGAAGACAGGCAGACACAGAAGAACACACAGAGAGCAGACAGCAAGCACAAAAACGAGGAGGGGAGGGAGAAATAAATAAATAAAATAAATCTTTTTTTAAAAAATATATTTATAGGGGAGGGGATGTGGCTCAAGTGGTTGAGCACCTGCTTTCCACATGAGAGATCCTGGGCTTGGTTCTTGTTGCCTCCTAAAAAACAAAACAAAAAAACAACAAGCAAACAAACAAAAAAAACAATTCAGGGGAGCCGATGTGGCTTGGTGGTTGAGCACCGCCTTCCCACATACAACATCCTGGGTTCAATCCCTGGCCCCGGTATCTCAAAAAAAAGAAAAAAGAAAAAAGGAAAAAAATTGGGTTAAAAAAAAAAAAATATATATATATATATACACACACACACACACACACATACATATATATGTATATGTTTATATATATAAAATTAGAGAAGTTGTGAACTTTTAAAACAATCATGCATAATGTGCAGAATTCCCATACATAATGCCTCCACCAACACCTTACGTTGTTGTGGAATATTTGCTATTGATTATGAAAGAATATCATCAGTCTATTACTGCTAACTATTGTCCATAGCTTACATTTTGTATATTTTTTCTATTCAACCCCTATTATTAACACTGTGTATTAGTATTGTACATTTATATAGTTCATGAGAGAACACTGTCATATTTATACTGTTAACCATAGTCCATCTTCCACCACATGGTTCACTGTGTTATACAGTCCCGTGCTTTGTATAGTCTATCCAATGTGTGCACAGAGTGGCTCTCACTCTCATCACTGAGCTGTGCAGTCATTGCCTCAGTTAATTTTTGAACATTTTCCTTAGTCCAAAAGAAAAAAAGCCCCATACCTCCCAATTATCGACCCTTAGTGTTGATATAGTACCTTCTTTGACTTTGATGCAAGAATGTGACAAGATTGCTGTTAACTGTAGTCCATAAGTTAGATTAATTGTATTTTTTCCCATGCATCATCATATTTTTACCATGTTTTGGTCTTTTTTTGTATTGTTTTTTTCAGTGGTTGCTCTTGAGAATGCAGTCTATGTCCTTAACTTCTCACAAGTCCATTTAGAATCAATATTTTCCCAACGCAAGTAGAATGTAGAGCACCTTTATATTCCTTTATGCTAGTGTTAATTTTCTTATATATTAATCTACTACATTGCAATTCATATCAGACAATATTTTAGTTCTTGTTTTCATCTGTCAAACATCTTAAAGAATTTAGTAGAATAATAGACTATTAATTTATCCAGGTATTTATCAGTTTGGTTGCTTATCCTTAGCAGTTTCCTTCTCTTATCATTTCCCTTTTGTCTGTAAAACTTTTGCAGTCTTTTTAAGCACATCTACTGGCAATAAATTCTCTTAGTTTTCTTCCATCTGAGAATGTCTTTTTTTGACCTTCATTCCTAAAGAATGTTTTTGCTGGATATACAATTCTGGATTGGCGTTTCTTTTAGCACAAATTATTGTGCCACTTCTTTCCAGTGTCCGTGAATTTTTAAAAATACTTTTATTGTGGTAACATATATACAATATAGCATTTCCCATTTTAACCTTGCCATAATTTTTTGATGAGAAGTACACAATCATTCAACTGTTTTTTTCCTATAAGTGATATGCCTTTTCTCTGGCTCCTTTCAAGTTTTTTATTAGATTATGTTTTCATTGTTAGATTATGATGTGTCTTATCATGGATTTCTTTGGGTTTATCCAACTTTGGGTTAAATATGTAGGTATATGTCTTTTTTTCAGATTTTGGAGCTCCTCATTATTTCCTCAAATATTTTTCCAATATCATGTTCTTTTTCCTATCTTTCTGAAATTTCAGTGACACAAAATTAGAACTTTTGATATTGTCTCATAGGTTCCTGAGACTCCATTCTTTTTTTTTTTTCCCCCATTGTTTTCTCTTTTGTACAGTTTGGAAAATTTTTGCTCTGTTTTCAAGTTCACTGACTTTTTCTTCTGTCATCTCCTATTATTGTACCCATCCAGTGAGTTTTTAATTTCCATTACTGTATTTTTTGTTCTATTTCAATAGGTTTCTTCTTTCTTTCTTTTATATCTTTGCTGAAGAATTTGTATAATAACTTTTTTATTTCTCTAGTTCTGTCATTTATATTAATTTTCATTGGTATATGTGGTAGTTTGAGTCTTTTGTGGACCCAAGAAAATCATGTCCTTAGAGCTAATCCATTCCTGTAGGTGTGAACTTAGCGTAGGTAGGATCTTTTGATTAGATTACTTCAATTAAGGCCCTTTTGATTCGATTACTTCAATAAAGCATGACCCAGGGAGGGTCTTAATCCTCTTACTGGAACTCTATAAACGGGATGATTACAGAGAGAGAAGTACACAAGAGCTCAGAGAGAAACCCTCAGAAGCTGAGAGACAAAGCCCTGGAAACCAGAAGCTGAAATCAACAGAACACAGAAGCAAAGAGGAAGCCACTAAGCAGGAAGTTGAAGGCAGGTAAGCTCAGAAAGGAGGGAGAGACCCAGCAGATTCCACCATATGCCTTGCCATGTATGATTGGAGTCCAGGATTGCCAACAGGCAGTCTTTGGGGAGAAAACATCACTTGATGAACTCTGATTGGACATTTTCATTGTCTCAGAACGGTAAGCTTATAAGTTAATAAATCCCTATTGAAAAAGCCAACCCATTTCTGCTATCTTGTTTTCAGTAGCTTTTAGCAAACTAAAACTGTGTGTGTGTGTGTGTGTGTGTATAAATGTGAATTGAGATGTTCCTGGTTCTTCATATACTGAGTAATTTTAGATTGTATACTAGATATTATGAATATTATGTTATAACCCTCTGGGTCTTGTTTAAATCCTATGGAAAATGTTGATATTTTTGTATTACAGTTAACTTTCCTGATTTAGATGCCAGCAGCAAGTTCTATCTGCTTCTGTGTGCTATCACTCTAATGTCTGTTCAGTTTTCAAAGCCTTTACAGTGATATTTGGGTCTAACCTGCATGTGTGCCATCCGCTGGCCAGTCTGGAATTTGATCAGAGATCTGTTAGTTCCAACTTTAAAGGCCAATAGGAAACTGATCCACACATGGAGTTTGGGATTGAGCCTAGGAGTTTATAAACAGGTTTATGGGACTGCTTTCTCCAGTTCCACCTTTTCCCAGTCTCCTTGGTACTTTCCCAGGGGCTCTCTTTTTTTGTACTCCTGCCAGAGAGCTGACTCTTTAGTGCTCTGCTTGCACTTCTTTGTTTCTATATCTGGGCCAAATGGCAGGAGGAGTGTAGGAAAAAAAACACAACTCACTGCCATTTTGGTGATTTATTCATTCCACTTGTATTTTGGGTGGAAGGAGCCAGATTTAACTTTAGAGGTGTACTTGATGTTTGACTTTATTATTCGTTAATATTTCACCAACTGTGAGAGAGTTCAATCATAAAGAGGGTTTTTATAGAAAAGAAATTACATTAATAGAATTTTTAAAGTATTAGTATTCTTTAAACTTTAAAAAAAAAATGAAAACGTGTAAGAATAGTATATAGAACTCCCCAATATTCTTTACCTAGATTCACTGTTGTTAACTTACAGGCACATTTGCTTTATCATTCTCTCTCTTTACATGCAGAAACACACAGGCCCAGAAACACACACACACACACACACACACAAGTACATGTTACTTTTTCTGAACCATTTGAAATAAGTTGCATACATTATCCTCTTTTATCCATGAATACTTAAATATATATTTCTCATGTCATCCTATTATGTAATGATGATATAGTGATAAAATCAGGAAATTTAACATTGATATAATGCTTTTATCTAACCCATGGTCTGTATTCAAATTTTTTCAATTATCCCATCTTCTTTTTAGCATTTCTTTCTCTACCCCAGATTCCATTCCAGAATCACAGTATATTTTTACTTGTCCCTAGTTTTCTTTATCTGGAATAATTCCTCAGCTTTTGGAGAAAGTGAGATTTTTGAAAAGTTTTGGTCCATTGTTTTGTACAGTATTCCTTAATTTAGGGTTATCAGTGTTTCGCATAATAAGTTTTAGATTGTAATTTTCTCAGGCATTCTTTAAATATGATACATCATTCTCAGTATATCGTATTAGAAGGCACATATGTTGCTTTGTCCCGATATTTAACTTTGATTACTTGATTGGTATCAGTCAGGTTTCTCCACTGTAGTAGTTGTGGGGGAGATACTTTTAGACTATGTATATATTCTATTCTCTATTAAACTTTTTTTTATGAATCAATTATTATTCAATGGTTGCCAATAGGTGACTTTTCTAACTCAATTATCCCTTCTCCATTTACATTGTTTGTATTAATTTATCTCATGGACTCGTGTTATTTAATGGGTTTAAATTAATAACTGTACAGTATAGTTTTTTAAAAAAACATTTTTCCAGAGAAGGCTTGTGCTACTTGTTACATGTTTTGTTTCAATAGCTACATTTCTTGGAAAGCTCCTATACTTTTGAAACCCTCCTTCGTTGTCTAACAGTATAAGTTTAGCTTGAAATTGCTTTAAGTACGTGGATCTTGAACATGCTGAATTCCATAGATCATTTATTGGGTAGATAAATAAGTTAACCAGTTTGATAATAACATGAGCTATTTTGCCACTGATACCTCTTGCACGTGTCCTACAAAATGTATTTGGAATTTGTCACATTGTAAGATTTTTATTCTGTATTTTTGCCCAATTTTTACACTTTTATTTTTTAATGGTTGCTACGTCTATTAAACCGTTTTATTTATGTTTTTTTTTCCATATTTAAACTATTGTATGTCATACTTGAAGAATAGTTTTCTACTTTTTAAAAATTTTGTTGCATTAATACCTTAACATTAATAGTTTTAGAATTTCTGAGTTACTGGCTAAGTCACCTTTGGTTTCTTGTTATGGTTTACTAAGTGACCTTTTCAAAGAGTTCTACCAGTTTACAGTGCTACTAATTGCCAGTTTGTAAATAACTTCATTTGAAATGAAATTTCATTATTTGTTAATTGTAAAATGTTACTTAATATTCCTTTTGACTCCTATTTAGTATGGGCCCTTCTCTATGTGTTTATTTTTAGTTTGTGCTTTGAAGGATTTTTATTAATATTATTTTCCATTTTTTGCAGTGTAGTTTTGATTTTATGTCTTTCTTATAAATTTGATTATCTGTTTTAGGTATCTAAACCTTTATGTGACATATTTGATGGACATTTCTTCCCCTATCTTTTTTTGTCCCAGATTTGTTATTTTTCATTACATTTTTCAGCATTGTGATTTGTAGTCTTTTTTTTTTCCTGATATGATTTCTTTTGTTTTTCCAAGTTTGACATGGTTACAAGCCTAAGAAAAATAAAAATAGTTCTGTGTTATTTAGATTAAATGAGCCAGTATAAAAATAAAGAAATATTTGGTAGAGTTACACAATTTTCTTTATAATGCTGAATAATATTTTAAAAATGTATATTTCCTGTCACTGTTGTTTACCAAAAAAAGGGAGAATAATTAAACAAGAAATTGATAAAGCACACTTCAGAATATAGGCTGACTCTTATATTCTTATATTCTTATATTAAATAAACTTAGTTTTGGGAAAAAGTCATTAGATAATTACCTTTTTTTTTTTTTTTTGCCCCAGACCTATAATAACATAATCACCAATGTGCTTTATTTTTGTGAATTCATGTATTGTACACAAATACATGATATTTTTTTTAATGTCCTTAACCTCTCTCAAGAGGGTTGTTCAGGTTAAATAATTACTATAATATGCTTAGAACAGTGCCTGACACATAGAAAATATTCAGTAAATGATAGCTGTGTGGCTGTATAGTTTTTGTCACTTAATGATCTATTTCAGAAAAATTTCCATGATGTAATAGAATTCTTTCTCATTCTTTTTCATACCTGCATAGTATTACATTTTATGGGTATCCACAATTTTATCCAGTCTACCATTTACGGACATTTGTATTGTTTCTATTTGTCCCAATTTAAGAATATAGCTCAATTGTACACCCTCTTACACATTTGGAGAATTATATCTTTAGGCTGCATCCTTAAGTGTGGAATTCATCTGTCAAAGGGCTTTTTAAAAATAATGATGGTATTTCAGAATTGTCCTGTAACAATGGAGTAATTTATACTCTCATCAAAACTGAGAGTGCCTGGATTCTAAAATCTTTACCAACATCTGAGTTTTATCAATAATTTAAATCTTTGCCAATCAGATAAGCAAAAAGGAACATCTTTTATCCCCCCTCATAGCACTTTCATTATTAAATTGGACTATTTTTTTGTTAGTGAGATTGGCTTCCTTTATATCTTATATCTGTTTTTGCCAACTGTTTTTTAAAATTGATATGTGATAGTGTTTTGTTCATTTGCTTTGTGAGCCCTTTTTTTGTTTTTGTGTTAAATATTACCAGGTTTGCCTTTTGATTTTTAGTTTTAATAATTTACTTGTCCTTTACCTTTTTGGCTTCTAAGTTTTGTGTTTCCCAAGGCCTTCTCTATTTCAACATTATAAAATTATTCACTTGTTTTCTTTAACTGTTTCTATTTATTGTGATAACTCTGTATTTATTCAGTATGGAATTTTTGTGTGTGTGTGTGTGTGGGTGGGTATAAGAAATGATGTAGGAACGTAGTTTTTTGGGTAGCCATTTTTTCCAGCATAACATAGTCATTGGGACTATGCACTCTGGAGTCAAATATTTTCATTATAATTTTCATTCTGCTATGGGATTAAGGGCAAGTTGCATAACACTTTTGTGCCTTGGTTTCCTCATATGTAAAATGGTGATCAGAGTAGTTACTAGTCTGTAAATTTGTTGCAAAGTTTATATGAAATAATATGAAGTACTTAGCAATGTCATACAGTAATACATGTTACCTATTATTAATATTATTACTGTTATCCTACTTTTACCTACTGATTTGAAATACCTTCATTATCACATATTAAATTCCCATATGAATTATTGGTGGTTGTAGAAGTGATAATGACATTATGATTATGTAAGAAAATGGCCATATTTTTGAGTTGGGAACTAAAGTATATAGGGATGCAATAACATGTCTGAGATTTGTTTTCAGATATTTCAGTGAAAGAAAATGTGGGTAAAATCTTAATTGTTGCATGACTAATGTGTGTATTAGGGTTTTGTGTTATTCTTTCTACTTTTATATTTGATATTTTTCATAATAAGTGTTTTAAAAGTCCTATATTTGATAATTTTGCATCTATTTTATTCTTTACTTGTTCTGCTTCATTAATTTTGCCATTCTTTCACTAACACAATATTTATTGTAAATCTATATATGTTTCAATGTCATAATACTCTAATTTTTTTATTTCAAAAATTTGCCTGCTCTCTTGTCACATCTATTCTTTTAAATAACGTTTAGAATCATTTTAAATAAAAAAAAAAATGAGAGGGATTTGGGGGAATATCCCCATATTTATGGTGTATTTAAATATTTTGTTTCCCATAAATTTTTATAAATTTCTTCCTATTCCTGCACATTTCTTATATATGAAGAAAACTTCAAGATATTCATGGGGAGACTTTTTTCCATTGTATATGCTAAGTGATATTGCACCTCTCTGTTAGCTATTAATTACTAGTGTTTCTGAATTAACTATATTATTATTAGTTATTTTATTACTTTCTGTTTGCTATGTGTTTATTCAAATTATGTAGTCAATCAAATATTTCACAACTTTAAAATAATGTATCTTTGTTTCTTTTATCTCTTAATGCATTGGTTAGTGCTTTGAGGTGTTAAATTGGAATGATGAAAGAGTTATTGACTTTACTGAAAATGTTTCTAGTATTTTACCATCAAATATTCAGCCTGCTTTTGGTGTATGTTAATTCGTTTCTTTTTCATGAGAACGTTTTTTAACTCTTCTATTTTAATACAAGGATTTAAAAAATTTAATAATGAATGATAGATTTTTATCAAAAGCACCCATTAATAATTATTCAAGAAATGTTTATGGAGTTCTTTCTATGTGTCAGGCATTGTGATAGACGCTGTGGATGAAAAGTAGACAAATCAGATGTGATTCCTGTTCTAGTGAAACTTATATTGAGGGAGAAAACCAAAACCAAGTAAAACAGTCATCTGGATTTTCTCCATTGACTTATGAATATGATAAACTGAAGTAATATGATAAACTAATTTCCTAATACTGAATTATATTATCGTTTTTAGAATAAACCTTTCTGAGTGATGACAGCTTACTCACTGTTTCATTCTTTTTGATAATATTATACTAGTCTATTTACAGAACTATTTTTAAGTTATATGACCTTTGTTTTCTTGTGTTCTTTGACAGGATTTGCATTATGTGCTATTTGTCTTAGTGAAAAGGATTTTGAAAATTTCCCTCTTTTTTAAATATCGTTAGTCCTTAAAATTTAATATGCACCAGAATCACTTGGGACCAGTGCACATCCTAGGGCTTTCTTTCAAAGGGATTCTCATTCTCTAGATCTGTGGTAGCCCCAGGAATATGTTTTGAAGCAGGTGGTTCTTGGACTATGCTTTGATTTGAGTAAAATATATATACTTTTTTTTTTTCCCCTGAGGTACCTGGCTGGAGATTGAATCCAGGGCCTCGTATGTGGGAAGCTGGACGCTCAACCACTGAGCCACATTGGCTCCCCTGAGTTGGTTTTTTTGTTTGTTTGCTTGTTGTTTTTTTGTTTGTTTGTTTATTTTTAGTAGGCACCAGAACTGAATCTGGGACCTTCCCATGTGGGAAGCAGGCGCTAAACTACTTGAGCCCCATCCGCCCATGTATATATACCTTTTGATTAAATAATATTATATAACTTTAGAATTAACTCTTTGGGTTTGAAAATTTCATCTGTGAAGCTAGGCTTTGCAAGTTTGTAGAGGTGTTAGCTCTAAGAAAACTTTCTCATTTCCTCTTGGTTATTATTGTGTATAAATGTCTTTTGTCCTGAGTCATGTTTGATAATTTGTACTTTTTGGAGAAAATCATCTACTTTCCATAAATTTGAAATTTATTTGCACAGCTCTGTTCTTTTATTCTTTCTTCTTTTAATTCCTTTTTATGTGGTTATTTCCTTTTTCTTTTTTTTTTTTTTTTTGTATGATAAATGTTAGTTTATATTTTTTCTGGAATTTCTTATTAATACAAAATGTATGTCATGAAAGCAAATGGTATTAAGCTTAGTGAGAAGGCACCACTTTTTTTTTTTTTTTTTTTTTAACTATATTCATTTTTTTTTTTTTTTTTATTATGGGTAAAAATCAAAATTCTCACAACACATACAAACATCTGCAAAATGATATATAAATATACATGCACACATGTGCACCTGCTTACAAAAATGTTGTCCATATATATATATATATATATATATACATATATATATATTCTAAGAGGCGCCCAGATCACCCAAAACACCACACGGAACCCACTGGGATTCCCATGTTGCCCACCTCCCACACCTCCCATCACATCCCACACAAACATCTCCCACAGTGTGGCCCACCACCCTCAATGAACTTACACATCCTGGAGCCTTGCCACCAACCATAGACCACAGTTCACACTGTAGACCACACTCTCTCCCACTCAGTTCTGAGTGGTGTGTACTGATTTAAAATGGCCTACATCCGTTGCCACAACAGTACTCAGGACAACCTCCAACTCCCAAAGAAGCCACTGTATTTCAACTGCTCGTCCCCTCCCTACCCCAAAAGTGTCAAGTGGCCACTGGCTCCACCTCATTGTTATAATTTCTTGCATTGCTAGAATCACCATATGTGAACAAGAGAATACCATCAAGTCCACTCTAGTCCATAGTTCTTCCCCCAATCCTGAGGGGACTGGGATGGTGATGTCCACTCCAACTCCAAGTGAGAGAGGGCCTACATCCCATGGATACGGTGGGTGGGATGATCCTGCCTGCAGATGCAGGTCCTCTCCATTCCCTGGGATGGCCATTTCCCATCGTTGTCTCCTCACCAGGTGACTTGGATGAGTCCATTGAGCTGTAGGGTAGGAGTTGCAGCTCCACCTAGATTTCATGAACACCTGGCACATAGGTAGGCAGGAGGCTCCAGTCTCTGGAAGTATACCTAAAAACTCCAGCATCGCATATAGGTTTGAATAGAAGGGACTGGTGAACCATGTGCAGGGAGGACTTATTTGAGTCCAACTCTGTCACTCTCAGGAGCACAGACTCCAAAATAGAACCCACTGATAAGGCATCAGTCTCTGGGGCCATCCCCCCCCCCCCATATAGGACCAGGGTGTCTCCGGAGCTTTCAGGAACCCCACTGAGTGGGGTGATAGGCTCTTAGATGTTCTATGAGCTCCTACTGAGGTGTGCGTAAGAGTTACCTCTGGGATGACCTCCCGACTCTCTTTGAAGTCTCTTAGCCACTTGAACTCGTTTGTCTTTACCATTTCCCCCTTTTACTCAAGGTCTTTTTCCAGTTGTGTTGCCAGTTGGCACTTGGGAAAAGTTTTCAATTAGCAATAATCGTGCCTCGGATAAACCTCATTGGCTACGATACTGCCACTGTGCAAAGCTGCCAGTTGGCACTTGGTATTAATCCCTTGTTGCCAGGGAGGCTCATCCCCGGGAGTCATGTCCCACGTTGGGGGGAAGGTAATGCAATCATATGCTGAGTTTGGCTTAGAGAGAGGCCACATTTGAGCAACAAGGAGGCTCTCAGGTGGCAACCCTTAGGCACCCCACAACTGCAGGCTAAGTCTCATTTACAAGAGCAAAGACTTACAAGGGTAGTCATCAATAACAAAAAACAAAAACAAAAACAAAAAAAAAAACAAAAACATCAGTGGGTCATCCTATTTTGACAGGCACTGTCCCTACACTCAGAGGACTATTGTTGCTCCCTTGGAGACTGTGACAGAGCTCTCCAGGCTAGGAATTCAGATTCCCTCATTTATTGTGTGATTATCCACCCATCGTGACCATGCCCCATCCCCCGATCCTTTGAATGATTTTGTATATCTTTCATGTATATTCGGATGAACCAATCCCCATGAAACCCCCCCCAATAATCCCCCGCAGTACCCATTGTAACCCTTCTGTGTTCCAAATCCTCCATGAACATTTAGTCCATAAAATAATCAAATACACTTACTAGGAAAAAGAAACAAGTGTGATAAGCGTACATGCAAGAGACAAACATAAGGAAACTCAGGGGAAAAAAAAGAGAAGGAAAAAAAACAAATAATCAAACAAAGAACAAAACAAAATAAAATATAATTAGTGGATTGGGACATTCAAAAAATGGGCAAAAAAGCAAAGGAAATGCCTTTAAAATATATATATATATATTCATTTTTTTCCTTTCTCTCTTCTTTTTTCCCCTTTTTCCTTCCCTTTATCACTGTGTTATCGGATGTCTGGTGTGCCATGACACCTTCCTCCTCTCAATCCCCATTGTCTCCCAATTTTTCATTTAATTTTCAAAGAAGTTTAGGTCACAGCAAAGTCACACACGGAGTGCCGGAGACTCCCAGATACCAAACCACTCCCCCTTCCCCATCCCATATTAACTCCGCCCCCTTTTTTTTTGGTTGTTAGCATTGTTATAACTGTTATGCAGATAGCAAAATATAGCAACTAAACATTGTCAGTGATTTACAGTATAGTTTACAATTTAGATGATACAGTTTAATAATTTTGATGATATTTACCATGTCCTGTGTCCATTACTGTAAGGTAATGAAAAACCTTCCCCATGACCACCAAACAACCCATTAGATCTTGACTGTTCCCTTCTCCCCAGCCCCCCAGGGCCCATGATACCCCCCTCTCCCAACCCATGGAGTGTCAAGATTCACAGTTACATGCCCTGGAGATTTGAACCAGCTCTTCCTAATCCACCCACCCCCCAGTGCTGCACCACCAAACCCAGGAACACCACCACTCATCTGCCCCATCCCCCAACATGCAACATTCCTTTTTCTTATCCCTCTTTTTTTTTTTTTTTAAAGTTATGCTGTCTCCCTTTGTTTTTTTTAACAAATCAATTTTGTTGATACATATTAATAAAGCATAAATCCATCCAAAGTGTACAATCAGTGGTATTTGGTGTAATCACATATTTGTGCTTTCATTCTTAGAGCACTTTCATTATGCCAGTAATAATAATAATAATAATAAAGAAAAACAAAACTCATCACCTCTCAATCTTTCTATGCTTCCCCTGCCATACATAGCTGCTATTCTTTTTCCTTCTCTCTAGTATATTCATATTTGTATTTTGTAAAAACAGTCTTATATATGTAATATCACCCATATTTGTGTTTCACATGAGGTTTTACTATCTGATACAGTCCTGTTACAGTTTTTAGCTTTGCTGCTAGTAATATACATGTTCTTAGACTTTCCCATTCAACCAGTCATACCCATATAATAGTTCTGCTAGTTAAAACTATCATGATATGCTTTCACTGTTTCTAGTCATTTCTGAAGATTTACAAACTTTTAACCAATCTACACAGATTAACCCTCAGCTTTCCATTCTCTACTGTCCTTCTATTTTCTGGTGACCTATATTCTAATTATTAACTCCATGAGTTTACACAATATATTTGGTTCATAATAGCACAATCATACAGAATTTTTCCTTTTGTGTCTGGCTTGCTTCACTCCATATAATGTCCTCCCGATTCATCCGTGTTGTCATATGCTTCACGACTTAATTTCTTCTTTCCGCTGCATAATATTCCATTGTGTGAGTATACCACAATTTGTTTATCCATTCATCAGTTGATGGACACCTGGGTTGTTTCCAACTTTTGGCAATTGTGAATAATGCCGCTATGAATATCACTGTGCAGATATCTGTTTGTGTCACTGCTCTCAGTTCTTCTGGGTATATACCTAGTAATGGTATTGCCAGGTCCCATGGCAAGTCTATTTTCAGCTTCCTTAGGAACTGCCAAACAGGTCCTCCACAGTAGTGGTACCATTCTACATTCCCACCAACAGTGAATAAACGTTCGTATCTCTCCACATCCTCTCCAACATTTACAGTTTTCTGACTTTTTAATAGTAGCCCTTCTAGTAGGTGTGAAGTGATATCTCTCCCCGCCTTTTTTTGAGGTGCCGGGGCCAGAGATTGAACCTGAGACCTCCTATATAGGAAGCTAGCATGCAACCACTGAGTCATATCAGTTTCCCTTGAGTTGGTTTTTTCATATGTTTGCTTTTTTTTGTTTTTTATAAAAGAGGCTTCGGGGACCGAACCTGGGACCTCCCATGTGGGAAGCAGGTGTTCAACTGCTTGAGCCAAAACTGCTCCCCTTTGTTTTTTTTTTGTTTTTTTGTTTTGGTCCCCCATCCCTTGAGATGGTTCCCTTGTCTGTTTGCTCATTGTTTGCACTTGTTTTTTTTGTTTTGTTTTGTTTTTTGCTTGTCTGCTTGTTGTCTGTCTGTTTTTTGTTTAGAAGGCCCTGGGAACTAATCCATATGTGAGGTGATTGCTCAACTGCTTGAGCCACATCTCCTCTTTGTTCATTTTATTTTTGCTCATTGTTTTTGTTCACTGTCTGCTCATTGTTTTTGCTTGATATCTGCTCATTGTGTTTGTCTTCTTTAAGAGGCATCAGGAACCGAACCCGGGATCTCCCATGTGGGAGATAGGCGCTCAACTGCTTGAGCCACATCTGTTCCTCCCCCCTTTGTTTTGGGTTAAGCTGTATTGTTGTTGTTGTATTTGTTTTCTAAAATTTTGTTTAAACCAGCCCTTAGTTTCATTTACTAATATTATTCTCATTTTTTCTTTTTAAACTTCTGCTGTCTTTTAGAAGGTTTGTTTGCTTATTCCAATTTATTTAAAATATGTTTAATTCCTTAATTTTCATTTATTACTCAGCAAAACTGTTTAAGGCTGGTGCTCTTTTCTCTCAACATGAGTTCCAGTGTTTTCCCTAGATTTGGATGTGAATTATTTTTCTTATCCTTATTTTTCAACGCCCAGAACAGAAACTGTATTCATTAAACAATGATTCTTCATCTTCCTCTTCTCTGCTTGCCCTGGTCTCCCTTCCTCTTTCTGAGTCTAAAGTTGCTTACTCCAGGTTTTTCATTTAAGTTTAATCATATAATAGCTGTCCTTTTGTGCCAGACTTATTGCATTCAACATGATGTCTTTAAGGTTCATCCATGTTGTTGCAGGTATCAGAACTTAGTTCCTTTTTACAGGCAAATAATATTCTGTTCTGTATATATACCACATTTTGTTTATCCATTCATCTGTTAGTGAACACTTAGATTGCTTCCATGTTTTGGCTCTTGTGAATAATGCTGGCATGAACGTTTGACATTGGTGTACAAATACATGTTCCTTTCCCTGTTTTCAATTCTTTTGTGTATGTACCTAGAAGTGGAATTTCTGGGTCATATAGTAGTTCAATATTTAACTTTCTGTGGAACTGCCAAATGGTTTTCCACAACTGCTGCACCAATTTCCATTCTCACCAGTAGTATATGAGGATTCCTGTTTTTCCGCATCCTTATCAACACTTATTATTTTTCCATTTAAAAAAAATAGCCATTTTCATGGGTGTGAAGTAGCATCTCATTGTGGTTTTTATTTGCATTTCCTTAAATGGTTAATGATATTGAGCATCTTTTCATATGCTTAATGGCCATTTGTATATCTTCTTTGGAGAAATTCCAAGTCCTTTGCCAATTAAAAAAAAATTTTTTTTGTCTTTTTTGTTGTTAGGTTGTAGGAGTTCTTTATATTTTCTGCATATTAAACTTGTATCAGATATATGGTTTCCAAATATTTTCTTTCACTCTGTAAGTTGCCTTTTTACTTTCTTAGTAACTACTTCTGGTACACAAAGTTTTAAAATTTGGGGAAGTCCCATTTATTGATTTTCTCTTTTGTTGCTTGTACTTTTGATGCAAATCTAGGAAACCATTGCCTAATACAAGGTCCTGAAGATATTTCTCTATGTTTTCTTCTAACAGTTTTATAGTTTTAGCTCTTAAATTTATGTTGATCCATTTTAAGTGTTAATTTTGTATATGGTATAAGATGGGGCTTCACTGTCATTTTTTGTGTGTGTGGATATCCAGTTTCACCAGCACTGTTTGTTGAAGAGACTATTCCTTTCCAATTGAGTGAACTTTGCATCTTTCTCAAAAATCAATTAGCCATAGATGTGAGAGTTTATTTCTGAACTCTCAGTTTCACTTCATTGGTCTATATGTCTGTCTTTGTGTGAATTCCACACTGTTTGTTTACTATAGCTTTTAATAAGTTTTGAAATTGAGACGTGTTAGTTTCCTAACTTTCCATCTTCTTTCTTGAGATGGAATTTGCAATTTAGGGCCCCTTGGCCCTCCCATATGAATTTGGCGATAGACTTTTCCATTTCTGCAAACAAAACTGTTGGAATTTTGATCAGGTTTGCTTTGAATTTGTAAATTGCTTTGGGTAGTATTGATATCGTAACAAGTCTTCTAATTGATGAACATGGGATGTGTTTTGATTTATTTAGTCCATATTTAATTTCTTCCAGCGATGTTTTATAGTTTTCCATGTACAAGTTTTTTATACCCTTAAATTTATTCCTAGGTATTCGATGTTTTTAGTTGCTGTTGTGAATGAAATTGTTTCTAGATTTCCTTTTGGACTGTTCATTACTGGTGTATGAAAACTTCACTGATTTTTGTGTGTTGATCTTGTATCCTGCCAATTTGCTTAATTTATTTATAGGGCCTTTTTTTGTAGATACTTTGAGATTTTTTGTTCCCCATAGGATCATGTCATCTGTGAATAGGGATAATTTGACTTCTTCCTTTACAATTTGTGTGCCTTTTATTACTATCTCTTGCCTAATTGCTCTGGCTAGAACGTCAGTACTGTATAGCAGTAGTGAATAAGTACATTCCCATCTTGCACCTGATATAGGGGGAAGGCTTTTAGTTTTCCAACATTGCATATAATGTTAACATCAGGTTTTTCATAAATGGCCATTATCATGTTGAGGAAGTTTGATTTTATGCCTGTTTTTCTGAGTGTTTTAACAAGAAAGGGTGCTAGATTTTGTCAGATGCCCTTTCTGCATCTCGAGATAATCATATGGTTTCCCCCCCTTTTATTCTTTGAATGTGGTGGGGGCATTAATTGATTTTCTTATGTTGAACCATTCTTGCATTCCTGGGATAAATCCCACTTGGTCCTGGTATATAATCCTTTTAATGTACTTTTGGATTTGGTTTGCTAGTATTTTCCTGAGGATCTGTGTTCATAAGGGATATTAGTCTGCAGTTTTCTTTTCTTATGATATCTTTATCTGGCTTTAGTATTAGGGTGATGCTGGCTTCATAGAATGACTTTGGAAAGGTTTCCTTCCCTTCAATTTTTTAGAAGACTTTGAGCAGGATTGGTGGTAATTCTATTTTGAATGTTTTGTAAAATTCAACAGAAAAGCTATTTGTTTTTGGAGTTTTCTTTGTTGGGAAGTTTTTTGATTATCAATATCTCTTTACTTGATCTTTAATGATCTTCTATATCTTCTTGAGTCATTTTAGATAATTTGTGTTTTTCAGGAAATTGTCTATTCATCCTATTCTTAATGTGCAGCGCTTTGGTGTACCTGCCCAAAGTGGGGTAATTTACCAGGGCTCCCATACCTGGACAGTTTTAGATTTCTTGACTGTTCTCGAGTATGTTGAAAGTGCAGGCTTTCAGTTGCCTCTTCCTGATTGGCTACTGTCTCCATGGGAAAAGCAATCTGAATGCCAGGCTCACCTTCACTGGTTCTCTCCTGGATATTGGCCTGGTAATTCCTTATTACCTTGTTTAGTTTTTGATGCTTTTAAGACTTGTTTACTTTTTGAAATATTTCACTCAACATTTTTATTTGTGGGAGAGTTGTTCTGAATTGCCTCACTGCCATTAGTAGAAGTAGAAATTCTCTGCAGTTTTCTTTGCAAAACCTAATATGTGTTGGAGGCCTGTCTCCTGTGAATAGTAGGTGCATAGAGCAGGGATTCTTAACCTTTTTTGTGCCATTGACCCCTTTGGCAGTTTCATGAAGCCTGTGGTCTCTTTTCCAAGTAATGTTTTAAAATGAAATTTAAAAAAACATAGAATTAAAAAGATAAGCAATTATATGGAAGTATCAAAATAGTAAAAATCCAATTTTAAAATTTTGTGACTTAAAAAAATTACAACTGAATAATTTAGCAATGAGTTTAATTTTGAAGCAGTGGTAAGGGTCAATATTTTGTGATATCTCCAATAACTGAATGTGATAAGAAAATATTTGTGGCTTTTGTTGGTGACAGAGACACAGATATTGCTAATACCACACATTTTTTTGCCTACTTTCATAATGAAATATTGTCTTAGAATTCTTAATTTCAGTTAGAGGTTAATAAAAATAAAGATAGGATTTTTTTCCCTTCCAGATCTCAATAAATGTATTGAAAAATTCATTTAAAAATAGGATGCGTTGAAAGAAGATATATTGTTTTGATAAGGGAGGCCTTAACTGAACCTGTGGAATATTATTTGTACCTTACAGTCTATTATGCTGTCATGTTGGTGAGTTTGCTGAGTATATTTGTAGGATACATACAGTC
Organism: Tolypeutes matacus; assembly: GCA_026826555.1. NCBI lineage: Eukaryota > Metazoa > Chordata > Mammalia > Cingulata > Chlamyphoridae > Tolypeutes > Tolypeutes matacus. The sequence continues at coordinate 33,368,183 of JAKSZT010000049.1, forward strand.
CTTTCAAAGTGTTATTTAGCCTTTGAAGGAAATAATTTCATAATTGTCCCAAATCAAGATGTTTTAAACTCTTGTATTTTCAACTTTCATCTCATATTCTTCACATTCAACAAATGATTTCTCCTAGTACTGTGACTCCAGCAAAGCTGTTAACATTTCTTGTTAAAATTATCCATGAAATTTACATACCACAGTCAGATTCTGTGGCAGACAGTATGGAGTAGAGAAAAGAACACACACAAGCTTTGGAGTTAAAAAGATGGGGTTTTGAATCCCAGCTTTTCATCCTATTAACTTCAAGAACTTTTGCTTTCTTGTTTTAACATTTAGTCTTTAGTTTTCTTTTAAATAATAAGGGTAATATATCAGATTATATTATTCTTTTCTTTTTAATTGGCAAAGTTGTAGGTTTATAGAAAAGTCATGTAAAAAATAAAATGTTCTCATATACATCCCTATTGTTGATACTTTGCATTAGTGGTACCTTTGTTGCAATTGATGAAAAAATATTAATAGTATTATTAGCTATAGTCCATAGTTTATATTAGGTATATTTTCCCCATATACACCTTATTATTAACACCTTGTTTTAGTGTAGTACATTTGTTAGAGTTCGTGAAAGAATATTCTTACACTTGTACTATTAACCCCAGTCCATTGTCCACAACAGGGTTCACTTATTCTACAGTCCCATGTTTTATCTCCTAACTTTGATTCTAGTAACAGTATAGTGTGTATTTAGTAAGGGGTCCCTGGTTTTCACCTGAGTGGCAAAAGGGTCTGAGGAGCAAAAAAGGTTAAGAACCTCTGCTCAAAGGGAACTTCTTTACACTTGATTAGATTCTTTCGTACCATTACCACTGCAGGTGTGCCACCTAGTGGTTACAGATTAAACACAGGTTGTTGCTGTGGATAAAATCACTCTTTTTATTTTTTTTAAAGCTTTTTATTGAAGTTTATCATTCATACCTGAACATACATAAACAATAAGTGTACAGTAAGACTTGTGAACTTACAAAACAAACATGCATATCATCATACAGGGCTCCCATACATCACCCCACCAACAACATTTTGCATTGTTGCAAAATATTTGTTACAAACTATGAAAGATCATTGTCAAAATATTACTACTAACTATAGCCCGTATCTTGTATTTGGTATAGTTTTCCTCCAATCTACCCAATTATTAACACTCTATATTAGTATTATATATTTGTTATCATTCATAAGAGAACGTTCTCATATTTGTTCTGTTAACCACAGTCCATCTTCTGTCTTATAAAGTCCCATGCTTTGTATAATCCATTCTAAATGCACACTCAGTGGCTTTCATTTTCATCATGGAATTGTTCTGTCATCACCTCAGTCAATTTTAGAACGTTTTCATTACCCCAAAAGGAAAAATCCCCTACCCCCTTATATCTCCCCATTGTTGCCCCTTAGAATTGAAATAGTATCTTCTTGCCATTGCTGTAAAATATTACAATATTACTGTTAACTATCGTCCATAAGTTATATTAGTTGTAATTTCCCCATGTACACCATGTTCTTAGCACCTTGTAAAAGAAGAGCATTCTTATATTTATACTATTAACCACAATCTTAATCCACCACTGAAATCACTATATTATACATTCCCTAGATTATTCTCTAGTTTCCTTTCAAATGACATTTACGTCCAAGACTATCACTTTCAGCCACAGTCACATTTATCAATCAGCCATGTTAGTTGTACTCACTATAATGTATTACCATCAGCTCTATTTATTTCCACATTTTTACAATAAACCTTATTAAAAATTCTACATACATTAAGCTTCCACTCCCATTCTCAACCCACATTCTATCTCCTAGTAACCCTATACTCTAGAGTTTACCTCTGTGAGTTTACTCATCATATTTAGTGTATATTTGTGAGACCATACAATATTTGTCCTTGGTGTCTGGCTTATTTCACTCAACATAATATTCTCAAGGTTCATCCCTGTTGTCATATGCATCCCAATATCATTTTTTCTTACAGTTGAATAGTATCCCATTGTATGTATATACCACATTTTGTTTATCCATTCGTTAGTTGATGGACACTTGGGCTGGTTACAATTTACAATTACTTGTACTTTTTCTAACTAAATTAATAGATATAAGTTGTTCATTTCTCATAATACTTCCCTAAATTCATTTTGACTCTAGGAAATTTTGATAGTCATAGAAATAAGGAAGTCAGGTTGAAGTGCTGATCTGAGAGAACAAGTTTCATTTGGACTTTAGTGTTCAACTTGCTAGATATGTCCAGTAAGTAGTTAAAATATGGGTCTGGAACTCAGGAGATGAATAAGGGATAGAGATGTTGATTTAAAAATCATTAAATCCAGGGGAGATTGTCTTTAAGGAAGAACATATAAAGAACATTGGTGATTGAAATGAAGAATGCACAACTCTGTGATTATACCAAATACCGTTTATTGTACACTTTGAATGACTTGTATGCTTTATTAATATATATAAATAAAATTGATTTGTTTGGGGAAAAAAACATTGAGCTGCATTTAGGGGTCTAAAAGAAACCAGTTAAAGAATCAGACATAGGGAGCCCACTTAATCTTCATTAACAACCTCTTGAGGTGTATGGTAGTATCTAAATTTTATTGGTAAGCAAGTTCAGACTGAGAGAGAGGACTTTTGCATAAGGTTGCATAGTTAGTGCATGGTAAAACTGGTGACTACAAAGCCTATATTCACCCATTACATCTCCCTGCTTACAAATGATAGTAGGGCATTTTATTAAGAGACAGATAGTCCTTGATCTCAAATGGATTTTTAGGGTGTTTGCTGACTTAGTAATGGTCTTTGGATTGTTTGTTCTGTAGTAATTGGTGGCGATGGAGAGAAAAATTGGTATAGTAGGAGTGTAGATTCATATTAGGGAGTGTCAATTGAGGGGGAAGGTAATGGAGTTCCCTCACTTCTAAGTGCCTTTTTATGAAGTTTGGTGGTAAATGTAAAGACAGACAGAGAGAAGGAGCTTAAAGTGCTTTAGGAATGCTTTTTCATGGTGTTGGGGGTTGCGTGTGCAGAAAAGGTTTAAATAAATTTTGAGTTAGAGAAGAAGAATCTAGTCAGGAGGAAATAATTGCAGTTGCTAGTGTTACTATAATTTATGTTGGCTTCCAGAAGTAGTAGTGTGAAATTGCATTAGGAGGAGTAATGTCCTTTCGTGTTTGGTACTACAGAATGAAAGACAGCATGGATACATCATTTTTGCTTAAAGAGAGAAATGGTGTTAGAGGTGATGGCTTTGAAATCTTCTCAGCACTTAGGTTGCCTCCTGAGAAAAGATGTATAAAGTGTCTGGATTTTGAGCCTTGAGGAGAATTGAGAAAGGCAATAGAGTCAATAAAGTGTGTTCTTTTAAAAATATTTAGCTTTTACATGGTTGGTAATAAGGCATAACGATTGTTTTAAAATAATGATAATTTATTTAAGTTTATAAATTGTGAAGAAAATTTTTAAAAATGAGTCATTGAAGTACATTTGTTCTAAAGCGAATTTCTATAATCTTGAAAATAAGATTCTTAACAGTTTTTGGATAAAACTGCTTTGAATAAATTATAATTTGGGCACAAGAAAACATATGCCTTGATTTACATTATTTTTATTATTTTGCTGTACGGAATAATATAACAATGCCTTTACTTAATTTTCCTGTAATTGTGAAGCATCATTGTTTGATTCTTCTCCATTACAATGTATGCTTTATAGGTAGAGTCACCAATGACTAATAAAAATACAAAATTGACTCTTTTTATTTTCTTGTTTTCTGTTAAGCAGAAATCAAAGAACAATCTGCAGAAGAGGATGCTGAAGCAGAAGTGGACAACAGACAGCCAATTCTAGTTCTTCAGTGTTCTGTGTCTGAAGAATCTGCTAGCTCCATGGTCTCTGTTGGTGTGGAAGCCAAAATCAGGTGAGAGAATGAATGCAGCTGTATTGGATATTAGTGACAGAAAGAATGGCAATGAGTTGAATGGAGAAAATTCAGGGAGCACAAGCTTTGAATATAAGTCTGGATGGAATTGTATTACTTAGTAGATTTAAATTTGAGGCTTATGTGCTTAGGCTGTTGTAGTGATTTTTAGCAGAAAAATAGCTATGCACTTTTGGCATAAGGATTAATTTTTGATGTTTACCTATATACTTAGATTTATACTCTTGTTCTTTACCCTCAGTCATTCTTTAAAAAAAAAAAAGAAATACAGGATGTTAAAGCCTATCAATGTATAATTCAGCTTTGAAGTTTTGTATTTTTTAGCCTTTATTTGCAAGGCATGAGTAACACGATGAAATCATCAATTAGTTGATTACTCCCATCTTTCTGAAAAAAAATTTTTTTTTTTGTGCTTTTGACACACCTCTTTTTTCATGTCGTTTGCAGGTTACTATTAGACTTTCTACCTTTATAATGCTGGAATCCTCAAGGCCAAATCCTCAGATATCTTGACTATTTTTAATCTTTACTTGAAAGCTCATTCAGTCTTATAGTTATTACTCCTATCTTTGTGCTGATGAACCCCACATTTGTATTAATAGTGCTGACCTTTCCCTGAGCAGCAGACTTTCTTATCCATCTGTCAACTTGACATCTCCATTTGGAAGTATACTAGACACATAACTGATACGTATCCAAAACTACTGTTGATTCTGCCCCTACTCCTTCTTCAAATCTACTTCTTCCTGAAATTTCCCCATTTTAGAAAATACCAATATTCAACCAATTGCTTAGACCAAAAACTTTGGAGTTAATCCTTGATTTCTATCTTTTGTCATACCTCATATCCAGTTCATCAGTATATCTTGTAGCTCAGTATCCAAAGTTATTCCAAACAATTTCTTACCATCTTTACTTACCTACTATGTTAGTTCAAGTCACTGTTATCTTTAGGGTGCTGCCCCCTAATTAATTTGCTTCTCTTTACCTTTCCACTGTCCAGCTTGTTTTTAGCACCCTTGCAAAAATGTTGATTCTAAAATGTAAATCGGACCTCCCACGTCTTCTTTAATGTTTTTCTATTATATATAAATTAAGTTTTAAAATTGTATTTAAATATTCAAATCCTTACCATTTCCTATAAAGCATGTTCTGGCCCTGGCTTTATCTCTTACTTATTTTGTTAGTCACATTTAGCCTTCCTTAAGCACACTGATCTTATTTCTGTATAAGGACCTTAGAACTTGCTGTACTTTCTGTTGCATGGCTTACCTCCCCAGAGAGGCTTTCCCTGACTCCCCTACTTATAATAGTTGTCCCCTCAGAGGTGTCATGATGTCTCAACTTAGTTTCAGTCAGTTTAGGATCTAAGTAAATGGTATACAGGTATTCATTATACTTATTCCCCCCCACCCCCCCCTTTTTGGTAGACTAAAGAGTAGAGTGAAATGTAAATAAAACAGCAGTCCCACTACATTTTATTCCCATATTCTGCTTTATTTTTGTTCATAACACTTATTACTTCCTGACATTTCATTTGTTTGTCTTCCTTTCTATCATGTGAGCTTCATGAAGGCAGGGCTTAGTTTGTTTTGTTCACTGTGCTATACTGGAATAGTCCCTGATAGAGGTTAGGTGCTGTATAAATAATTTTTAACATATAAATGAATAATGGATGAAACCATCAATTTCAAATAATTGAAAATTGACATTTATCTCAGAGTCCTTCAAATTTGTCATTTCAAATATAGAATAAGCTGGAATTAGAAATAAGAACTAGGAATTCAGAATTAGAATTAGTTTAAAATTGTTCTGCTACTCATAGCATAAACTTGTCTTTAAATTTTATTCTTTTATATCCTTAGCAGAAATTAGAAATAGTAAATGCATCTGTAGAACTGAGATGTACAGAATGTAAAATATTTGCTAGTTTATGTCAGAAATCTGAGAGCTTTCTGAAAGTGTTCTATGCCTAATATCCTCTGTAGCCCTTAGCTTCTTGCTTGATTTTCCACTTCTTCTGCAGACCTGAAGGACTGACTGTATGTGATTGACTTTCCTGTCTGGCCCCTATGCCTATCACAGTGTCTAGCATAATTGGTTTTCATCAAATACTTATTGAAGGAATGAAAGTTAAAAGCTATCCATGGATATGTGAAAATTTAATTTATAACAAACATGGCCTTTCAAACTAGTGGAATAGAACACATCACTCAATATATGATGTTGAAATAATTGGCCATCTATTTAAAAAATAAAGTTAGCTTGATGTTTACCAATAGAGAGAAATAAATTTGAGGTAAATTAGAGAATGGTGCCAATATTATTTCTTCTGGACTACATCAACACTACTACTGTTATCTTCATTAGGCAGGAAAGAGAGAGTATACATTCTGCAGGAAGACAGTTGTAAATACAGATCTGGCTTTTAGTCCAGGCTCTGCCTTATTTGACCTTCATTTATTAATTTTTATCTCTTGTACTCCAGTTTCTTTCACATAAACTAAGTGGGTTGAATTTGATTTAAAATTTGAATTTCGTGTAAAAAAAAAAGTCCTAAAGAATCTAGAGATAAGTTATTATAATTGATAAGATTTTTGCAACATTGCTAGATATAAAATAAAAACACAAAAATCACTTGTATTTCTATATAATATTAGGATCTTAACAGTATTCTAAACAGTGTTCTTTAGAATATTATTTTCAAATAGTGTCATATAATCAGATAAGTAAGAATATGTGTAAAAATATGAGTAAGACCTTTAAGGAGAAAATTATAAAACTTTATAGAAAGATAGTAAAGAACCACCCACATAGCAGAAATACTATATTCATGTGTTGGGAAGCTCAATATTGTAAAGACATTATTTCCTAGTTGATCTATAGGGTCAAAAAGTCCTACTAAAAATTTCTACAGTTATTTTTAAACATGACAAGTTGATTTTAAAAATTTATATAGGGAAGCGGCTGTGGCTCAATCAGTGGGGCTCCCGTTTACCATATGGGAGGCCCCGGGTTCGGTTCCCGGGGCCTCCTGGTGAAGGCAGGCCCGCCCGCACGGCGTGGTTGGCTGACCCAGTGAGCACAAGCAGCAAGGGGGGGATAAATGAATAAATAAAAAAAAAAAAAAAAAAAAAAAAAAAAAAAAATTTATATAAATATGGAAAAGGCAGACTAAGCTAAGATACCCATGAAGAAGAGGGAAGAATTGCCTTACCAGGTGCTAAGACATTTTATAATGCCCCAGTAATTAAGTCAGTGTTGCATTACTACAGGGATAGACAAATAGACTAATTGCACAGAATAAGAAATGCAGAAACAGATCCATGTATAATATGGACAGGCTATGACAAAGTGGCTCTGCAAATCAATGGGAGAGAGGATATTTTTTCCCCTAAAAGTTGTTCAAGGACAATTAGATATCTATATTTTTAAAAATTGGACTTTTATTCATGAAAGGCAAACCAATAAAGTTTTTAGAAGTGAATGTAGGGGAATTTCTTTAGTACTTTGGGTTAAGGAAAGATTTTTTAAAAACCAAATGAAAAGCACTGAGCATGAAAAAAGTTGATAAATTCCACTATATTTAAATAAAAAAACTTCTTTTCACAGAAAATACCAAAACAACAGTGAAAAGATAAATGAAAGAGAGGGAGAAAATATTTCTGAGGCATATAACTGATAAAAGACTTGTGTCCAAAATGTGTTTTCAGAAAAACACTCCTGTAGATCAATAAGAAAAAGACAAATGGCAAAAGACGAAAAACTTGTGCTTAATACTGCTTGATTGTGATATGTTTTAAAATGTAATTTTGTATTTTATTTAGCTGCTATTTCATGTATATTTATAAGGAATATGAATTTTTGTTATTCTTTCGTATTGTCCTAGTTCTGGAAACAAAATTACACTAGCCTTAGAATGTGAACCCAGTATCTTTCAGTTTTTATTATACTTTCTGGAAAAAAAACTGATTTAAGATAGGAATTTATGCTGTATTGAAAGTTTGGAAGACCTGACATATAAAACATAAAATTGTTTGTGTGATTTCTTTTGGAAGGGGAACTCTTATTATCAGTTTAAGTAAAGAAAAATTTGTTCTATTCCAGTTGTCTTTCTTCTTACACCACTTTTGCCATGTTATATTATTGTCAGAACTTATCTATTTAATGTATGTTTTCAAATATATTAACATGTGATTCATGATACATTTATTAAATTCTTTGTTGTTTTGGCTTTGTGATCTTCTCTTTCATTTTCAGTTGTCTAGTTCATTGGTTTCTGTCTTTTTCCTTCTTATTTCTTACCTCCTTTATTTTGCTGCTGCTGGTTACTTTTTTGCCTAGCTTCTTGAGTGGAAAGCTTGGCTCATTTACTTCCCCTCCACATGTTTTTTTTTTTTTTTTTTTTTTTTTTTTCTTACTGATAAGAGTTTATTTTATATTTTATTTTTAAAGAAGCTTTAGATTACATAAATGTTACATCAGAAATATAGGGGATTCCCATATACCCCACCCTCTCTCCCTCGTACACTTTCCCCCATTAACATCTTTTCATTAGTGTGCTACATTTGTTACAATTGATGAACAAATATTGAAGCATTGCTACTAACCCTGGACTAGAGTTTACATTATAGTTTACACTTTGCCCTGCATAATTTTATAGGTTTTGACAAAATGTATAATGGCCTGTATCCATCATTGTAATGTCATACAGGACAATTCCAGTGTCCCAAAAATGTCCCCATGTGTATTAGTCAGCCAAAGGGGTGCTGATGCAAAATACCAGAAATCTTTTGGCTTTTATAAAGGGTATATTTGGGGTGGAAGCTTACAGTTACCAGACCATAAAGCGTAAGTTATTTTCCTTACCAAAGTCTGTTGCCACGTGTTGGAGCAAGATGGCTGCTGATGTCTGCAAGGGTTCAGCTTTCCTCTTCTCTTCTCTAGGCTCTGTGGTCCCAGCTTCTTCCAATATCAGCTGTAGGCTGGGATAACTCTCATCCTGCTCCCAGGGCTTGGTTCTGTCCAGACTCAGCTGCTCAGAGCTCTGGTCTCTGCAGCTGCAAGCTATCAGGCTAACAGCTCATCTCTCCTCCCCAGGCCTTTACTGTGTCTAATGGAGCCTTCTCTCTTTCCTCATGTATTTGCTTCTCTGTGTTCTTCTCCTCTGTGTTTACTTCCTGGGGCTCCAGCTCACAACTCCAGCCTCCCTTCTCACGTGGCCCAATCAAAGCCTAAATCATTTTTTTTTTTAACTTTATTTTGTACATTTAATAATTGAAAACATAAGCAATTAAAAACTAAAAAGTAAACACAGATGAATAAATATATACATTTCTCAATTAAATGTAATGGATACA
>JAKSZT010000049.1:33377543-33474059 GCA_026826555.1 Tolypeutes matacus
TATTCAACTTCTTTAGGAACTGCCAAACAGTCCTCCATAGTGGTTGTACCATCCTGCATTCCCACCAACAGTGAAGAAGTGTTCCTATCTCTCCACATCCTCTCCATCACTTGTAGTTCTCTTTTTCATAGTGGCCATTCTGATAGGTGTGAAATGATATCTCATTGTAGTTTTGATTTGCATTTCCCTAATCATGAGTGATGTTGAGCATTTCTTCATGTGTTTTTTGCCATTTGTATTTCTTCTTCGGAGAAATGTCTATTCAAGTCTTTGGCCCATTTTTTAATTGGGTCATTTGTCTTTTTATTGTTGAGCTGTAACATCTCTTTATATATCCTGGATATTAAACCCTTATCAGATATGTGATTTCCAAATATTTTTTCCCATTGAGTCGGCTGCCTTTTCACCCTTCTGACAAAGTCCTGTGAGGTGCAAAAGTGTTTAATTTTGAGGAGGTCTCATTTATCTAATTTTCCTTTTGTTGCATGTGCTTTGGGTGTGAAGTCCAAGAAACAACCACCTACTACAAGGTCTTGAAGATGTTTCCCTACGTTTTCTTCCAGTAGTTTTATGGTCCTGGCTTTTATATTTAGATCTTTGATCCATTTTGAGTTGATTCTTGTATAGGGGGTGAGATAGGGGTCCTCTTTCATTCTTTTGGTTATAGATATCCAGTTCTCCCAACACCATTTGTTGAAGAGACTGTTTTTTCCCATCAGCGTGGGCTTGGTAGGTTTGTCAAAAACCAGTTGACTGTATAGGTGAGGGTTTATTTCTGGATTCTCAATTCTATTCCACTGATCGATATGTCTATCTTTATGCTAGTACCATGTTGTTTTGACCAATGTAGGTTTGTAATATGTTTCAAGGCCAGGCAGCGATATTCCTCCCACATTGCTCTTCTTTTTTAGAATACTTTTGGCTCTTTGGGTGCACTTACCCTTCCAGATGAATTTGGTAATTGCCTTCTCTAATTCTGTAAAGCAAGCTGTTAGGATTTTGATTGGTATTGCATTGAATCTATAAATCAGTTTGGGCAAGATTGATATCTTCACGATATTTATTCTTCCAATCCATGAACACGGAATGTCTTTCCGTTTGTTTAGGTCTTTTTAAATTTCTTTTAGCATTGTTTTGTAGTTTTCTGCATATAAGTCCTGTACTTCTTTGGTTAAATTAACTCCTAGGTATTTGAGTCTTTTTGTTGCTATTGGAAATGGAATTTTCCTCCTGATTTCCTCCTCAGATTGTTCAGTACTAGTGTACAAAAACATTACTGATTTTTGCGTGTTGATCTTATATCCTGCCACTTTGCTGAACTCATTTATTAGTTCAAGTGGCTTTGTTATGGGTACTTCAGGATTTTCTAAATACAGGATCATGTCATCCGCAAACAGTGAGAGTTTTACTTCCTCTTTTCCTATTTGGACGCCTTTAATTTTTTTGTCTTGTCTAATTGCCCTAGCTAGAACTTCTAGTACAGTGTTGAATAACAGTGGTGACAGTGGGCATCCTTGTCTTGTTCCTGATCTTAGGGGGAAAGTTTTCAACCTTTCCCCATTGAGTATGATGTTCGCTGTGGGTTTTTCATATATGCCTTTTATCATATTGAGGAAGTTTCCTTTTATTCCTATCTTTTGAAGTGTTTTTATCAAAAAAGGATGTTGGATTTTGTTGAATGCCTTTTCTGCATCTATTGAGATGATCATGTGTTTTTTTTCCTTCAATTTGTTAATGTGGTGTATTACATTAATTGATTTTCTTATGTTGAACCAGCCTTGCATACCAGGAATAAATCCCACTTGGTCGTGATGTATAAGTCTTTTGATATGCTGTTGGATTCTATTTGCAAGTATTTTGTTGAGAATTTTTGCCTCTATGTTCATGAGAGAGATTGGTCTGTAATTTTCTTTTCTTGTGGAATCTTTATCTGGCTTTGGTATTAGGGTGATGTTGGCTTCATAAAATGTGTTGGGTAATTTTCCCTCCTCTTCAATTTTTTGGAAGAGTTTAAACAGGATTGGAGTTAATTCTTTTAGAAATGCTTGGTAGAACTCACCTGTGAAGCCATCTGGTCCTGGACTTTTCTTTGCTGGGAGATTTTTGATGACAGATTCAATCTCCTTAAATGTGATTGGTTTGTTAAGTTCTTATATTTCTTGTTGTGTCAGTGTAGGTTGGTTATGAGTTTCTAGAAATTCGTCCATTTCATCCAGGTTGTCTAGTTTGTTGGCATATAGTTTCTCATAATATCCTCTTATGGTTCTTTTCATTTCTGTGAGGTCATTTGTAATTTCCCCCCTTTCATTTGTGATTGTATTTATTTGCATCTTTTCTCTTTTTTCCTTTGTTAGTCTAGCAAGGGATTTGTCAATTCTATTGATCTTCTCAAAGAACCAGCTTTTGGTTTTGTTGATTTTCTCTATTGCTTTTTTGTTCTTGTTTTCATTTATTTCCGCTCTAATCTTTATTGTTTCTTTCCTTCTTTTTGCTTTGGGATTGGTTTGCTGTTCTTTTTCTAGTTTCTCAAGTTGTTCAGTTAAATCTTTGACTTTAGCTCTTTCTTGTTTCTTAATATAGGCATTTAGGGCTATAAATTTCCCTCTGAAGACTGCCTTTGCTGTGTCCCGTAAGTTTTGCTATGTTGTGTTCTCGTTTTCATTTATCTCAATATATTTACTGATTTCACTTGCAATTTCTTCTTTGACCCACTGAATATTTAGGAGTGTGTTGTTCAGTCTCCACACATTTGCAAATTTCCTTTTTTCCTGTCTGTTATTGATTTCTAGTTTCATTCCATTATGATCTGAGAAGGTGCTTTGTATAATTTCAATCTTTTTATATTTATTGAGAGCTGTATTGTGACCTAACATGTGGTCTATCCTGGAGAAAGATCCATGGGCACTTGAGAAGAATGTAAAGCCCGCTGAGTTTGGATGCAGTGTTCTGTATATGTCCGTTAGGTCTAACTTGTTTATCATATTGTTCAAGTTCTCTGTTTCCTTGTTGATCTTCTGTCTAGTTGTTCTATCTAATGATGTGAGAGGGGTGTTGAAGTCCCCGACGATTATTGTAGAAATGTCTATTTCTCCCTTCAGTTTTGCCAGAGTTTGTCTCATGTATTTTGGGGCACCCTGGTTAGGTGCGTAGATATTTATGACTGTTATATCTTCCTGGAGGATCGTCCCTTTTATTAATATATAATGGCCTTCCGCATCTCTTATCACTTTTTTGCATTTGAAGTCTGTTTTATCTGATATTAGTATAGCTACCCCTGCTCTTTTCTGTTTACTATTCACATGGAGTATCTTTTTCTAACCTTTTACTTTCAGCCGGCTTGTATCCTTGGGTCTGAGGTGAGTTTCTTGTAAGCAGCATATGGATGGCTCATGTTTTTTTATCCATTCTTTCAGCCTGTATCTTTTGATTGGGGAATTTAATCCATTCACATTCAATGATATTACTGAAAATGCACTATTTATTTCCTCCATTTTATTCTTTGGTTTTAATATGTCATTTTATTTTTGTCTTTCTTTTTACTCTTTTGGTTATCATTTCTGCTTTTCTTTTTTCTGTACTCTCCTCCAAGCCTCTCTCTCCTGTCTTTTTCTTTCAGGTTCTAAGGCTTCCTTTAATATTTCCTGCAAAGGTGGATTCTTTTTTGCAAACTCTCTTAGTTTCTTTTTGTTTGTGAGTACTTTATATTCACCTTCATATTTGAAGGACAGTTTTGCTGGTTAAAGAATTCTCGGCTGGCAGTTTTTCTCTTCAGTTTCCTAATTGTATTATACCACTGTCTTTTCGCCTCCATGGTTTCTGAAGAGAAATCTGCACTAAGTCTTACTGGACGTACTTTGTATGTGATCGTTTGCTTCTCTCTTGCTGCTCTGAGAATTTTCTCTTTATCTTTCACATTTGACATTCTCAATAATATGTGTCTTGGCGTAGGTCTATTTGGATTTATTCTTATTGGGGTACGGTGTGCTTCTTGGACATGTAAGTTCATTTCTTTCGTGAGAGTTGGGAAATTTTCAGCTATTATTTCCTCAAATACTCTTTCTGCCCCTTTTCCTTTCTCTTCTCCTTCTGGAACTCCCATGACACGTATGTTCTTGCGTTTTGTGTTGTCATTCAACTCTCTGAGCCCCTGCTCAATTTTTTCCATTCTTTTCTCTCTCTGTTCTTTTCTCTCTTCAATTTTAGCTGCTCTGTCTTCAGTATCACTTATACTTTCTTCTATCATCTCGAGTCTGCTGTTGTATGCTTCAAATGTATTTTTTACTTCACCTATTGTGTCTTTCATTCCCATGAACTCCGTTACTTTTCTGTTCATGATTTCAAATTCTTCTTACGTTCGCGCAATGACTTCTTGATGTCATTGATCTCTTTAACTATATTCTTTCATCTCATTAATTTGATTTTGGAAATGTGTGCTTATCTCACTGATTAGTTCTCTCAAATTCTGCATCTCTTCTGGGACTTTGCTGTATTCCTTTTCTTGGACCATGTCTTCTATTTTCTTAGTATGGCCCGTAATTTTTTGCTGGTGCTTAGGCATCTGGTTAGTTTGTATTTTACTTAGATGCTCTATCTCTTTTTCTTTTATGGGGTTTTAGTGGCAGGAGGCTGTGAGTTACCACCGCTCTTTGATTTTTGGCTCAACCTTGATTGTTAGTATTGTTCTGCTGGTTGCTCAAAACTGGGCACTGAACCCAGTAATTGGTTGTAGAGTCGTTTCCTAGGGCCTTGGGCAGGGAGGCTATAGAGGCCAGGAAAAGCCTCTCTTACTTATTAATTTTCTTATGTGTACTTCCTTGGTCCACCAGGAGATAGCGCTTGTTGGCAGCTCTCAATTCAATGCCTGGTCGGAGCGTATTTGTTGTGACACAGACCAGATCAATGTGATAGAGCTTCCTGTCTGGGGCCTAGGAGCCCTGTGATTCAAACTTTCTGAGACAGTTCTCCAGACTTCTCTCATAGCGCCCCCCTTTTCCCAGCTAGGAAATATTTCCACTCCCTTCTGAATCCTCAACAATCAGTCCCTATTAGTAGAGGATGAGATTGGATGGTTTGTGTATCTTTAGCCCCTTGCCGGCTCCAAGGCAAACAATGGCACAGCCCCACCCAGCCTGGAAGGGCTCTCGGGACAGGGCCGCCCAAACCTGGGAGTCCAAAGCAGGGTCAGCCCCAGGCTCTCTCTCCCCTCGCCTGTGGTGTCCTCAACAATTAGTCCAGGCTAGAAGAGAGGGAGGTTGCGAGGATCAGATTTCTCCAGTCCTTTCCGGGCTCCCAGGGCAAACTGCCGTGTGGAAGGGTCCTTTCCAGGCTCCCAGGACAAACCGCCGCGTGGAAGGGTCCGTGGGGCTCTGCAGCCCAAATTTCAGGTCCGAACCTGAGTCAGCCTAAGGCTGTGTCCCTCTCTCTCCCCTTTCCGGGAGTGGCAGATCCCTGAAGCCCCCTTTGTCTGTGGTCGCAGGCCCAGGGGCCCGAGAATTCTGAAGAGTGTGGGGGAGGGTGCTGGCAGAAGCAGAAGCTGCTACTTGCAACTCACAGTTCTGTAGTCGCGATTTCCCTCTTCTGTCCCTCTGTCCTCTGGGTGGTGTGCAGCCTTCACCTGCTGTCCTAAACCCTAGAAGATCTTTTTCCGGGCTGTTTCAGCTTGTCCTCTAGCTATTTTTCTGGAGAAGAGATTCCTGTGTCTTACTAGTCCGCCATCTTCCTGGAAGTCCCCCTAAATCATTATTTAATCAAGTAAAAGTGAAGCCTCTGACTCCAGTATAGTCTAATATGCCCAGAGGAAAAGACCAGTTCACAAACGTAATCCAATATATATTTTTGGAATTCATAAATAATGCTAACTGTCACACCATGTTATACGTATTTTTCCCTCTCCCTCCCCTCACCTCACAACCTCTGGTAGCCACTGCCTTTATATCAATGATGCAAGTTCTTCGATTGCTGGAGTAATAGTAAGTTTACTTTTGTCCATAGTTGCATTCCTGCCTTATGTTTGTTCATTCTTCAATCTTGAGGATTTTGGCATGGTGATGGCCACTCTGTATCTGATTGAGAGAAGGCTTAGATTCCATGGGGCAGATGGGTGGAACTGTCTTGCTTGCAGTTGTAGATACTCTCTGTTTATTGGGCTGGGCGTTGTCTATCACCATCCTTTTGGGTAAATCCAATGAACTGAAGAGTAGGTGTTGCAACTGTGCTGAGACTGAGGGCTCAACTGGCATATGAAAAGACGGGAGATTTAAGTCTCTCGGACATATATTTAACAACTATAGTGCTAGTTATAGGTTCAAATAAAAGGGATAGAAGAGCCATGTGTAGGGAAATTATAAATGAGTCTAACTCTGTTACTTTGGGGAGCATATGTTCCAAAGTAAACCCCACTGACAGGGTGCCGAATTCCTGAGATTGTCTGCCTTGCCTTTAGTGTTTAGATGTCTCTAGAGCCCTCAGGAGCCCTGTTCTCTGAAGCACTGTTTACTGTGGCAGTCAATGAGATCCTGCTGAGATGTGCATAAGCATAACCTCTGGAATGACTTCCCGACTCTCTTTGAAATATTTTAGCCATAAAAACTCATTTGTAGAGGAGCAGATGTAGCTTGGTGGTTAAGCACCTGCTTCCTATGTATGAAATTCAACCCCCAGTACCTCCTAAAACAACCAACCAATCAAACAAACAGATTCGTCTGTATTTAATACTTCCACCTTTTGGTCAAGGTCTTTTTCCAGATATATCACTAGTCGGTGTTTGGTAGTAATCCCTAAGTGCCAGGGAGGCTTATCTCTGGGAGTCATGTCCCACACCAGTGGTGGGGAGGTTAGTGCATTTATATGCTGAGTTGGCTACTAATTTACCTCCCCCCCCCACTTATTTACTGATACATTTGCAGCTTTAGTTGCATTCCACAAATATTTATATTCCATGTTTTCATTATCATTCAGTTCCAGATATTGTGATATCTACTTTAACCTGTGTTATTTAGTAATATATTTTCTAGTTTCTAGAAACTTTTAAGTTGTTATACATTTCTCAATTTACTACATTACTGTCAGAGAATATTGTCTGTGTATGGTATTGGTCATTTGGAATATTCCAGGCCTTTCTTTGTGGCCTAATATGGAGCCTAATTTAGCAATATTTGATTATGTTCACAAAGTTTTTTTTAAGAGTTTATTAAGAAATAAGAAAAACAGTACATGATCTGAGACATGGATTGTAGGCATGGTACAGGATGAGTCGCGCCTCTCATTGTTTTTGAGTAAAAATACAATTTATTCAATAAAATAATTCAGATTATTTCTTTCTTTCTGAGTGTTGGCAGTTGGTGCCATTGAGGAAAATGTATATTTCTTCTAAATTGTTAAACTTATTTGCATAAAGTGTGTAGTATTCCCTTATTATCTCTTCACTGTCTTTAGAGACTATAATTATGCCACCTCTTTATTTCATGATATTTAAAAAAAAATTTTTTTTTGTCAGCCTAGGTAGGTGTTTATTAATTGTATTGATTTTTTTTTTTTCCAGAACATCTTTTGGTTACATTGATTTTTCTGTTTTTTTTTTTTTTTTTTTTTTATTTCCTGTTCTCAATTGCATTGATTTGTCTTCATTATTTCCTTCCTTTTGCTTGTTTCAGGTTTAATTTTCTTTTTCTTTTCTTTTTTCTTATCATGAGAACTTAGATAATTGGTTTGAGACCTTTCTCCTTTTCTTATATAAGCTCTTATAAATTTCCCTCTAAGCACTGCTATAGCTGCATTCCACAATTTTTTTTTTTTTTTTTTACACTTTTCATTTAATTCAAATTAATATCTGGTGTTTCTTGTGATTTACTCTTTTTTAAAAAAGATTATTTATTTATTTATTTCCCCACCCCACCCCACGCCATTCCATGCTTGCTCTCTGCCCCCCACGCACTTCTGTCTGCCTGTCCCCTCCCCAGGCAGCACTGGGAACCGATCCTGGCACCCCTGGAGTGGAGAGAGGCTGCTCAATCTCTTGCACCACCCCAGCTCCCCGTTTCACTATACCTCCCATTGTCTCTCCTCCGTGTCTCTCTTTGTTATGCTATCTTGCGCCAGCTCTCCGTGCAGGCCAGCACTCCTGCATGGGCCAGCGCTCTGTGGGCCAGCTCTCAGTGCGGGTGAGCTCACTCCTCACCAGGAGGCCCCAGGAACTGAACCCCAGACCTCCCATATGGTAGATGGGAGCCTAATCACTTTAGCCACATCTGCTTCCCATGATTTATCCTTTAACCCATGAATTACTTAGAAATAGCTGCTGAATTCTCAAACATTTAGGGATTTTTCATATATCTTTCCAACTTGCCTATAATTTTTTGTTGTTGTTGAAAGCCAAAATCTTATGTAAGACTGAGATAAATAGATTTTATGTCTGGAAATGGGCATGCCTTGTTTTTTCTAGTCCTTTAGTGTAGAGGGGTTGAATAAAAGTAGTCAGGAGTTGAGTGTTATTTGGCTTTTGTTGTTGCTATGGTTGCTTTCAGTGTATCAGACTTTTAATTCATCTAATGTCACTTGTGTTTAGGGTTGGGCTTGTTTTTCTCAACATCTGCCCAGCTGTAGGTCTTCTTTTTTCACCTGCATCTTCAGAGAGTCTCTCTCTGCTCTTTTGCCTGTCTCCCAACAGTTGACTTCTGTTTCTTTCTTTCTTTTTTTTTTTTTTTTTTTGACTTCTCTTTCTTGTTACTCAGCCTTAAGGTTGAGTGAAGAGCTGGGTGGAAGTATTGACAGGGCATTTCTTGTTGTTTGGATTCAGCTTTAGTCTTGGGTAGGCACTGTGTCCCTGGGTTCTGGTGTTTGGTGTTTTAGTGATCCATTATTGCCCCAGGTGTAAGAAACCTGAAATGATTGGGATCCAGGACATCCAGGTTAAAGGGTCCCCTCTTCCTGTTTATTCCCCCACAAATACAATGGGTTTTCACCAACATAAGGGAACAATTTTTGCTATCCTTCTTCCACAAGCCTAGGACTTTCTTTTCCTTAGGTAGAATAAGGGGGAAAGTTCTGGGTGGGGCTTTCCCACATCACTGTTGTTCCCCCTGGACTTGCACCATAACTGAATTTTCTCTGGTGAAGTCCATGGAGAGGAGCCAGTAAGTGGGTTAGAAATCTTCATGTATCTTTGTTTACCAGATGTTCTGTATTCTCACACTATTTCAAACTTGGCCTTTAGCAATTTGTTAAAAATTTTCACTGAATTTTTCTTACCCTCTCGTTTGATGTCCAGTGGTCTTTTTTCCCAGGTGAGTGTTTATATCTTCTCTCTCCTCGGAACTGCCTATCTTTTTTAACGTTAACAATAAATTACTCTAAGATATTTGAGCATCTTTTTTTCCCCTGCTTCTCTTACAGCAATTCCTAATTCTTTCTCTAATAATTTAAGTACTTCTGTAAAAATATTTTCATTGTGTTGCTTGTTGTATGACAAAAGTTCTGAGGACTTGTAAGCCTGAGAATAATTTTATTAAACCTTCTCATTTGAATGATAGCTTCAGATAAAAAAATTAAAGGTTAAAGATATTGTTTGTCAATACTTTAAAAATATTGTTCCATTTTCTTTTTGTTGTTAGTGTTGTTGATAAGACTGATGCCAATCTGTTCCTCCTTATAGGTAATGTTTCCAGTAGAAGAAGTGAACTGGAAATGGGGTGTGCTAAAAGAAATAAAAACTCAATAGCTCAGAAAAATTACACATAAAAGTATAGTTAGTTACTGGCAAGTGATACTGGTGGTGGTTTTAGTGAAAAGAGAATTGGATTTTTTTTGGATTTGACTTTATTTCTCTGAAACTAGACTGTTTATTTTTTGAGTGTGTTTATGTATGTGTGTGACTCAGGACCAGTGGACAGCATAGTATATCATGGGATTGAAATAGGTAATTTATTAGAAAAACTTAAAAAGGTGACTTTCATAAGCAAAACATAATCAGTTGAGAGAGGCCCAATATGAACTTAACTTTGGAATTAAAAAAAGTCATCTCAAAAGATTATTTCTGTCACCTCTTAATGGCAAGGCATTGTATAAAGTTCATGGGGTAGATACTACAGAGATAATGGTGGAAATGTTAATGCTTGAGAAGAAAGATTTGGGTGCAACAGCAATAAATACATTTTGAAGAGAAAACACAACCTAGGAGATAGGTCCTTTTAATTTTGTTCTTTCCAAGGTCTCTTATTAAGTGTATATCCCATAAATGTATATATTTTTGTCCTTTCACTTTTTACCTGGTTTCTTTTTTTTTAGTTAATAGACTTTATTTTTTAGAACAGTTTTATATTTACAGAAAAATTGGGCAGGTAGTGCAGAGAATACCCTGCTGCCTCCCAGTTTCCCCTATTTTTTTTTTTTTTAACAACTTGCATTCATGGGGCACAATTTTTAAAATTGAAGAACCAGTATTGATACATTATTATTAACTAAAGACCTAATTTTACAGTAGGGTTCACTCTTCATGTTGTACAGTTTCTTGAGGGTTTTTATAAATGTTTAATGTTATGTATTCACCATCACTGTGTCATGAAGAATAATGTCACCACCCTTAACCAGTGTTCCACCTATTCATCGCTTTCTCCCTCCCAAACACCTGACAACCACTTAAATTATATTTCTCCATGTATATATGTTTATGTGTGGTATATATATATTATGCATAAAGAGCTTTCTATCCAGTTATTAAATAAAACTGTGTCCCAACATGTTTCACAGGGCTGTTATGGAGTTTGGGATGGGGATGTCATTAAACCCTATACAAACCCTATACCTTAGCTTTACTTTCTCTAGAGATTTTTTTTTTTTTTTTTTTTAAGATTTATTTATTTACTTTATCCATTTAAAAACTCCCCCTTCCCCATTTGCTGTTTTTGTGTTCATTCGCTGAGCAATTCTCTGTGTCTGTTTCCTCTGTGTCTGTTTCTCATCCTCCTCCTCCAGTCTTCACCAGGATTCGATCCTGGAGACCTCCGATGTAGGAGAGAGGTATTCTGCCGCCTGCGCCACCTCAGCTCCTGGCTTCTGGAGCTTTCAGAGCATCTCGTCTTGTCTCTCTCCTGTTACGTCATCATCCTGCTGCATGGCTCTCGGGGCCCGACAGCTCAGCGGCTCACAGAGCTCTCGGGGCCCGACAGCTCAGCGGCTCACAGAGCCTGGCAGCCCATGCGCCTTCGGGAGGTCCCGGGGATCGAACCCAGGTCCCTCCATATGGCAGACGGATGCCCAGCCATTTGAGCCACATCCGCCCCCCTCTAGAGATTTTTAATACTTTGCTTTTTTTGTCAGATTTTTTAAAAAGTTGCTTTTCTAAGTACAAATTAGAATGTTATTATTTGATGTATTTACTGCTTTTAAAAAAAAATCATACTGTGGAAAAGTAGAGTTGCAAATGTACAATTATTAAACTTAATTGTTCTTATAGTATAATCACTGAATAAACTATAGAAAATATAATGAAAAGTTTAACTTGCACTAAAGACATAATATTTATTTTTATACTCAAATGTTTTTAAAGACCATGTATCTGTAGTTGCCACTTCAAGTAGTTAAATAAAGTTACTTTTCTCCTTTTCTGTCTTCCTTCCTTTTCATTTGTTACCAGTGAACAGCTCTGTGCTTTTTGTTACTGTGGTGAAAAAAGTTCCTTAGGACAAGGAGACTTAAAACAATTCAGAGTAACACCTGAGTTTATCTTGCCATGGAAAAACCAGTCTTCTAACAAGAAGGACATTGATGACAACAGCAATGGAACCTGTGAGAAAATACAAAACTCAGCACCACGAAAACAAAGAGGACAGAGAAAGTAAGCAATTTTGAATTTAAATTGTTGCAAGGAAATAGATATATGTAATTTATTTTAATTACAATATTGGTAAATATGTAAATGGTATGTTAACAGTTTCTTATGTTTTTAATATGCATGTTTTTAATATGTTAATGACTCATAAACCCTCCTTTTTTTCAAAATTTCTTTCTTTTTTAAAGAAAGTTTTTCTTAATTGTATATTATCAAAATGAGAAATAAAGAATAACTTTTGGAAGAAAAAGTTAAAGAACATAACATACACTGAGATTCATGGGATTTATCCATTAATAGAAAGAAGGTAACATGGATTAGTGAACTTAAAGAGGATGCATTTTTTTTAATGATATAAGAATTTCCTAAGATATTTGTATAATTATATAACACATATAATTATCTATGTGTGTCTATTCATGGGCACATTCTTTTTGAATATGGCTTACAGTTTTAAGGGCCATCTTGATACATGGACTTTGCACTGCTGGCTGATGGAGTAGACGTTTCTGGAGTCTATGAGAAAGTGTAAAAATTAATTTAGCTTGGAAGGCTAACCAGTTCTATCCCTTGAGGGTGATGATGTAATCATTCAAGTGGTTATCTGGCTTATATCCAAACTTATATACTATGAAGCATTGTTGTGTTGTACTCATTTGATTGGCTCCTTGTTTTGGACTGTTGCCAATGCCCCGAAGACCTGAAATAGGAAATGAAACAATAACAAGAAAGAGATCTTTTTAAGATTTAAGGTGGAACATTTTTAGGAGGCTTAGAAGTATTGTATCCAGACAGTCTTGATGTTTTAAAGGCCATTGATAGACCATATACATTTTTGTTATCAATTGAGTGTTCACATTTAGCAAAATATATCAAAAGTATAGCAAAGTTAAAATGTCTACCAGCAATTAGCAAATTTAATGGACTGGACTAGGTTTTATCTTACATTCTCTTTACCTTGATTAATGGCAATTATATAAAAACCTGTTCTGGTAAATACTTCATTTACTTTTTATTTTATAAGCTCAGTTGGTCTTTAGTGAACATTTATATGGGCTAAGATAATTACATAAAAATATCCTTGGTTTAATGAAAGTCTTTATATATGCTTATTGTTTACCAAGTTATTAAGTAATGACAGCAGATTAGTTATTGGGCCTTAGCAATGAAGCACATTTATAAAATTCTAACTATCATTTACAGGCAGGCAATTACTTTAGGTTGGTAATTTTAAATATTTACAAAATCTGTGCTAACAGTTAATATTTTTATTTTTAATTTGGAAAGGATGTTTTTATAATAGTCTGTCCCTCTTGGTTGCACTAAATATAAAAATATATCATCAAGAGTTGTTTTACTTTCTCCTTTTATATTATAACTTAAAATTTTGGGGGTATGTATTTCAGCTGACTTCTATTGATGTTGTTTCCTAAGCTGGGCTGCTGTCATCCTTAGGATTGACATTGGCATCTTAATTGTATGATGTATACATATAAACCAGTCTCAAAACCCAGAGGTTAAATTTGATCATGCTATTAGTTAGGAACTGGTTTGTAAAAGACTGGTTAGTCATTCCATTGATTTTTACACTCCCAACCCACCACACCCTCACCCACACTCTATCAAATCCTAGTGCAAAGAAACTATATTAAACAATATGTTAAACTTTATAGTTGAACTCTTAGTCTTTTTCCCCCTTCCCAATAAAATAACAATGATTAGTAATGAAGAGTGTATTTATAGGAATTGAGATTATCTTTATAGGAAAGAATTTGTTCTCATTTTACTGTGGGCATTTATAAAAATGAGAATTAAAAGTTAGTCTAGCATGCTAAGCCTCTTTTAAAAAGTGAGTCTTTATGCATTTCTAATGCTGAACATAAAAAATTACTGGTTAATTTTATATGGTTTGATATTTAAATGTACTTATTGAAATATGTTAATACTTTTTTTCTTTCAATGATTCCAGGTATAAAAAAGTTTAGTACCCTGGTCATTGTGCTGATTTTCTCTTAATAGGAATCATGATAAATATCCAGCATACAGAAGTGCAGTGAGTTATGATCTATATTCAATAGTGATTTAATCCAGAATAATGATCAGGTTAAATAATATGATATCAGGAGAAGATTAAAGTTTTAGTGACAGTCACCTAATTTCCCTTATTTAATGTTAAACACAATAGTGGTCTTTGTTTTCTGAATGATCTCAGATAATACCTCAAGTTTTAGGGCCTTAAATCTGAAATCTCCCATATGTTGTATACCTTATTCAAATCCATTTTTATGCTATAGTTTTTGCTGTTATACTCTCTTCTCCTTATTCCCCATGCCATTAGTAGCTATTCTGTTTTTGCATTTTACTTCTGATTTATGAGGTAAAGTCTTGATTGAGAGTACTTGCAACGTCATGCCACAGACCAGCTGTTGAAATTTGTTGAAGGGACCGTAAGAAAGCTACAGCTGACATGTTCCAATCCCACTGTGTCCTTCTTCACACTTTGTAGTGGGTTTTCATTTCCCCTGGGAAGTAGTCTTTCCTTACATAAAATTAACTGCCAGCTTTTTTGTGGCAGTCTTCAATTAATATAAAGCAAATTAAAAATTTCTGATTTAATCATGTTATGTTTTGTAAGCATTTAAGTGAGGCTGGAGGTAGTATTTATTTTATGTGATTAAATTCAATTCCTGACCAGAATGAGAGTGTTAGTTTAAAAAAAAATTATATTGGAGAATTGCAAAGTAAATCTGCAACTGTAATTTTTAACATTTCCTTTTGGGTTTGTAGACTTTCTTTTTTCCTAGTTGTTGCTTATATGATACAATATCATATCTCAGTTTTATACTATAAAAACATGAATTCTGAAAGTTCTATGTCAGTTTATGACTAATAAATTAAAATTGATGGCGTAGAGTATTGTGTTTAACTTTTAATAAAACAAAACAGATGTCTACTTATTTTTCCATCTATTTTATTTTGTTTTGTTTTATTTTATTTTCAGAGAACGATCTCCTCAGCAGAATATAGTGTCATGTGTAAGTGTAAGCACCCAAACTGCTTCAGATGATCAGGCTGGTAAATTATGGGATGAACTCAGTCTGGTTGGCCTTCCAGATGCCATTGATGTTCAAACCTTATTTGACCCTACAGGTATATGCAAGTTTTTAATAATAATTACCTCTTGATTCAATTTTATAATTTTAGTGAAATCTCAACTTACTTAGTAGCAAATGTCTTTATTTAGAAGTAATTTTTATCCCATTGCAAAAAGTATTAGGAATGCCTGATTAGGTAAAACAGATAACTTAATTATGTTTGCCTAATTTATTTAGTATCTGCCTAGTGTCAATATGGGGCTGGATGCTTTTATAAATATTTGCGTTTATTCCTGTGTAGACAGCAGTACCATGGAGATCTGACAATTGGGGGAAGAGAAAATTTTAAAGGGCTACTTGAGAACTTGGGGAAAATGGCAGTCTAGGTCTGTTTAAAATAGGAGTAAAGAATAATAGGTCTTAGAACCTAGGTATCCTGTCATGATATAGTGCTATTGGGGTTTTTAAGTAAATTTTGTTCCACAGTTGAACTTCAGGTTGATACTGGTTCAAGTGCTGTATGATGGAGAATTTAAAGAATGAGATGGTATTAATGACTGATATATACTCTTGCTGCATAATGTAGGGGAGTAGAGGTATATGTGTAGTGTATTTGTCATATCTTCCCTTTGTCATCAACAAAGTACCAGATAATGCCTTGAATATTTTATATAAAGATATAAAATATAATAAAGTAATATTTTTTATAAAATGACTGAAAATTATTGTTTGTTGAAGAAATGAGGTTCAGTTATCTGGAAATTTTGCTCTTCCATAATACCTCATTCGCTAATGTAGTATTCTCAAACTTTTGCATGCATTGAAATCATCTGGAGAGCTTATTAAAACACAGATTGCTAGTTTCCACTGCAAGAATTTTGATTCAGTAGTACTTGATTTGGACCTGAGATTTTTGAGTTTCTAAGAAGTTCCCAGAAGATACTAATGCTTCTGGTCCTGGGACCAGATCACATTTTGAGAACTGCTGCTTTAATGATGTCACAGGTATAGGATGCTATTGTGCATTTATACATTAGAATTGATTTTGGGGGTTTCGTGGCTTTACTTTTTAGCTAATATATTTCTTAATGTGTATTCATTTCCTTCTTTTACTTTTATCATTTTAGGCATTTGTTGGGCTCATCACCGTTGTGTGGAGTGGTCACTGAGAGTATGCCATATGGAGGAACCATTATTAGTGAACGTGGACAAAGCTGTTGTCTCAGGGAGCACAGAAGTAAGTAGAAGAAACAAATATTTAAACCACAGTTTTATAACATTTACTCTAGTTGACATAAAGTTTCACTTGCCAGAATTATTTATTTAATGATTATACTATATGTAAATTTAAATTAAAATAGAGTAAAATAAAAACCATTAAATGATGTGTGCTATTATTTCAAAACCCTCAAAATAGAAAATTATTAATTTATATCAGAGTATTTCTGCCAGCCATTAGATTGTAGTATAAGTTGTACAATAAACTTAAATCTTTGAAATAAATATTTTACATATAAATCAGAAATTAAAATTTTCAGAAATGAGAATTGCTAATTATACCTTTACATCTATATAGTTACTCTTTAAGACAAAATGATTTGATGAAGATTTAAAATGAGAGACATTTAGTCTACGATGTGGACTAGCTCCATTTGGTATTTCAAAAAAATTGATTAAATGTTTATTTTTAGTCAAGTTGGTAGTTCAGTTCACCTTTTTGGCATGATCCCAAAGTAATATCATGCACATAGTCTGCTATATTTTAAAACTTTTGCTGTGATTTTCATGTAATTTTGAAGTAAGCATAGATATTAATGCAACAATTATCTCACATTTATAAGGGCAACAAAATCTGTAATGTGAAATTGCTTTGCTGTCTGTATTATTCAGGGTTCTCCAGAGAAACAGAGCTGACAAGAGATGTATATGTAAATTTTAAGAGATTTATTTTAGGAATTGGCTCATGCTACTCTAAGGATTGGTAAGTCTGATTTCATAGGGCAGACAGCAAGTTGGAAACTTGATAAACTATAAGATGATCCTGGATCATCTTGGGCGCTAGAAAGTAAGGAAATATTTTAAAAAGATAGGGGTTTGTTGAAATGCAAAAGCCAACCTGAAGAATCAAAGCTGGACCAATTTGACTAATGGCAACAAGAGCAAATGATTATATTGGACTTTATTCTACAGAATAAAATAAATACTGATGAGCCTATAGTGAGCTAAATAGATAGACATGAATAAATACTGTAAGTCAATTCACATCACTCTTCTACTCAACACTCTCCAGTGACTTTCCCATCTCATCCAGGGGCAAAAAGCTATAGGTGCTTAACATTACCCACAAGGCTTTACATCATCATCATCACTCCCCACGACTATTTCTCAGACATCATTTCCTGTAACTCTTCCCCTTACTTACTTCCTTTAGCCATACTGGTATAAGTAAATGTATACTATGTTATATTTACTTAATAAACTTGTTTACTATTTATCTCCCCTCACTAGATTACTAGTGCCATTAGGCCAAGGATTTTCTTCTGTTTTGGTCATTCCTCAGCAAATATTTGTAGACTAAAATAATAGAACCAAAGATTTATTCATGTTATCTTTCATATGCAGCAAAGAAATCTGAAGAGCTCAAGGTGTTCTAGAGGTCATCAGTGTGGTTAATTTTATTTTAGAAACCATGTTTGGATCTGAGCCTTTATTCTTTAATTGATTGACAGATTTTTATGATTATTCCTCTGCCAGTGCCATAATGTTTAATCACATTTTAATATGTAATAGTATGACTCTCCCCATTGTTGTTCAATTTCATAATTTCTTGATTATTGTTGAATAAGCTTATAAGTTTATATTGTCCAAAAAACCCTCTAAAATAGAGTAAATCTTTACTATTTTGCATAAGTGATAGGGAGTGACAATGAAAAATTTTGATATCACAGTAGGAGCAAAGTATGTAAAAGTGAAGTTGAACTGAAAGAGAACACATTTTTATTTTACTGAAAGCCAGATGTTTAAATTTGCTGACCTTTGGTAACATGTAGTTGAAAGTATTATGATACCTAGTCCTATTTTTAAAAAAAAATAAACATTTAGTCTGTCTCTTCAAGATAAAGGTGACATTTGAACAATGAGAAAGTAATGGGTTTTTGAAAGTGTGCTGGAGGTCAAGCATTTTGAAAACAGGTGTTTATTACTGTTTCTATTGATACTTTTTTGCCAAGATAAATGAAAGTGCACCAAAAACTTTCATATCTGTCACCAAAAAATCTTGGACATAGAATTTCTTTATCTGTTTGAAATATTCTAAAGAGTTTTGATATATTTTGAACTCATTTTTTAAAGATATAACAATTCAATACTTTGTGATTAGGGAAGGTGAAAATTTAGTAGGTAAATTTTGATAATTTTGGTTGAAATGGCTGTAGTGCTGATCTTACAAGCACAGACAATGATGCAATATTTCTATTTAGATCTTCAAATTTTTGTGAGGATTTTTTTTTAACGTATAACAGTCATTAAAATCAGATATTGAAATAAACCTTTCAATCACTTTTTAATTTTTTAAATTGGAGATATGTTTTAAATATATTTTAAAAATGAGAGGAACAGATTGCATTTATAAGAGACAAGTGTAAAATTTCTAAGACTGGGATAGATAAGATGCAAAGCACAGATAGAGTTGCGGTAGTCTCTCAACTTTTTGTGTATATCTTTTAATAAGGACTACTTATCTCTTATTATACATTCTCATTGGAATATGTATCTCTCCTTTACCAACATTTGTAAATTTTCATTTGTTTGTGTGAGGTTTTTTTTTTTTCCATTATCGGTCTACCCTCTTAAGGCTGTGAGTACATAAGTTATGTTGTTTTGTTTTGCCATTTTATCTCTTTTGCCTAACTAAGAACCTGACACAGATAGATACACATATGAATGGAATTTGCCAATGAAGGACAAAATTGAGTGCATGAGCTTGAAGGGGTAGGTAGAAAAAAAATATGTTTTAAACTGGGAAAATTATAGCATCTATGTTATATGTAACCTACTAGCTTGAATATCATTCTATCTGAATAATATAAAAGTATATGAATAGAGGAAATCAGATATAAATGAGGCTAGAAATTTTTGGATAGATGTTTCATTTGGAATTTGGATAATTCTAAGTTAGAATTGTGTGATACTAAATTTGGGCAGACTCTTACCCTGGAAGATCATCTAATTGATTGTATAATTACTAAGTAAATGGTATTACATTGAGCATAATTACACAAGAGTAATGGCTACACATGTTCTTAAAGATACGAAAAATGTTTTTACATCCCTTCCTGAAAGAATATATAACAGCTGTAAATGTCCATTGTTAAAATCTAGTAGGGCAGTTTTCTAGACTGAGTGTGTGTATGTGTGCACGTGCATTTTATTTTAGCCTTTTTTTTTTTTTTTTAGATTTATTTTATTTATTTCTTTATTTCTCCCACCCCTTTGTTGTTTGCACTCACTGTCTGCTCTCTGTGTCTGTTCATTTTATGCTCATCTTCTTTTTTGTTTGTTTGTTTTTTGTTTTGGAGGCACTGGGAACCAAAACTGGGATCTCCCATGTGGGAAGGAGACACCCAATGGCTTGAGCCACCTCCACTCCCGCTTTTTATATCTCTCATTGGGTTTCCTCCCTGTGTCTCTTCATTGCATCATCTTGTCACATCATCTTGCATCAGCTTGTTGCGCCAGCTCGCTGTCTTGCTCGTCTTCTTTAGGAGGCACCAGGAACCAAGGACCTCCCATGTGGTAGGCAGGCACCCAACTGCTTGAGCCACATCTGCTTCCCCATTTTATTTAAAAAATTATTTAAAATTTTTTATTTTGGTAACTTATAAACAACATAAAGTTTCCCATTTTAACCACTTTCAAGTATTATAGACATCATAAATATAAAATTCAGTGTAATAACATGTAGAAGAAGCATTTCATATAAAGATTAAACATACATTCACACTGTTTGTAGTGGTGGAAAAGTTCTGATAATGGATAGTATGATAGTAGCACAACATGGTAAATGTAATTTATTGTGGATAGATCCACATACGGTTGATAATTTACATGCTCTCAAATGCTATATTTCTGATTTGATTTCTAGTCTATGATACAGGGTTCTAAATGAAGATTTTCAGGTGGTATTAATTCTTCCAGGGGCCAGGGACTGAACCCGGGACCTCATATGTGGGAAGCCGGCACCACGTTGGCTTTCCTGAGTTGGTTTTTTCGTTTGTTTTGCTGGTTGTTTATTTTTGTTTTTTCAGGAGGCACTGGAAACCGACCAGCCATGTGGGAAGCGGGTGCTCAACCCCTTGAGCCACATCTGCTCCCATGTTATTCTTTTTTTTAAAAGAAAAGAGTTAAGTGAGAACTATCAGGCAAATAACTATCCATTTAGTTTTTGTTGAGTTTCTGATACCTTTGTGAAACCTTTCTAAGCTACAGTATTTCTTTCTTCCCTTAACTCCCATCATACCTTGTGCCTACTTCATTCTAACAATTATGATAAAGGTTTTAGTACGAAACTGTTATGAAACTGCTTCCTAATACCAGTTCAGTTTCTAAGTTTGCTCAATGCAGTGGTTTTCAAAGGAGGTGGGATGGGGTAGTTTTGTTCCCCAGGGGACATTTGGCAATTTCTATAGATATTTTTTGTTGTCACAACTTGGAGAGGAGGTACTAGGTGATAGAAGCTGCTGAACTTCATGCAATGCACAAGACAGCCTCCCACAACAAAGAATTCTCTAGCTCACAGTGTCATTATAGCTGACATTGAGAAATCCTGGTTTAATGGATAATAATAGTCTTTTAAAAAAATTAATCTATTTAATATAATTTCCTCAGTTGTTTAATGGTATTAATTATCAAGCAGTTTAGCTTTTCTGGAATTTCCCTCAGATTATTTTTAGTTTTTCCAGGGGGAACTTTTATCTTTTGCTAGATGGAAAACTATGCCAAACTATGAATCACTGCTTCCAGGAAAAGTAATGGGTTTCTCTTTTAATTTCTGTTTTGGAGCCCTGAGGGTGCTGCCAAAATCTTGGAAATTTGGATAATTTGAATATTACCAAGGGAATAGTTTAATTCTGCCGGCTATAGATGTTTAATCTTTTTATTTACCTATAGCACTTCTCTCCTGTAATCCCCTTATCTCCCCCCAAAGAAATAATTATATAATTATATAAGTTATTACATGATTACCTAAAATTAATACATAATTTTTATGTATGGGTCCAATCTCATTTTCTCATAAGGAGAGCCGGCTGTTACTATACCATGTGTTGAAATGTCTTTTCTTTCATCTACTTATTTGAAGTATAACCTTTGTCATTTAGCAGATCTTCAATATATGTGTGGATTTTTTTCTAGGCTCTCTATTTTAGTCCATTTGTATATTTATGTATCACAGTGTCATCATTACTATAGCTTTATAATAAATTTTGGTTATTGGTAAGAGATACTTATATTAGGCAAACCCTCCCACTGAGAACAATTAGAAAAGCTGGATAAAACATTTTTTTTTCAAAAATATCTTTGAAGGCATTAAAGAACTAGCAATGCTTGGTGAGGACTTAGGGAATGAGAGCCTAGAAGGAAAGATTGTGCTTGAACTGGCTAAAGATACTAGCTAGGTAGCCGAGAAGGTGAGAAGAGTTTCCGGCTGTCTAGAGAGGTGGAAAGACAAAAATAGAATTGAGGGACCATTAACAGTATAGACTTTCATTTGGAACCCCTGAAGGCTATACCAGGGGTCAGCAAATTATGGCCTATGGGTCAAATCTAGTCTGATATTTATGTTTGAATGGCCCACAAGCTAAGAATAGTTTTTACCTTTTAAAATGGTTGGGGAAAAAACCAAAAGAAGAATAATACATCATGACATATTTATTTAGTGTACATAAATAAAGTTTTAGTAGAACACAGCTGTACCCATTCATCTACTTATTATCTGGCTTCTTGTGTGCTAAGATGGCAGAGTAGTGCTGTTGCCTCAGAGACCTCATGTGGTGCTCTTATCGCCTCACATTACTGCTCAGCATACTGTAAATCACGGTGACACAATGGTAACTCAGTAGTGTTTGAGTGCATATGTATTGCTCCAATATTTTATTTATTCATATTCATTACCAGTATATCCCCATCATGTTATAAAAATAAAAGAAGAGAAAAGTGGATGTTAAATGTAGTGCTTTTGAGGCATAGTGGAGTTGAGTCTTTTGTTACCTTTTAATTAAATGGCAAAGCATTATGTTTATTATGCAGTGACACTATAGCTGTGCTAAAAAAATACATGCTTCAACATTACCAGACTGAACACTCTTCACAATATTTCCACCTCACAGGAAAGCAATGGTCAGATAAGACAGTAAATTAAAATGAAGTATCGCATCAGAATTTCTTCTCAAAAGAAAAAATTAAAATGAGACTGTATCCAAAGTAAATTTCTTATTGCCTCATTTGTTAGACAAGCAAAGAAAACCATTTACTAATGGTGAGTTAATTAAATTGTGTTTGATTATAACCACTGAAGAAATATGTCCACAGAAAATACACTTGTTTAGGGCACTTAGCCTTTCAGCAAGAATAGTTTTTCAAAAAGTTAAGGATATTGAGAGAAACACAAGGCACACAGTTTCTAGTGGTTTTCTAGGCTCTTAATGAGTCAATTAATGTTACCAATACTGCTAAGTTGTTATTTATGACAGAAGTCAATCCTAAGTTTGAAGTGACTGAAGAATTAGTCTTTATGAATAGTCTGCATGGATCAGTTACAGGCGAGAATGTTTTCAGAGAAGTTGAGAAAATACTAATTCAGTACAACCTGAAGTGGAACCTGCAAAGATGTGTAAAAAGTTGATAGTGATAAAAATATGTGTGGAATAAAAAAAAAGCTTAGTTGGACAAATATATGAAACTTGTTAAAATGTAAGGTGTTAAAAATCTGTCGTTATTCATTGTATTATTCATCAGCAGATACTTTTGTGGAAAGTATTTCAATCTGTCATGTGCTTTTGAACCATTAGGGTCATCAGTGAACTTCACCCACTTTTCCATATCATGAATTTCGTTCAGAAATAGAAGCTGAACATCATGACTTGCTCTACCACACGGAAGTTTGATGACTTGTCAGTGGTAAACTTTCACTGCAGTTTTTTGAGTTTAGGGCCAAGATGAAAATTTTTCTAAATGAGAAGAATTCTCATCAGTCATTAAATTGAATAAGTCAGAATTTTAACGGCTTTGGAAGTTAGCTTTTGCTGCAGACTTGATAATAGTTATTAATTAATTCAACCTATAATTATAAGGCAAAGTAACACTTATATATGAAATGTTCACTGTGGTAAAGTTATTTCTCCAAATGACATTGTTTGAATCACAAATAATATCAATTATACATTTTTTATGCTGTCAAAAATTACAACAAAAAGAAATATCTCTCTATTCCTACCTAATTTTGCTGCAGAAATATTTTTTGAGCTCAAACTACAGTTCAGGCAGTGGTGGTTTTTATTTTTTGACCTTTGGGAACACACAAAGAAAATATCAATATTTCAAAATGTATTTAATTGTGGAATTGAGGAGCTTAAGCCTATCCTTTAATTGAAAATGAACATTTTACAATGCATTGACATGCTAAAGGCAAAGATCAAAAGATGAATCTAATAGAATTCTATAAATGCCTTCTGAAGATGAAGATGCTTAGTTAAAATTATGTACTTACGGACTGATACCAGTATTTGGAAGTAGCTCTGTGTAAAAAGACATTTTCAAAGATGGATATGTAAGATGTTATTAAAAGTGTCTGCTGTCTAGGGGAAATGCCTGAGCTAGAGTGGGCCTGCCACCGGGTCTGTTCCCCCTGGTGCAGAGGCTACAGTCTGTGCGACCCCTCCCACCCCACCTCCACCCTCCCGCACACACCTGGAGCAAACCTGCTCCCCTGAGTTAGTTTTTTTGTTTGCTTGTTGTTTGTGTTTTTTTTTTTTTTTTTTAGGAGGCACTGGGAACCAAACCCGGGACTTCCCATGTGGGAAGCAGGCACTCAACTGCTTGAACCATATCCACTCCCCTCCAGATACTTTTTGACGTTCCTGCTGTGGCTGCTGCCGGCAGGCTGTGCCCCTAGTGCCAGACCCAGGCCCCCCGAAGCATCCACTGGGGTGAGAATGGCCTCTGGTGGCCCTGCGGGAGTAGTTTGAGGACAAGGCAGGGACGTGGGAAGGATAGGGGCTAACCAGTTAGCGATGTTCGGCATGTAAGACATGGTGAGTGCAGATCCCTGGTGTCCCTAAGTCCCTGGCCCAGGCCTGCATCCTCTTCTGGGTTGGGCTTGGACCCCAGGCCTAACTGTTTCCTGCTTTTTGTCTCTACCTCAAGCTTAGTTCTCTGTGGTTGGGAGATGGGGGAAATAGTATGTGACAGTTTGAAGTTTTTTTAAAATCCCAGAAAAGTTCATTTTCTTAAACACTCCATTCCTGTGGGTGTGGGACCCTTTGATTACATTAGACTTTTTTATTAGATAAATTGATTAGACCTTTTGATTAGATAAATTGATTAGATAGCTTTAGGGCCTTTGATTGGACCAAATCGGTGAGGTGTGACCCAGATTGGAACTCCATCCTCTTGCTGGGGTCATATATAAACTGAGAACTGAAAACAGAAACACACAGAAAAAGACAGCAGCCATTTTGACTCTGCCATGTGAGAGAGAGGACTGCAGGAAGACAGAGAAACTTCAAGAGACTGAGAGAGAGGCTGGAGGCTGGAATCAGCAGAGCAGGCCCAAAACAAGGAGAAGCCACTATTTTGCTTTGCCACATAGCAGGACTCCAGGATCTTATCAGCAGCCAACCTTTGGTGAGAAAGCATCTCTGATGGTGCCTTGATTTGGACATTTTCACAGCCTCAGAATTGTAAGCTTTTATCCTAATCATTCCTTATTATAAAAGCCATTCCATTTCTGGTGTTTTGCATTGGCAGCCTTATTAGCAAACTAAAACTATGCCTTTATCTTGGTCAGGAACCTGGCATTAGGCATATCCTCTTGGCTGTCGTGCTTGGCCCCTGCCTCTACCACCCTGACTGGGGTTGCCTTGCTTCCCCTTCCTCCGATTACCTTCTTTCTCCACTCTTCTACTTCTGCTGAGCTGCACATCTCTCCTAATGAATGCCCAACTCTTCAAAAACTCCCGAGCTCCATCTGTTTTAGTTTCCTAGGCTGCTTAAAGCAAATAACATGAAATGGTTTGGCTTAAACAATGGGAACTTATTAGCTATGTTTGTGAGGCAGAGAAAAGGTCCAAATCAAGGCATCATCAGGCTATTCTTTCTTCTTTGAGACCTTCATGGAGGCCAGCTGCCGGCCATCGTTGGCTCCCTTGCCACATGGCAAGGTACGTGGTGGTGTCTACTGGTCTCTCCCTTCTTTTCTGGATTTCCTTGCTTTCAGCTCCTAGTTTTTGAGGCTTTCTATCTCTCTATTCATTCAGTTTTAAAGGACTCCAGTAATAGTCCCATCCTGAATGAAGCAGGTCACACCTTAATTGAAATAGCCTTATCAAAAGTCCTTCTTACAGTGGGTTTACATCCACAGGAATGGATTAGATTTAAGAACATGTTTTTCTTGGGTACAATACAGCTTCAAACCACCACACCCTCTAAGTCCAGAAAGTCACAGCTTGTTGATGCCTATTTCTAGAAGCATCTCAAAGGTAAACAAAAACCAGCACACCTTTGTGTCCAAGGCAACCTCCTTAAAATGAATGAGGTTAAATTTATAAAAAATAGAGCCCTGTGAAATTATTTTAGAAGTCATGGTGATGCTGTGTTCCTAGATCCTGGAGACCACTTTCCAGGTGATGCAACGGGTAGATGACATGACAACAGGAGAATGTAGAGGAGAACTTGTCTGTTAGGTCATCTGTCATACGAATACTGCAAACACACAATCAAATCCAAGGACTGATTTGTCTTAAAATTGCAAGTGAAATACTAAAAAACAAAACAAAACCCTAAAAACTCACAGGTTGAGAAGTACTGTTGCACTTAGATGTATGCTTGGGTTTGTTTTGTTTGCTTTATAAGTTTCTAAAAGTATGGTGTAACGTGTTGGGTAGAAAGGGATTCCCATGCCATATCTGGGAATTATGTCAAGTAGGCATGCAGACTACCTAAGACTTCAAGTGAGTCCTTGGTTGAGTTCTGATCTGACAGTGGAGGTTAAAGAAATGGGTTAACACATTGAGGAAATTTAAGCTTGATAGAAAACTTCACAGAGATAAAGAATCAGACTAGAGAGCCTGGGAAAGCATAGCCCTTTGTAAAGCCTTTGGCATATGTCACTAGTTAAGAAATGTCTAGATTGAAGCTTCTCAAGTTCAGCTGAACACCTTTATTTTTTCAAGACTTTATTGCTTTTATTCTGCTTCTGTGTACCCCTTCCACATCCCATAGTGATTTGAATATGGTTTCTTTTTATTCATGAAGACTATTATAAACCACCCCCCAGCATATATTCTACTCTTGAGAGCACAGTATATCTTTTCTTCTAGATTATTAAACTCCTATATAAATTAGGAGCATGCAGTGGATAGAGACCATAGTTTCAGGGCCTTAAACCTGAGGATAGGGGAAGGGAGAAGTTTTGTTTTTTTAGTAAAGCTGAAATACACTCTTTGGCATATAATGGACTACTTTAGACTTTAGGTATTGTGTGAATTGGGAAAATCATTGCTAATTGCAGTAAACGTGAGAAAGGCTAGAGGTAATACTCAAAACAGCATTTTTTAAAGTGGGGAATGTGCTGAAAGATGTTAACATTTTAAACTAATCAACAAAGTTCTTACTCCTCACATCACATCTGTAAAGCAGATAGTTATAGAGGAATCTGGCTAAGAAAAGAGTAGACTTGCCTAGAGAACTAAAAATAGGACCTAGAATTTCTAGACCACAGTGTGATTATCTTCTTTACTAAAGAAGTCCCTTTTTAATTTTTTATATATTATATTGCTTTTTCCTATCAACAGGAGAAGAAACATATGAATGTTTATCAGAATGGTAAATAGTTGAATTATTAAACTTCCAAAAAACTTGCCCTTGTATATTCTTTCAAAATAATCTAATAAAAGATAAGAATGAACAGATAAGAATTTGCAACCGTTTTTGGTGATAGAGAACAATAACTTTGCATCCCAATTAAGGGAAATGTTATCTCCCCTCCAAATTCCACTCTTTTCATTAGTAGACCTGTATTACAAAAAAATCATGTTCAGTGATTGTGTTTTCTAAAAATATCTTTTCATTACAGAAATTGTAAACTTAAAAAACAAGTGATTGTGTTTTGAATAATAATAAATTTGTTTTTTCTCTTATTAGATAAATAATTACATAATATCCCCAATTTTTGTTTTCTCACAAAGCCGAAAATATTTACTATCTGGCCTTTTTCAGAAAAAGTTTGCTAAGCCCTAGGCTATACTCTTGGAATAAGGGAAAACTCCACAAAGACTGAAACTCAGCTTCAAATCAGCTTATGTCTAGATTGAATTAAAGTTATCTTCTGTAGTCTAATTGTCTGTATGAAGAAATAATAAATCCTTTCTGGTAGAAAATAATATCATCAGTACCTCAAAATAGCTCTACAATTTTTTATAAACCACGTCCAGCAATATGTCAGAAATTAGCAGGCATATCATAAAATAAGACCAAATGAATGAAAGACAAGAGAAAGAACCAACAATAGGTTAAAAGTCTTTGGGTTCCTTTTGGCCCTTTGTATTTATACATAAAATCATAAATCTTTAAAAGGAAAAGGAAAATAATTTTATGATGGATTTCTTAAGACATTAAAGAATTCAACTACTTAAAAAGAAAAAAAAAACTCCTCTTACTAAAGTTAAAGACCCAACAGTTTCTTTTCTAGTTATATGTCTTAACAAAATGTCCTCAAACTCCTTGGTCTCCAGACACCTTTAGACTCTAACCCAAAATATGTTTATTGGCATGGTGTCCCACTTCAGCGTGCTTTCAGTGCTGCTTCCATCTGAAGAAGCAACCTTCTGTAAGTTTTACTTTTCCTTTTGTAGGCTGGCAGAGGACACTGGAGCAGCCAAAACACAAAACTACTGTTTGTCCATGGCTAAAGACCATGGTGATTTTCTACTCGTCCTGGGCATTTCATATCCATGAAGGAGGAATGTGGCTCTGCAGCAGGCACTTCTTGTGTTTCCTCTTTTACTCTTCTGCAGAGGGATAAGGGAGGTCCTTTGTGAGAGGCATGTTCTCATGGAGAGGTTGTCATCACAAGAAAGGGAAGATGCTTATTTTGAAACATTAATTTCTGGCTTAATAGAAGTCAGCTAAATTCTCATATCTGCTACTGTATTAAGTGTATTAAAACATTATGCCTTGGTTAAGGTATATGAAGAAAATCAAGTACAAAGATATATTCTAGGAAAAGAAAAGTATTTTAATAGTCTTATAAGATAGTTATGGATATTACTGTTTGCTACTACACCAGAACTCAAAAAGGGTAATTTCTTAAAGGTTTGGTGTAATGTGGAATCTGAAACCATAGCAATGAAATTTTTGTACATGATAACATTATAATCCTTTAGAGTATCTTGCACTTTAAATGGATCTTTTACCTATGTTTGATTTTTTAACATTATTCATTGGTCATTTGAAAAATATTGGTTCACTGAGTAATACAGATATTATAAATATTGATACATTTTAATTACAAAAACTCATATTTGTTAGTGTAACCACTGATCTCTTCAGAAAAGCTAACTAGTCAAGGAAGTAGTACAGCTCACAGGGGTCGATATAAGTTTTCCAAATTTTGTAATTGATCATAAAAGTTCTCATTTGTTTTCCTTCAAGTGAGATGCTAATTGTTTACTTTGGAAAAAATGTATGCCAAATACTCCAGTCTGAATAAATCAATTTGTTAGTCATTCTTCCATATAAAAATGGTATAATGGCATTCCATGAAATAAGTGGGAAGTTCAACTCACAAATCGAATGATAACACAAGTGCTTTTCCTCAAGAAAACCATCATACTTTGGTGCAGCAGAATTACTAATATGTATTTCCCATTTTGTCACAAATATTAGAAAGATGGGTACTCATGGATCAAGATTTATTAGAATTATTTTCACTGCTTCATCAATGATATTCTTAAATGAAACTAGCAATATTTTTAAAGATTTATTTATTTATTCCCCCACCCCTGTTGTTTGTGCTTGATGTCTGTTCTCTTTGTCCATTCTCTGTGTGCTTGTCTTCTCTTTAGGGGGCAACGGTAACTGAACCTGGGAACTCCCATGTGGAGAGAGGCACTCAATCACTTGAGCCACTTCAGCTCCCTGCTTTGTTCTATCTCTCATTGTGTTTCCTCTTTGTGTCTTCTTGTTGCATCATCTTGTTGTGTCAGCTCGCCGTGCCCGCCCATCATGCCAGCCTGAAAAGAACAAGGGGTCCCAAAGGCCCATAATTCCTTCTAGAATAATAAGGTCACCTTTCCAAAGCTACTAAGTAAGCACTTAGCACTTCAAGATTTTGACCTGTGCTTAATGCATCCTTTCTACCTGGATCTGGTACCCTTTATGGTTCAAAATTAAAGAATTGGGGAGGGATAGGTGACAAGACAGCTTCTAGAAGAGTTCATCCAGCAGAACTGCCCTGGGCTTGGGGCCCCGGTTCCTGTCTAATTCCTAGGGATATTTATATGTAATATTTTTATATAAATACACAGAAATAGAAAATAGAAAATATAAACTCTTGGGGGTTGGGATAGAAAGGTGGGTAACTTGGCAAGAAGCCAGAGCTGGAGAGGTCTGCTCAGGCCAATTTGACCTCCTCCTTGACCCTGTGGAGAGAGCAGAGACGTTGTCTTGCTCTTCTTCTCCAGAGGCACCAGGAACTGAAACTGGGACTTCCTGTGGTAGGCAGGAGCTCAATCGCTTGAGCCACATCTGCTTCCCATGGAACTAGCAATATTTTTACTGCATTATGGTGGCAACGAAGAAGGTAATAACTGCTAGTACAGTTTGATGCCATTGCTTTTATAACATATGCAAATAGCAACACAGTGAAAATGCCAAGTAATGTCTTAGTATTTTTAAGAACATGGCTTTGGCCTCATGGACCACCTGAAAGGATCTCAGGGACCTACTCCCCTTAGGGGTCTGCAGACCACTCTTAGAGAATTGCTCCTTAGGAAAATGTTTGCAGATATGAGTTAGGACACATGTACAAGAATGTACATGGAGGGAAGCGGCTGTGGCTCAATCAGTAGGGCTCCCGTTTACCATATGGGAGGCCCCGGGTTCAGTTCCCTGGACCTCCTGGTGAAGGCAGGCCCGCCTGCATGGCGTGGTTAGCTGACCCAGTGAGCACAAGCAGCAAGGTGGGGGATAAATGAATAAATAAATAAAATCTTTAAAAAAAAAAAAAATAAATAAAGAATGTACATGGAAGCAGTTTTTTTTATAACTGAAAAATGGAAACCACAAATGTCTAGATAATTAAATTATATATTCAATCATACCTGTCTTCAAGACCTAACTTAAACTCTACTTTCTTAATTGAAGCCTTCTTTCCCCAGCTAAAAGTTATTTCACCCTGACTATCTGCTTCTTATCACTGTATAACTTATAATTATTTATCTGTCTTATTTCCTTTTAGCTTCTTGGGTAGATGATCAGTGTCTGATTCACAGCTGTAATCTGTCACAGCTAGTACAGTACCTGGCACATAGTAGACTTAGTCACTGGTAACTCATATTATCATCATCACCACCGCCACTTATGCTACTTGAGGTAGTCTTTCTTTTCTTTTTCTATTAAAATGTACATTTTACATTTTATACTACTTATATGGACCAAGAAATGGGTAAATATAGAAATAGATACTGTGTTTGTTTCATGTAGCTATGTTGAGTACCTATATATAATGCTTCACTGTGATTCTGGGCTCATTAAATTTTCTCTACTTTTGTATTAAGTAGAAGAGGCATTGCAAATTAAATTTGTTAGTAGAAATGTTTT
Source organism: Tolypeutes matacus (assembly GCA_026826555.1). Taxonomy (NCBI): domain Eukaryota; kingdom Metazoa; phylum Chordata; class Mammalia; order Cingulata; family Chlamyphoridae; genus Tolypeutes; species Tolypeutes matacus. Next base: position 33,408,558 of record JAKSZT010000049.1, read on the forward strand.
AAAGAAAAATTTTCTCATACTAACAGTTTAATTATAAGTAAACTCTAAATTCAGTCACTTGGGGTTCAATTAGTATTCCTAAAATCTCTCATTAGTAACATTTATAGGAAAACTGTTTCTTCACTGTATCTTTTTGTATAAAGCAATGGATAATTGACTTCAGGATGGACAAGGGTCGCCTTTGTACAGTGGGGGCTGAAATGTAGGCCTTGCTTCCATTATAAGGCTGTCTACCCTGAGGAAAGGACACCTTTTTCTATGCACAAATTTGTAATTCACTAGTTAAGCCCGTATGGCAGGCCGGAGGGGTTTCCCTTTTCTAATTCATTCATCCAGGAGTATATTTCTTCCAGTTATCCCAAAGGTATCGCAAGCTCCTTGGCTTGGGTAAAAGTGTTATCTGTTTTTTATATTTTAATAATCTGGAACCTCAGAATACAACTTTGATTTCACAGAAGTTGATGTTAAGTTATTTGAGAAAGCACTGAGGAATTTCTAGAAAATAGGGATAATAGAATGTGAATGACAAAAAGGAATTTCTACAAAGGACATTGGCTAAATGTTAATGCTTTCTGCACATTTGTAGACCAATTATATGTGCAAGGTAAGAGGGGACTGAATTAAGGAAAATTCAGTTTCTAATAAAAACTAAGTGGATAATTTAGGAAACAGTGACAGGTGCATAGGATGAAAAAATTAAGTACTGTGATATGTTAACAAGGAAGGAACTACTGATACACACAAAAACCTGAATGAGTAATTTACTATACTCATTTGATTTCTATTGGTGACTTAGTCACAGGTACTGCTAATACCCACTGTTCACAGTTAAAGGGAGAGCTAAATTTCAGGTAAGTGTGAAAATAAAGTCTAATTTTTTTTTTCTCATCCTTTCAAGTTCTTAGATACCCTGAATTTCATCAGAGGACTAGTGTACGTCACACATCTAAAAAGACATAATCCTTCTGGGGGTGCTTCTAAATCTACAACCCTAGCAAACTGTTGGTTGTTATTATTTTCTGCTAAGGGTTTATGGCAGTTGAATATCAAAGCAGCAACAACAAAATACCACAAAAACCCATCAGAAGGTGAAGAGATAAATAAATTGTGGTATATTCATGTAATAGAATATTCCTTTCTCGACACTTCATTGTGGTTAAAGAGTTGTAGTTCTCTGAAAACCTCTGGATTTTTATAACCACGTCTTATTTTCTAACAAACCTAGCACAAGTTTAAGCTAAATGTTTATAGGAAAAAGAATTTCACAATTTCCTTTATGGTACATATCTAATACTATCTTGAAATTTAACTTTTTAAAAAATAAGTTCCATAAATTTTATTTTATTTTATTTTTACTTTCATGGTTTAGTTTTAAAAATTTATTTCAGGGGGCGGATGTGGCTCAAATGGTTGGGCATCCGTCTGCCATATGGAGGGACCTGGGTTCGATCCCCGGGACCTCCCGGTAAAATAAAAAAATATATATATAGAAGGCGCATGGGCTGCCAGGCTCTGTGTGCAGCTCAGCCGTCGGGCCTTAGGGGCCATGCAGCAGGATGATGACGTAACAGGGGAGAGACAAGACGAGATGCTCTGAAAGCTCCAGAAGCCAGGAGTTGAGGTGGCACAGGCAGCAGAATACCTCTCTCCTACATTGGAGGTCTCCAGGATCGAATCCTGGTGAAGACTGGAGGAGGAGGATGAGAAGAGATGGCAGGAAACAGACACGGAGAATTGCCCAGCGAATGGACACAAAACAGCAAATGGGGAAGGGGGGGGGTTTAAAATGGATAAAGTAAATAAATAAATCTTTTTTTAAAAATAATTTTTATTTCAGGGGAGCAGATGTGGCTCAGTGGTTGAGCACCGGCTTCCCACATATGAGGTCCAGGGTTCAATCCCTGGCCTCCGGTACCTCAAAAAAACAAAACCCCAAACCCCAAAACAACAATAGCAACAACAAAAATTTTCAATCTCAATTATAGAGGTTGTTCTGAATTTGATTGCTAGAGATTATTTTTGTCGCATTTCAAAGGGAAATATATACTCTTGAGCCTGACTTTCCACTAAATGAAACATTTTTAAGAGGCACCCATGTTGTTACATGTGTCACTAGTTCATTCCATTTTATTACTGGTATGGATATACCACAGATTACTTACAAGTCTCCTGATGTTGGACATTTGGTTTGTTTCCACTTTTGGCCCATCAATAAATCTGCTATAAACATTCTTGCATAAGTTAATATCGGATGTCAGGACAAGAATGAGTCCCAGGGATGAAGAGGGACATTTCATAAAACAAATGGACAATTCACCAGATTTGGAATTTCTGCTTAATCTTTCTTTCATTGATTTCTAGTTGGATTCTATGTGGTCAGAGAAAATATTTCAATTTGGTGAGGCTTGTTTTTTGGCCCTATATGATTTATCTTGGTATATGTTCCATGAGAGCCTGAAAAGAAAGTGAATATTCTGTTGTTGTTGGGTGAAGTGCTTTATAAATGTCAATTAGATCCTTTTGGTTCATGGCGTTGTTGAGTTCTTTTATATAATTCTTGATTTTCTGTCTAGTTGTCCCCATCAGTTGTTGAGAGAGGGGTTTGATTTCTCTAAGTGTAATTGTGGATTTTTCTATTTATGTCTCCTTTCAGTTCTATTAGTTTTTTTTTTTTTTTTTTTTTTAAGATTTATTTATTTCCCCCCACCCCTTTGTTGTTTGCACTTGCTTTGTCTGTTCATCTCCCTTGTTTCCTTAGGCTTTGTCTGTTCATCTCCCTTGTTTCCTTAGGTCCGAACCCGGGACCTCTGATGTGGGAGGGAGGCACCTAATCGTTTGAACCACCTCCATTCCCTGCTTTTGTTGTCTCTCTCACTATGTTTTTCTTCTTTTTTTTTTTTTTTAATCTTTTTTTTTTTTTTTTTTTTAAAGATTTTATTTATTTATTCATTTACCCCCCCCCCCTTGCTGCTTGTGCTCGCCGGGTCAGCTAACCACACCGTGCGGGCGGGCTTGCCTTCACCAGGAGGCCCCGGGAACCAAACCCGGAGCCTCCCATATGGTAAACGGGAGCCCTACTGATTGAGCCACAGCCGCTTCCCATATGTTTTTCTTCTTGTGTCTCTTGTTGCGTCATCTTTTGGGTCAGCTTGCCATGCCTGCCCATTGTGTCAGCTCCCTGTCTTGCTCGTCTTCTTCAGGAGACACTGGAAACCTCCGTTCCCTGCTCTGTTGTGTCTCTCATTATGTTTTCCTTCTCTTGTTGCATCATCTTGTTGTGTCAGCTTGCTGCGCCTGCCCGTCGCGCCAGCTTGCTGTCTTCTTTAGGAGGCACTGGAACAGAACCACAGAACTCCCATGTGGTAGGCGGGAGCTCAATCTCTTGAGCCACATCTGTTTATTAGTTTTTTTTTTTTACTGGGAGGTCCCGGGGATCGAACCCCGGTCTCTCCATATGGTAGACGGATGCCGAACTTCTTGAGCCACATCTGTTTCCCTCCTATTAGTTTTTAATTCACATTTTCCACCTGTGTTATTTTGTGCATACATGTTTAGGATTACTGTATCTCTTTTCTGGATTGACACTCTTGCCATTATGTAATATCCTTCTCTGTACCTGCTACTTTCATTTTTATGCTATCTCATCATCTACTTTATCTGATATTATTATAGCTACTCTTCCTTCCTTTTAATTGTTTTAATAGTACTTCTTTTTCCAATCTTTTACTTTCAATCTACCTGTATCATTATATTGGAAGTAAATTTCTTAGACAATAATATATAGTTTGATCATGTTGTTTATTCACTCTTGTAATCTGTCTTTTATTGGTATATTTGTGAAATTTGCATTTACTGCAGTTATTATATTTGGGGTGCAGTAAGTTATCTTTTTGCTTTCTGTTCATTCACATTGTTTTTTATTCCTTTTCAATTTTTCCTTGACCTGTGTTCTGTTCTTATGAATATCTTTGTCCGGTTACTTCAGTATCCACACAGGACAAAGGAAATAGTTAAGTAAGCCATTAGCAATAGCTATTAAAACCACCAATCAATGAATTAATACAAGCAAAAAATCAGAGTTGTACAAATTCAAAGACTATTCAAATCCACTTGGCTCTAGGATTCCTAAGGCTCTAGGACTGTCATCTCACAGACAATTTTGTGGCACAGCCATCAGAATAATTGGGGTGGCCTGTCTTATCTTTTGAAGCCATCTTTGTTTTTTGGCAATAAGATTTCTTAGGTCCACCTTGAATCTGCTGCCCAGACTTGAATCTGCTATCCTTCATAAGGGGCCTTAGTTACTTCTTAGTGTAAAATGTTTTAATGACTGAAAACTTGGTAGTAGGAATGTATACCAGACTTAGGTTATAGAAACATTATTCTTAGGAGTTTTCTGTGATTAAAAAGATGTATTTTTCTAAACTATGAGTTCATATTGATGTTTTTCAATAATATCTCAATTATCACTTTATAACATCCCTTTAAAAATATTTATTTCAATACCCAAGCTATAATTGTATCTCTTTTCTTTTAATTTCAATTGATCTGATTAATCATTCCTCTAACTGAAAAATTTCTTAAAAATAAAAATAAAAAAGTATTCTTTATCTGTTAAAAGAAATTCAAAGTAACTGTACAAATATTATATACTTAGTATATTAATAATGAGATTTAATATTATTAATTTTTGCCATCATCTTTTGAGTCCACAGATGATATATAAAAATTACTTGAAGTTATTTGCTCTGATATTTGAAATATTCTTTTGTCACATAATTCAGCCATTATGATCATTTTAATTTAATGGTTTTAATGTTTTTACTGATAATACTTCTGTAACGATGATTTATGCTAATAATCTTTACTTGGCAGGAATCATTTTGACAATGGAAAGGTAGGAAAGTCTACTCTGCCACTTTTCTTTATATGACATGTAGAAATCAAAAGCAGTTTGGTCTTCAGAGTCGTATACAAGAGTTTCATTCAACGAGAATCTGGTTCCCCTGTTTTGACTGCATTTGTTGATGTATGTAGTAGTTTTTTGCATACATATGTTCTGTTTGGATAAGCCAATTCAATTTGTGTACTCTTTTTAAGAGTAGAGATTATTGTTGGAATCTTTTAAGAAGAGCATCCTGATCTATTAGTTTTAACTTTTGGCTAAAAGTACCAGTTGACAACAAGATTTTAGACCAAAGAAAATGTGAAAATATCTGTTCAACTTATGTTCTTTAAGGACATGACTTAAATGTATCCAATTAATTTTAATCTTACTGTGTCTGTTTACTTGTCATATGAAAGCTTTAAAGTTCTTTCACTGTTTTAGAAGTTTCTAACTTTTTTTTACAAGGCACAGTGTTATTTTGCTAACTTTAATATCATGTTAAACAAATTTATGCTTAAATTATAACATTTCAAGTTTTAAAATTCTAATTTTCCAACAATAAATCATATTGTTGTATCAGAAGATAAAATTCATATTTGGTACTACTTAATTTTGAGCTTTATGAATAACCAAATGATAGTTCATGTGGTAGTTATGTATGTGTATAATTTTTGCCTTTTTTTTTTTTTAATTTTTGGCTGGAGACAAATATCTTGGAATTAGATTTAGAGGGCTTTCAACTACATCATTTGCCCAAGTTCTATCATCTTAACATGTTAGAAGTTACTTGAGAAGAATGGGAGATCTTTATCTACCTTAGGGAGACAGTGGGAAGGATTCTGGTATTTATATTGAATTTTATATAAGCAATGAAAAAGCAAATAAATAATTGGACTTGAACAATAAACAATGTTTTCTGTCTGTTTTAAACACAGTATATTTGTGAGATTCATTTAAATAGTTGCTTGTAGTTGTTTTTCATTTGTTCCCATTGCTGTGTATCATTGTTTTGAGAGTACCATAATTTATCCATTTTACTGTAGGTGTTTGGGCAGTTTTATTTTGGGGCTATTGTGAATTGTGTTGCTGTGAACATTCCAGTGTATGTTTTTTTGGTGGGCACTGACAATTAATAGTTTTGGAATTCTAATTTTCTTATAAGCCAAATTGAAAGAGATGGTGAAAACATGAAAAAATATTAAGTATGTTCTCATATTCAATTAATAGGATTTCCTTAATTATCAATATCTAACTAATTATCCACTCATTGAGTTCAAATCTTCTTTTACTTCCTGGCTTTGTAAACTTGAACAAGGAATTGAGCACCAGCTGGTGCTCAACCACTGAATCACATCAGCTCCCCTGAGTTGGTTTTTTCATTTGTTTGCTTGTTTTTGTTTTTGGGAGGCACCAGGGACCAAACCTGGGACCTCCCATGTGGGAGGCAGGCACTCAAACACTTGAGCCACATCTGCTCCCCAAATTTTTATTTTTAGTTGTAGGTATTGTAATAAAAACAATGACTATGTTAACTTTCTAAATTTGAGTGGAAGGATGAATCTGTGATATACCAAGAACTGAACTAAATACCTTAGAAACTATTTTTAACTGATCCTTTATTTAGGATTCTACAGGTTCATATTGTTTTACTAGTACTATACAAATACTTTTTTATATCTTCTTAGTCCAATACTTTGGATGTTCCTTCTCAAGGTTTTATAAAGAGATATCTTTCCCCCTCACTCTCTTCCAGCGATGTGCATTTTGCAAGCACCTTGGAGCCACTATCAAATGCTGTGAAGAGAAATGTACCCAGATGTACCATTACCCTTGTGCTGCTGGAGCTGGTACCTTTCAGGATTTTAGTCATTTCTTCCTTCTTTGTCCAGAACACATTGACCAAGCTCCTGAAAGATGTAAGTTTATTACAGATATATTTTTAAATATTTATCGATGTATTTATTTAAAATATCAAGCGTTATAAATTCCCTGTTATTCTACTTGTATTTAAAGATCGTTTTACCTAATTCCTAATAATCTGAAGGATCTTTGTCAGTAGGTCCTTGGGGGAGAATCTGTTATAAACAATTTCATTGAAGTTAGATCTGAAAAGTTATTTCCTCAAAAATTTACAGATAGTTATCATGATTTAGTCTTATTTTTTAAAAAAGTTTTAAACCACTGCAGAAAGATTAAAAATTTGAATATATAATATTTATAATATATATTATAAATTAAGTCATTAAAGTAGTTAAACAATATTCAGTGTCTTTTACACTAAAGAAAACCACCCATTTGGGTAATTAGAAGATATTCTCTCAGGTATTATTTTAGGACACACATTAATAGGATCACCAGTCACTGTTGAAATTCTTAGAAATTGTATAGCCCCAACAGTCATGATAGAAATATCTGTTAAGGCTCCTTCGTAATTCATCAATCTTGATTATCTGTAATTCTGTTTAATACTTTTTTCTTTCTTTTCCAAAAAGTATTTTATAACTCAATGAAAATACTTACATTTTTGAAATTTGTTATATAAAAAATTAAAATTCTTTTCTAACTTTATCATTAAACAGAGATCTTAACTTTTTTTTACTACATAGATTTCTAATGAACATATATGTTTTGGGATCTTTTCCATTAGTAAACTGAATTTCTAATCTCATTTGAAATCTTGATGATGTTTTACTCAATCTTTTTGATGGCACTCACTCTTTAATTACCTAGTTAGTTTTTATCTATTTGTTAATAATGTTGATAAAGCCCCTCTCCCATCTTTCTAGCTCTGTGAAACATAAATATAGCAATCTTGGACTTAAACCAAGTAATCTCAAATATAGTTAGACAACATGATCATTACTTACCTTTTGTTCAGTACCTTAATTTTGTTTTCAGTTAGAATTATTTTGTGTCTTTATCTATAATCCTTTGCTCTAACTCACTAGAAAGACATAAATTTTAGGTAAGACAAACTGAAATTTCAAATTATCTTTAAGGCTAAGATGTAAGGGATTTTAAATATAAAAACATTTATATTTCACTCTATTAAATTTGGGAGGAAAAATTACGCATGCACAGCACCTATAATGGATGTTATTTATTGGAAGACCTAATTAGTGAATTACCTCAGTAAGTAAATAAACTAAGATGTCAGTCATCAGAGCTGATAATATGCTGGGTGTTATAATACACATTACCAACATAATCAAATCATTTTTGTGTGTATAAGAGTCTGAATTTTATTCAGCCTTTTATGTTCACTCATGATTTAGACCTCAGTAAACAACATGCAGACTTTTTAATGGATATGTTTTTAACTATTTTCTACTGAAGACTATGCCCTAATTGCCTCTGCCCTAAGTTAAGAATCATAAATCATTTTGTAAAATAATAAACTGTAAGAACTGAGGTGAGGCAATTTGCCATAATTTATCATGCACGTAGTGATAGTTTCATGCTGGCAGCATAAAGATACAATGAAATTATTTGGAACAGTGCCTTGTTCCAAATAGACTTATGGAGAGTTATAAAAATACATAAACAATAGGATAAAATCAAATTAAAAATAAACAAGGAGATTTGGCTATGGGAAAATTAGGATAGGATAAGTTTGGAGGCAAAGGTGAGATACGATAAATGCAGACTTCCTAGAGATAAACCACAAATTTAGTTCCAGAGCTTTCTAGCAGTCAACACAGAAGGAAATATGAACACTAACCTGATTATAGAATATGTAATATAATAAGAATTCATGTGATACTGAGACTAGAGGAAAGGAGGGCACTATATACTATAGTATAAGAAACAAATCCCACAGGGCTATTTCTTATTACAGCCCTCAAAATAAGCCAGTGGCATAAAACCAAAACGCAATGAGTAAATTCAATTCCTTGGAGATAATAAACAATGTAGTCTAAATTCACAGCTTTCTGACCCTCTGTCTTAATTCAAAAATAAAATTTAGTGTATAATGCAGATAGGATTAATTGCCCAGGCTTCATAAAATCTTAAATAAATATTTCTTGCTATCCCAATTACGGCTGTGTGTCATGGCACAAGGTACTTAACTTTTCTTGTTTTTAAAATGGGGATATCTTAAATCACAGTGTTGTTATGAGGGTTAAATGACAATAATTAATGGAAATCACATAGCACTGTGCCTTATATGTATTAATTGCTTTGCAAATAGGTAGTTATTTTAGCTTTTATCTAAAGTTCAAGTTATAAAAGTGAGTATGTGTGTGTGTGTGTGTGTGTATGGGGTATACATAATATATGCTACTGGCTAAATGCAGAGCCAAATGCTTTGATGGTTAGCTGAATTAGGAGTAAGATTGACATCTTATGAAAGTTCACAAATTTAACAAAAACATGGACCTCTTTAGAAAAAAAAATCTGGCAAAGAGAGTATCTTTGAGCAGGACCAAGATTTTTGTCAGAAAACAATTTTAGTTTTGCACTAGCATAGATAAATGAGTGGTCATGGCTTCAGTTATTTTCATGATTATGCAAAGACACACTAACTTTGTTTGGAATTAACACTTAATATCTATTTAGGAGATATAACCATCTAGGAGATATAACCAAATATACTTCCTAAGCAGTGTTCTGTCTGCCAGGGAAAGTTGAATGACAAGGAGCTGGTCATGGAATATCAGAAGGATGAACTTTCCAAGCAGAGGGACAGTCTGCACAGACCTTGAGGAATGAGTTTGGCATGATTAAGGAAAAGACAGCTAGTAGCTGCACCTGGAACATAGTAGTAGAGGTAGAGATAACATCTGGTGAACAAAGGCCTAGGTCATGTAAGCCTTTTAAGCAAGGATAAAGAATTTGAATTTTGTTCTGTCTGCAATGAAAAGTTTAACATGAGAATGCCATAGTTTAAACCTTTGGAGGGTTTAGACATGGGAATGCTTTATCTCTTAATCCACCTTTCTTCCAATGTAGTTACTTTCACCACTCAGCTTTAAATCCTTCTACTTTAAGTTTTTAGCTCCAACCTTCCTTGGTGGTCTTTGTATTGCTTGACACCAAGTCTTGCTACTTCTCTACCACCCAAAATTCTATCAGCCTCCTGACCATTCTTTCTTAACTACCTGCCAGCTAAACAGGCCAGCTACTGTGGTCTCCATCCATAATTTACTTTTCTTTCTAAAAATTTCATTTGATAGTCAAATCACCTAGCATCTATAGAATTATAGATGATATGTGTTGTAATGTTGACACAAGTTACAAAACTGTGCTGGTATAGTTCTTCTTAAGCTGGTGCTGTCTGATAACAATTTGAAGTTTGCTCTTTACCACTAGTTTTATTCTTATGTACTTTCTAGACTTTCTCAAACTTTAGTCTAACCTTTCTATTTGACCAAGTTTAAGGATCTCATGTAAGCTTAATATTTTTGTCCATCTCTTCTCTTTTCACAGCCATCACTTCTACAAATGTATCCTTATTTTTATCCATTCTTTTCTCCTGCGACAAAAACCTCGCTGTCCCCCCACACACTCTGATTTCATACATTCTCAGATATTCTTTATCTGATCTTCCTTTCCAGTGGCAGCAATATTGATAGTAGTGAACAGCATGATTTTCGAACCAGTACACCAGGATTTTATTTATATTTTATATATTAATTTATTATTATATTATTAAATTTACTTATATTATATCCTATCTTACATTACTATCTTTAGCCTTAGCATTTCATTTAATCTCTTCTGCTTTTCTAGCTGCTTAAAGAAAATTTCCACTTGTTTGATGATTGCTTCAAACATAATATATTTGTGGCTTGCAGGCATATTTGTGCAGGGGTGTGTGTGTGTGTGTGTATATATATATATATATATATATATATATATATACACTAACTTATTTCCAACATGACACCAAAGCTGCCCAGTATTATCATCTTGTCATACATGACCTTAAAGGCTGTTTTAGTATATATTTCTCACTGACTGGGGAAAAGGTTTTCTTTATGTAGTACTTTTTCTGTTATTTTTTATATAATGCAAAGTAAGTGAATGTTTTTAGATTCACATATTAAATTTTCTTTTACTACCAATGAGTCATACTTACGAAACATCATTACAGTATTATTAACTATTTGCTAGAAACTATCACAGAATGAAAACTGTTCTCAGCCATAGTGATATACACAGTTGTCTTATTGCAGAGTGGTCTTTCTGGATAGAACAGTGCTGTGCAGTAAAAATATAATGTGAGCCATCTAAATAATATAAATGTTTGGTTATAAAAAGTAAAAAGAAACATTTGGAATTTATTTTAATATATTTTATTTAACCTAATATATAAAAAATATTAATATTTCTACATGTAAGCAATATAAAATTTAGTAAGAAATTTGACATTTTTTTTAAACTAAGTCTTGGGAATCTAATATAGCACATCTTAATTCAGAATAATCACATTTCAGGTGCTCAGTAGTCACATGTAGCCAGTGGCTACCATGGCAGGTTGAAGTGTCAAACTAACAAACTCTAAAAAGTTTCACAGAAGCCTTTTAGGCAGTATGCGAGGACTCAGCAGTACTGTGTTGTAATAATTGATTATATAACAACTATCTTCTAAGCATTTGGGGAAAAGGAGTATTCAACAACTACATTGGTATTTGGGTGTGAGAGCATTAGATATTCAGGGAATATGTTTAAGCAGTTTTGAAGTCGGCTTTGGAATGGGCTAGGGACTTGAAGGAACAAAATTTCAGGTAGAAAGGAGAGTATGTAATAACATACAGCCTTAAACAGCACAATGTGTTATGTGCACTGTGGACTACTTGATAGGACCAGGAAATAGAGAGTGATTCTAAGATTCATTTGGAAAGGGAGGTAAGGGTCTTTTTGCCTCATAATAGAATATTTTGATTTTTTTCTTCCTTTTAGGTGAGAGGGAACTATTGATGGATTTTAACTTCAGCAGGACTTAACATTTAGATTACATTTTTGAAAGATTACTCTGGATTTGTAGAAGATAAGTTAGTGAGATCAAAATATAAACACAGTTCCCATTTAGTAGATACTGCAGTTGTCAAGATGAAATATGATGGACTTATCTGTACAAATAAAAGGAAAATGGATAGGTAAAAAACTTAATAAGAATCGATATCCAATTAGATATGTTGAGTAGGGGAGGAGTTAAGAATCAACAATGATGCTAAGGTTTCTACCCTTACCCAGCTGGTTGAGAAAAAAGGGGAGAGGTTTTAGTTTATTTTTAAAAGTTTCATTTTATAGATGTTGAGTTTGCATATCTTTAGATCATCTGCCTATTGAGATCCAGTAAAATGTGAAAATAAATGTTTGGGGTTTAGGAAAGAAGTCTGGGGCTAGTGATATAGATTTGGGAATCATGGTGGTAATTTTATGACATGGGTGTTGTGATCACAAAAGGAAACTATGGGGAGTTAAAAAAGAAGGAAAGGGGGGCAGATGTGGCTCAAATGGTTGGGTGTCCGTCTGCCATATGGAGGGACCTGGGTTTGATCCCCGGGACCTCCCGGTAAAATTAAAAAATAATAATAATAATAAATAAATAAAAATTTTTTTTTTTTAAAAAAAAGAAGGAATAGGGAGAGGATGTGGCTCAAGCAGTTGAGCTCCTGCCTCCCACATGGGAGGTCCAGGGTTTGGTTCCTGCTGCCTCCTGAAAGAACAGAAACAAGCAATGAGCAAAACAAACAATAAAACCAACTCAGGGAAGCCGATGGCTCAGTTGACTGCCGTCTTCCCACATACAAGGTCCCCGGCTCAGTACCTGGCACCCGGTACGTTGGGGGGGTGGGGGGGAAGGAACAGGATGAAATCCTAAAGGACTCCAGCATTTAGGGGGATTGTAGAGGTACAAAAGACAACATAGGAGGATGAGATGGAGGCATGGGAAACCTAAGGGGAAATCAGGATAGAGTTGCCATCTAAGATGCCAAGGATAGGGAAGTTTTAATGGGGAAGTGGTTAGTAATATAAATGCTGCAAAGTGCAAATAAGGTAATGTCTACAAAGGAACCACTGGATTTAGCAGCTACATGGCCATTGGTAGCCTCATTAAAGTAGCTTCAGGGAAATGGTGGGTGTAGGGACCAGTTTTTGAAGTTTAAGTCAGGGGTCCACAAACTAGCCTACAGGCCAAATATATACAAGGGACTGTTTTTATACTGTCTTCAAGCAGAGAATGTTTTTTTTCCATTTTAAAGGACCATAAGCAAAAACAAAGAAAAACATATGATAGAGACCTCTGTGGCCCACAGGGCCTAAAACTTTGCCAACTCCTGTTATAAGTAAAAGGAATCAATTATTACTTGTTTCAAGATGCTTGTCTGGGAAAGGAAAAAAAAAAGGGGTGGGGGGTGCCTTATAGCTACAGAGGAATAGGTAGGACTGACCACACCTTTAAAAAAGCAAAAAAAGAAATTCAGGGAAGCGGCTGTGGCTCAATCAGTAGGGCTCCCGTTTACCATATGGGAGGCCCGGGGTTCGGTTCCCGGGGCCTCCTGGTGAAGGCAAGCCTGCCCGCACGGCGTGGTTAGCTGACCCAGCGAGCACAAGCAGCAAGGGGGGGGATAAATGAATAAATAAATAAAATCTTAAAAAAAAAAAAAAATTCATATTTACAATTTAAAACAATCATAGGATAATCGGTTTAATCATACCGTTTAGTTGAGAACATAAATGTCAGATATAGGCATTTTTTTATATTTCAGTGAAAATTGGTATATTTCAGAATATATTGTTTTCCTTCTTATGTTATAATAATGTGCATGGGTTTAAATATGTACTTGACAAGGCAATTTATTCTTAACATTTATTTTTTGTTTTAGATGATAGAAGAACAATGCCATTTCTTTATATTTAGGGATAGATGGTATCCATAAATAATACGGATTTTAATGCTTATACAATTGGAAATTAATATAGATGTAGAATTAGTATGTGAAGTGTTATATTTGTATATGATAATAACTTTCTGCCTTTAACGTTCTCCCTCATAAGACATTTTCCATTATTTAAAAAATCTTATTTGATTTGAATAAACATGAAGAGTTTATCTATATTGTTTATGCTTAAGAAGCATTTTATTTTAAATAATATTTTATTTTAAATAATTTCTCAATTTTGTGCCTTGACATATCTCACTTTGTTAATTTCAGATTATATTTAACATCCGAATAAAACACTTATGTTTATACTGCAAACCATCTGTCAGCTGTTATTTTCCTTGTTGGTTCTTTCAGCAAGCATATATTGAATATTAACTAGGTACTGAGAATTATCATTGAAGTTAGAGATATAAAATTAAATAATAACTGCTGATGGTCACAAGTAGAGATGTAGGCAAAATTAACTGCAAAACTCTGATTAAATTGAATGTTATTACATTCAGATTAAATACACTACAGTGTTTTATTGAGAACTTAATTTTGATTGGATATCAATTCAATGTGGATAACTTCAGGTGTCTGAAAGAGTTATCATGTAAATTCCCTTCAAATCATTTTTAAACTGTAAAGTGAGAAAAATAGTTAAATTCTTATGCAACAATTTCATTGTTTTACTATTAAATTATAGCAAAGGAAGATGCAAACTGTGCAGTATGTGACAGCCCAGGAGACCTCTTAGATCAGTTCTTTTGTACTACTTGTGGTCAGCATTATCATGGAATGTGCCTGGATATAGCGGTTACTCCATTAAAGCGTGCAGGTTGGCAATGTCCTGAGTGCAAAGTGTGCCAGAACTGCAAGTAAGTTTTAATTTGAAATCAAAACGTATGTGTTTAGTTTGAAAGACCCTGTTAATAGGTACTTAAAATTTGTATAATATGATAATGGTTGTTCATATTGCAGCTATATTCATTCAATCTGACTTCATAATGTCTTAAAAATGACTAGAATATTTATCAATGTTTTTATCATTTTGAAATAAGCCTGAACAAAACTAATTTGAATAATTTAAATTCTTCTTTTGCCTTAAAGAAACTAATTTAAATTTGCAAAAATCTTCTAAATGAATGATATTAACAACTTAAAATAAATCAGCATTCAAAAATAAGCACCCCCCCCCCTTTTTTTTCCAGGGAGCTGGAGGAGATTTAATAGAAAAATAAACCTCTAATTACAGAAATTAGTTATTACAGTTGATCCAAAGAATAAGTGATGTGCTAGAATTTCCATTGTAGGAAGAACATTTTATATTGACTACTGTTTGTTTAAAAAAATTAATTAAAAATTTTATCTGAAAGACAGTTACCGTCAATAGATTTATTATGTGGGAACTAGACATTTTAAATGGGGTTATGTTTTCCAATTTGTTGTGATTCCATCCTGTGATGATTTCTCCAATCTTTTCTATGATTTTTTCTCATGCTACTAATTAGCATGAGAAGTTGGAGATGTTATCGTCGTCTTCAGCAGTCTTCAAATTGTATACAAGCTGCAAATTTTTGTAACTACGAAGAATTATACCCAGTACTGCCAATATCAGTCTGTTTTATTAGTTATTGAATTTGATAACTATAAGCATCAATATCTTGGAGTTATATGGAATAAATAAAACCATATGCTTTCATATTTTGGTAAAAATTAAAAAATATATCAGAATATTTTATACCTTGTATTTTCACTCAGTTTCTTAGGAAGGAATAAGAGAACTTGAAGAAAGAGTTCTTGTCCTCCAAAATTGTTCTTTGTAGCTGAAGAAATAAAATTTGCAGTTTTATATATAGAATTTATTGAACTGAGTATGAAATAACTGGAGGCTAACTAACTCATGTTCCGTTTTACTTCTAATTATTCCCAAGTTTTATCTAGAGGTTCATCTCTCAACTCTTCTTGCTTTCCCCGTTTTTTCTTTTCTCTTGAATTAAATTCTTAGCATCTGGGATTGGATAAGATCAATAGCCAAGAATCAAGGCAGAGATCTAGCCTTGGAGTAGAAGACTATATAGAGAAAGGTTTTAGGTTTTCAACTACAATTACAAGATTATTATTCTTAATACATATTTATTTAATGCTTATTATTTAATGGGTACTCTTTAAGCTCTTGAGTCAGCATTATATTTAATTCTCCTAATAATCTTTGATTATTATTCCCATTTTATACTTGAGACTCAGCGCTTAAGTTGAAGTTGCTCAAAGTCACACGTCTATGAGACAGGAGTCTGAATTTAAATACAAATCTGATCTAAATGTAATCTGCCTTCCATTAAATTACAGTGTCTTTCCAGTTATTGTGCCAAGATTTATTCCTTTCCATGCAGCACCACCTGCAGTTATAGCTCCTTCCCCAGATGAATATCAGATATCTTAAACAGGAAATATCATAAATTTTTTATGTTTCCTTAACCCTTCCTCCTTTGTGGGAATCCTAAAATGGGTAAAGTGAACTTCAGGAATATATCTGCTTCATTCTCTAGGGAGTTACTTCTACCATTATCTGTGCAGAGAGAAAACAGATACTGATGTAATTTATGAACTGCAGTTCATAATTGATTCTTTTCATGCTTACTTATGTTACAGAACATAAGTTTAAATATAAGCATCATTAATGCTATCTTATTTTTTAGACAATCGGGAGAAGATAGCAAGATGCTAGTGTGTGATACGTGTGACAAAGGGTATCATACTTTTTGTCTTCAACCAGTTATGAAATCAGTACCAACAAATGGCTGGAAATGCAAAGTAAGTTTGTTTATTTTTTAAGAAGACTGTCATCATTTGTATATTCATATAGAGAACAGACAAATCAAATACTCATTCAAATCTATACACCACCATCACCTTTTAAAAAAAATCAGCTTTTTTAAGGTATAATTGATTACAATAAACTGCACATATTTGAAATTATGTGTTGACACATGTATACAATCATGAAACCTTCATCACTATCAAGATAATGAACATATTCATTAACCCAGAAAATTTCCTGGGTAATCCCATCTTTGTGACTCTCCACCCACTTTCCTCTGCCTATGCAAGCAGTCTGCTTTTTGTCACTGTAGAGTGTTTGCATTTTCTAGAATTGTATGTAAATCGTATCATATAGTGTATACTCTTTCTGACTTGCTTCTTTAACTCATCATCATTGATTTGAGAGTCATCCATGGTACATATGTCAATAGTGATTGCTTTTTATTGCTGAGTAGTGGAGATACCACAATTTGTTTATTGAAGCACCTATTGATGAACATTTGGGTTGTTTCCAATTTTTGGCTATTATACATAATGCCACTATGAAATTGTAAACTAACATTTCTACGATTCTTCATGGATTAAAAATTGTGTTTGAATGATTTATCTTTAATCTTCCCAGTAACCCCCTGAAGTAGTGTTTTCTCCATATGAGGAAATCAAAACACAGAGGTGTATATTTTTAAATCCATTCATTTATAATCCAGAGATAAAATACGTTAGATTTAGATTGATTAGCTTTGAGGTTCCTTACAATGATTTTGTAAGTACCTATATTTATTTGGGTATGGATTTATTAAATATTGTTAAATATTTGGAATCATATTGTTTATACAGCTTTTGAGTCTCCCCTCCCCTGTGGTAGTTTTAAGTGATTATTTACTCATATTTATTTCTTAGATTCCATGTAAAGTTTCTGTTGGTTTTGAGGTTTGGACAAGAGCTGTAGACATTTTTCCATTTGTTTGCCATTGCTTAAGATGTAAGACTTCTGCTTGGTGGAACACTTTTTAAGATCTATTGGCAATTATTTTAAAGTTTTTCTAATTAGTCTTTTAGTCAGTGAGTCTTTCTTCTTCCAGAGCTGTTCCTTGCTGGTCTCTTTATGCTATGTAGGGAATTTACTGATGATCTGTTAGAATCTGTAAAACTGTGTATGGTGGCTGACAACTCTACATAAAGGGGCAGGCTATATAGTGTCAGGTAAGCAGCAAGCACTTTTAGAATTATTTGTGCAGGGAAGCGGCTGTGGCTCAATCAGTAGGGCTCCCGTTTACCATATGGGAGGCCCCGGGTTCGGTTCCTGGGGCCTCCTGGTGAGGTTGGCTGACCCAGCGAGCACAAGCAGCAAGGGGGGGATAAATGAATAAATAAATAAAATCTTTTTAAAAAAAAAAAAAAAAAAAAAAAAAAGAATTATTTGTGCACAGATCACAAAGTATTTTAATTCTTAACATGAAAGTAGAATGTAAGAATAACACAAGTTTACCTTTAATTCTCAACTAACTCAAATTTTTTTTCTGTTTGGAAAATATTTACAAAAAATTTACTATGACCTTTCTAAATATTGCCCATGTGCTTCCTTTGAAATCTGTACTTTACAGGTAAACTAATGAATTCTAGATTGAGGGCTAGTGAGGCTTAGTGGTTAAGTAAATTGTCCAAGTTTACTTATTTTTAGAAGCAGAATAGGGACTAAAAAAAGTCGTTTCTTGTTTCATAATCTAAAACCTTATTCCAATATTTTATGTTGTTTCCTGGTGCCATTATACTTCAGTAACAAGGGCTTTTCCCTTTAGATTCTTAAATATTTCTTCATTTATTTTTCATTTCATGTTAAGATGTGGATCTTAAGAAACTAAGGACTGTAGATCCATAGGCCATACATACACATAAACATCACACTGCTTACTTGTTTTTTTATTATAATTTTAATTTTATAGAAAAACAGCTAGGCACATACTTATACAGTTATGTTATTATACTGTTGTTATTCTTCTTTTATAAAACTAAGTAGAATTTATCAAGAAAATACAATGAAGTAAAAATAAACAATCTAACAAGTGATTTTGCTTTGTAACTAAATTGCCAAAGTTGGATTTCGTACAAAGGTATTTTCTCAGGTCCTTTTATTTATTTTCACTTTAAAAATGTTGATACAGAGAATGCCTATAGTATAGGTATTTGTATAAAAATAGTATTTATATTGCCTTGGCCTTGTTTACTAATTCAGACATCAAAGTGGTCAGCAAGCAATCTTTGAACATTAGATTTAATGAGATGTCACTTATTAAATACATTAAGTGTTTTGTTCACAGGTTCACCATTGTGGCACAATGAATAGATGGTATGCATCCAATTAATTCTAAAATATAGACCAGAAGTTCCACATTATAATCTACTGGTGTGCTGTTTGCAGTTTAACTGTTTCAAGTTGATAGGTACAAAGAGCAGAATCCTCTGCTTGTTTTATGAATTTATGTGCTTGCTTTATGAATTATGACAGTGCTGTGGTGCATATTCCTATGCTATCCAAAGACTTAGTTCTTTTCCCATGTTTCTGTATTTAAACCAAGTAAAATCTTGGTTTATTCCTTCTGTGAAAAACACAAATACAAAATGCAGACACTGAAATTTGCATTGCAGTACTGTGAAAAGTCAGTTAATTTTATTTTACTTTTTTAGATTAGTATATCTGAAAATTTTTCAGGTGTTCAGAAAACATTTAGAAAACATGTAGTCCTCCAAGAATACATCTGTGTTCCATTGGCACAGAAGAGTGATCCTGGTAACTCTGCCCTTGGTTTTGGTTTCCTCTTCTGTTTACCACTCCATTTGTTAGGTTCTGGGCTCCATTGGTGCTGTAGTTAAAAGGGGCTTAATGGGGGGTGGGTGGGGGGGGTGGAGTTGTAGAGAGTCTCTAGAATCCTAGGCGCTGGAGAGCCTCTAGGCAAAGAATATCTGCGACTGCTGGGATCAGGGGTGTTGGTAGGCACGACCCTTGAGCAGGATTATTATGGAGCTTGAAAGTGTGGTGGCTTGGGGGAAGGGGAAATAGGGAAATCCTTACCTGTCTTTTCAAGAACCTTAGGAAATGTAGGGAGATGTAAGGTCCTTGAAAGCATGAGGTACCTGGGGATGGTGGGCAAGTGAGGGGGCTGGGTGGAGACACAAAGGGAGCCTTGAGCACCTGTGCTGAGGCCCTGCTCAGCCCTTCCCCCACACCCTCTGGTAAGGATTGACACCTGGAACTGGAAGCTTAGCAACAAGGTTCTAGGATGGTCTGCCTGCAAGTTCTATTCTGCAGCTGGCAGTGTGGAGGGAATTGGAGGGGAGGGGCCTTCTCACCTGGAGAACAAAAAACCCTCTGGGAGGAGGCCAGCATGAGGGTTTGAAGGACTGTGATAGCCTCCAGCCTACTTTCTCAGGTCATTCTGGAGCCTTTGCTGTCTGGGTAACCAGCTGGTTTCCTTTGTGTTCTCTATCTTGTTTGATTATTGGACTAATGTATGTAAAAAAACTTAGATAATTCTGCTTTTTGATTTGTATATTTACAGTTTTCACTTCAATGCTTCTTTTGCCTTTTTTACTTTCTGAAAACTGAAGTTGATTTCGTAATTTGGTTTCTTTTCCAAGGGAAAACAGATATTTAAGGCTATAAATTTACTTTTGATCATGCTTTGGCCCCACTCAAATTTGTTATATTCATAACTTTATACATGACCTAATAGTTTATTTATCTTTACTATATAAGATGGTTTTGTTTAATTTTATTTGAGCAGATAATTTAACCAGTGTAGCTTTTCTTCTTTACAGATGTTTATTTGATTTTTTAAAAATTCTATTTTATTTTAATTTTTTGAGGTACCCGGGCCAGGGGTTGAACTGGGACCCAGTATATGGGAAGCCAGCGCTCAAGCACTGAGCCACATCAGCTCCCCTGTGTTGGTTTTCTGGTTTGTTTGCTTGTTTGTTTTTAGGAGGCACCTGGGACCAAGCCCGGGACCTCCCATGTATGAAGCAGGCATTTAACCACTTGAGCCACATCCCTCCGGATGATTCTTGAAATACAGTGACTGTTTATTAGTGTAGCCTTTGTGTTTATTCATTTACCTTAAAATCTTTTTTCCTTATTTTTAGACTAGCTGATTCAACAAACTAATAAAAATTGACCACAATATATTTAACTGATCCTATCACTTGGTCCTTGTATTTTGCCTTTCTCCCCAAAAAAGCTATTGTTTTGTTATTCAGCAATTAGGCCAGGCAAATGTTAATATACTGTACCCTTTATCAATATATAACTGCTTTTTTGATCCTGTGTAACCCCTTACTTTGGGAAGCAGGGAGGAGGCCATAAGGCTTTTGATTCATTCAGTGTTACCTTTCCACACTTTTTTGTGTTGGCTCCTTCTGTGTCATCTTTTGGAAGAGTTTATATTTACATCCTTTTGTGTGTGTGTGTGTCACATTTTGCAATGATTTCCACTTTAGAATCTTATTTTATGAAGTAGTAATCACCTATAAATTTAGCATCCTCCCTTCTCCCTCCACCCCACAAAGAATATAAAATTTTTGCTTCTCCTCTCTCCCCACTCTTTGTCCTGATTAAGTTAATCCCAGGCTATAAGCTTTGTCATTGTGTGTGGGGGGGGGGGAGAGGGGGGGAGAGAGAGAGGTATTTCCTCTGTAAATTCCAACTTCATTTCACCTCCAGTCTTTTTCAGTCTCGGTTAAGTTCCTCCAAAAAAGAATTAAAAAGAATTAAATATTTCTGAAGGAGACTGTGATCTTCAGACTACCACAAAAACTTAGTTTGATATAATGTTTTGTTACAACTTTTTCTTTTTTATGCTCTGGAAACATTTCTTCAAAGTTTTCTGGGCTCATGGTGTCATAGAAGAAAAATCTTTCTGTTTTTTTTTTTTTTTTTTTTTTTTTTTAAAGATTTTACTTATTTATTCATTTATCCCCCCCCTTGCTGCCTGTGCTCACTGGGCCAGCCAACCACGCCGTGCGGGCGGGCCCGCCCCCACCAGGAGGCCCCAGGAACCGAACCCGGGGCCCCCTACATGGCAAACGGGAGCCCCACTGATTGAGCCACAGCCGCCTCCCAAATCTTTCTGTTTTTGAAATTGCTTTATCATAATCCTTTTTTCTTTCTGTTTGAAAGCTTTTGGATCTTTATTTTTCTTAGCCTTTTAGATTTGTTTTCAGGACATATGATAATGGTTCTAACGTAAATTAATTTTGCCTAGAGTATGTTGAACACTGCTGTTCTCCTGTTAGGCCCATTTAAAAGTCTAGAGAAGCTTTTGGGTTTTTAAATTTAACTGCTTTTTAAAAGTATTGACCTTTTCTACAATCTCTATAATAATCTTTATTAACAACTAGATAATTTGTGTCTCCTGCTTTTAATTCGTTA
Source organism: Tolypeutes matacus (assembly GCA_026826555.1). Lineage (NCBI taxonomy): Eukaryota > Metazoa > Chordata > Mammalia > Cingulata > Chlamyphoridae > Tolypeutes > Tolypeutes matacus. Next base: position 33,430,573 of record JAKSZT010000049.1, read on the forward strand.
TCTTATTTATTTTTCAATACCTTGGAAAAGTTCTTTACCTTTCTGGGGGTCTTTCTTGAGGTTGTTCTCTGCCTTCCCTTTTGTCTGCTCTCTCACTAATTTGTTTGCTAAATAGTCTGCTATTCTACTTAAGAGTAGCAGTATCATTTATAATATTGCTGAGAATACTGTTGGATAGTTAATTTTTTTTTCCTTGTTTTATGGAGGAAGTATAGTGTGGTGGTTGAAAGCTTAAGGTAAGAATCTTTTTTTTTTTTTTTTTTTTTAATTTAGAACAATTTCATTACTCCAAAAAGAAAAACTCCACACCCCTTAGCAGTCACCTCTCAATCTCTCTATCCTTCCGTAGCTCTACATAACCACTAATTTAATTCCATCTTTATAAATTGATTTATATCTACATTTTATATAAATGGAATAATACTTTGTGACTAGTTTCTTTCACATAGTTTTTGTTTTTTTTTTTTTTTTGGTGCCTGATATTAACAACTTGTAACATTAACATATATTTGTTCAATTTCAAAGAAAAACAGTCTTATATTTGCAATATTACTCATATTTATATTTCACTTGAGGTTTCACTATGCTATACAGTCCCTTTTACATTTTTTAGCTTTCCTTCTAGTAATGTTCATGACCTTAGCCTTTCCCTTTCAACCACTGTCATCCCCTTATAATAGCACTGCTAGTTTCATACACTATGATGTATTCATTTCCAAAGAATAAAAACTTTTTTTTTTTTTTTTTTTAACCAACTCTGCACAGGTTAACCCTCAGCTTTTCATTCTCTAACCTTATTCTATTTTCTGGTGGCCTATATTCTAGTTATTAATTCCATGAGTTTATGCAATATATTTAGTTCATAATAGTGCAGTCATACATTATTTGTCCTTTTGTGTCTCGCTTATTTCACTCAATATAATGTCCTCCAGGTTCATCTATGTTGTCATATGCTTCATGACTTCATTTCTTCTTAAAGCTGCATAATATTCCATTGCGTATATATACCAGTTTGTATTCCATTCATCAGTTGATGGACTCCTGGGTTGTTTCTATCTTTTGGCAATTGTGAATAATGCCACCATGAACATCAGTGTGCATATGTCTCTTCATGTCACTGCTCTCAGTTCTTCTGGGTATATACCTAGTAGTGGTATTGCCAGGTCCCATGGCAAATCTATATTCAAATTCCTTAGGAACTGCCAAACAGTCCTCCACAGTGGCTGTACCGTTCTAAATTCCCATCAACAGTGAGTAAGTGTTTCTATCTCTCCACATTCTCTCCAACACTTGTAGTTTTCTTTTTAATAGTGGCCATTCTAGTAGGTGTGAAATTATACCTCATTGTAGCTTTGATTTGCATTTCCCTAATCGCTAGTCATGTTGAACATCTTTTCATGTGTTTTTTCGCCATTTATATTTCTTCTTTGGACAAATGTCTATTCAAGTCTTTTGCTCATTTTTAAATCAAGTTGTATTTTTATTGTTGAGTTGTAGCATCTCTTTATATATCATGGATATTAAACTCTTATTGGATATGTGATTTCCAAATATTTTCTCCCATTGAGTCTGCTGTCTTTTCATCCTTTTGACAAGTCCTTTGAGTTGCAAAAGTGTTTAATTTTGAGGAGGTCCCATTTATCTATTTTTTCTCTTGATGCTCGTGCTTTGGGTGTAAGGTTTAAGAAACCACCACCTACCACAACATCTTGAAGATGTTTCCCTACATTCTCTTCTAGTAGTTCTATGGTCCTGGCTTTTATATTTAGGTCTTTCATCCATTTTGAGCTGACTCTCATATAGGGAGTGAGATACGGGTCCTCTTTTAAGAAACGTAAGAATCTTATAGTATTTAACATACAGGGATGTTGGATTTAACGAAATGATACATAATAAGTGTCTAGCATGCATAAGGCCTAACCCAAAAAGTTGAAGAATGATCCTCTGCCTCTGCAGTTAACTCTTTCATAGTTCTCTATAATCTTTAGTCAAAATTTGTTCATTCATTTAGCAAACATTTGAGGACCTTAGTATATGTCAAACACTGTGATGGAAGTTGGAGATGCAGGAACAATTAAGTATGCCCTCATGTAAGTGTGAGGCAAGTTAGGGAGCTCACACATAAGTGAAGCGCATCTTTTCAGGAACTTTTTTGCATACCAGTCATTGTCAGGTAGGTCTCTTTCCTCCGTTTCTCACTCAGGAATACTTGTGTGTTGGCATATTTTGCATTTTAAGAAAACGTTTTATTAGGAAATAATTTCAAACTTTAACAGTTGGAAAAACAAAAATAATACCCCTATATCCTTTACCTAGATTCACCTATTGTCATTTCACCTCTTTGTTCTATCATTGTGAATGCCTTCTCTCATTTCATTTGCAGAGAATTACATATACTTTGTAGCTCTTTAACCCCTAAACGTTTCAGTGTGTATTTCCTAATAATTGGGATATTCTTAGAGCATCACAGCATTGTTATCTTGTTCATAAATTTGAATCTTCCATTCATATTCCAATTTTGTCAGTATAATATCCCTTCCCCCACCCCCATAAAGGTTCCAAGATCTAGTCTACAGTCAGGTATCACGTTTAGTTGAAATGTCTTTTTTGCCTCCTTTAATCTGGAAAATTTCCACAATCCTTCTTTGATTTTTTGACATTGCTATTTTAGAACACAGTTCTTCCCTACATAGCTGTTGTTTTGTGTTTGTCTGATGTTTTCTCCCGATTAGATAGAGTATTATGCATTCTTGGCCAAAGTACTGCATAAGTAGTGTTATGTCCTTCTCAGGGTATCACATCTGGGTGCACACAGGGCTACTCTGTTCCCTAGTAGGTAATGTAAGTTCTGTTCACCTGGTCAAGCTGTCACCAAATTTCTCCACTTATTTTCCCCTCCCTTGTATCTAATAGTCTGTGGGGAGATACGTTAAGACCATGTAAATACATTGCTCCTCAAAATTTCCACCTAGATTTTAAGAACTGTTGCCTGATTCAATTTTTACATGATGGTTGCAAAATGATTTTCTAATTCCAACACTCCCTCCACATTTACAAGTCAGTCCTTAGCATTCTACTGTAAGCAAGAGCTTCTTCTACATGTTAAAATTATTTACCTACTATCAATATTGACTCACAAATTTGTAATTTATTACTTTACCTAATTTTTTAATATTCAAATTGTCCTATATTTGGCCAGGGGTAGCCCCTTCAAGCTGGCTCATATACCTTTGTGACATACTCTTGCCAAATTTGTGAATGCTTTATTTTTGGTACAATAAGATGTTCCAAGCTCATGTTGTTCCTCCCTTGCCCCAGCCCTGGAATCAGTCCTCTTTTCAATAAGTAGCCCAGGTTCCTTTAGTGAGGAATGGGTGCTGGGTGTGCTTATTGCTACTGATGGGGTTGTTGGTGGTGGTGGGTGTTTGCTTCTCTGCTTTTTCAACATACGGGGTTAGAAAATACATGCATATGTATAAACTTACATATATATATACAACTTTACAGGCACATAAACATACATAAATATGTGTATACTCATTTGTAATTTAGAAATCATGAGTTTACATCAGTATCCCCAACTCTGATCCTTCCACACTGAGTTGTTATTTGCCTTCTCCCATTCTTTTTTTTTTTTTTTTCATTGTGGGTAAAAATCAAAATTTTTACAATACATACCAACATTTGCAAAATGATATATAAATATATATGCATATATGTGCATTTGCTTACAAAAATGTTATTTATGTATATATATAAATATATTTTAAGAGGTGCTTAGATACCCAAATGCCTTCTCCCATTCTTGCATGTTTTTCTATAGTAAGAATCTTGGATCTCCACAACATCAATACATTTACTCATTTGCTCAATCTTACCTCAGTTTGCTTTCAATATGTTTCTCCCACCCTTTTTTATTGATTTAATATTTTAAATATGTAAGATATTAACATGCTTTCAAAGTCAAAACTGTGCAAGAAGTTTATTCAGAGAAGCGTTTCTTCCTCATGAATAACTTCTACCCCATTTTCCCCAGCTTCATTGGTTTCTGATTTACCCTTCGTGTATTTTTTGTAACATAAGCCGAGATATTTGTTTTCTGATTTTTTTCTCTCCCACACCAAAGGAAACTTGATATATATATGCTCATTTGCTTTTTTCATGTACTAAAGTTTGGAAATCTTTTCATGTCAGTTCATAGAAATCATTTTTTTTTTTACAAGCTGCTTAGTACTCCTTTGTGTGTATGTCCCGTGGTTTATTCAACCAATGTCCTATACTTTGAAAAGCACATTTGAAAGCATATGCACTTTCAAATTGTTGGGAGTGAATAAATTCCTAGAAGTGGTGGGGGCATCACCTCAGGTTGGTATATGCATACACAGTTTTGTTACATATTGTTAGATTCTCTTCCATGGGGCTTGTGCCGGTTTGCAGTCACACCAGTAATGTATAAGGGAACTTGTTTTCCTACCTCCTTGACAACAGAGTATATTGTTCAACTTTTGAATATTTGCCTATTTTATGGGTGGAAATAGTATCTCAGTGTAGTTTTTAAAAAAATTTCTTGTAGTATATCATTCATACATGAATATACATAAACAATAAGGGTATAGTAAAAGTTGTGAACTTCTAAAACAAAAATGCATATCATCATACAGAGTTCCCATATGTCACCCCACCAACACCTTACCTTGCATTGTTGTGAAACATGTGTTACAAACTATGAAAGACCATCATCAAAATACTAACTGTAGCCCATATCTTACATTTGGTGTATTCCCCCCACCCCCTTACCCAGTTATTAACATTATATACTGTATTAGTATTATATACTTGTTATAGTTCATGAGAGAAAGTTCTCATATTTGTTCTGTTAACCACAGTCCATCTTTGACCACTGAATTCCTTGTTTTATACACTACCATGCTTTGTACTGTCCATTCAAAGTGTACACTCAGTGTTTCTCATTTTCATCACTGAGTTGTGCTGTTCCTAGTGAACTTTGATTTTCATTTCTTTTATAAGTGAAATTGAACATCTTTTCATATGTTTAAAAATCATTTTACAACTCTATGTGAATTGTCTATTCATGTATTGTGCCCATTTTTCTTGAAGATATTTGATCTTTTTTTTTTTCCCAAAGATTTATTTATCCCCACCCCATTTGTGGTTGCTGTCTGCCTCCCATGTGGTAAGTGGAAGCCCAGTCGCTTGAGCCACATTCGCTTCCCTTGATCTTTTTTTTTTTTTCCTTCCAATTTGAGGTGGTTTTTTTGTTTGTTTTTAAAAATAAATTAGGGATATAAGGCCTTATCTGTGTTATGTTGCAAATACTTCTCTCCGGTTTGTCATTAGTCTTGTGACTTTGCTTATGGCCTTCTTTTTTTTTAATTTGCCATGTAAATTTTATTCTTATTTAGTCAGATTTATCAATCTTTTATTGCCTCTGGATTCTGAGTTATAATTAGAAAGGCTTTCCCTACACTGAGGTTATGGAAGAGTTCATACATATTTTCTTCTACTATTTATATAGTTTTATTTTTTATAGTTAGATCTTGGATCCATTTGGAGTTGATTCTTGTGTATTGTGTTAAGAGGTATGTTTTTCCAATTGCATGGAAATTCCAGTATCCATATAGTTGTCCCCAAACCATTCAATAAAAAGACCAGCTTTGTCCCAGTGATTTAAGATTCCAGCATTATCATATACTGGAGTTTTAGGTTAGGTTGTGGGTTTTTTTGTTTTTTTGTTTTTTTTTCATGGAATTTCTTTTCTGTTTCATTGATCTGTCTGTTCAAGCACCTATACCATAATGTTAATTTTAGAAGTTTTTAATATCCGATAATGTTCCCCCTCAGAGCTTCCCCCCCCCTCATTTTTCCTAGCTTTTCTTGTATGTTTATTTTTCCATGTGAACTTTAGGATCAACTTATCTAGTTCCTGAAAAGCCTTGTTTTTCCATTTGTTCAAGTCTAATTTTGTGTACTTCAGGAGGGTTTTCTAATTTTCTTCTTATAGATTCTGAACATTTCTTAAGTTTATTCTTAAATATTCTACCTACCTTGTTGCTCTTGTAAATGGGGTTTTCTCCTTACATATTTGAATTAGTTATTATTTGTATATATGAAGCCTATTCATTTTTACGTGCTAATTCAATCTTACTACTTTGCTGAATGCTTTTTTAAAAAAAAGATTTATTTATTTATTTTACTTTTATCCATTTTTTAACCCACCCCACCCCCCGTTTTTGCTGTTTTTGTGTCCATACTCTGGGCAATTCTCAGTGTCTGTTTCCTGCCCTCTCTTCTCATCCTTCTCCTCCTGTCTTCACCAGGATTCTATCCTGGGAACCTCTGATGTGGGAGAGAGGTTTCTGCCACTTTAGGTCCTTTGAATGCTTTCATTGAATTAATTTTATCATTGATTCTATAGAGTTTTCCCAGTATGCTATCCTGTCAGCTACAAGTAGTTATTTTTATTAGTATTATTATTTTTAATTTATTTATTTACCCCCCCCTTGCTGCTTGTGCTCTCTGTGTCCATTTGCTTTGAGTTTTTCTATGTCTGCTTGTCTCCCTTTGTTGCGTCAGCTTACTGCACTGCGCGGGCCGGCTGGCTTGCCTTCACCAGGAAGCCCCAGGAATTGAACCTGGGGCCTCCCATATGGTAAATGGGAGCCCAACCAATTGAGCCACAGCCACTTCTCTACAAGTAGTTTTATTGCTTCTTTTCCTAATCTTATGTCTGCAATTGTTTTTTCTAGTCTAATTTCATTAGCTCCAGAACTGTTAAATTATTTTTTAAAATAAAAGAATAATTCACTATTAATCAAAATTCATTACAAATTTGTAATGCTGACAGGGATAAATAGTGATGAGTTTTCCTTTGGCATTTCCAGAAATTAAAATAGTGGAGACAGTAGGCAACCTTGCTTTGTTCCTGACCATATTGGGAATGTCTCTGGGGTTCCCAGATTAAATAAGGTGCTGACTTTAAATAAGGTGTGCATGTTTTATCACATTTAGGACGTGCCCAATCATTTCTATTTTCTCAAGAGTTTTTCATTAGGAATGAATTTTGATTTTTTTTTTTTTTTTTTCAAAAGCTTATTCAGCGTCTATGGAAATAATTATTTTTTTCTCCTCAGATTTATTAATATGTTACTTTTATTAATAGATTTTTCTAATATTTAACTGTCCTTGTATTTTTGACAGAAACCCCACTTAGTCATGGTTTATTTTTTTAATGTGGTATTGGAGTCCGTTTGCTAATATTCTATTCAGGTTTTTTTTTAATCAATATTTACAACAGGTGTATCAATTTTAAATCTATAAAACTTCAGCAGCTCTATGGTTCACGCTAGTTCCTCTCTTTGGATAAACACCCTATTCATATCAACCCACCAGCTCAAAAAAATAAGTTACCATTATTGATGTTTTAGGTTAGAAAGTTGAGACAGGCAATGAGAGTCCCGCAATTTATCTGTTTTGTGTCCAGGATTTTAAGCTTGCTAGTTCACAGGCCCAGGAGAGAGTTTTGGCTGACCCTGGCAGGCCTTGCACTTGATAAACAGTTTAACTTTGGCAAGGATACTTCCACTTCCCATTTGGAGAATATGAGAAGCCATCCTTGGATTTGGATGTGGAGTGATTTTTTTTTTCACAATTGCAAATGGCAAGTCCTTTGCAGTGGGTCATGATGTTTCTTTAGTGTAAGTTCTTGTGTTTAGCTCCTAAGCTACCTAAAAGCAAATGGAATACCCTAGCAGTGCCATTTTGCTTTCTGCAATAATAGTTTGAAGACAAAAGCTCTGTCTTCCTGATTCTGGAATATGTTTCTCTTTTTTTCTAGCTTGGGTTGTTATGCTTTTGGTTTTCTTCCTCCCCCATTTACATTTTCCTGGATGTTTCAGTGCAGATTTTTTTTTTAAAGACTTATTTTATGTATTTCTCCCCACCCCCTTGTTGTTTTTCACTGCTATGTCTGTTCATCTTCCTTATTTCTTTAGGAGGCCCTGGGAGCCAAACCCGGGACCTCTGATGTGGGAGGGAGGTGCCTAATCACTAGAGCCACCTCCACTCCCTGCTTTGTTGTGTCTCTCATTCTGTTTTTCCTCCCCATGTCTCGTTGTGTCGTCTTGTTGCGTCAGCTAACTTCACCTGTCCATCATGTCAGCTCGTTGTCTTCTTTAGGAGGCACCAGGAACTTCTACTCCCTGCTTTGTTGTGTCTCTCATTATGTTTTTTCTTCTTGTGTCTCTTGTTGTGTCAGTTTACCATGCTTGCCTGTTGCTGCAGCTTGCTGTCTTCTTTAGGAGGCACTGGGAGCTGAACCAGCGACCGCTCATGTGGTAGGCAGGAGCCCAGTCGCCTGAGCCACATCTGCTTCCCCCTTAGTGCAGATTTTTGAGAGCACATCATACATTTCAAAACAAATTGCTTTTTCATAAACATACACCCTAAATTAGGATGGTGAAAATTAAAGTTTAATATATAATCTATAACTATCTCATTGATTTCAAAAAGGCTTATATAAGAACTCTAATTTAAATACATAACAGACTATTTTCTTTTTCCTGGTGTTTAGAATTGCAGAATATGTGTAGAGTGTGGCACACGATCTAGTTCTCAGTGGCACCACAATTGCCTGGTATGTGATAATTGTTACCGACAGCAGGATAACTTGTGTCCTTTTTGTGGGAAGTGCTACCACCCAGAATTTCAGGAAGACATGCTTCATTGTAATATGTGCAAAAGGTAAGGAGATAGTTATTCTATTTAATATTTTGTAGATACGTGTCCTACCATATACCTTTGATGTCCAAGATGTTACCATTCCAGTAAGTGCTTTAATACAAAGTACAGTTAGAAGTGGAATTAAGTTGTTTTTTTTGGATCTGAAAGGCATAAGGAAGATGAATGAGCAGAAGAAAAGTACAGAAATGAGCATGAAGAGGGAAAGGAATAGAGGAAAGAGTTGTAAAGTGTGGAAGAAAAAAATACCTCAGTGTTTCTAATAACATCCAAAAAACTGCTAGCTCCTTTTTTAGAACCTATGCCAATTTCCAACCCCTATAACCTTTCACCCCTCATCCTTTAACACCCAGATATTTAGCTATTGAATTCCTGTTCCCTTTCTATTAACTTTTCTTTAAACTAGAAATTTTTATTTAAATATATTTATCTCTGCAGGTGGATTCACTTAGAATGTGACAAACAAACAGACCATGAATTGGATTCTCAGCTCAAAGAAGAGTATATCTGCATGTATTGTAAGCACTTAGCAGCTGAGATGGAGCCATTACAGCCAAGTGATGAAATGGAAATGGCTGAACTCACTACAGGTAAAGTTAAGAATTTTTATTTTTTAAATTCTTTGCCAAACAGTCACCAATATATTACATTAAAAATAATGAAGGGGGACTCCTTATTGACCAAATTGGCTATATAAGAAGCTCTAGGGTGCAGTTCCTCCCTAAAACTAGCAAAAACTGGAGTTTCTTCAAAACTCCAGAAAGCAATTGAAGAGTTGAAAGTAAATAGGCCAGTGCAAATCAAGAAAATGCAGCATGACAAATGATAGGAAAAGCTCCTGGCATCCTTAGTGAACTCTTCCCCGCCCTCCATGGGGTCGTGTGGAGCCACCCTGTGTTCCCATTGTGGGTCTCTGGTATATAGTAACCCCTATATGTATACTGGGGTACCTGTATGTTTGTGCCAATCTTTTGGGTGGCTGACTGAAAGACTGAACCAGGAAACTGAAGTCGGGTTCACCTTCCCAGAATTTACTGTGCAGGCAGAAGGGACTTGCATACAGCTAAAGCAGTGTAAGAAACAATTAAGTGAAAGTGGCCTCGGGCAAAGGATTTCCTGCTTTAAGCCATACGATAGAGCACCAAGGAGTGGGAGAAAGTTTTATTTTATAGGGAATAGAGGGGACATTCACATTCCTATATACGGGGACATTTCTAAGGCCATGAGTAAGCCCAAGCCCAGGAAAAGCCTCAGGCTCAGAAAAGACTGAGAGGACCCTGCACTTAACTTTTGCCTTAGGTTGGTCTTCTTAATAGGAGGGCTAAACTCTGAAGGAGGGTACCAGTCACACATAACCAATTTGCAGAGACCTTGAAAGATGTTTTGTACATTCGCCTGTTTGTTAGTTCCTAGCACTCAAGGACATCTGTCATTTCACTACGTGGATACAAAGTTAAGGCACAGATAGCTCAGGATTAAATCCCAGAGTTGACACTTCAAAGATTTTAAATGTACAATGTGCAATAAAAGATTACATGACAAAAACACGAAATGAGGTCCCATCCAAAGGAACAAAATAAAAATCCAGAAGCCGTCAACAAATAAGATCAGACTTTGGACATACCGGACAAATACTTTAAATAAATGATCTTCAGTATGCTCAAGGATGTAAAGGAAAATGCTGGAAAGACCTAAAGGATATCAAGAAACAGTGAATATACCACATTGTATTAGTCAGCCAAAGGGGTGCTGATGCAAAATACCAGAAATTGGTTGGTTTTTATAAAGGGTATGTATTTGGGGTAAAAGCTTACAGTTACCAGGCCATAAAGCATAAGTTTCTTCCCTCACCAAAGTCCATTGCCACGTGTTGGAGCGAGGCAGCTGCCGACGTTTGCCAGGGTTCAGGCTTCTTGGGTTCCTCTCTTCCTGGGGCTGCATTTTTTTCTGGGCTTAGCTCCTTTCTTTCCTCCACAAGGTCAGCTGTAGACTATGAAGCTCTCTAGGCTTTGCCTCTTTCCACAAGGCCAGTTGTGAACCATCAGGCGAACATCTCGTCTCTTTTCCTGGAGCCTTTTTGCCTTCCTCACGACCAGGGTCATCTGTGTGCTTACTCCCAGCATTAACACTTAGCATCACAACTCCAACATCAAAACTACTCTAACTCTGTCCTTTGCCATGTCCTTTTATCTTTGAGACCCCACCCACCAAGGGGTGGGGTTCAATGCCCTACTGGCATGGCCCGGTCAGCGCCCTAATCATAACTTAATCATGCCCAGATTAACAGACTAGTTTACAAGCATAATCCAATATCCATTTTTGGAATTCATAACTATATCAAACTGCCAAACTACTACACACATTAACAAAATGAAGGGGAAAATCACATGATCATCTTGATTGACCCAGAAATGGCACTTGACAAAATCCAGCAATTTTTCTTGATAAAAACACTTACAAAAATAGGAATGGAAGGAAACTTCTGCAACATGCTATAGGGCAATATGAAAAACCCAGAACTAACATCATCCTCAATGGTGAAAGACTGAAAGCTTTCTTTCTAAGATCTGGAACAAGACAAGGATGCCCTCTGGTACCCCCAATATTCAACATTGTGCTGAAAGTTCTAGCCAGAGCAGATAGTCAAGAAAAAGAAATAAAAGGCATCAAAATTGGAAAAGAAGTAGTAAAACATTCACTATTTGCAAATGACATGATCCTATATATATATAGAGAGAGAGAGAGGGTCCCCAAAAATCTACAACTAAGCTGCTAGAGCTAATAAACAAGTTCAGCAAAGTGGTGGGATACAAGATCAACACATAAAAATCAGTAGTCTTTCTATACACTAGTAAGAAGCAATCTGAAGAGGAAATCAAGAACAAAATTCCATTTACAATAGCAACTAAAAGAATCAAATATCTAGGAATAAATTTAACCAAGGATGTAAACCTGTATGCAGAAAACTACACAACATTGCTAAAAGAAATCAAAGTATAACTAAATAAATAGAAGGAATTCTGTGTTTATGGATTGGAAGACTAAATATCTATCAGTAAGATGCCAATCTACCCAAATTAATTTATAGATTCAATGCAATCCCAATCAAAATTCCAACAGCCTACTTTGTGAAAATGGAAAAGCCAATTATCAAATTTCTTTGGAAGGATAAGGGCCCCCAAAAAGCCAAAAACATCTTGAAAAAAGAATGAAGTTGAAGAACTCACACTTCCTGACTTTAAGTCATATTACAAAGCTACAGTGGTCAAAACAGCATGGTACTGGCCCAAGGATAGATATATAGACCAATGGAATTAGATTGAGAGTTCAGAAATAAAACTTGACCTCTGTGGTCAACTGATTTTTGACAAGGCTGCCAAGTCCATTCAACTGTGTAAGAATAGTTTCTTCAGCAAGTGGTGTTGGGAAAACTGAATATCCAAATCCAAAAGAATGAAGGAGGACACTTATCTCACACCATATACAAAAATTAATTCAAAATGAATCAAAGGCCTACGTATATGAACCAGGACTGTAAAACTCCTAGAAGTAAATGTAGGGAAGCACCTTCAAGATCTTATGCTACTGAATGGTTTCTTAGACTTTAAACCCCAAGCACAAGCAGCAAAAGAAAAAAATAGATGAATGAGACTTCTTCAAAAAGGAAAACTTTTGTACATCAAAGGAATTTGTCATAAAAGTGAAAATACAACCTACTCAATGGGAGAAAATATTTGGAAACCACATAACTGGTAAGGGTTTAATAACCAGAATATATAAAGAAATCCTACAACTCAGCAATTAAAAGACAAACAGCCCAATTAAGAAATGGGCAAATAGCTTGAATAGATGTTTCTCCAAAGAGGAAATACAAATGGCTAAAGGCCACATGAAGAGATGCTCAACATCACTAGCTATTAGGGAAATGCAAATCAAAACCACAATAAGATATCATTTCACACTAGTAGAATGGCCACTACTAAAAAAAAAAAACAAACTATAGGGTTGGAGAGGATGTGGATAAATAGGAACTCATTCATTGCAGGTAGTTATGTAAAATGGTGCAGTGGCTAAGTACAGTTTGGCAGCTCCTCAGGAAGATAAGTATAGAATTACCATGTGATCCAGCAATTCTGCTACTAGGTAAAATACCTAGAAAAATTGAAAGCAGGTACTTGAACAAAAATTTGCACACTGATGTTTATAACAGTAGTAGTCACAATTGCCAAAAGATGGAATCAACGCAAGTGTCTATCACCTGATGAATGGATAAACAAAATGTGGTAGACCCATACAATGGAATACTATTCAGCTGTAAAAAGGAATGAAGTTCTAATACATGTGACAACATGGATTAACCTCATTGAAGATATCATGTTGTGTAAAATAAGCCAGACACAAAAAGACAGATATTGTATGATTTTACTGTTTTAAACTAATTATAATAAGCAAAGACAAAGAGTTAAAATCTGGAATATAGGTTACCAGAGATAGATTGGGGTTAGAGAAATGGGAGCTGATGGTTAACTTGTACAGAACTTCTATTTAGGTTGATAGTAAAGATGTGGAGATGGATGGTGGTGATGGCAGCTCATTATTGTGAGTGTAATCAATAGCATTGAACTATAGAGGTGAAAATGGTTAAAAGGGAAAGCTTTAGGATTTATTTATTACTAGAATAAAAATTAAAAGATAAAATCTAGTACTCTACAACATAGCAAACCCTATTGAACTATAGTGAATAGTACAAGTATAAAAATGGTCTTTCTTGAATTATAACAGATGTAAGATGCTAATACAAGATGTTAATGATAGGGTAGTATATGGGAAAATATATGTAATGTAAATTATGGATGATAAGTGTATTAGTCAGCCAAAGGGGTGCTAATGTGAAATACCAAAAATGTGTTGATCTTTATAAAGGGTATTTATTTGGGGTAGAAGTCCACAGATACCAGGCCATAAAGCATTAAGTTTCTTCTTTCACCAAAGACCATTGCCACGTGTTGGAGCAAGACAGTTTGCCAGGGTTCAGGCTTCTTGGGTTCCTCTCTTACCGGGGCTGCATTTCTCTCCAGGCTTAGCTCCTTTGGTTCCTTCACAAGGCCAGCTGTAGACTATCAGGTGAATGGCTCACTTCTCCTGGGGCCTTCTCTCCAACATCCAAATTCGAACATCAAAACTGCTTCTCAAAAACTGCTGCAACTCTGTTCTTTGTGATGCCTTTTATATTTTCTTCCCGCACCCACCAAGGGGTGGGGCTCAACGCCCTACTGACATGGCCCAGTCAACGTACTAATCATAACTTAATCATGCCCAGATTAACAGATCAGTTTACAAGCATGATCCAATTATTTTTTTGGAATTCATAATTACATCGAATTGCCCAATGGTTACAATAAATAATAGTACAATTTTAATAATCTTACATCAATGACATCAATGGTAGTACAAAGTTAACTACCATTAAAAAACAATAATACAATTATTTTTAAAATGTTATCAATTGTGACAAAATTCCACACCAATTCAGGGTATTGGGAGTAGGGTATGTATGGGAATCCTGTATTTTATGCATGATTTTTTTGTAAACCCACAACTTCTCTAATTAAAAAAAATGTTTTAAATGATAAATGGATAAATATGTGGTATATTCATGCAATGAAGTATTATTCGGTCATAAAAACGAATAAAGTTTTGATATATGCTACAACAGAATGAACTTTGAAGACATCATGTTGCGTGAAATAAGCCAAATGCAGAAGGACAAATATTGTATGATCTCACTGGTATGAAATAGTTTGAATAATAGTCAAACTAAAATACAGGTTATTAGGGGCCACAGTTGGAGTAGGGAATAGAGTTAATACTTAATTGGTATAGAGAGTTAAAGCTTAATTTGTGATAATGGAAAAGTATTGGTAATGGATGGTTGTGATTGGTCACACAATATATTGAATGTAATTAGCATCACTGTATTATATATTTTAATGTAGTTTAAAGGGGAAATTTAAAGTTGTTTATATGTTATTAAAATATAAATTTTAAGGCAGCTTTTAATATTGAAATTCTAGTTGTAGTGTGCTTTCCTTCAGTTGTGTTCTTTAAGCCCACAGTGAAAGTTCTTCAGTCTTTGGGCATATGATCCATTTGCATAATCAGGGTTAACAAATAAGTTTTTGTTTCATAATGTCCTTCATAAATGTTTTTCACCTCAAGGCCAAAATTTTATAGTAAATTTTATTTAGGAAAGGAATATTTTTACTAGTATCCTGTTGGTTATGAACAGGTCTTAGAAGGTGAAGAAAATAAATCTGCTTACCAGTTTTTCATTTTCTTCAATATGACTGGCAGCTTATATGAAAATTCCTTTTTTTAATCTGTAAGAGGTTTAGATAGAAGTCTTTTAATATTTCCTTTCCAACATGCTATCCATATACAGTTAGGAAATATCCTTTTCACGTTATAAAATGTGAATTATCTTTTAATGTAGTATCCATTTTTATGTTTTTAAAAAAATGTAAATATGTATTTGGTTCAAATTTAAAAATCTGAAGATAATAGTACAGTATTTTTTGTGGTAATTTACCCTCACTAGAACAAAGTAAATATTGTTGACTTAGTTAACAAATGAAAAACTCATTCTGATATAAGGAACAGATAAATTGTTTTCTCTTAAGGTTATAACAATGAAATGGAAGTTGAAGGACCTGAAGACCACACAGTATTTCTGGAGCAGCACACAGTTAGTAAAGATGTCAGTGGTCAGGAGTCCATACCTGGAATTGTTCCAGATGGTAAGAATGTTTGTGATAATGCATATGTTGTTTTTGTTGAAGAAAAATGTGTATGCACAGTGAATATGTGTACATATGCTAAAACTTTAGTACACTAAATAAATATTAAGAAAGATACAGTCACAAGGGAGATTATTAAGAAAGGAACATATTAGTAAATCTAATAACCTTAGGGGAAAATTATTAGGAAAAAGGGCATTTATAGATTTGCAGTTCAGCTATAATTTAGATTTACTCATAACCACATAACTTTCTTCAGGGATCACATGATTTTCATTAGAAAGCAATTTTCTTTTCTTTTTCTAGTTAGACTTGTAACTGCTAACTAGAGCTGTTGGTGATTTGTAAGATGTTTCATGATGAACTAATGAAAAAAGTTATTGCTTTAGGTAGTCTCAGTACCTAAATGCTGAGACTACCTAGGATTATTTCAGTTAGTTCAGTGATATTTCAGTTATGTTTTCTACAGATTGCTAATAACTATTACTGTACTTGAGTAACCATAATTAACAAGAGACCAGATTTGGAAAAAAAATAATTTACTAACTTATGAGTTCATCTGAAAATCTGGTATTATACATGAAACTTTGTTAGTTTTTATATATTAAGAGTATACACAAATAGCCTCTGAGAGTTTTGACATTTTTTATGTTTATATTTAACAACTCGTACTGCAGGTATACTTCATAAAGATGTAAAGTAAAGGAAAATAAGGCAAAGTTATCAATAATAATCTATTACAGTATGGAATAAGATTCCTGATTTTACCTTCATATCCTACTTCCTAATGAAAACAGTATGTTTTGTTCTTATATTGGATATTGGCATTTGTTAGAGGAATAAAATTCTTACTCAAATTATTGAGAGAGCAGTGATAGAGATTTTGTCTACCTGCTATAAATTCCATAAATTTATTATTTGCAGCAGTTAAAATCCACAGTGAAGAGCAGCAGAAGAGTAATCTACCAGAAAATCGTGACACAGATGGTCTTCTCATTACTGGTAAGCAAAACGTTCATATTCTCAAATTTGATCAGTTTATAAGATAATGCCTTTATGGTTATGTAGATTCATGGCCTTGTCCATTTAGTTAACTCTTCCTGTAAGTTATTCCAACAGATACTTAAGACAAAATTTTGTCATCACTGTATAAACATTAACTAAATATTTTAGTCAAGTGACTGTTTTCTTGGAAAGTACTAGCAGTGGATTCACATTCCATAAAATGTTGCTAAATCAAATGTTTCTGTTATGGGGCAGGTAAAAATGATTGTGTACAAATCTAGTAGTTGACTGTAATTGAACTATTTGGGATGTAGAGCATGTTTACATTTTAATCTTAATACTTACTGCCTAGAATATAACAGAATCTACTTTTGGTGGTTTATATGTGGATTGCCAGTAAGACTTTAGATTGTTGGTCTTTTATTATAACATAATCAACTTGTCATGCCGTTGTGGTTAGTAGTGGTTAATATTTCTTACTGGAGTCACTCAGTGGGACCTCTAACTTTACTCTTAAGAAAGATTGGGTTAAAGGTTTTAACACATTAGTACTATTTTAAAATTTACCTGTCAGTTACTATATATATTTCTGATATCTAATTAAGTTTATGACTTGCTAAGATTAGTCACTTTAGTTTTTAGTCAATGAGAAAGAATAAGTGTTACATCCCAAAAATGTATTGGATACATTAATGGGTACAGCTAATCAAAATAAGTCTTTGTAGTTAGTAAATCTTTTCTATCTATGCTGTTACTCATTTGAATCTACAGAAGCTTTATTACATTCAGGGTGTCTGCTATTGCAAAATATCTTTGCATTCTTGTAGACCAGTCTTTATTTTTTAACCTGAGCACCTTACATAAATATCATCACTGAGCCCTATTTTCCTAGCTGTAAAATAAGAGTGAAAACTTCATCTACGTAATTTTTATTACTTTTGTAAGTGCATAAAATATAAAACATTATATATGTATAAAAAATTATAATAGTGATTCATTTTATTTCAGTATTCTTGCCAGAAATTTCCTTAAACTATGGGGATCCTTTTAGGTCATCCTTTCATAATGTTTTCTGATCTGTGTAGAAATATATAAGGAAGATTCTAATCCATAAATCCTTATGTATTTTGGCTTTAATTAGCTTAATAATTGCCTTTCTGAGGAATATTTTCTGGTTTAACCAAAAGGATGTTTTGAAACTTCCCCCACTTTTTAATGCCAAAATCTATTATTATTAAAGTACAAAGCATCAGTAGTGACTAATATATCATTATTATCTTAAAGCTATTCATAGTTAGAACTTTAAAAATTCACATGTATATTAACGTAATGAATATTCCAAATTTTGTAGAATCATCCCACAATAAAATGAATCCTGAAGTGGAAAGTCATATTTCTCATGAAGTTGATAGAGAAAAAATGGAAATGTCTTCTAAAGTGATGCATATTGGTGATGAAGATCAAAATGAAAACAAAATGGAAGTGACAGAGAACATTGAAGTCATTACACACCAGGTCATTGTGCAACAAGAAGAACTACAGTTAGAGGAACCTAAAATGGTGGTATCTGCAGAGGAATCAAGACCTCAAAAATTAACCATTGAATCTGTTTTTAGTTACCCAGAAACCTTAATGTCCACATGTGAGGAAAATGCTTCTTTATGTTCTGAAGAAAAGTTGACAATAGAAGAGGTACAAGAAGAAAGGAAACAGAAAGAAAATTCTGAATCTTCCACTAGGTTTGTGGAATTTGAAATGACTCCTGTAATTGAAAGCTGTGTGAAAGATAGTTCATGCCAAGGAGACAAATCTATAAAATTACCATCTGAGATACAAGAGTCACTGTTTTCACCAGCAGCAGACATAACCAAGGCAAATGTGTCTTCCTCTCCAACACTCATATCAGACTTGCCTTCACATGACATGCTGCATAGTTACTCTTCAACTCTCAGTTCTTCTGTTGGAAATATCATGCCTACAACTTACATCTCAGTCACTCCAAAAATTGGCATGGGTAAACCAGCTATTACGAAAAGAAAATTTTCTCCTGGTAGACCTCGGTCCAAACAGGTAGGGTGATTTTAAATGATGTTGGCAAGAATAGATGTTGGAACAATTATATAAAATAAGGAGTGTGTATAGCTTTGGTTTGGAGGGGAAGTTTTTCTTTCTTCAGGTAGAACTTCAGTGTAATGTTGACTTAAAATGTGTTTTGGCCGTTTTTAAAAATGCTGTTAATGAAGAATTAATCTATTAACTTGAAGTGATCTTATTTGAAATTGCAACTTAGTTGGGAAATACAAATGTGGATTATCTGATTATAGTTCCTAATAGGAAATACTCTCTAAAACTTTCAGTTCTAACAATAGAATCTTTAAAAAACTAAGTTTGGGGCATACAGTAACATTTTCTTTTCATTTTATATATATATATGTAAATGTATATGTGTGTGTGTGTATATATATATATATATATATTTTTTTTTTTTAAGATTTTTTATTTATTTATCCCCCCCTGCCTCATTGTTTGTGCTTGCTGTCTACTCTCTGTGTCCATTTGCTGTGTGCTCTCTGTGTCTGCTTGTCTTCTCTTTAGGAGGCACCGGGAAATGAACCTGAAATCTTCCATGTGGGAGAGAGGCGCTCAATTGCTTGAGCTACCTCCGCTTCCTGCTTTGTTGTCTGTCATTGTCTTTCCTCTTTGTGTTTCCTTGTTCCATCATCTTGTTGCGTCAGTTCGTCATGCCTGCCCGTCGCGCCAGCTCACTGTCTTGCTTGTCTTCTCCAGGCACCAGGAACTGAACCCGGGACCCTCCATGTGGTAGGCAGGAGCTCAATCGTGTGAGCCACATCCACTTCCCAAAATGTATATATTTTTAACCACATATGCATCAAAATTTACTAAGGGAAATTTTCATGGGGTAGATTTCTCATTTGAGAGTTTTGTTAATTGCTAACTCTTTTGTGGGATTTTTGTTTTCCAAGTTAAGATTTATTTCAGTAATTTTATGGAGACATCTTAGAATTATACTGTTGATATTTAGGAAATGAAGGGGTCTCTTGCTGTGATTGTTTTAAATAGTGTGGATTCTGTCCTTTATGGATGAGTCCCAGTTTTTAAGTGGGTTTTCATTGAAACTACATGGCAAAGTAAAGATACTATAGTTAAAAATTATTTATTCTGCAAAATCTCTACTTTCTGAGTGTTTCATAAAATAGCAAGATATGAAGCAGTGCAGAATTGTTTAGTCACAGTAGTAATTTGAAGCTTTTTTCCTTTTTCTTAAATTTGAAGCTTTAAATTTCATTCTTTAATTGCTTCTAACTAAATTTTTACTTTTTATAGGAATATTTGGGTCTTGATCATCTAATTTTAGAATTCTAAGACCAAGAGAGGAAACCTAACTCAGTTTTAATTTTGAAATTAGTCTCTTTTGACTGAAAATCCAGATATATTTTATTCTCTAAAGATAACAGATTACAACAATGGCAGAGTACTTGCTACATGGGATTAGCTAATTTCTTTATGGTGAAGAGATACACAATAAACTAAAGCACTCTATATATGCCTTACTCTAAGTGTTTTCCTTGGTATTTTTCTTTTCATCCAAGAGAGAGATTTTTCTTCTCCAACCAGTTTTCCTCCTCCCCAGTAGGTTAAGTAGAACCCAAATTGTATGAGTATAGTTATATAATAATATCTAGTTCTGATTCTGAAAAGACTAGCAGATGAAATTTGAACGTCAAATTACTTTTGGTTCAGATATTTATGTACTTTAAAGATACTGCATCATAAATATTTTTGCTAAATTTTGCTAGTCTCACTCCTTATTTGGAGACTTATGTTCCAATGAATTGGGAAGCCAAATTCAGTATATTGGGACCATTTTTCTTACATTCCAAAATTGTGATGTGTGTATGTATCTGTTTTTTTTCCAGGCTCATCCTACTTTGTATGTCATATCCTATTATTTGCTACTGCTTCTTCTATATTCTCTCTCAATTCCTAATTCTGGTATTATTCTACTTTCTATTTAGCTGCCACTCTCATTGTTACTTCAACATTTGCTGCTACTTTTGGACCCTCTCAATGAATGCAGTCAGAAAAGAATATACCCAAAGAAACTAATATAATAAATACCCTGTAGGCCATTTTTTTAACCTCCTTTTTTTCTTAGCTTCTTATTCTTCCAGGCATGGTTTTAGAGGTATAGCAAGCAACTTTCTCTTGGTGAGTCATGACTTGCTACTGTTATTGTGGAGAGTATTAATTGGATGGATAAGATAGCACTTCTGTTTTCTATCAGTGCTGTGGCCCTAACTTTCAGGGAATATTTTATGTATAAACCAGAATGTGTATATCCTAATATGGGAAATGCTAAAGTTCAGGATTCTATTACATGGATTTTATGATATCAGGCATTCCTGTGTCACCCTTCTTATTTTATCTAGTGTTTCTTTTGCAGATTCTTGGCAGTGGGGGCTTGTTATAAAATGAGATGGATTTTTATGGAATTGATTATGATATAAGTAAGATTCTTTGGGTTTCTATAGAAGCCAGAAAATTGGACATTGTTTCATACAAATTATCCTAATGAACCAATAATTTTTTCTATCTTTTATTGAAGTTATGTTTCTTTATATTTTAGAATTTCATATTTCACTATTTTTGTAGGTATATCGACATTGGACCTTGTATTGAGTAAAGTAGTTATTGACCCTGTCCTGTATTATAATCAACTGGAGAGCTTTTAAAAAATATCAGTGCAATAGCCCCACCATAGATCAATTAAAACACAGTCTCATGATGCTTTGTTCACCTTAGCTCTGGAAACGGAAGCTTGAATAAGAGAAATGTGGTATTGCTCTTTATTTTACTGATTTTTTTAATACAATAAAAATAATGCCACAAGAAAGGCTCTAAAAATATAGTAATAACTTAAATGAAAAAAATTTTAATTCATCTTATCAAATCATATCCTTTTATTTCAGCCCTTTTTCTTTTTTGCTCATTCCACAGTTGTAATTATCCATTCTAATTTGGAAATTCTGAGATAAATAATCTTAGCTCATCTTGTATTATTTTTGTATTATTGTACTTTATGGGAAGGTATTCAATGTTACCAGGTAACGATGATCTATTTTAAACACTCAGATACTAATTCTTTTCATGGTAGCATTGAAATAATAATTATTAAACATTCTATGAAATATATTTTTAGGTTTTGCTGTTAATACTTCAAAGATATTTATAAAAGGAAACAAGTACTCTTAACTACATTTTGATAATTTTCCAGACAACCTCAAAATCTTTTTTCTTCAGTTTTAATTTTTCCACCATTTTATCGCTAACATTATATATATATATATATATATGGAAAGCTTAGGAATTTCAGTAAGTTCCAAGACTGATATCTAGAGGAGTTCTTTAGAAAAGTCTAGTTTAGGATATAGACAAACAGCTTGTTAAATATAGTATGTATGATATATGCTGCAGTAGAGAAAACCGCAGGATACTATGGGAAAGCAGAGGACCTAGAGGGAGAACACAACTCAGGCTTGCCAGGTTTAGTTTCCTAAAAGAAATTCATGCTGAACCCTTGCTGCTCAGTGTGGGCTGCAGATCAGGAACATCAGCATCAACTGGGAGTTTGTTAGGCAGAATCTCAGCCTTCACCTTACACTTGAGTCAAAATGTGTATTTTATGAAGATTCCCAGTGATCCCATGCACATTAAAAGCTGAGAAGCACTGATCCTAAACCATTGTGAAACCTTAGATTTTTAAAACTTAAAATGTGTAGCCCAAGCTAAAAACACATAAATATTAGAAATACCAGACTTTCTTCTTGGCTTCCTTCTATCTGTAGTAATATTTCAGAAACCATTTCTAAAACCATTGCTAACCCAACCCAGTGTGTATTTGAAATATTGAAGGCTTAAATTAAACCTAAAACAGCTATTTTCATACTTTGAATATCAAATCACAATCAGGACTAATTTCTTGTTCTTTTTCATGTTTAATTTAGTTTTATATATGAAACTTCCTTATATAAAATAATTCTAAGCCCTAAAAATGTTGTTTGTTATCCTTAACTCTAATACATACATGATTGAGTGCATGTAGTACCAAAAAGACAAATATAAACTCCTGTGTTTTCCATTTCCCTTAATAGTTGTCCTCCTTTCTTCTCATCTCTTCAGTGTTTTCACTTTCTCTAAATTAGAGTCAAGGTCTAATAGCAATGTTGGTTTTCTATACTGTATTGGGAGAGGGTTGACTAGAGATTGACTTTAGTCTTGAAGGAAGGAAATTTGCCCATGAGCTACCAAACCTTCACTGGGGACTCTTAGTAGTTACTTTGATCATGTTTAACAGCCAGCAATAGGATTTGACTTCCAGTAGAAAGTTTTTGCCCATAATAGCTTGTCCTTCATCTGCCATTGCTGTTAACATTCTCCTACCCCACAGTCCTTGTTATAGCTGTATAATTTAGTAGGATGACAAATCTACCTGAGAAATTAGCCTCAAAGCAGAAAGGAGTATAATACCAACTTTAAACAATTTGGGGGGTTAATTTTTCTTGGGATCAATTCTGCCTCTGCCTTTCTAGAGGATTTGGTGATAGCAAGTTGGTTCTATTTAGCTTTCTATATAAAACTTATGGGATCCTGATGGCTATGTTTTGAATACTTTTGTTTTTAATTCAGCTTATAGATAGTTTAAGAATACCAGACATTTGATAATTTTTTATAGGTGAGGAAATCCAAGAATCTGGGCAAAAACTGATGTATATTCTGTAAAATTATATATTGCTTATTAATGTATTCATGCAAAAAAAGATGATAGGTGCTCAGTAAGTACCGAACAGAATGTGTAACATAGCAGTGAACAAAACAGGTATGGTCTCTTCTTATCAAGCTTAGGGCAAGAAATAATTTTAAAAAGTAATAAGTGCTATAATAGGGTAAACCATGTTGGGATAGGGGAGCACATTATTACTTGTGTAACTGCCCTCATCTGAGAGGTCTGATAAGTTCTTTTAGTTGAGATCTAAAGGATGAGTTATAACTAAATTTTTATTTTTAAAAAACCTGTATTTTTGTTTTAAGATATAAAGATTAGCTACTTTCTTCTTTGTGAAAATATCTAAGTATACTCATAATTTTTCTTCAGCTCTTATAAAATTCTATATAATCTTTTTTTTCCAATGTCTTATGATATGCTAATTAAAATTCATAATGTAATTATCCAAGCTTCTATTATATAAATTCTTCATAGCAGTTTAGTGGTTGTCTAATTATCCTGACATGGCATCCAAATATTTCTGATCCGTAAAATCCTTTACTTGGTTCATCTGTGTTATATGAAATGTAAATGCTTTTTGAAATGAAGTACAATTTTGGCATCATAACTAACTTTGAAATTTTGAATAATACATAATCACAGAAAATCTTATTTTGGAAATAAAATAATTCAATGTTATTTTATCTTAGAGTTCAGCTTTATGGTATATTTTGAGAATTGTCTACTGATATAACATGAAATAGTCTACCAAAGGAATTTAAGATATATACCATCCAATCTAGCCTCAGGGGAAATCCAATGGAAGTATTGAGAAAACTAAACTTAGATTTCTCTTGCTCTCACCCCCTCCCTAGCACCAAATAAAATTTTTTTTTTTTTTTTTTTTAACCGGGAGGTCCCGGGGATCGAACCTGGGTCCCTCCATATGGGAGACGGACGCCCAACCAGTTGAGCCACATCCGACCCCCCAAATAAAATTATGAGAGCCTCCAACTGTGATGCAGTGAAGGGTATTAACATGTGGTTAGGAAGATGGTGGTTCATTTGGGGTGCTAAGGAAAGGCCTCTCTGATGGTATTTAAGACCATACCTAAAGAATCATTTAGAAGCCAGCTAGCTTTAAAAGGCTTGCAGTGGAAAAGTGTTCTGAGTCAGTAGGGCCCTGATTGGTGAAAAGCTTGGCATATTTGGACAACACGGGAGCAAGAGTAGCTATAGCATCCTGAGCAGAGGGGGAATGCCACAAGATGAGGTTGGAGAGAGGCACTAGGAAAGGTTTCTATTGTAACTGCACTGAGAAACAATTGAAAGGTTTAAAATAGGATGGTGACTTATTGATCAGATTTTTATATATATATAAAGTCCCTCTGGTTGCTCTGTAGAAGAAAGGCTTGAGGTGGTAACAGGTATAGAAGCATAATGACTAAAAGTAGATGAGAGATGGTGCTAGACAGGACTGGGCTGCCTACAGTGGAGGTGCAAAGAAGTAGAAAGGTTGGAGACAAATTCTGAAGATAAAGAGTACTGAATTTACTGATGTAAGTTTAAATTAAAGGAGTGGCAGGGAGAGGTTGTGGCTCAAGTGGTTGGGTACCTGCCTCCCACAGGGGAGGTCCTGGGTTCAATTTCCCATGCCTCCTAAAGAAGACGAGTGGACACAATGAGCAGACAAAGAGCGGTCACACCAAGCAGACAATGAACACACAGATGAGGGAACCATCTCGGGGGAGGGGAAGAATAAAGGAGTGCAAGGAGAGGATTGAAAGGGCAGAGAAGAGTGATAAAAGAATAAAGATGACTTCCAGTTTTCTGACCTGAGGACTGGATGCCAATAGTAAAGATGGGGAGAACTTTGAGAAGGAACCACTTAAGACATCATTTTGGATGAAAATATATAGAGAAGGGTTGTCCAGGCTTCAGCCCTAAGAAACACCACAGCTTGTTGAGGTCAGGTGGAGGAAGAACATTCATAGGAGACTGAGAACAATCAGCCAGGGAAAGCTACTGAAACAGCAGCTGGGTGTGCTGCCACAGAACCTAACAGAGCTATGTCAAATCTTGAGAATTTGAGTAAAATGAGAATAGAGAAATGACTTTTGGCAACATAGGGATTACCGAAGATCCTGGACACAGGAGGGAAGGAGGCATAGGTATAGATAGCAGTAGATTTAGCGAATTTACTCTAGCTCCCACCCACTCCTTACCACTAAATAAAATTATGTGGGAAATGAGGTGATTCACTTGCACTGGTTGCTGTACTTTGAAATAAGCATAGCCATTAGCTGACTGAAGGGAATGATAAATTAGAGTTTTGATAGGTCAGAGAAAAAGCATAAGCTTAATAATGGAGGGTAAAACAAGTGTTTGCTAGAGAGGATCATTTGGGTTACTGGACTTAAAATGTTTGAGGTTTGAGCTCGTGAATTAAAAGTGAATCTCGTCTACTAGATTGTGTGGTTTCTTCTCAAAATACTGTTAGTTCATTAACTATCCTCTCCCCTAAAGAATATTCATTCTCCTATTTTTGGTTAATTATTTTAATTCCTGGCAGTATTTTTATGTGATAATAGATAGAATACTATTTGTTAGTTTGATGATAATGTAGAAACCTGATAATAATATATACCTTGTGTTGAGTTTTGGTAGTTAATTGATAAAATTATAGCATGCATTGTTGAATAACTGAATTCAAAATAGGTTCTTTAGTTTGACATTTGTTTTGCATTTTACTTTAAAATGTTATATTTGTGGAGTAAACATTTTTCTTTATGGTGCTTAGCCTCTTCATCAGAATAATTCAGGTTATTGCTGAATGTGGTTGTTTGGAAGCAAATGCCTTTGTATTATTTTAACAATTTTAATAAGATAGTATTTCCAGTATAATTCATCAGCTATGTCAGGCATTTTTATTTTCAAATTTAGGACAATTTGCTTTAACGTTTATTTACTTTTCAAATTAGTCCCTTGGAAATATAATCTTAGTATAATATTTATTTCCCTAAATAAAAGTCAAAACTAAAACCCACAACTAATGGTCAGTAAAGCAAGTGTAATTAATCTCTAAGATTATAATGGTATTTGCATTTTATGGTTTAAAACTAACTTTGCACAATTTAAACTATATTCATATGTTGATTGCCCATGTTTCTGATTGCCGTTTTTGGCCTATTGGTTGGTTGGTTATAGCCATCGGTATATATAACATTCCATAGGTTATCCATCTCTCCAGTTTCCAAAAGAGTGATAGTTGTTAGTAGAAAATAATCTCCACATAGTTTCCTCTAGTATAAATTCTTATTTTGACTTTTATTCATTTCTTGATGCTGTAATTGCAGTTCATGAGTCTTTGTTGATGTTATATAAACCTTAATTTTTAACATGTTTCATTATACTGATGTTTCAAGCAGAATAGAATATTTAATGTAAATTGGAGCTGCAGACAGTTAAGAATAAAGTCACTGTAAGCGATAAGTTTATTTTACCAACCTTGACGCAATTTGTCCTAAATTTCCATACGTCTGCATTTGTTTTTGCTATTCTAAAATTCCTTAGTTGCTGGCTTTGACCTTTTATGTTGCTGAGTTTTATACATCTATTTTCTCACCTGCCATATCCTAGGGGGCTTGGAGTACCCATAATACAGTGAGCCCACCTTCCTGGTCCCCAGACATTTCAGAAGGTCGGGAAATTTTTAAACCCAGGCAGCTTCCTGGCAGTACCATTTGGAGCATCAAAGTGGTAAATAAAATTGCATTTACATTCATGTATCTTTTTTTTCTGGTTTGTGTTGTCCTGGTAGGAGTAAGAATTAAACCTTTCTTTTCCAGATAAATAATTGAGCTTTCAGAGCCACATTTTTATCTAAAAATTTTCATGTAAAGAAAGAGCATGTTTGCATATTAAAATCTGGATTAGGAGGATATTAAATAGCAATTTTACTTGACCCGATTTTAAGTGTAAACTTTTAATACCTCTTTTTATGGTTGCTTCCTTTTATCTTGTAATTACCAGTATTTTTATAAAGGAGGAAAATCCTTATCACATAGGCCATAAGGAAATTAGGGACCTGCTCATTCATGCTGTCATAAAATTTGGTTGCTTAGAATAGAACAAAAGAAAAACAACATTAATCCGCTATGTACTAATGGAGAAGAAATGCCAGAACTACAGCAGATTTCATTGTCTGTATTACAACCGCAAAATTTTAGGGGCCTATTTTTCCATGCTGACCTGTGGAAATTTTGCCCATTCAGGGAATCATTCATGGATGAACTGCTGCTAGTCCTTGAAGTGTGTTAAGTTGTCTGATGCATTTTGAAGGAAAAAAAAATTTAATTTGAAAAAGTGTTAATCATCTCAAAAACGAAAGTGCTTTGACTAGAGAAGACAATTTTTCTTCATATTCTATATTTAAAATAATGCTGGAATAATTCTGTTTAATTTATATTTTTCAATGATTCCAAAGGTGTTCTAGAATCCACTGTCTTATATTCGTTCACCATTGGAAGAACAACTTTTCCCATATATTATCCAAGGTGTTGAAGTATAAATAAATACTTGTTTTAAGAGTGTAAAAGATGGCTTGTTTGGCAAATTTGAAGGAAATAGCACTGACTTTCACTTACTTATTCTTACCTTTGATGCTGGAGAAAAATTAAGAGATTACAGTAGCCTTGGTTTAATCATTAACTTAATATTTTAAAAAATTTTTATACATATTTCTAAAAAGAATCTTTATTGAATTTAACCTACCTCACCCCACCCTTGTTCAGAGGAGCTAATGTACCTCTCAAGTGATGTGAAAGAGAGTAGTTTAAGATAAGGAGAGGCAATTTGGAAAAAGAAAAATTCCCCTTCCCTTTTCTTCATATGTATCCATTTTATGTTTATATTATAACCATAAATTATTGGCTTAGAAACAATTTTGCTAAATAGGCAATGAGTTTAGCATTTCAAACTAAGATAAATTATATCAGTTGAAGAGCTGACATTATGTAATTTGTTAGAAGGAAAAATCAGAAAGGATTTTCCTGAGTATTTTAATAATTTTAAATATACATAGGACATCTACTTGTGTAGAAAATAGGTCTTTTTTAGGTAGCAAGGCATAAGTCTGAGTATAAAGAAGCAGGGAAGAAACCCTGATACTTATTTCTTGAAATATAGAATTAATGTATTGTCTTGTAGAATTTTTTCTTATATTAAGTAAAATTCAGATAACTATTCCACTTCAAGAAGTTATTTACTCTGTCATCAGCATTACTATAATCTTTAGATATATTTTACTCTAAATTCTATGACCATGTTCATTTCAGTTCATATAGATAGCTATTGAAAGTAAAGGAAATTGACTTAATTTTAATAGTTTTAACACTAGCAAAACTTAACTTTCCTGCAGTGTAGCAGTACAGAAAAGCAGTACAGAAAAGTACAGAACACTGGAGCCAGACTTGCTCGGTGTGTGACTTTGGACAAGTTACTTAACCTTTTTTATTCTTCAGCATACTTATCTCTAAAATGGGGATAATGAAATAGCATTTCCATTATAAAACTGTTAAAAGTGAAATGTGCTTGAATCAGTAAATAGTAAGAACTCAATAAATGTTAGTTATTACTATAATTACCGAGAGACCAGTTAGTAAAAGAGCCCTCCCTTATGCTATATTGAATGCAATTTAATCTACTTTGAGATATCTGTATTGGCTTGTTGCTGTTATGTGAGCTACAGTGTTGGATTAGGAGGCTGAAAAATAATGCCAAGGTGTGCTGAAGGAGGGCACTCACAGTGACAGACCCTTAGAAGCCTTTAGTTTCTAAGATAATAAGGTTATAGGCATTTTACAGGCTAAGAAAAATTTTCTTTGACTTAGCCCCTCCATATTTTTATGATTTTGCTTATAATTAAGCCTGGTCTCTTGATATTTATCATCTGATTAGAATAAAAGAGAGAATCAAGTAATTGTGTAACTGTTTTCCTAAAGTTATTATATAAGCCTAAGTTCTCAGGATTTGATTCTTTGTTGTCATGGGATAATGAAGTAGATGTACTCTTAATTTAATAAAATGTTTTATATCACTGACATATAGACTTGAAAATTTTGGGAGGCTTTAAAAAAAAAAAAAAGTTTACTTTTTACTTACATGTCGTATAGGGGCGTGGGTCAGGATTTCCGGGAAAGCGGAGACCCCGTGGTGCAGGACTATCAGGACGAGGTGGCAGAGGCAGATCAAAACTAAAAAGTGGCATTGGAGCAGTTGTATTACCTGGGGTGAGGTTTGCTTCATTTATGTTTGTTCTAATCTTTAACATGTTAATTAATAATGATGATCTCATTTGTAGCAAATTATTTAGATCATAAGAATCACATACGTAGGCTAAAGTTTTTATTTTGTTTTACTCTACCTCTACTTTGCACTTTTAAAATGAAAATGATGGCCCATTAAACTAGATGATACTGTTTTCTGCGAGTACTGTTTATATGAAAAGAAGATCTCGATTTTTTACCACTTAGAAATTAAACATGCTCCCCCCGCCTCCATCTGAATCTAGGGGATTTTGCAGTTTTCAGTACAGATTTTTTTCTAGTTTATATTGGGGATACCATATTCCATCCTACCATTTTCTAGGAAAGCATTCTTTGGTTAAACTTTCCTTAAAAAATAAGTATAACATTTTTATAATCTTTTTGAGCTACTTGATATGTATCATCCAATTGTAGACCCTGTTTTGTTTTCTCTGTTGGGGTGGAGAGGTAGAAAGACAGAAATGAATACTTTTAATTCAAAACACATTCATTGTCTCTATTTTAGCTGTTTTCCCAATTATCTATTTCAATAATCTCAAGGTATCGAATAGCATAGTTCTAAAGTATCACTAAAATTGTGTGTGTGTTTATATACACACACATATTAGTTTTTAATTAGAATTTCTGGATAATCAAGTCTTATTAAAGGCTGGTATATATTTTCCCATTACTTCCTGATCGACAGGACTTGTAACTTGGAAGAGACAATTGGATGAATTAAAAAATGTCATGACTTAAAGTTTTATGGTAGTGTCTTGGAATTAATAATCCAGTTGATAATTAATATAGACCTTGGGAAAAACTGTATTTGAAAATGAATTTTTACAAGCATTCCAGTTAAGTGTAGTATAAATGAAAAATAAAACTTCATGTTTTGTGTATTTCACTCTTTATAGGTGTCTACTTCAGATATTTCATCAAATAAGGATGAAGAAGAAAACTCTATGCACAATACAGTTGTGTTGTTTTCTAGTAGTGACAAGTTCACGTTGCATCAGGTTTGAATTTATTTACTGTTTTCCACCATTGAATTCTTCCTTGCTTATTTCTGCTTTATTTCAAATGCAGAGAAGTCATCTAATATTTAGGTATACAGCTAGCTATATTAGCTTAGAAGGTATTTTAAAAATAAAATTGATATATCCTTAGCTTAGTCTCCAACTTAAAATATGTTCATGTGTTCTTCATCTCAGGATATGTGTGTAGTTTGTGGGAGTTTTGGCCAAGGAGCAGAAGGACGATTACTTGCCTGTTCTCAGTGTGGTCAGTGTTACCATCCATATTGTGTCAGTATTAAGGTAAATACACTTAAATTGAATTAGTTAACAAATGTATTGAGGTTTTTTAAAATAAATTTTTTTCTTTTAAAAATATATTGAGTTTTGATTTTATTAACATGCTACTTCCAGTAATTAAGTAATATTGTTATGATTATTATACTTATATGCCTTGTTAAATACATTATTGCTTTTAAAGTGTTTGTTACCTCAAGAAGTGACTATAATTATCTGGTCTTAAATTGTACTAATTATCCAGCTATTGTCTTGAAAGTAAAACATATAAAAGTATGCATTTAGTTTAAAAGACAATTTATATTATTATTTGCTAAGGCATGAGGTTTAGTTGAATCATTTTGTCTATTGATTACAAAACTTGAGAGCAACTAGAGTATTTATTAAAAATTCATTAACGTGGTTTACAATGTGAGAAAAATAGACTGATATTAGATAACCCATTTAAATATAGTATTTTAAAGGACTTAATGAGTTTTCTACTGTGTTATAGAAAGTATAAACTACTGGTCTGGTATTGATGATATAACATGAAATATTTTGGTCAAAATTTAGTGTTTAATTTTGAAGCTTATTTATGATCAAACTACATGAAATTTACTATGTATTCTGGATGGAAAACAAGATTTTTTTCTCTTCATTTATATAATGTCTCCTTATCAGGTTTGCTTCCGTTCTCTCTTTAGACCTCTATGAAAAATCTACAGAATTATGAAGACATAAAATTTGCAAATGATGTATCTGTCATTTATAGTGTAGAGTCAACCAGCATGGCGATATAGTTACCTTTCCTGTGTATCTCTTGGATATATTTATAACAGCTGTTTTGAATTCTTTGTCAGCTAATTCTGTCATATGTTATTTCTTGTATTAACTAAATTTTCTCATTAGGTTATGTTTTCATGCTTCTTTGTACATCTAGGAATTTTGATTGGATGTTGGACATACTGTTGAAGTCCAGATTTTTTTTTTAAGTATTGACTTTTTGTTGTGGCAGACAGTTATTTGTGGATAAGTTTGATCCTTTGGAAGCTTCTTTTTTGTGTTTTCTGAGATAAGTCTAGAGAATGTTCATGCTGAGGTGGCTACTCTCAAACTTTTTGTTCTTGGAACCTCTTGACAGTCTTAAATTATTGAGTACCTCAAAAGAGTGTTTTTTTTATTTGAGGATTATGCTTATTGATACTTACTGTTTTATAAATCAGTACTGGGAAAAAGTTAAAACACCAGAGTAAACAAGCACAACTTATATGATGCCAAAGTAATGATGTTGTCTTATATCTTGTAGGCTCTGGAAAACAGCACTGTATAATCTTGAGTGAATGAAAGTGAAAAAGGCAAATAACATCTTAATATTATTAGAAAATAGTTTTTCCCTCACATACCAACTGGGGTTCCCCAGACCACACTTTGCCATTTTAGGGCTAGTTAACCCTATATCTAAGGCATGAATTTTCTGGAGTCTCTACTGACTCCACCCAGGGGCCCACCCTGTTCAGCAGTGTCTTTCCACTCTGGCTGGTTGGTACTCAATGTCTTCCAGTCTTGTGTGAGCTTTCATAGATTATTTTTTTACAATTCCTTAGTTGCTGTTCTTTTCCCTGGTTATGGCCTCGTATAGATATAGAACTTGGTGTTCAGCCAAAGACTCAAGGGGAACCTTCCGTAGATTTCTTTAGCTCCTCCTCTGCATTGTTCTTTCCTTTCTGGTACTCTGTCCTGCAAATTTCTGCTGCCTTGGCTTTCCTGAGCTCCATCATGTCTCCTAAACTCAGGGACATCATTAGACTCTACTAAGGTTCTCTCTCCTTGGGCAGCAATCTGGAAAATGCCTATAGGCAGAAGATCATAGGACTCACCTTGCTTGTTTCCCTCCTCTCAGACTCTGCAGTCCTGTACTGTCTATTGTCCGGTGTCTGAAACGTTTTTTATACATTTTGCCCACTTTTCTAGTTTTTTTTTTTTTTTATGATGGGAGAAAGGTCTGGTCCCAGTCACTCCACTGTAGTGGAAGGACATATGCAGTATAGACTATTAACTATATCTTTTACTACTTTGGACATGGTACATAGATGGATCGCTGGGTAATAACTTCCTTGAAAAAATTATTAAAAGTTCAGACTAAAAAATGCAATGGGAGAAAATTAGATGATGCTAACATCTTAAAAATCTAGGGGAAGAGGGAATTTCAAAGGAGGAGAAATTGTTCAGGTGTCAAAGAAGTTGTGGAAGACCAGGTCAAGTAACACAAAAACTAAAATCTGTCATTTGATAGCCAGAAGGTCTTAACTGACTTACTTGAGCAGTTTGAATGGGGATGGATATAGAGACCAGATTGTAGTGTGTTAAAGAGTGAATATAAACTGAATAACCTGAGATTCTGTTTATAAAGACCACCAGGCAGATATTTGTGAAATAGAAAAACTTAATTTAGCAGGAATAAAGCTATACATTTTTAAAATTCTTGGGAGCAGATGTGGCTCAAGCAGTTGAGCGCCTGCTTCCCGCATGGGAGGTCCTGGGTTCGATTCCTGGTGCTACCTAAAAACAAAAACGGGGAAAAAAAAAAACAACTCAAGGGAGCTGATGTGGCTCAGTGGTTGAGTGCCAGTTTCCCACATATGAGGTCTCGAGTTCAATCTCTGGCCACCAGTACTTAAACACACACACACACACTACTATAAGCCTTCGATCTATCTCCCACTTTGTCTTCAGATCATCTTGCTTTTCTTCTAAGCCACTGTTTGGCAAACTAACGACCCACAGGCCAAATCCAGCTCACTCCTGGTTTTTTTAAGTAAAGTTTTATTAGAGCACAGACATACTCTTTTATTTACAAATGCTTGTAGTTGCTTTCTCATTATAGTGGCAGAGTCGTGTAGTTGCAACAGACCAAATGGCCCACAAAGCCTAGAATATTTACTGTCTGGCCCTTTACAAAAATGTTTGCTGACCTTTATCTAAACCATTCTGTTTTTCCTATCCTAGACTCTCTCCCCTATTTGGGTAGATGATATATTATAACTTTGTAATCTAAGACTCATTTTAAAAAATCAATAGACTGATTAAAGTTATAAATGTATGTGTTTAAAAAGCACTTGGCATTAGAAGCCTAATAATGAACAGCTAACCCATGCCTGTCTATCTCCACATCTCTGCCCTATTATCCAAAGGTGGTAACCACTTTTTTTTTTTTAAAAAAAACAAGGGATACTGATTTGCCATTTATGCCATTTATGGCATAAAGGCAGCTTTTTAAAAAAGCAGTTTTATTGAGATATACTCACATACTATACAATCTATCCAAAGAGTACAGTCAGTGCTTTTACTATAATCACAGTGTTGTGCATTCAAGACAACCACTTTTCATCCTTTCAGCTATTTCTTTTATTTAACTCTACAGCTCTAAATAATATGCTGGTGCTACTTATTTATCCATGATAGATTTTTGCAGCTATGGATAAATGCTGATTTAGCTCTTAAGATATACCTCCTGCCTTCTTCTAGCACCCTACCAATATAGTTGTATTACTACATTTAGTTAAATTAATAAGCAGTGTTGGTTATGACTTGGTGAATGTTTACTGCATATCTAAATATGTACTCTAGTTTTCTTTTTTAATGGAATTTTTAATAGCAAAAAGAAAATAATCTTTAATAACTCTCCATTGCTTTTTGTTGTTTTTTACCTACTATAGAAGTGCCATCAGACCAGATTATTTTTGTCGAGTTCCTCTTTTTCTGGGAAGAAACCTAACCCCTTCCTGCACTCTATTTCTCTGCTTTAGTCTGTGCCAGTAACTTCTAGCTCTGTTACTCAACTCTTATCCTGGATTCCATGTCTTCCATTTTATTAGTATATGCCCTAATTTTATTCAACATATCTCTAAATGACTTCATTAGAAGGAGTATGTAGGTTGAGTCCTTACTCAAGTAGCTAGGTTAAGAATTATACTTTGAAAAGTATTTTCCTGTAGAGTTTGGAAGCAACTACTCTATTGTCTTCTAACATCCAGGATTGGGAAGTGTGGTGCCATTCTGATAGTACCTTTGTATTTAGCTCTTTAAATTCCTTTCAGGTATCTTTTAGGCTCCCCCATTCCTCAAGATCTTAATTTTCATTCTATACCTTGTTTCCTTTTTCATTGTCATGTAGAAGCTTTGCTGTCCTTTCTGTTTATAGACTCTATTCTTTTGAGATGTTTAAGAAGCTGGTTTTCAATTCTTAATATTATATAGCATGGCTGCTTTGAGGAATTTATCAGGCAGTATAAATTTTTCTACTAATTTAGTCCCTTGAGGGCAGAGGAGAGTAAACAGAGGAGTAATGGTAAACTTCAGAAGTCCTAACTTCATAGCCTAAAATCCTCCAAGACCATAAAATGTTCTTGAAAACTCATGTTTTACCATAATTTTATTTGCATTATTTCCATTATTCATATTGATTTTAATATGCAAGTCTGTGTCATGTACACGAGTTTTAGAAACATGGAATTCATGGAAATGTTGTAGAAGGAGACTATGTCATTGTATTTTCAAATTCTGTATTAACAGTAATGAGGCCGTTTACTTGATTTCTTTAAATTCCAGTCACCTTATTTATAAACTGGAGGCAAAGATCCACTGCATAAAGTAGTGATATGGACTAAAAAAAAAAAAGGCATTAAAATTTATACCACTTTCTATTATGCTTACTAGATGGATTATTAAAAGCATATGAAAGTGTCCATCCCTATATTGGACCCATTGTAAGTGTTCAGTAATTGTTAGTTTTGCCTCTCATCGGCTTCTGTGTACATAAGCACCATATTCATTATATAGTATATTTGATTATGCAAAATGAGGTATAGGTTAATGTATAAATCACATGGATTGGTTGTTTCTTTTACAGATCACTAAAGTTGTTCTTAGCAAAGGTTGGAGGTGTCTTGAATGCACTGTTTGTGAGGCCTGTGGGAAGGCTACTGATCCAGGAAGACTCCTTCTTTGTGATGATTGTGACATAAGTTATCACACCTACTGCCTAGATCCTCCATTGCAGACAGTTCCCAAAGGAGGCTGGAAGTGCAAATGGTACTCTAGGATTTATATTTCTGTTGTTAGTCTTTCAAGTTCAGAACTTTCCCACATCACTTTAGTTTTAAAATAATTAGCCTCATCTGTTTAATTGCATAATACATGTTTACTATGATAGATACCACTAATCAGAAATTTTTTCAAATCTGCATTAATTTCCCCTATTCTGTTCATGTGTAGCTTCTTGAAATATAACTAAATAACTAAGTAAATAAAATTGAGACTTTTGGGGGGGTTTGGATTTCAGGTGTGTTTGGTGCAGACATTGTGGAGCAACATCTCCAGGTCTAAGATGTGAATGGCAAAACAATTACACACAGTGTGCTCCTTGTGCAAGCTTATCTTCCTGCCCGATCTGCTATCGAAACTATAGAGAAGAAGATCTTATTCTGCAATGTAGACAATGTGATAGGTTTTTTGCTTTTTTTTTTTTTTTTTTTTTTTTTTTTAATCTTTTACAGACTTTTACCTTTAATTTAGTGAAAAAGAATAGAAAATAAATTTCCTAGATGGTAAGTTTAAGGAACAAAACATTTTGTTTTCCAGATTTTTAGTCAGATAGAAATTTACAGAAATGATCTCCTGTTTTGAATTCCCAATTTCAGACCAAAAATTTTTAGCTCGAAGCTTTTTGAGGAGTTATAAATCCCTTGAAATTAGATGCAGAATTATTGCCTGCATATATGCATTCTTCTGTAGATGGTTTCTGAATATTTTATTGGATTCTAAAGGAGATCTCACACATTCTATTTTCCTTAATCCACTTTCTAATTTTCACTAGATACTAGCTCTCACCCTTCCTAAGTAGTATGTATGCAGCTTCAGAGTCAAGATTGTTTTCTTTGATTTCAGTGGTATAATAGTGTGCTTTGTTAGCAGTCAAGGACTATGCATATAATATTATTAAGGATATTATTTCATCAGTAGTACAGGATTCTTGGGACTCTGCCTACCAATTCTTTATTCCAAGGCAAGACAGATCCTAAACTTTATTTTTCAATTACCACTTAACATCACTTAAATGAATTCTATATGTTCTGAAATAGATGCAACATGTAGAGTACATGAATACTACACCATTTGTAGTCTTCTGAGTACCTCTCTACTTGCCCTAACTAGCTTCCTTGCTGTCTTTGATATAGTCAGCATAGGTTATAAAAGTTATCCCATCCTCCTTATTTTGTTTCTTCTCTAGTACTGTTCTGATTGCTTTTTCTGTCCTCCTCCTCAGATCTTTGAAAGGTTTTTGTGGGTCTATAGGGGTGGTTAGGAGAAAAGGGTAAGATGGGCTAAATTGGAGCATGTGAGGCTTAAGGGCTTTAAGTTTGAAGACTATCAACTCCTGTTGCCATTTTTAAAAGGAAATGGTGCTCAGTATATTCTACTTTTTTAATGTACAAATATGGTCTTTTTAGATGGATGCATGCAGTTTGTCAAAACTTAAATACTGAGGAGGAAGTGGAAAATGTAGCAGACATTGGTTTTGATTGTAGCATGTGCAGACCCTATATGCCTACATCAAATGGTAAGAGAATAATTTAAAAAGCGAGTCCATGCTCTTGGACAACTCACTTGCAACTTGCTGTCCATAATCAATGAGTGGGCTTAACTCTAATTTTATTTTCTTTTTGTATAACTATTACTTTGATAAGTATTTTATGAAAATTATATTGTGTCATAAATTACCTATTAGTTCCTCAACTTTATATATTAAAACAATTGACTTAAGTAAATGAAGCATACGTTTTAGATATAAAGTAGAATTTTACTTTCAAGGCACACACTCTATTAGTTATTAGCTATATGTAGAAATCCAATACACCAATTCTTTCTTTGCCAGATTTTCTTCCCTGACTTGCTTATTTCCTTCACTACCTTTTCAGTGTTTAGTTATTGTTTTAATGACACCACTTAACCATATTTAGTGTTGAATCATTTATTTTAGTAAAATGGGTATGGAAATGGAAATCGTATGTAAATCTTTAAAAACACGTTACCTTTTCAGAAAAAATTACTTGAATTTTTTTTTTTCATTTCAGTGCCTTCCTCAGACTGCTGTGAATCATCACTTGTAGCACAAATTGTCACAAAAGTAAAAGAGCTAGGTAAAATCTGAAACGCTTTACTTAACTATTCTTTGCAAAAAGCATATAAATGCTTAATTTTTATAAAACTGATATATATCACATGTACATGAAACATGTCTTTTATGTGGGTCTTCAATCCATATTCCCTAATGTTGGTCATTATTAATTCTCTAATTGATATATTAAATGTTGTCTTAATTTCAGCAATTTGGCCACAAAAACAGCTCTCTGAATAATCATTAATACTGTACTTGGTTTCATTAATATATTACTGTGCTTTATCACTTACCAGAAAATAAGACGTTGTTAGCAGACATACAAATTCCTTTAGAATCTCTCACTATTATTTCAGTAATAGATCAGCCTGCAATGATTAATTATAATACCTTTATTAAACAATCATTCTTTTGCCTACTTGTATTTGACATTGTCTGATGCAAAAGCATTCAGATAGCATAGAAATTTTTCTAATGAATAACATTTTTGAACATTTAAAAATAAACCTGCAGGATTTCTTATTAACTACCTCTTCCCAAAAGTGATTATATTGATACTTTGGTTTCCAAATGGGCTTCTGGAGTATTCTTGTTTTTCACCTTTTAGTCTGAAAGGAGACTCTAGGAAAAGGCCATAGTAGAATAGCTGAAGCATTGCTTTTAGCTTCAGTCCTTTTTTCCTAAATCCTTATATTGATATATGAAATTAGAGATGCCAGGAAGACATTTTATCATCCAGAAAGTTTGGCAAGATAGTGTTTGTTTTAATTGGACACCATTAAGTTAATTAGTTGTGCATTTCATAGGTAACTACTTTAGAAAATCACATTCCCTTGATATATGGGTATTTTGGAATGATAATCAATTTTAGTCAAATTTAAAATGAAAGTTTAATTTGCATCTTGGGATTCTATAATTTTTAGATCCACCCAAGACCTACACCCAGGATGGTGTTTGTTTGACCGAATCAGGGATGACTCAATTA
The DNA here is from genome assembly GCA_026826555.1 of Tolypeutes matacus. NCBI lineage: Eukaryota > Metazoa > Chordata > Mammalia > Cingulata > Chlamyphoridae > Tolypeutes > Tolypeutes matacus. The sequence goes on from JAKSZT010000049.1 coordinate 33,469,678, forward strand.
CAGAGCCTCACAGTTACAGTTCCAAGAAGAAAACGGTCAAAACCAAAGTTGAAATTGAAGATTATAAATCAGAATAGTGTGGCTGTCCTTCAGACCCCTCCAGACATCCAGTCAGAGCATTCAAGGGATGGTGAAATGGATGATAGTAGAGGTAATACTAATTTATTTTCCATGGAATATGTTTGCAAGAGTTAAAGCATATAATAGCTTAAAAAATATATATGGCTTATCTAAGAGTAAATTATACTGACTTAGATAACCCTTGATGTAACAATTATCCTTTCTAAGTGAATAGTCTTCTTGGACCTTGCCTTTTCAGGTTCTCTTCCTTTCATGTATCCTCTTAGAACAGACCTACCTTACAGAAATCTTCAGGAGCACCATATCTTTAAGGATCACAGGTGGGGAAATTCAGAGGGCTTGATTGTAATTTGTTTAGATATCAGCATAAACCTTTTCAGATGCTGTGATCTTAGATACCAAGTTTATCAGAGTTGAAATTTTCTAATTCTAACACAAAGATATAACAAAAGGTTTCAAAATGTCTTTTGCTGTTAATGATTTAGGGGCTTTTACTGGTTTAAGGGATTATAAATTTCATGTAATTTCATGCTGTTCTTCAAATAAAAGATGATGAGGGTGAAATTAGTATTGCAAGAGATAGAGAAAAGTATTTTATGTAAAGTACTCAGTTTCATTTGGAAATAAACCTAAATAAGTTAAAGTAGAACTTAATCTATGTGTTCCAGAATTGTAAAAATCATTATTAACCTTCAATTATAAATTCATATCAAAGGTTTCAAGAAACCTTGATCATTATAAACCATCTGTTTATAAACCTTTTCATGAACAGAATAAATATAAGTTTTAGATGAAAAAATAATTTTAGTATTAAGATTCTTTGCTAATCTACAAAGATGATCTCTATAGGCTTGTTTATTTCTAGAATAACTTCTTTTCAGCTGATTTAGACATAAATAATTATTTTTGTTTCATGATATTTTATTCAACAATATTTTTGAATGCCTACTGAATGCCAGAGGTTGGGGGTCATAACAGTAAACAAAACAGATAAAATTCTCTGCTCATGGAGCCTGCACACATACACGTATCAGAGAAGTTGTGGGTTTCCAGAACAATCATACATAAAATACAGGATTCTTATATACCACCCTTTTATTATCTTGCATTGGTGTCATACATTTGTTATAATTGAGGAAAGCACATTTTTATAATTATACTATGAACTATATATAGACCATAGTTTAACTTAGGGTTCTGTGTGGAGTGCAGTGCGACTGTGAGTTTGCTTATTCTAATTACTTCATATCAGTGAGATCATACAGTATTTGTCCTTTTTTGCTTATTTCACTCAGCATGATTTTTTCAAGGTTCATCCATGTTGTTGCATATATCAGAACTTCATTCCTTTTTCATCTGAATAATAATCCATTGCATGTATATACCACATTTTATTTATCCATCCATTGGTTGATGGACACTTGGATTGCTTCCATCTTTTGGCAGTTATGAATAATGCTGCTGTGCACATCAGTATGCAAATATCCGTTTGAGCTCCTGCTTTCTATTCTTTTGGGTATATACCTAGAAGTGGGATTGCCTGGTCATATGAAAATTCTGTACTTTCTGAGGGACCACCAAACATCTTCCACAGTGGCTACATCATTTTTCATTTTTCATTCCCACCAGGATTGATTAAGTGTTCTTGTTTCTCTGCATCCTCTCCAGTGATTGTAATTTTCTGTTTATTTTAATAGCCATTTTAGTAGGTATGAAATAATATCTCATTGTGGTATTGATTTGTATTACCTTGTGGCTAATGATGTTGAGCACCTTTTTATATGCTTTCTGGCTATTTGTATATCTTCTTTGGAGACATGTCTATTCAGGTCTTTTGCCATTTATTAATTGAGTTGTCTTTTTGTTGTGAAGTTGAACAATTTCTTTATATATTCTGGATAATAAGCCTTTATTGGTTGTGTGGTTTCCAGATATTTTCTCCTATTGAGTAGGTTATTGTTTCACTTTCATGGTAAAGTCCTTAGAGGCACAAAAGTTTTTCATTGTGATAAGGTCTCATTTATCTATTTTTCCTTTTGTTGCTTGTGCTTTGGGTATAAAGGCTAAGAACTATTGCCTAACACAAGGTCCTGATGATGTTTCCCTGTGTTTTCTCCTAGGAGTTTGATAGTTTTGGCTTTTATATTTAGGCCTTTCATTCATTTGAGTTGGATTTTGAATAAGGTGTGAGGTAGGGGTCCTCCTTCATTCTTTTGCAAATGGAGATCCAGTTTTTCCAGCACTGTTTTTTGAAGAGACTAGTCTTTCCCAATTGAATGGTCTTTGCTAGAGTTTACATTCTGATATTGGGAGATAAGAGTATTAAAAAAAAAAACATAGTAAATTAGTTTATGCTGTTGTGGGGAAAAAAATAGAGCAGGGTATAAGGAGAATTGAAAGTGAACATGTGGTAAGAGAGGTAAATGAAATGGGATGATCAAGCAGGTTTCATTGAGAAGGTAGTATTTGAGTACAAACTTTAAAGAGCCGGGTGAGTGAGCCATCTGATTATCTTGTTGAAGAGCATTCCAGACAGTGAGAAAGCCAGTGCAGAGGCCCTGGGTGGGAGTATGCCTAGCATGTTTGAGAAATGTTTTGTGTCAAGAAAAGAAAGGGGTAGAAAGTAGTTGGTTAGATCATGGAGGTGAGGAGATCAGGGGTGGCTCAGGACCATGAGAAAGTCTTAAGCAGTTTGAATTTACTGTGGGTGTAATGGGAAGTCATGGGAGATTTCTGGAGAAAAGGGTGACATGATCTGATATATATTTTCAAAGGAACACTCTGCTCTGATGTGATGGACTGTCAAGAGTTGTGACAAATAGATCAGTTAGGAGGCTATTGAAATATAGTCCAAGTACGAGATCATAGTGACTTGGAAAGGTTATGTCTTTTGTATGTGTAATTTATTATTTACCTTTTGTATGTATAATTTATCTTTTATTCCTCACATTTTTTTAACAAATCTATTATTGATACATATTAATAAAGCATACAATTCATCCAAAGTGTACAATCACTGGTATTTGGTATAATCACATAGTTGTATATTCATCACTTTAGTCATTTTTAGAGCATTTTCATTATTTCAACAATAATTATAATAAACAAAAAACATTTCTTTTGTAGTGATATGTTTTGGGTCTGTGTGGTTGGGAGAAAAGCTTTTTGATGCTTATATATAAACAATGTTCAAATAACTGTTGAGTAGAGAACTTGATTTTGAAATTTTAAGTAGTTCAGGTCTTGTGAAGAGAGAGTCTATATACCTAGGAGGAGTTGCTCTAGATTGGCATTATCCAGAATGAGCTAAAGAATTCTAGTTTCTGAGAATATTAGTGTTGTCTGAAAAAAAGTCCCATTGTCTTTAAATTTGGGAAATGCTGCATTTCACAAAATTTGAAAAGTTTCTTGATAGTATACATTATTTCCCAAATCATGAGATCATAGAACCTTTTTTAAAACAAAATGAAAAGGAACCTCAGAAGGTTTTTGCTCTGACTAGTGTTCTGTAGAACACCACCAGTTGAAATGAGTGGTATATGTTATACCACACTATGAGAAATGGTGCTATATTTCATTTTTCTATTCCCTTGTTGACTCTTATGAGGGTATAAGAAAATAAATTGAAACACAAATTACACTTGTTTCCTTTCCTTTTACCTGGTAAATTAGCCCATCTTTAATTGCATTACTGACTCTCTTATTTTTACTGAGTGCCTCCTATGAATATGAAAAATGATAATTGTTGTTTAGGGAGTTAGATGTTGAACATGCTAATTAAAACAAATTTTAGACTTTAAGGAATTAAATGGCAGTATCCCCCTGCCTAGTCCCTCATTTTCATTTATGCATCAAAATCTCTATTTGAGCAACAAAAAGACTCAAATAGCTAGGAGTTAATTTAACCAAAGAAGTACAGGACTTATATGCAGAAAACTACAGAACAATGCTAAAAGAAATTAAAAAAGACCTAAACAAATGGAAAGACATTCCGTGTTCATGGATTGGAAGAATAAATATCGTGAAGATGTCAATCTTGCCCAAACTGATTTATAGATTCAATGCAATACCAATCAAAATCCCAACAGCTTACTTTACAGAATTAGAGAAGGCAATTACCAAATTCATCTGGAAGGGTAAGTGCACCCGAATAGCCAAAGTATTCTAAAAAAGAAGAGCAATGTGGGAGGAATTTTCGCTGCCTGACCTTGAAACATATTACAAAGCTACAGTGGTCAAAACAGCATGGTATTGGCATAAAGATAGACATATCGATCAGTGGAATAGAATTGAGAATCCAG
>JAKSZT010000049.1:33485200-33551306 GCA_026826555.1 Tolypeutes matacus
TTTTTTTTTTTTTTTTTTTTTTTTTTTTACCGGGAGGTCCCGGGTCCCTCCATATGGGAGACGGACGCCCAACCAGTTGAGCCACATCCGACCCCTATAAATGCCTTTTTAATAATGATAGGTAACACTTATAAAAGGAGGTTTATCTTAAATTAGGAGTTTAATTTTGGATATAGAGATTTTAGTACCTGTGTAATATCCAATTACAGCTATAGTTAGAACTCAGAAGAGAGTTCTAGGCTATAGAGACAGCTTTGGAGTCCCGAGTTTGTAGACATGATTAAAAGCAAGGGAATGATTTGTTTAGTGCACGTTGATTTACAATGGTCTTTTTGAGCTGTGTCCATGTTTTCCCCTCCTCTAATTCTTAACTTTCATTTTCAAAGAGCACTGCATTAAGCAGCATGATTCGGGGGTGGGGGAGGACGACAGTTGGGGACTTTTAATTTCTTTCTATACTTTTCCTGCCAAATGGGATGCACAGTTAGAATAGCTAAGTGACCATTTTGCTTTTTATTTTCCTTTTATATAGGGAATATGTATTTAATGTTTTTCAACTTTTTTTTTCTATATATTTACTATTTTCCAGAAGGAGAACTGGATTGTGATGGAAAATCAGAATCTAGTCCTGAGCGGGAAGCTGTGGATGATGAAACTAAGGGAGTAGAAGGAACAGAGGGTGTCAAAAAAAGAAAAAGGAAACCATACAGACCAGGTATAGGCCTGAACTAGATATTTTAATATAAGCAAAACTTGGTTTTATTTTTTGAGAAAAAGAAAAAAATTCCAATTATAATTAAATAATCAAGATTAAATATAGCATTTTCTTTCTGAAATAAAACTTGTATGTATAAATTAAAGAAGTAAGTTGATTGAATATGCTTTTTAGCTGACAGATTCCTTAGCCTGACTATGTTAAAACTTCATAATAAATCATTTAATGTCTTAACCCAGATGTTAGCCATTTTATTAAATGCTTTCCTCATTTGGCTTTTATTTATACTTAGACTTTTGGAGCCATGTATAGATTTCTCATTGCTGGGTAATTCGGTAATTCTTTTAATTTTCTGCATTCAGTTTCTGATAGAGGTGTGTTTATTTCAGTGGTTATACAGGAATGCCAGTAGATGTACAGTATTAAGGTGAACAAGACAGGGTTCCTAATGCCTCCTAGAATTTATAATCCAGTTAATACTGTGGTAGGTTAAACATATGCTTGTTTCCTCCCTGCCTTAGGGGTGAGAGAAAAGCTGCCCCACTCATCAAATTTTGCTTGCCTTATTGGAAAAAATCATTCAGAACGTCTAGGCTTCCTTTGGACAGTTTATTAATGTTTGGTAATTTGTTTTGAAAATATTGACTTTATTGCTGTGTATGATTAGCGTTGGGAAAACTGATGAAAATATTAACAGGTCAAAGATGAAGTTTTGATTATTAGTATCCCTTAGGTTGGTAAACACAAACATTTAGGAAATCTATGTGTAGTTCACTATTTCATTGAGCAGAGAGGCTTAGCCAAGTATTCTAAACAGCCAATTTACCAATCAGTGAAATATTTGAGTCAGTACAATCTTTTTTCTTCCAATTGCTTTTTATATTTTATTGGCAAGAGTGATCTAAATTACTGCTTATGAATAGCTCAAACTAAGCTTTCAAATCACATGTAAAAAAGAAAAAGTTATTTGTGTCTGCTTATATCGCTTCTTTTTTCGTAGCCTTTGTTACCTGTACAGGGACAAGTAACAATAAGGGACAAGCAGAAGAGGTATAATACTTGTATAAAATAGGAACCAGCAGCATTCTTGTATTTATCTGTTCTTTTTAGTCAGTCACTTCAAAACAAAAGAAAAAAAACAATAACAAAGCTGTACATTTTAACAAAATAATGATGAGCCCTTTTTTAACCTTGTGTCTTGTCATACTATGATTGATATTACAAATGACCAGTTGAACTTTATCATGTGTCACATCTCAGAACACATACACATTTGGAGAAAATAAATGATTTAGTGTAAATTGGACTTACGAGATTTTCTGATTTGTTTTGACTTTGGGAGAGGGGGTTGGCTATAAATGAGTGACATCTAATAAAACCATCACATATACGAAATATCTATTGAATAACTTAATTTATAATGGATTTTAATAATTTTTCTGAAAGTTTATTTTATACTAGTTGTATACCTTCTGTATGCCAATCATTGTCTTTAAAATAAAGTGAATTTGTTATTTCTTTTTTTAAAAAGTGATCTAAATTTATTTTGGTATGTAAGGAAGAACTTTCTAATTGCATTTGTATTCTACAACTTTAAAGGTAATCTTCCCTATACATGGGCCCTATCTATAATAAGGACCTAAAATTAGTTTCATCCAAGTCATTTTATGAAAACAACTTCATTTTCCCCTAATTATTAGCTTGGACTTGTTTGTACTTTTTCAGACACTGTCTAAATTTTAAATTCCTTCTAGGAATTTCTATCATGTTTTTTCTCTGCGTTATATGGCAGTCATCCCCCTAATTGAGGGAAGGGTCCATTAATTCACAAGGTATTTTGTTAGACAACTATATCATAATTGCAAAAGCATTTGTGTTGACTTTGTGCCAGGTGCTTTTCTAATCACTTTATATATGTTAGTTTATTTATCCTCATGACAAGGATATGAGGAGGTTTTATATAATATTCCCATTTTACCAATGAGGGAACTGAGGAACTGAAAAGTGAAATAACTTTCCCTGAGTTAGTAACCAGAATCTGAATCTAAGCAGTCTGGACCCAGGTTCTATGCTCTTAACTACAGAGCTCTGTGTGTATTGTGTATGAAGTCCTTGGTAACATGGAATAACTAGGCAGAGTCCCTCTGAAGTCATATTAGTCAAAGAATGTTTGGGTTATTTAGTTTCATTTGTAAGAATCTTGTGTCTTTTCTCTCTCATCTAATTTATAAATAATTTGAATGATAATGTATTTTACTATTTGTTAAATTGATAAACAAGCATGATTTACTCTTTAATTTTTACTCTAACGTTGTCTAAAAGAGGAAATGCGTGCAGTCTTTCTATACTCTAGTGAATTTTAATTCCTCTTTTGTAGGTGATAATAATGGCTTTGACTTGTTTTAGTTGCTTATTTTAAAACTCTGCTATTTTGCATTAAAATGTGAGATTATTGATTTAAATTAGCCCAGATTGAATTTTGGAAAATGTCTCACTATTTATGACTAAGCAATATCTCTCTCTATTTACTGTGAAAATATAGGGAAAAATTAATAATTCATGAGTTTACCCAATTTCTTTTTTGGATAGGTATTGGGGGATTTATGGTACGGCAAAGAAGTCGAACTGGACAAGGAAAAACCAAAAGATCTGTGATTAGAAAAGATTCCTCAGGCTCTATTTCTGAACAATTACCTATCAGAGATGATGGTATGATACTGATTTTATTTGACTGAAACCCTTTCTCATGATATATCTGTTGGAAAGAGCTATCCTAAATAATGCTACAGTCATTAACCTTATTGTCTCCTATTGATCAAACATTTGAGTGCTTATAGGGTTCACACTGGAAATCTGGTAGTCAAGTTTGGTAAGAATATGGTTTAAATTCAGTAAATTATATTCCTGAGATTTTCATTTTAAGTTTCCCTTTTTCCTATATTAAATATAAAGACTTTAGGAACTGAATCAATTAGTTACATAAAGTACTTTCTGGTCATCTCACAAAAGGCCTTTCTTTGCCTGCCTTATATACTTAGCATAAAATTGGAAACTTTTAGGCTCTGTAGTTGAAAGTTACAACATAGCCTGATTATGGAGGTTTTAAATATTTAATAGACATAAATCTCAGTCAATAAACTCATGCCTAAAAGATTAAAAAAAAAAAAGACACGATACCCCAACAATTTTTAACAAAATTGTAAGTGCTTTAGAAACACATCTTTCAATTAATACTCTTTTTTCCTTAAAGCTTTAAAAAAAAGCTAAGTCATTACCTAAGCTCTAAAGATCTTTTTTCCTTCATCTGTATCTTATCCAAAGCCATCCACTGAGTTTTAATTTCATATAATTTTTTCTTCTTCTGCCTTTTTGATACTTTATAACACTTTCTAGTTGTTTTTTTTTTTTTAATAGCTTGTTCCTTATTTGTATGTTCAGTCCTATTGTATTTCTTCAAGGATCTAATTGATGTAGAATATAAAATATCTCAAGTCTTTGCATGTCCGATTCTATTCTTTGTATCTGCTGGCTCTGTATTCTAGTGCTTAATTTCATTGTGTGTATTGTGAAATAGATAGATAGATAGATAGGTAATTTGTTATTTTTATTTTTACTGAGAGCATATATTCTTTGGAACATTCTCTGTTTGAATTGTTTGAGGACTGAATTGAAAGTTGGTTCTTTCAGAGATTTGCATTTGTTACTGCCAGGAGCATGGGTTACTACCAGCCCAGGACTACTTTAAGCTATGTTCTTAGCTTGAAGTTTTTTGGTCTACCCAAGTTGTATGAATTCAGGTTTGTAGCTTTAGGGCTATGTTAAGTTTGTGAATTCTCATGTAAGATAATAATTTTTGCCCTTCTACCTAATACCAAATTTACGACAAGTACTTTTCTTAGCTGTTAGGGAGGGGCAGGGGAAGGCAAGTAGATGAATGTTGGGGGAAGAAATGGGGCATATTTCTTGTTAAACCAGCCCCTACCATAGAGTCCTACAGAGTTCCACCTTTATGCAAAGTGCCTCATAAGGCTCTGAAAACTAGAGTTCAAGGTCACTAGATTTCAGCAAATTTCAGACAGTTTTAGTTATTTGCTTCTATGATTTCTGTCTTTTTGGTCTCTGGGGATTCTTTACTTTCTGGCTAGGTTACTGGTAGATTTTAAAAGATTACAAAAAAAAAAAAATGTTTATCCAGTATTTTTAGCTATAGATCTGAAGAAGAGTCAGTCTTATGTATTCTGGCAACAGAGGTGTCTGCCTTGATTTTCAGGAAGGAAATGCCATTTGAGCTACCATTTAAGAAGTACGTGAGCGTATTGATTTTTGATTGCTTACACATCTACTTTAAGTAGTATATTTGTTTCTTCACCAATTTCATAGTCCAAAGTTCTGTTTTATTTCCATTTCTCTGATTTTAAGATTGTAATTATTATATTCATAAGTATATATTTATTATCACAATGTATCTAAACTAAAATACCTAATTTGCAATAAATTCCTGAACTGGAAATTGCTGGATTGAAGAACTTTTTTTTTTTTTTAAAGACTTGTTGGGTATTTCCAGTATACCCTACAAAAAGGTTGAAACTGCTAAATTTGAAAGTAGTGTGTGAGTAGATTTTCTCTATACTCATGAGCAGTGGGCATTTTAATGTTTTAATATTTAGCAAATTACTGATTGAAAAAATGTTTCTGCTATGTAAGGAAATACTGATAGACAATAGAAATCAGATGCTAATACTAAATAGACATGAAATAAATTTTATGATATTTAAAACATTAATAACCTTGCTACGAGAAAAATAGCAAAAATCTTGTCTGCTTGTATGTAACTGTGTATATGTTGGTATACTTTAATCTTTGGTGGATGTCTTAAAAGTTTAAATGCCACTTATTTATAAATATGACTATTGTTTTAGGGTGGAGTGAGCAGTTACCAGATACTCTAGTTGATGAATCTGTTTCTGTTACTGAAAGTACTGAAAAAATAAAGAAGAGATACCGCAAAAGAAAAAATAAGCTTGAAGAAACTTTCCCTGCCTATTTACAAGTAATATTTTGTTTTATACTGTATTTTATAGTTAGTTGATTAAGGAAATGTAAAGTAATATAATGAGTTTTTAAAAATAGGTTTATTTTAATATTTTACTTATTATTTAGTCCTCATAAGTGCCATTTTTACCTTCCAGGGACCATAAAAGATAACATTTACCTTTTTTGTGTTTTGATACTTTCCACAAAGTTCTTTTTTATTCCAGTTCTTTTTATTCTAACTCTTCATTCGAAGTATTCTATAAGACATAATGAGAAGTCTTTTAGTTTTATGTGAGGGACACTTTGGGAGGGAAAAGCTAGTTTTTCCAAACCAGTCAAACCCATGTACTCTCTAACCCAAAGTCCTATTGAAATTTCCTTTTTCCCATACAGATTATAGTAGTTCATTGAATAAAGATGTCTTTTTAGCAACCAAGTTATAGCTTAATAATAATTCTGCTTTTAGAGGCCTGATGACCCAAAGATTTAAGCAGAGTTCTTTTTTTTTTTTTTTTTTTTAAGATTTATTTTTTATTTATTTATCCCCCCCAACTTGCTGCTTGTGCTTACTGTGTCCATTTGCTTTGCATTTTTCTGTGTCTACTTGTCTCCCTTTGTTGTGTCGTCATGCTTCATCAGCTCAACACGCCCCAAAGCCTGTCAGCTCAACGCGCCGTGTGGGCCGGCTCGCCTTCACCAGGAGGCCCCGGAATTGAACCCGGGGCCTCCCATATGGTAAACGGGAGCCCAACCAATTGAGCTGCAGCCGCTTCCCCAGAGTTTTTTGTTTTCCAAAATTTACATCAGAAAAATGTCAATATAAAAAAAAATTATGTTTGATAGGATACATGCAAATAGATTTCTTTCCAGTTCATCTTGTAAGCATTAAGTCACAGATGAATTCAAGGTCATAGGATATATTACAAAGAGCCCTAGGGACTGGGATTGAAAATCTGGGTCTGCCACTAGCTAATTCTAGGTTTCTAAACAAGTTATTCATACTTCCTGGACATCTGTTTTCATGTGTAAAAATCGAATTGGAACAGACTGTCATTGAATGTCCATCCTAATTTCCTTGTCTATGACTATTCATCCGACCTGTTCCTCCCACATAACCATGGCCTGTGTAAAAAACTCTTCCATTGCTTCAGTTGTATTTATTATTTTACCTTCATTTTCCAGGTAGCTATTACTTGGCTAATTGATTTTAAAATAGATTTCCTTGCAAGTTCCTCAATTTATCTTTTTTTAGTAATTAGGAATAGAAAAATTAAACACTCATTTGAGTAAAAAGTCTGTTGAATTTAATAAAGATTTTTAGGCATAGTATTTTAAGTATGTGATAATTTTTATGAGTGTAAATTTTTATTAGACTACTAACATCTAAAGGCAGAGTTCTTAAAATTAGAGTTCTGGATTTGAATATCACTCTGCTACCAGTTAGCTGTGTGACCTTGTGCTATTTAACAGCTCTGTGTTATTATTATGTTTTACTTCTCCTTATTTTTTTTTCAAATACTTGTTCATTCTAACTTTGTACCATTATTTTCCTTCAGTAATTTTATTGGTCAGGAAATAGACCCATCTCTAGTTTGGGTTATCTTTTATTGCATTTTTGTTTTTTATCTTCTATTCCCCTCACGTCTCATCTTTTTTTTTTTTCTCCAAGATTTAATTACTTATTTCGACACCACCACCCGTGGTGCGCTTGCTGTCTGCTCCCTGTGTGCTCTTCTGTGTCTGCTTGTCTTCTCTTTAGGCGGCACCGGGAAACTGGTCCTGGGACCCTCTGGAGTGGAGAGAGGCTGCTCAATCTCTTGCACCACCTCAGCTCCCTGGCCTGCTGTGTCTTTTTTTTTTTTTTTTTTTTTTAAATTGTTTCTTTTTGTTGCACCAGCTCTCCTGCGCCGGCCAGCTCTCCTGCGTGGGTCAGCTCACTGCGCAGGCCAGCTTGCTTTTCACCAGGAGGCCCCGGGAACCAAACCCTGCACCTCTCGTATGGTAGACAGGAGCCCAATCACTTGAGCCACATCCACTTCCCAACTTCTCATCTTAATAGTATTTTTGGAGAGTGTTGAGAAGATGGTCTGCCTCTTCTCTTTTAATGGTCTTTCTGTAATCATATATTTACGAAGCTTTCCTTAGCAGTTTATGAAAGTGTGAAAACTGATGATTTCATACTTTGACAGAGAGCCTTTAAAATTCAAGTTTTGGGTCTGATCTCCTAATTACTGTTATGACTGTAGTCTCCTGAGCTGGATTTTTTCCTCTGATGCACACCAGTAATATCCAATTTTTTTCTTTTTTCTTTTTTGTCAAGGAAGCCTATGTAATGGTACAGTTTATTGGACAATTTATGATAACAGTTAAACTTTTTTCCATTGATTGGTGGAATAATAGTAACCAAAAAAACCCAATGAGGAATTCAGTAACAGTTTGCTTTTTTTTTTTGATTAACTATAACAATGTCAAAATAAACTTTAAATAATTGTATTATCCACCCACTAGAAATATTTACGCTATGTAGGAATAGCTAGTGATATATGTGTGACTTTTGGGAACTCCTTATAGTAGCTTCACAGTCTCCTGTTAGTTGTTGGAGTCACTGATGAAATTAGCAAAAAGAGCCACTTCTTTATGTTTATTTCTAGGAATGAAAACCCACCAAATTAAATAAGAATGTTACAGTTTTTGTTTTAACACCAGTAAAGGTATCATGAGTCATTAAAAAAAAAAAATCCTTGTTAATTGTTCTCAGATTTCTCAAATTTAAACTGAAAATATTAAGTAAATGATATCTGAAGTGCTAAGATGCATTCTGCTTTTCAGCATTTTTCCTAATGATAAAATCATTGTTGGTCTAAGGAAGAGACCCATCTTCTACCCAGTGCTCTAGCTTTGTGGATTTTCAAATTTCTTTTCCATAGTGAAGCAATGTGTTTACTTAAGAAATTGTGAAAATTTCAAATCAAATGTATCATAACCTCCACCAGTGCCTTTCCTTCTTCCCCAAAATTCCCTTTCAGAAGTTAACATTGGTAACAGTTTGATGTTTATCCTTTCAAACTTTTTTTATAACTTATTTTTAGTGTATGCTTATAATAGTCTTGGTCTGTATTTTATACTTTGCTGGACATATCATTTAACTTGATTTCTTTAATAATGTGTCTTAGAGCTTTTCTTTGAAAGCATAATTCTACATCCTTTTTAAAAATTGCTGTATAGTATTTTATAGTATGGGTGTCTATAATTTATTTAATCAAATGGTCTGTTGATGATCGTTAAGGCTGTTTTCACTCTTTGGTATTTAAAAAAAGCTGCAATGAACCTTTTTATATATATAAGTTTTGCGAGAGTATGTTAAATGTTAACAGCTACTGCAAAATTGTCCTCTACAAGGGACACTTTTTCCAGAAAGTCCATATTATAGAAAATAGACTAAAGTAGTATTGCTGGATTGAAGTAAGCAAAAAAGAGCCCAAATATTTCCTTTTTGTTGTTTTTGAGGATTTTTGATAAGTTGTGGAAAGATCCTGGAGTTGCATGAAACCCAGCTTGAAACCACTAGTATCTAGAGTGGAGAAGTACCAGTAAATGAATAAAAGGCCAAAGCCTTTAATAGCAGTAAATGTTTTACACATAATATGAAATGACTGTAAAAAGCTTTCAGATTTGGAGTGTGAAGCCTTCAATGTCATTATACAAATCAATATGAAATTAGTAAATCTACCTGAAATACATAAATATTAAAGCTATCAGTTGAACCCTTCTGGTATTCTCTGCAAGTTGTCTGTAAATATTAATAATCATGAATCTTTATTTTTGCTTATAACGTGAATTAAGTTGCCATTAGTATTGTAAATCTACCAGATTTTTTATTTAATTGTAGTTAGTTCAACAATTTTAGCAGATTAATTATACTGCAGTTAAGAACAAATTTAACATAATTATGTGGTTTTATTTGCGTACTTTTATTTATATCTCATAAAGTTACTCAAAAAAACGTATTTTTAAAAAGAGTATATAAAAGAATTTATAGGATCTTTATGTGCTTATTTTCATCTAGGAAGCTTTCTTTGGAAAAGATCTTCTAGATACAAGTAGACAGAGCAAGTCAAGTTTAGATAATCTATCAGAAGATGCAGCTCAGCTTTCATGTAAAACAAACATGAACACACATTTCTTGGAACCTCCCTTAGATCCACTACTTAGCTCATCATCAACTTCAGCAAAACCTGGAACTCAAGGTATTGGGCATAATTCATAAATGCTTTCTTTATCATAGGACATTCATCTTCCTTGTAATTAAAACTTTGGAATGATTTAGTTTGTCCTCATTTGCCTTTTTAAAATCAGCTTTATTGAAATATAAACTCATTAAATGCTGCTACTTTAAATGCATAATTCTATAATGTTTGGCAAATGAATTTATCTATGTAACTCCACTAAAATCAAGAGTTGTAAAGGGGAAAACATATGGTTTACCCTTTGCTGAGTTCAATTTAATTTAATTTGGCTGTGATTGGTAAGTCATATATATAATTATCTTTGACTTAGCTAAGTTAGATTTTTGTTAATTGGTGTAGCCCAAAGAAATTCAAGAGAAAGGAAAATAAGTATACTGTAGTTTGGGACTGAGCAAAAAAGTATGTTAATGCAGTGAATTATATTGCCCTACATTGTGGTTTCTTACCCTTGGCATTGGCATTTTAGGCCAGTTTTAATTCTTTGCTGGGAGAGGGGGACTGTCCAGTGAATTGTCAGACGTTTAGCAGCAATTCTGGCCTCATGACATCATGAGGATCTAAAATGTCTCCAGATGTTGCCATATGCCCATAGTTGGGCAAAATCACTTCTGGTTGAGAACCAGTGCCCTAGATGCAGTGAATAAAGGAACTATTTAGAATCAGGGAAAGGTATGATTATTTTGATATGTTTATAAGGTAATAGTAATGTAAAAAAAAGCAAAAACAAAACTCTCTGTTTAACTAGTAGAGCTATAAGAGTTATGATCATGATGCTTTTTCCCCAATTCTAGGTTTTATGGCATTATCAATTGTAAATCTGTGTTCTTCTTACAAACCTCCCTTTTACCACTGATTATATTTATTAATTTTATAAACTTTTTTGGAAAAAAACTTTAAGGTAACCTTCCACTGAAAAATTACATTTAATGTATTAAGTAGTTACAGTTTCATTAATTTGGCATTATCATTGATTGAAATATAGACTTTCATTTTAGATTTTGACTTTTTGAAGTAATTAGAAGATTCTCATCCCCCTATTCCATGCACACGTGTACATGCACATCATCCTGCCTACTTCACTATTGCTAGTGAGGAAATTAAAACACTTGACTAAAGACTAAGCTTTTAGTTTGTTCAATCTTTAGTAGATGATTTTACTGTTGTTCTCTTGTTTAGAGAACTCACTTACCTGCTCTTATCAATGTCAATATTATTGTTAAAATCACGTATAATGAAAGACTTTTGGGTTCTTCAAAGGATATCTTATAAAAATGGTGACTAGTCATTTAAAAATTTAAATAGACGTTACTTCCACTTGAGTTTTTATAAGGAAGAGAACTGAAAATGACCAGAAATCATATTCTGATAAGAAAAGGCACTGACATAAATCATTTTACTCCCTTTCCCATTACTTGAACACATTATTTCCAGAAAATTGCTAAAGAGAATGGTTGTCTCATAAAACCAAAACTTGGAGGACTAGAATACCCCTTTCAAAACCTAAATTAAATGTAATGTTTGTTGTAGATGAACCACTCTTGCCTTTGCATTGGAAAATTAACAAGTAAAGCCTTTTTAAAAAATATTTCATTCAATATATCCCATTACATCAAATTTAATGATTTGTCTTCAGGTAGGGGCTAATTTAAAAACAAAATGTTAGTTATAATTTGTGTGGTAGAAGTCCACTGGTTAGTAAAAATAACCAAAGCACAAAACAGAAATTGAGCCTTGAATGTTATTCAGATTTTTTTTTTCTTTCAAATGGACTATTGTCTATAGATAGAGAATACTTTACTGAAATAATATTATTTCTCTAAAAAATTTCTGAATATTTGAGTATATAAAACTTAAAATAACTTTCAATTTGAAAAATAATTTGTGAATTCTTTTTATTTTTTATTGTGTGAATTCTATTTGAGCAGTATAATTTTAAATGGAATAAGACTGTGTTTCAAAGAGATTTTGATCTAGGATCCTGGAATATTTTGTCTTTTTTTTTTTTTTAAGTAAAAATATACTTGATAGATTAAAACTTTTATATATTCCTTAACCAAATGACTAACATAATTACACAGTTACTAGCTTAGAGAGGAATTTCAATATTTTTTCACTTGATTAGGCTAGAAAATGTTAGAACCTTCCTTGACTTCTCATTCTTCCACATTCCACATCTAATCCATCTACACATTTGTCTCTACCTTCTCAAGACATCCCAAAGAGAGTCACTTCTTATCTCAACTTTCCCTACCACCATAATACAAATTATCATCACTTGCCACTTAAATACAGCAGTTGACTCCTAAGCTGTCTCCAGGCTTCCAGTCTTGTTCACTTCCACTTTAGCACACCTCCCTGTTCCCTTTTCACATGGCAACCAGTGTGTTCCTTTGAAAATACCAATCATATCATTTCCTGGCTGTCAGCCTTCCAATGACTTCCATTACACTTTATGCCCAGTCTCACCATGTCTTATAAAACTGAACATAACCTTTCCCTAACTGCCCCTTATTTCCTACCACTCTTCTCCTTTTATTTCTGCAACTACTCTTGCCTCCTGTCCTTTCTGCCTCAGGGCATTTACACCTGTTATTCTTGTTTTCTAGTGTGTTGTCTCCATATTTGTGCATCTTACTCCCTCATTTCATTTAGATGTATGTATAATCATCTCGTTAAAAAGATATTCCCTGACCACTTCATCTAATTGTTTTAGTTTGCCAAAGTGTTGACAATGCAAAGTACCAGAAATGGGTTGGCTTTTATAAAGGGGATTTATTTGGGGTGAAATATTACGGTTCTCAGGCCTTGAAATATCTAAATCAAGGCACCATCAGAGGTGTTTTCTCACCAAAATCAGCTATTCTGTTGTCCGGCCATGCAGTGAAACAAGATGGGTGCCGATCTCTGTCTTCCCCTCCAGAATCTGCAGTCTCCCAGAGCTCAGCTGTAGGCAACCAGGCATCTGCTCTGCTTCCTTCCCAAGTTCAGCTGCAAGCTAGCAGGCATATGGCTCCTCTCTCCCTGGGCCTCAGCTCTTTGAGCCACTTGGGACCTCTCCTTGCAGCTCAGCTGTGGGCAAAACTGGAGTCCTTTCTCTCACATTGCAGGATCAGATATGGCAGCTTCCTTTTTCTGTGTGTGTCTCTCTCTCTGTCTCCATTTTTATCAAACCCAGCAAAAGAGGGCAGAGACTCAACCTGAGTCACACCTCACTGACCTAGTCCAGTCAAAAGGGTCTCACACCCACAGGAATGGATTAGTTCTCTTTTGGGGACTCATAAAAGAACTTCACACTGTCACAATAATACAGTATCCCCTTAGCTTATTCTTAATCCTTTCCCCTTACTTTATATTTTTATAGCACTAATACCAAAGTCAGTTACTCTCTAATTCCCTCTAAGAAAGTAAGCTCTGTGAAGTCAAGCACTTTGTTTTTGTCAGTGGAACACTGCCTGATACGTAATCCTTAGGCATATTTCTGTGAGTTCTCAAATATTTTTAGAATGAATAAATAAATGAGTAGTCAATATTAAGAGCAGAGCTGGAATGAGGCATCTAATTGGATGGTTCCTGGCTTGTACTTTACAAGGAATTTCTGAACAGTAGGATTTTCTTAAATATTTTATCTTCTTTGTTCTACTGTATTTTAGTTGTCATTTTTGGAGATGCCACTTCCTTAGTGATTTTTGTTTGTTTCTTAATAGTGTTCTATTTCCTCCTTATCGCCTACAAGTCTTTATCTTAAATTCTATTTTATCGTCACTTAGTTTTGCCAGGCTGTGATCACAAATAGCACACACTGGTTTGGCTTAAGCAACAGTAATTTGTTGGCTCATGGTTTTGGAAGCTGTAAGGCTTGCTTCACCCTGGGGTCGGGAGTGTTCTGGCTGGCCAGCTTCCTTGGGTTCCTTGGCTTTTCTGTCACATGACAGTGTCTTCTCCTCTCTCCGTTGACTTCCCACTTCTCCAAGTGGCTTTCTCTTCATAAAGCTTCCAGTCATAGGATTAAGGCTCAACTTTTTTCAGTTAGGTCATACTATAACTAAAAATAACATCTTCCAAAGGTCCTATTTATAATGGGTTCATACCCACAGGAATGGATTAAGATTAAGATGATGTTGCCCCCCCGCACCCCGGGGTATATAACTCAATTTGCCACAGTCATTATACATTAGTCACAAAACAAATAATTTGATTAATCTTAATAAATTTTTGATATTCAAAACATTGGAGTGTCTTTTCTATGAAAAATTCCTCACTTCAGAAGTACTAATCTGACTTTTATGATTCTAGCACTTACCTCAGTGTCTGTCATACTCTAGGTATTTAGTAAATGGATGAAGGTATTGCAAAATTTATGTCTAGGAAAATATTGTAATTTTTAAATTATACTTACTTTGTATAGGTACTGCGGACGACCCATTAGCTGATCTTTCAGAAGTCTTAAACACAGATGATGACATTCTTGGAATAATTTCAGATGACCTAGCAAAATCTGTAGATCATTCAGGTATGTATGAATACAATTTATCCTCTTACTGCTTTGTGATATGAGTGAGAGGTGTTAGTGTGTGGAGTAAGTTTAGTCTCTTGACTGTTTCCCAGTTACTAAAGTGTTTTGTTTTGATTTTTGTTGATGTTTGTTTTGGTCAAAAAACTTCTCACCATTTTATTTGGTCTACCTCAGCTTTCCTGCTTTAGGAGGGGAAATAGCAAATTAGTTAATTTCTGTTGTCTTTCTAATCACATCATATTTAAGGCTTGTAGCCTTACAGTCTTGATGTATCTTGTTTCTTCTTTTTTTTTGCATTTCCCCTCACTTCCTGTTCCTGTGGTAATCATCCATTTATTTGGTTTGGGTCTTGTAGGTCTTGATTTATGCACTTTCCAGGTTGAGAGCTCACCTTTTCCATTTGGTAAGAAACTGAGCAATGGATGACCACTGAATAGAAGTAGTCTTCTTTTTTTATAGTGTTCTCAGCTGAAAAAACCTGTAGGTGCATGCATGTTAGTGGTGCTACTTTGTCACTAATCCATACTTTGCTTTACCCTTTTTTGTGTGTGGTTAAAGCATAGTACAGGTATACTGTGCTTTGAATGACTTTCTCAGTAGTTTCTTTTTTTTTTTTTTTTAAATGAATGATTTTCTTGCTAATATGCAATTTATAATATTACATGAATGATATAGAAATTAGTTGCTAATGTAAAACCATTTAAGGGCAGAGTAAGTTTTTTTTTACTTTTTAATAATAATATTTAGAAAGCATGAATAAAGTAGATCAGAGGTCGCTTTTACATGTGATTCCTGCCTAAAATATCAATTTTTATGAGATAAAGCATGTTATAATGTCATAAACATAATTTATATCAGGGGTTCTTAACCTTTTTTGTTCCACGGACCCCTTATTAGGTCTACACTAGACTGTGTATTATTTAATTAATATATCACACCCGCACCAACACATACCCACAAGAATAATGTTTTTCTGAATTCCAATTCAAGCTCACAGACCCCTTGGTAAGAACCCCTGATCTATATCTTATTTGGTGACTACAGAATATTTTTAAAATGTAATCTGTAATTGAAATTGTTCACAAAGGATAATGGATACTAAACATTAATAGAATTTTAGAGTTTTTCATTAATTTATGTGAAACTTGTCTCTCCTGTTTCACATGACATGACGTGTGGTAATTGAATTACACATTTGGTGCCACTAATTTTCAAGTTAAGTAAAATACTTGTATATTGACTACTTGTAGATTCTTATATTAATAATATGGTGCTTATCTTTTGTGAATATTGGCAATTTAAAGTTAGATGTGTTCTTGTGTTCCTCGGGAAATGTGTTTACTTTGATAGAAACATAACTTGAAGTAGCACCTATACTTACAAATACATTGGACCTAATTTTACTGATTGACTATACAGACTGATTTAAGAATCCTGATTGAGAAGTACAGACTTTTCATTGCTCTATTTTAATTATATTGTTTATATTAATGCAGATAAACAGTTTTATGCATTTTTGCATGCTTACTCTAAATTCACTTTTTAATCTATATTTTCCTTGTTCCTTTAGCTGGAATAGATATTGGTCCTGTCACTGATGATCCTTCTACTTTGCCTCAACAAAATGTCAATCAGAGTTCACGACCATTAAGTGAAGAGCAACTAGATGGAATCCTCAGTCCTGAACTAGACAAAATGGTCACAGATGGTAAAATATTTGCCCTACATCTAGGCTTTCTAAAAGACATGAGTAAATATGACTTTCAAAGATTTCTGCATGCTTATTTATAATTTAATGTCTGTTCTTACAATTTCTATATTAAATGGTATTTTATATTAGTATATTGAAATAGTAGTTGTTAATATTTCTATTTATTTTATCCTAGGAGCAATTCTTGGGAAACTGTATAAAATTCCAGGTATGTGTGTTCTGATTTTTTAGTTTATGACAATGGTATTCCTTATACTATGGCCTAACAGTCTTTTAGTCTTATTACTATTATTTTATCTCATAGAGCTTGGAGGAAAGGATGTTGAAGACTTATTTACTGCTGTACTTAGTCCTGTGACCACTCAGCCAACTCCACTACCCCAGCCTCCACCTCCATCACAGCTGTTGCCAATACACAATCAAGGTATGACTAGAACTTTTACAAATATAGCTCTACATTTATATATATATACACACACACAGAGACAGAGAAATTATATATTTTACTTTTTATTTATATTTTATTATATATTGTTATGTATTTATTATATTGTATATGGCAAGCAACATTTAGCTCTATTGTTTAGTTACCACATATACAAACTGAGGGGAGAAAACCCTCTTGTGGTCATGAAAAAATACTAATCTCTGTATTTATCTAAGTCCCATAATGCCTACCTCCCTGAAATTCTCTGGAGATAAATTATCCAGTTTATAACCAGAATTATTTTGCTTATTTATTGACAGTGGGGGGGGATGTAACAGTGCCTGCCCTTTCCTCTTTCCCCCCAATCCCAATCCCAGCTCTCTTTCACTGTAGTCCTTCTCACATAGTGATTTCTCTCTTTGTAGGCCTACTCCCTACCCTTATCTGGCTGCCTTATACTCATTAATCTGGTCTCAATTTCAGTGTCATTTCCTCAGAGCTTATCCAGTACTACCCCAAGGTGCATACCCCTTCTTTTTGTTTGTAGCATGTGACACAAATATAAATACCTGTTTTGGTAATTATGGTCTTCCCTTTAGATTGTTAGTTCCATGAAGGCTAGGGTCAAACCTGTCTTTTTCATCGCTGTTTATTCTGGCACAGAATATGCATTCAATCTGTTGTTACAAAGTACATCAGCGACCTTTCTACCCCTGTAGAATATTGAAATTCCCAATTTTGTGGAAATTTGCCTATTTTGTTTGGTCAGTTTTCTTCTACTTACTTGTAAATAGTTGTGAAATATAAATATAAAGTTTAAAGTTTGATTATCTTTCTTGAGAGTCTGCTGAGATCTAATAACCTAGAATTAAAATATGTATAATGTAGATAGGGAGATTGCTTGCCATTCTGTGTTGCAGGTATGGGAATCTCCTAGAGAAAGGAATTTTGAGTCCTTTGGTAGAGGATATTTTTGATATTTGAGCATTAGGTCATTTCAATCTATCCTGTTGACAGTGCTTCATGATTATATACTGAATTGAATAACTTGATACCTTTATTTTTGTTTTTTGTTGTCTTTACTACCAATTTTGTGTTCATATGAAAAATTCATTAATGTACACAATTAGAACATTTTAGTTTCTACAAGTTTTTCCTCAAAACATAACTTTACCTTGATTTTTGCTAGACTAAACATCTGATTCACATTTGGATAAAAATGTCATTATAACTGCTCTTGCCTTAAGTGTTCTCATATGCTTTCTTATTGATTCAGAACTCTTCAGTATTTCTCTTCTCAGTGTAAAATGATAATCCATATCCATGTTCTCTGTAACTCAAAAGCATGTGTTTTAAGAAATTTTCAGTTAAAGATGTATTCCTTTCTAAAGAGGTTTCACAGTCATTATGAAAATCATTTCACTATTCAATCTCGTTTTTAAAGATTTTGAGTAGATAAAGTTTTTGGTGTGTGTTTTGGTTTTTTTGCCTTTTTTTTTTGGCTAGATGCTATGTGTCATACAAAGATGAATAAGACTACCTGACCTCAGGAGTTTGTAATCCTATTGTAGGTTTTCAGGTATACAACAAATTTGAATTATAGTAGAGTATAATTCAAATAGGGCCTTAAGAAACACTAAGATTTCAGCATTCATGTTGGAAAGAATATTTCTAATTTAAGGGTAAAGCACACATATAGGTGTTCAAGAATGGCAACTTTGACATTTTCTAGAGCAAAAGTAAGTGGACATTGTTAAAGGAGACAAAATTATAAATGCACATTGGGGCTAGACTGTAGAGGGCTGTGAAAAATAGGCAGAGGCAGTTGGCCTTTTCTCTCCAGGAATTGGAGAACCATTGAAGACATACCAGTAGAACAACCTGATCAGTTACATGCTTTGTAGCTCTGGTATCAATGTCAGAAATGAATTTGAAATAAGAGTAGTACTGAGAGAGTGTGAAAGTGAATAAAATATGTATGTGTGTTGTAGAGGGCAGTGGCAGTATAATGAATTTGGTTTTAGACTATTTCTAGTTTGTTAGAAATGGAACATTTGCATTAGTCAGGTTTATTAGCAATGAAAATGTACAAGGCTATAGATGATTTAGGAATTGTCTATGTAGTGATGTTAATTGAAGTTGTAGGAAGGATGGGATTACTTAAGAGAATATACTGCCAACTCAGAATCTTGAGGAATTCTTTTTTTAATTAAAAGTAATGAGAGGTGTATGTGTAACTCATCTGATGTTAGGTGTGCAATTACATGTTCCTTTTCTTCCCCTTTTTAAAGGTTAGATGAAAGTGATAAAACAGTGAAAGAAACTGAGACATAGAGTTATAGGATCTCAAATTACAATAGGAGAAGATAATCATTAGAGACAAAAACTGTAAATGTTTCATTGGACTGTGTGAGAAGGTTTTTGGTAATCTTCAGTAGAGTAAGTTCAATGGGGGTGTTAAGGAAGGGGGCAGAATGTAATGATACAGAAGGTCAGAAAGTGGAGAAGGGAAGTTTCAAGAAAATTTAAATATAGCAACTTGAAAGAGGGAAAACATTAAGTAATTTTTTAACCCATACCATATTCATGCCTCAAAAAAGGTTACTTTTGTAAACTAATATGCCCAGATTTGTTAGGTATGATAGACTCAAGAAAAAAAGACCACCTCTTAATTAAAATAATAATGAAAGAAAAATGCTTTGTATTTAGTTATGTGTCCTTGGACAAATTATTTAACTTCTCTGTCTTTTTGCTTAAATGAGGCTACACATAATAGCCTATTTCATTGTGCATTGTATGTGATTAATAAATAATAGCTATTATTATGAAATGTTTCCATATGCTTATATTGTGGTACAATAGACAGTGCTGATAGATGGCAACAGGATGGATAACATTCTCATTACCAATAAAGCAGTTTTTTTTAATCCTCACTACATGAAAGACATTTGATATTTTTCAGTAAAGTCGCTGATTCCTTAATGGAGCCTACTTTTCAATGAGGTTTAAAAATAGAGGTAGCTTTCTATCTTGAATAAAAGCAGCAAGCAACCCCTTAGGCCTTTGATTAACCTTAAAGGTCCTCTTGATAATTTGTCATTGTGGAGTCCTGACCCAGTGACTGTAACCTTAGGATAAGCCCTCCTCTGGATGTCAGATAGCTATAGTAGTCCTTGAGACAAAATCTTGAAAACTTGTCAGTTATGAGCTTCAGTATACTCACATAATGAACGACAGCTAATTATACTCTGTATGTTTTACTGTTGTAACAATCAGATAATATGGTTTAGATGAAAGGACTTTATACAATGTAAAACATTCTATGTGTAAGACATTGCTCTTAGGTAACTTTTATTCAAGATAAACTTTTCACTTATCCAGTGGCATGGCAAGGTGATCAGATTAGGAGTTCTCTATCATTATCCTAAGTGTCTCAAATATTGGCCAGTTCTAAAGCTCTTTCCAATTTATATAATAAATTGGTGATATGGATGTAGATACCCTGTAATGGGTAGTATTACTCTGGGTGTTAAAATTAACAGAGGCCATGTGTTTATTACTTTAGAATATATCTCTACAAATCATAATGCTTAATTGGGAGGGCTTTTTGAAGGTACAGGGAAAATTTTTTTTCTAGAAAACAGCTTGGATAAGGACAGTTGGCTTATTTCCTAATAGATTACAAAAGCAGAAATCACAGTAAGGATTAGAATTTATAGGATTGAGGAGCATTATGGGGAAACACAGGATGGCCTTCTTAGGTCTATTTAGAAAGAAAATAAGATATTTGAAGCATGCAAATAAGCTGGAATGAATGTTAAAATGTATTTGGGAGCCAAAACTACAAGTAATGACAATTAGGACAAAACCAGAATGTGTATATTTTTGACAATAAAATCATTTAATTGATAATAGTAGATGAAATAGTGCCTGTTCAAAACTACTTAAGGAAAGTGCTAATTAATAATTTTTTAAATAAAAAATAGGAGTAAAATGTAAGAAACATTTATTTGTAAATTCAAATGAATAAGATAAAAAAATATTTGATAAAACTTCTAGCATTATTTTGATTCATCCTTTTTTCTTTAGAACTAATATATATTGAGAGTTATTAGATAATATGCCAAGAGCTCTACATACATTATCTCGCTTAAACCATATAACAGAATTTCTTCATTTTAAAGAAATAGAAATTGATTCTGCTGTTAACAAGGAGCAGAATTAAGATGCAAACCCAGGGCTGTCAGACTCCAAAACATGCTATTTCCTGTACTCCATGATGAAGTGAACACAATTTTAAAGATCATATTTCAAAATTTTATAAGCCAAAGTTACTCTGTAGGCAATATTTTCGTATAATATTGAGAAAAAACCCTATATTTAAGTAGTGTTAATTCATTTTATCTAGAAATATTTCAGTTGCTTTTGAATTAATGAATAATGTGTAATCATTTTACTGAATTATTTTTAAGATGTTTTTTCACGGATGCCCCTCATGAATGGCCTAATTGGACCCAGTCCTCATCTCCCACATAATTCACTGCCTCCTGGAAATGGATTGGGAACTTTCTCTGCTATAGCACAATCCCCTTACACTGATGCCAGGTATTTAAAAAGTCTTCATTTCCTATGATAACTTAAATTGCACTACTTTTTGTTATATCTTTATTAGTCTGTTTATTGTGCACAATATTAGTATTACATTTAAGATTTTTGCTTAAACTCAGTCACTTTTAGCTATTTTGTAATAGGTTTTAATGAAAGTTGTATTCAACTACAGTATTCAGAAAGTTATTTTATATTTATGAAACTAAGTTGTTTATTATTTGTCAGGGATAAAAATTCAGGATTTCATCCAATGGCAAGTGATCCTAATAGCTCTTGGACATCATCAGCTCCCACTGTGGAAGGAGAAAATGATACAATGTCAAATGCCCAGAGAAGTACACTGAAGTGGGAGAAAGAGGAGGCTCTGGGTGAAATGGCAACAGTAGCACCAGTTCTCTACACAAATATTAATTTCCCTAATTTAAAGGAAGAATTCCCTGGTAAGTCATGGATGTATTACAGCTATCTCAACTTCTCAGCATTGTCCAGCCATTATCACCACCTTTTTTTTTTTTTTTTTTTTTTTTTTTACCGGGAGGTCCCGGGGATCGAACCCGGGTCCCTCCATATGGGAGACGGACGCCCAACCAGTTGAGCCACATCCGACCCCCATCACCACCTTTTTGAAAAAGCAAATAATACAATGGTACTATTTTTGAAAATTCTGTTTAACCAGAGGATGTAAATGAAACATTAACTAAGGAATATTTGCATGCAGATGCTATTTTATTATTTTGAGTTCATGTTGCAAGGCAGAGCAAGATTTAAAAGAACATTCAAACTCTGTTTTGCAATAGTTTCCCAGCTGTCTGTTGCCACAAAATCTTTTAAATTACCAGGGGAGTACCCAAAAGCATTTTTTCTTATGGATGATGACCTTTGCCTTTTAGGTTCCTTTTGAGTTTGGTCTTGCTCTGGTACTTGATTAATTATATATAGAAATAAATCAAATGCTACCTTAGCTGTCCATAGGAATTCATCTTCAGGTCAGGAATGTCTATTAAAGCAATATTTACATTCTCATACCATACTTTTATTTGCTATTTTATAGATAAACATATCTGGTTATCTTAAGTCACTTTGTATCAGTGTAAATTGTCTTTACATTAAAGATATAGTTGTTTTGTTTTGTTTTTTGCTTTTTTGAGGTACCGGGACTGGGGATTGAACCCAGGACCTCGTATGTGGGATGCCGGCACTCAACTATTGAAGCATATTGGCTTCCCTGAGTTGGTTTTATTGTTTGTTTTGCTTGTTGTTTTTGTTTTTTCGGGAGGCACCGGACACCGAACCCAGGACCTCACATGTGGGAGGCGGGCACTCAACTACTTGAGCCATATCTGCTCCTAAAATAATTTTACTCTGTGGTTCTAGAACCTCATGAAATACTGTGTTAAGGTTATTATTGGCCTGTCAGCTGATGTTCATTTTCATTGGCTTTTCGGAAGTTTTTTAAAGTGCATAGTGTAAATCTCTTCTGCATTTATCATTAATTTTAATTCCACCAGAATTCATTTTGTATACTGTCACAACACTGTGAATGTCATAGAAAAGACTTGAAACCATTACTTTTCCATGTGTTTGTTATAAATAAATACTGGCGAAATACATATTCGTAACTATGATTACTTCCATTAAGTCAAATGATAGACTTCTGTTTAGTGTATATATATATATTTTTTTCTTTCTTTTTTTTCTTTTTTGTATATATATATGTTAAAACTTTTAACTTTGGTTCTGGTAGTAGCTTACGTGATTGAGGTAATTTATTATTATATTTGGCTTAGATTTATTTTAGCTTAGCCTTTGGATTGAAAAGCTTCCCAGTTCTACAGGCCAGGTTGTTAAGAAGGCAGTGCTTCATTCAGAAAATATTTGTTTGGCCTACTGTGTACAAAGACCTTTTTTTTTTTTTTTTTTTTTTTTAATTATTTTATTTATTTATTTATTTTTACCGGGAGGTCCCGGGTATCGAACCCAGGTCCCTCCATATGGGAGACGGACGCCCAACCATTTGAGCCACATCCGTCTCCCCAAAGACCTTTTACTATATAAAGAACTTAATATTGGATTAACATAGCCTAAATAAAATAACATGGCCTAAATAAGATAATTACAAGTAGTTCATCAACATTTCTTATTGTAAGATGTCATTACTATGGTTCTGTGAATGTGTATAATGTGTTCTTTTGTTGTAGACTGGACTACTAGAGTGAAGCAGATTGCTAAATTGTGGAGAAAAGCAAGCTCACAGGAAAGAGCACCATATGTGGTATGTGGTCTTTTTGAATCTCTGTATATATGTAACTTAAAGCACACTACCTGAACTGGTTTGTTTGTTTGTTTGTATGTTTGTTTGGTCTTAGGCTAATAAAAAGATTTTTCATTACAGAAAATACATGTCCATACTTGTGCACCTAACAAATAGCTTTGCTTCTATAGTGATTTCCTAAGCCATTATGTAGTGATATAGACTGTGATATTTTAAAAAGCTAGTTAACAGAGGCAGGATGTTGAAGATTGAAAACAAGTTTCAGGTGCATGTTTAGTTCATTTCACTTTAAAATTGTTTTATCTCTTTGAAAGAATATTAAATTTGGAGGCTAGATTAGTGTGCCTCTGTTTCTTCCATAATCTCTTTTCTTACTAGAGTTAATAAATAATTGTTGTGCATATTGAAAGAAACATATCTATACCCTTTTAAGGAGCTTTTGAAATAAAATCTTTGCTAGGAATTATTAGGGAATTTTATAAGATTCACAGTTTAGATGGTGACTTGTTTTCTCTCAAAGAGCTAAATTAAGATTGTCAACTGGAATCAAATCCTTATTTTCATTTTAAAGCATGTTAAATCTACACCACAGTTTTGAAAAATATATGTGGTTATATTCAACTTCATCTTAAGTGATAGAACTTTTTTGGTAAGGACATGCTGAGGTGCTTTGTATTGTTCTGTCTTTAATTAGTATGGTAATGACAGGATGTTTTTAAAGTTTCTCAATGACTTTCTTTAGTAGTAAGGTTCAGATTTCCAGGTTTTAGATTTGGAGGATGAGTTTGATATTTTCCTTTCCTCTAAATTGAGGGAGATGTTAATTCTTCCATTTTTTAAGGGCCTCTTTAAAAAATTAAAATTGAAAATATTAGTTTACACATAGGATCTCTTAGCCTGGTTCAATTTATAGATGGAAATGTGTCCTCAACTGATAGGTGACATGCACTGTAGAAGAGAAAAGATGAATTAGTGTACAAATACTTTGGTATAATAAAGTTCACCAGAAGTTTGATTTTATTTTTATTTCCTAAAATATATTATTACAAACATTTATTGCATACTGGAGGATAATGTTTTTTCTTTTTTCTTTTTTTTCCCAAGCAAAAAGCCAGAGATAACAGAGCTGCTTTGCGCATTAATAAAGTACAGATGTCAAATGATTCCTTGAAAAGACAGCAACAGCAGGATAGCATCGATCCCAGCTCTCGTATTGATTCAGATCTTTTTAAAGATCCATTAAAGCAAAGAGAATCGGAACATGAACAAGAATGGAAATTTAGACAGGTATGAGGTTTTTTGGTTAATTTGCTTTTTTTTTTTTTTTTTTTAATTTCCCTTATGCTTTTTGAGAAGAGAGCTATTTAGGTCATTATTTAAGAATATAGTTCTTAGTAGAACATATAATTTGATTGAAAATAGACTTGTTTTCCTTGTCAGTAAAATATTTTTAAGTTGTTTCAAGAAGTTTTCTGAATGTTATGAACAATAAACTGCTCTATGCACAATGGGACATACTATGATGAGAAATAGTCTCTCTTCTCTTAGTAATTTATAATTGATAAGAGTGCAGTGTGGTAGCTGCTGATATCAAACAGATTTTCTGTTCTTTTTTAAACCCAATGTTATTTTCTTCCTTAACCATATAATTTTTTTCTTTTTCTTTCCTTTCTCATAGCAAATGCGTCAGAAAAGTAAGCAGCAAGCTAAAATTGAAGCCACCCAGAAACTTGAACAAGTTAAGAATGAGCAGCAGCAACAGCAGCAGCAGCAGCAATTTGGTTCTCAACATCTTCTAACACAGTCTGGTTCAGATACACCAAGCAGTGGAATACAGAGTCCTCTGACACCTCAGCCTGGCAATGGAAATGTGTCTCCTGCACAGTCATTCCATAAAGACCTGTTTACAAAACAAACACTACCTAGTACCCCTACATCTACATCTTCAGATGATGTGTTTGTAAAGCCACAAGCTCCACCTCCTCCTCCAACCCCATCCCGGATTCCCATTCAGGAGAATGTTTCTCAGTCTCATACTTCTCAGCCACCTTCACCACAGATGTTTTCACCTGGATCTTCTAACTCCCGACCACCATCTCCAATGGATCCTTATGCCAAAATGGTTGGTACCCCTAGACCACCTCCAGGGGTCCATAGTTTTTCCAGAAGAAATTCTGTTGCATCAGTGGAAAACTGTGCACCTTTATCATCAGTATCTAGGTCCATTCAAATAAGTGAAACAACAGCAAACAGGCCATCACCAGTTGGAGATTTATGTTCTTCCTCCACAACAAATAGTGACCCTTATGCAAAGCCGCCAGACACACCTAGACCTGTGATGACAGATCAATTTCCCAAACACTTGGGCCTACCTAGGTCTCCTGTAGTTTCAGAACAAACTGTAAAATGTCCTCTAACAGATGGAACCAATGATCCCTTTACTAAACCATCCCCTAGGGCAGATGTGTTTCAAAGACAACGGATACCTGACCCGTATGCACGACCCTTGTTGACACCTGCACCTCTTGATAGTAGTCCTGGACCCTTTAAAACTCCAATGCAGCCCCCTCCATCCTCTCAGGATCCTTATGGATCAGTGTCACAGGCACCAAGGCGAATATCTGTTGACCCTTATGAAAGACCTACTTTGACACCAAGACCCGTAGATAACTTTGCCCATAATCAGTCAAGTGACCCATATAACCAGCCTCCCCTCACCCCTCACCCGGTAATGAATG
Organism: Tolypeutes matacus; assembly: GCA_026826555.1. Lineage (NCBI taxonomy): Eukaryota > Metazoa > Chordata > Mammalia > Cingulata > Chlamyphoridae > Tolypeutes > Tolypeutes matacus. The sequence goes on from JAKSZT010000049.1 coordinate 33,511,466, forward strand.
AATCTTTTGCCCATCCTTCAAGGGCATTTTCCCAGTCTGGAACCATATCAAGACCAACATCTCAGGACCCATATTCCCAACCCCCAGGAACTCCACGACCTGTTGTAGATTCTTATTCCCAAACCTCAGGAACAGCTCGGTCTAATCCAGACCCTTATTCGCAACCTCCTGGAACTCCCCGTCCCACCGCTATTGACCCATATAGTCAGCAGCTACCAACCCCACGATCATCTACACAGACAGACTTGTTTGTTACATCTGCAACTAATCAGAGGCATTCTGATCCATATGCCCATCCTCCTGGAACACCAAGACCTGGAATTTCTGTTCCTTACTCCCAACCACCAGCAACACCAAGGCCAAGGATTTCAGAGGGTTTTACTAGGTCCTCAATGACAAGACCAGTCCTCATGCCAAATCAGGATCCTTTCCAGCAGGCAGCACAAAATCGTGGACCAGTTTTACCTGGCCCTTTGGTAAGGCCTCCTGATAAGTGTTCCCAAACACCTAGGCCACCTGGACCTGGTCTTTCAGACAGATTTAGCTGTATTTCCCCATCTGCTCCCTGTGATCCCTATGATCAGCCTTCAGTGACTCCAAGATCTCAGTCAGATTCTTTTGGAACAAGTCAAGTTGCTCATGATGTCACTGATCAGCCAAGATCTGGATCAGAGGGGAACTTCAGTGCGTCTTCAAACTCTCCAATGACTTCTCAAAGCCAGCAGTTTTCCAGTGCCTCCCAACTTCCTGGACCTGCACCAACTTCAGGAGTAACTGATACACAGAATACCATAAATATGTCTCAAGCAGATACAGAGAAATTGAGACAGGTAAACATGTGTGCTGTCTCATGCTTTAAATGTGTTATTTAAAGAAAGCTATTCATTTTATCAAACTACATTCAATGGGAATTTAAAGTTTCTTTTCTATAGAATTTATCATACTGCACAGAAGAAGAATGGAATTGGTCAAATTAACACCAATTTTAATTGGATTTATTCTATATCTGATTTCAATCTTCATAAATTTGTAGGGGGATCCTTAGAATTTTGTGATAGTCCTCTCTGAAATGAAAAGGACCCAAAACATCATATATTTTATGTAATTTATTGAATAGTTTAGTGTTTTATCAAGCTTTGAAACATTTAGATACTTTAGACATTTCCATAGCCACATAATGAAAGGATTAAGATTTTAAAAGCCATTAACCTTTAAAAAGCATGAATTTTCAGAAATCCCAGTGATTTTTTAAAAACTTTCCTTCCCATTCAGCGGCAGAAATTACGTGAAATCATTCTCCAGCAGCAGCAGCAGAAGAAGATTGCTGGTCGGCAGGAGAAAGGATCACAGGATTCACCAGCAGTGCCTCACCCAGGGCCCCTTCAACACTGGCAACCAGAGAATATCAACCAGTCTTTTACTCGGCCTCCACCTCCCTATCCTGGGAGCATTAGATCTCCTGTTGTCCCTCCTCTAGGACCTAGATATGCTGTTTTCCAAAAAGATCAGCGTGGACCCTATCCTCCTGATGTTACTAGTATGGGGATGAAACCTCATGGATTTAGGTAATACTTTTAATTTCCACTTAGATTTAAATTGCTATTAGAAGGGAATAGTCAAATAATAGTAATAAATTAATCAAAATTTTGTTATCGCTTTTTATTTCTCCCCTTTGAGATATAATCAATATTTTTTACCACTAATGAGAGGTCATGGATTTTTTTTTCCCCTCAAAAATCTCTTAAAGATTCTAAAAGCATCCCTTTCATCAATATATATAAACTGTATTAACATTAAATTGCAGTCATAATGTTAAAATTTGTCATACCAGTCAAATCACATTCTCTATAGGGTATCTACCACACAGTTAAAGCCTCTTATAATAGGATAATTGTTATAATAATTGTCCTCTTCCCTAACATGAATATTATAAATTTCCACTCTCTGTTTACATTGTAAATATTTGTGGGGATTTCCAAATTGAAAAGGTTTTACCTTAGGAACTTTTGATGGTATAATAGAATTATAAACTTAAGAGATAGTGAATCATGACCTTAATTCCTTTTTTAAAAACTGGCAATTAGAAAGTTAAAGCCAAACTTAAGCCCTAGTTATACTGCATAAATAGGTCTTTAAGATATGTGGTATTTTTAGTCTTATACCTACTTCCATTGCTCAATTCTTTTGTTCTTGCTCCTTAGTTATAATTTATGCCTGTTGCCATGTTTTATATTTCTTTGAAAATTATTGTTAATCCTTTCTAGAATGAAGTACAATATAGATAATAAAAAGTCTTATACTTTATTTGTTTACTGATTCTTTGTAAATGATGCCTGTCTTTCTTTCTCTTACTACTGCCTATCTTTTTCATTCCTTTCAAACACATAGGTTTAGTTAGTCTATCTAGTCATTAGACCATATCTTTTCATGTGCTGAGACCTGTAAGTATCCCTTGTCCAATTGGTTAGTCCTCTTACTTTCATTCACGCATCCCCATAATTCATCTTCCTCCATAACACTCCATAGTGTCCTTAAACTTAGAAAAAGAAAGGAACTGTTAATTAAAATCTCCAATAGCATTGTGCTTATTTCTAAACAGTTTAGTCAGCAACAGCTTGGTGGCTATTCCTTTGTCTTTGGTTATGTTAAGTTTTTAGAGTTCAGATATGGTATTCATTGTATGGAACTTAGCAAAAGCTGACTTGCATATGAATACATTCCAGATACTTTCTAATGGTGATAATTCTGTTCCTAGGTAATTGTGTTTGGTAGTAGTAATTTTATATATATATTCAATCTAAAGCTTCTTTTCCTTTATTCACCCTAAATTCTGAATTTCAGCATAATACTTTATATTACAATCAACCATTTGAATTTTTTTTTTTTTTTTTTTTTTTTTTAAGATTTGGATTTCCAGGAGGTAATCATGGTACCCTGTCAAGTCAGGAACGCTTCCTTGTGCCGCCACAACAAATACAAGGATCTGGAGTTCCTCCACAACTTAGAAGATCAATATCTGTGGATATGCCTAGGCCTTTAAATAACTCACAAATGAATAATCCAGTTGGACTTCCTCAGCATTTTCCACCACAGAGTCTGCCAGTTCAGCAGCATAACATACTGGGCCAAGCGTTTATTGAACTAAGGCATAGAGCCCCTGATGGAAGGCCACGCTTGCCCTTCAGTGCTTCTACAGGCAATGTTATAGAGGCACCTTCTCATCCAAGACATGGAAGCTTCATTCCCCGGCCAGACTTTCCAGGCCCTAGACACACAGAGCCCATGAGACGACTTCCCCAAGGTCCACCTAATCAGCTACTTGTGCATCCAAATTTGGAACAAGTGCCACCATCTCAGCAAGGGCAAGGTCATCCTGTCCATTCCTCTCCTATGGTCATGAGATCTCTGAGTCATCCCTTAGGCAGTGAATTTTCAGAGACCTCTTTGTCAACATCTACACCAGCTGAAACAACATCTAATTTACCAGTAAGCAACCAGTCTTCTGATGGACTAGAAGAAAAGCTTGATTCTGATGACCCTTCTGTAAAAGAAATAGATGTTAAAGACCTTGAAGGGGTTGAAGTCAAAGATTTGGATGATGAAGACCTTGAAAATTTAAATTTAGATACTGAGGATGGCAAGGGAGATGAATTGGATACTTTAGATAATTTGGAAACAAATGATCCCAACCTGGATGACCTCTTGAGATCAGGAGAGTTTGATATAATTGCATATACGGATCCAGAACTTGACCTAGGAGATAAAAAAAGCATGTTTAATGAAGAACTAGACCTTAATGTTCCAATTGATGATAAGTTAGATAATCAGTGCATGTCTACTGATCCAAAAAAAAAACAAGACGAAAGTGTGGTTTCTTCTGATAAACATTCTCCATCGAAAAAATCCACTCTTACTAATGAGATAAAAACAGAAGTACTGTCTCCAAATTCTAAAGAGGAAAGCAAATGCAAAATTGAGAAAAATGAGGATAAAGTTAATGTTGACACTCCCTGCTCACAGACTTCTGCTAACACAGACCTAAATGATGGAGAAAAGCCTTCTTTGAAACCCTGTGACCCAGATCCACTTGAGAAAAGAACTAATGGGGAGACTGCTGGCTCCAACACAAGTGTTGTTCAAGGATCTACTCAGTTGCCTGCACAAGATGCTATAAACTCTTGTGGCATAACTGGACCAACTCCAGTTCTCTCAAGTTTACTAGCTAATGAAAAATCGGATAACTCAGACATTAGGCCATTGGAGTCTCCACCACCAACTTTGCCAGCCTCTCCATCCAATCATGTGTCAAGTTTGCCTCCTACATTAATGACACCACCTGGTCATGTTTTGGATAATACCATGAATTCCAATGTGACAGTAGTCGCTAGAGTAAACCATACTTTTTCTCAGGGTATGCAGGTAAATCCAGGATTCATTCAGGGTCAGTCAACAAATCAGAGTTTTGGAACAGGAAAACATACAACTCAAGCTGTGCCTCTTACAAATCAGTCTAGTACCAGTGGCATGTCTGGATCCCAGCAGCTGATGATTCCTCAAACATTAGCCCAGCAGAATAGAGAGAGACCCCTTCTTCTAGAAGAACAGCCTCTCCTTCTCCAGGATCTTTTGGATCAAGAGAGGCAAGAACAGCAGCAGCAAAGACAGATGCAAGCCATGATTCGTCAGCGGTCAGAACCCTTCTTCCCTAATATTGGTAGGAATTCACTTGAGTCTCAATAGTAATTAACATGGGCATTAGGCTTGCATTTGCCATAACTTTTCAGTAGTACAATGACATTTGGAATAGAGCACTAAATGTGATTTATATTTCTGTTCATCTTTCAGCTTTAAAATGAAAGTGCTTAATAGATTTAGATTCCTAGAGGCCTCCCAGGTAAATCAAGAAATTCAAAACTCTGAATTGCAGAACTTACTGAATGCCACTATTAATTGTACTTTTTAATAGAAACAAGTCTTTTTTAGTTCTTACCTTCTAACCTCCTACCTTCCCTCACATATTTTCAGAATCATGGTGTATTAGTCAGCCAAAGAGGTGCTGATGCAAAGTACCAAAATCGATTTGCTTTTATAAAGGGTATTTATTTGGGGTAAAAGCTTAGTCACAAGGCCCTAAAGAATCCAATTCAAGATTCCATAAGAGGTACTTTCTTACCCAAGTCAGTTGGCATGTGTTGAAGTAAGATGGCGGACCTGGTCTCTACCTCCTCCTTCCTCTTACTGTTCCATGGGCCCAGCTTCTTCCTATCTCAGCTGTATGCTGGCATAGGGTTTGTCTCTTCCCGGGCTTCCTCAGCTCAGCTGCTCTGTTCTCTTCAGCTGCAAATTATCAGGCAAACAGCTCATCTGTCTTCCAGCCCCGCAGGATCAAATTTCTCTCCTCTGCCTTGTTTGTGGAGCTCTTTCTTCCTGTGCCACCTTCTGTGTGTCTTCCTGAGTGAGTGTCCATTTATATAGCCCATCAAGGGGGCAGGGACTCAGCCCTGAGTTACACCCTACTCACATGGCTGAATCAAAGCCCTAATCTTAACGTAATTTAATCTAAGACATCTCAGCCGAATCTTAATACAATCAAAGGGTATCACACCCAGAGGAACCAACTAGTTTACAAACATAATCTCTGTTTTTGGAATTCATAAATAATCTCAAACTGCCACACGTGGTATGATTTAAAGAAATTTTGATTAGAAAGTATTTAAATCTTCTTTAACTGTCCTTTTCCAAACAGTAAATCCTTAGCTTTTTGGGGGGAGAGTCCTTTAACTTATTTTTGATGACTTACAAATTAAAAAAAAGAAAAAAAGTGCCCCAGTGTCTCTGAGAATAAGAAATCCAGTCTAAGGGCACTTAGGGAATGCTTTCTTCAAAACAATAAAATTGACATTCTACCCTAGCTACAGTACCAATTTCATCAAATCGATCCATTTCTTTTTCACTTACATGTAAAGATGTCTTCCTCAGCTTTACCATTTTGAGGGGATATGCCCTCAAGAAATTGATGTATTTTTTTTGTTTAAAAAGTAATAGCAAACTGAGTGGAATTTCCTAACATTGGAAGTAACCACCGATTCTCAGTTATAATGTTCCATTACTAAAACAATTACAATTAGCATTACCAAAGTTTGGGTGAAACAAAATTGTTTTACTTTAGTTTCCCACCATAATATACCTTAAATTTGACAGATTTCTTGTTTTAACCTTTACAGAGCTAAAGAATTAAAGAATGCTTCAACTATAGATTAATGAGGTGGGCTTAAGGTTCCTACCATGTCATAATTATCTAGCATAGAAACGTACAATGATTAAATAATAAGAATTTATGAATTAACCTGTTTGTGGTAGCTACATTACTTCTTAGTATACCTTGAACCAAGTACTTTGAAATAATTAACTTTAAAATATATTTTTTCTTTAGATTTTGATGCAATTACAGATCCTATAATGAAAGCCAAAATGGTGGCCCTTAAAGGCATAAATAAAGTAATGGCACAAAACAATATGGGCATGCCACCAATGGTTATGAACAGGTAGGTGAAGATGTTTCTCATTCTTACTGTGCATCAAGAAGTGTATGAAATTTTTCCTAGTTCTTAGAGCAATATATATAAACTCAAACTATACTCTAGGAATGAACATTACATATTTAAATTTGTTATAACATCAGCTGGGGATATAAAAAACTATATAAAAATGTTAAGATAATTCTCATTAATTTCATGTAAACATAATAGAATATAAAGGTTTGGATGATAGACTTAATCAGTCAGAAAATCCAAAGAATTTGTGTGTGCTCTTTTAAATATGCTTAGAATTGATTCTGCTAACTATAAGTGATCTATGGGACAGATGAAGATGGAAAGATAAGCAGAAAACTAGGAGTTAAACTGTTTTTGCATTGAGAAAAGAAGAGATTTAGGCCTGTGGATACTTAAGCTTTTTTTCTGTTAAAAAAAAAAAAAAAAAGATTTCAGTAAAGATAACTGGGTAGTCAAGGCAAATGTGATTGAGCTCTACAATAATAAAATATCCCAAACTGAATTTGAATCAGGAAATTAAAATGTAATGGGTAGATAAGAGGACATTTGGAAATAAGGCAAGTTTTCACTCTTAGCAGAAGAAAGGAAATTAGGCATTAAAGAGGATTATAAAAGTTGACTAGCTTAATTTCTGAAATTAGAGTATTTAAGCCCCTGAAGAGTTTTAAATAACACAGGATAGTGTTTCTCAAATTTTGATCATGGAACACCATCAGAATTATGTGGTAATTTGTTTAAAATGCTGGTTTCTTTGCTCTCCCTTAGACCTACTGAATTAATACATGGAGGGTACCTGTATGTCTATATTTTCAGTGAGCACTGTAAATGATTCTTAGGTGTTTTGCTGTTTGAGAACCTCTGTCAATAAAGTAAACATAGAGCATCAATTTAGCCTAATATCTTGTATCGTCAAAATTGAAGGAAATGCTAAATGAAATTTAACAGTTAAAAGTATGGACCTCAGTATAGGACCCCTGCTCTTTCAGTATCATATCTCCTCAAATTAAATATATATCACATAAGGCGTATTTTTTACTATTCTACTGAGTACTTCAAAGAATTCCCCTCCTAAAGTTGTGTGATACATTGAATGCAGGTGATAGTGATATTTAGATTAAGAGATAATTCTATAAATATAATTCTATAACTGGGGGGTGGAGTAGAGGGGGTAGATAGAGGAATTAAAAAACCAAGTCAAAAATTAAAAAGCATGTATTCTAAACTTTAATAGTACTGCAAACCTAATATACAGTTCTTAAATATGTTTTGGAAATTGTGTTGTATATATATCTTGATAAGCTGACACATTTAATTTCTAAAGGCAATGTTTTCATATAAATGGTGATATTTCTGTGAAACTTTTATAACTTTTATTTTAATTAGAATAAGCAATAGTTTACCAAATATTTTTTAATCATGTAGAGTTTTTCTTGGTTGGTCACTACTTGTTCTCTTTGCTTTATCATTAGATAGAGAAACATGGAAATTCTAATTAAAATGAATCTTTTGTTTTAGAACACAAAATAGCCAAGCTACCAATTGTTTTTTTTTTTGTTTGTTTGTTTTGTTTTTTGCTTGTTTGTGTTTTTTTTTTTTTTTGGAGGTACCATGGGAAGCAGGCATTTAACCACTAAGCTATATCCGTTCCCCAGTGAGAGTTGTTTTTTGTTTGTTTGTTTGTTTTTTTAGGAGGTGCCTGGGATTGAACCCGGGACCTCATATGTCAGAAGCCTGTGCTCAACCACTTGAGCTACATCTGCTCACCCCCAATTGTTTTTTACTAGAGTTGGAATAAGAAATAAATTTCTTAGAATGTATGTAATAAAACTAAATTTTCATTATATTTTTATCCTAAATATTTGAATTAATTTTTTTTTAAGATACAGTGAGGCATATAACAGAGAGTGAAACCTCTGGAATCAGACTGATTGGCTTCTTGTCCCAGCCTTACACATCCTTGTGGGGAAGTTACTTACTCTCTCTAAATCTTCCTTTCATCATAAGTAAATGAAGGTATTACGAGTACACACTTCATAGAGTTGCAGTAAGGCTTAAATGTGCTTGGTACAGAAAAAAAATAAGTATTTTTGATGAGGGAGACGTCATTGTTCTCTTCTTCCATGGAACAGAAAATTGTTAAGCACTTAAAATAATTTTAGTTCTAAATATGCGCCCTTTGATACTTAGCGCTTCCTTTTTGCAGGTTTCCCTTTATGGGTCAGTCAGTTGCTGGAACACAAAATAGTGAAAGCCAGAATCTCGTACCACAGGCAATTACTCAGGTAATGCTGCTTGTAATTAGTTACTCTAGAATGCTTGTTTTTCCATGAATTTTTCACCAAACCCATTCTCTATAGTGAGACCACTTTTAAAAAGTGGTCTTGGAGCACTGCCAAATTATTGGCTCAGCAGAAACATTAATTTTTTAAAGGAAAAATTAAGGTTTAAAAAAAAATTGAAATTTCTGAAAAGGACCTGTATATTTAAGGGTGGAAAATCACTTAGAAGGAAGCCAAATGCTTAGGATTTTTGTTTTTTAAACTCCAGAAAGACATTTTTATGTTCTACATTTTAGAATTAATTCATTAAGTTTAAAAGGTAAACTGTTAGAAACAGTAGAAAATAATGATTATCATCATTTTATTTAGCTCTGGGTAGTTTTCTTGATGTACTGTTTATTCCTTGGAATAATTTAGCTTTTTTGAATATTCACCATTTATAATCATCAACTTGAAATGTAAATATTTAAATAAACTATGTTCTTAGCTTCAAGCAATGTCCATGGAAGTAAAAGTCCATATTTCATACAATATTTTCATCAATTCTTTTTTTTTTTTCTTTTAAGTATCTGCCTAGAAAAAAGAAAATGCTGTCTCCCATATGTCGTTTTGGAATTTTCCTTTTGGCCTTGTTAATTATGCTTTAAATTTATGATGCTGATGATTAACATTCATTTTGTTATTAAAAGAGGAGAGAGACACCATCTGATACAATGGAAAAAGCATAGGCTTTGTAGCTGAGTTTTTAAAAAAAATCCCAGTTCCACTATAAACTTACTGTGTGACCTTGGGCTATTTCTCTTGAATCTGTTTTCTGATCTGCAAATGTTTACACCACCTGCTTTGCAGTATTTTAAGGATTGCACATAGTATGTTCTTTCTGCTGTTATCACTTATAATTATCTTTTATACAGGTCACGTTTAATAGAATTTGTAACAACTGGGCAACCCTTTTTTTTTTTTTTCCCAGTTAGTTTTATCAGATTGTTGCCAAAATATTGTGAGATTAATAACAATTTATTCAGTCACCCTGAAAGAAATGACATTTGGTTTAAAAATAAGACTAATCAAAGTATTTTTCTTTTATTGTGCACATTAGAAATTTTGGCTCTTGTAATAAATAATTCTGTGCAGTGAAGTAGAATTTAATTTGTAAGGTCTAGAACATGTATTTGAGTATAGTTGCAGAAGAAACTTAATCAGAAAATGAGGTTTTATGACTCTCTAGTACTTAATTTAATTTGCCATAGAATTATATTTTTGATGAATAGTCCCTTAACTAAATTGTTCTTTTTTAACTGAAATCTAAAACATATAGTTCAGAGATAGGTATAAATTTTCAGAAACTAGCTTGTCACCCTAAATTCATTCTATATTTTATGAAAATCGAAGTCTTAAAGATGTCTTAGGAAATTAGTTTGTTTTTTTCCTTCCTTTCTTGTTTTCTTACTTATTTTCTTTTTTTCCTTCTTTCTTTCTTCCTTCTTTTTTTTTAGTTATTTTTTTTCCCATTAACTGAAATGTGGAATAAACCTATTTGTAAATTTTACTTATTTTAGGATGGCAGTATAACACATCAGATTTCTAGGCCTAATCCTCCAAATTTTGGTCCAGGCTTTGTCAGTAAGTATAAATCTAATAAGTTATATGTTTTCTGGGGATTGCTTGTTTGCACTATCTTTGTGTTCTTCTAAAACCTTGGAGCTAGTTTAGATGTGTTATTTTAAGCTTTAGTGCCCTCATCAAACATCAGTACCTTATTAGGCCGTCTTTTCTTCAAGGCATGTATTTTCATTTCTCTGTGCATGAAGAATTATAGAGATGAATGTTTTAACATAGAAAAATCATTTCCCCCATTCTCTTCCATATTGTTGTTGCTATTGTTTTTGTATATAGTTCAGGCACTTTACAATCTATAGAATTAAACTACTACTTACTCTAAAGACTGTCTGCCTGAAGTGACAAGGACACTAAACGGGAAAAACAAAGGGAATATGCTTAGAAGTAAGTTGGGTTAGTAGCATGGTGTGAAGATCAAGTATGCAGCACACCTGAATCCTTTCTAGTTATCTTCAGGGGTCCCAAGGTGGTTCAGGATAGTATTTAAAGTTCTCCCCAAACTGAACCTTTCTGAAATCTTCAGACTGTTTAGCTAACTTTTTTTTCACCATTATTTTTCATTTTGCGCACCTCTGCTCTCCTGGTTCCAGAAACCAGAAAGGCTTTCCTTGCGGTAGGTCTCATTCTACCAGAAGCAGAACTTCTGAAATCTTGTGAAAAAGCCTGTTTTGAAAATGACCTTCAAATTTAGTAGACTAGATTTCAAGTTCATGCCTTTACAAGAACTTTTGGGTTTAGAAAAACCCAAAGTCTGACCTTTTCAAATTCCCCCCTGCATTAATTATGATTATAATTTGAATGTATATTTGCATTAAAAACAAGTAAACTGCTGTAACCAACTGGCTTTTTCTGGCTTTATTGTGCCCATTGGCTTTGACTGGCTTCTTAATGTATGACAATATTCTGGTATCATTGATGTTATTTTTCAACTAATGTCCTTCCTAGAAATGTACTCATTCATTTCTCTGTCTTGTAGTGAGTCAAAAAAGTATATTCAGAATTTCACTACCATAAGATGGCTTTTTTTTTTTTTTTTTTTTTTTGGTGGACTTGACATCAGTGCAGTGAAATAAAGTACCCTTACAGAATAAAGAAGGAATATTGGTACAAGATGAAGAGATAAAACTGGGGAGATATAAATGGAAATCATAAAAGTAGAAAAGATTTTACTTGGTTAATTAATCCCTCCATTTGCTTATTTACAGTTATAAAATTGATCAAAATTACCAGTGTTCTCAACTTATGGATTTCCTCTAAATAAAACAGAGTTAGAAATGGTCCTTTTAAAAAACATTGAGTTTTCTCCCTCTCAGTTTAGGACCTTTCCTCACTATTAAGAAATAGAGAAATCTTATAAACAAAGGAAAATTAGCATGGGAAATGATTACCTGAACCATGCACTAGTCCTTGTTAGGATTATGTCTTAATTTTGTTAATTGTCTCTTCAAAATCTGTTAAGTTTAATTAATAAAATGCAGATAAAACTTAATATATAGTTTGGCTTCTGGGTTAGAGAATTTGATAGTTGATTGGATAGAGGAATTTCACAAGACAAATCTTTTCAAAGATTGGATTCAGAGTATTGATAAATATTAATTTAACCTGTATCCTAAGAATATACATTCTGTCTTTCATAATTAGATATTTTCTAGAATCTGCTATAAAACTTTATAGTTACATAATGGTCTAAGATTCAGTATAGTGTTTTCAATTATCTATTCAAAGATGATGGTGCAACTGTATTTCATTTAAAAAATGGGTATAACTTGTATAATGTTGGACCCATTAGAAAATTAAGACAGATGAATTTATTTTTTCTTCAGATGATTCACAACGTAAGCAGTATGAAGAATGGCTTCAGGAGACCCAGCAGCTTCTTCAGATGCAGCAGAAATATCTTGAAGAACAAATTGGTGCACATAGAAAATCTAAGAAGGCCCTTTCAGCTAAACAACGTACCGCGAAGAAAGCTGGGCGTGAATTTCCAGAAGAGGATGCAGAACAACTGAAGCATGTTACTGAGCAGCAAAGCATGGTTCAGAAACAGCTAGAACAGGTAATAAGTTTGCAAAATAGAAACCATCAACAATTGTTAACAAGTAGAATGTTTTTGTTTGGCATTCTTTAATGATACAGGATTTATGATTAGTGTTAAATGGCATACAAAAGTATACTGCCAAACAGTGATAGCTCTGAGACGTCTCATTAACTGAAGGAATTACAGCCCCATTTCTTTCCCTAAAGAAATGGTCACATATATTTACTTAATAAGTGACTAGAGATTAATTCTCAAAAGTCTGATTTAAAAAGGACTGTTTTTCTTTTAATAGGCTATTTATCCATATTTATTGTTGTTGTTATATAGTGAGTCTTGGCCATTTGTGTCTTTCAAGGAATTAGTCCATTTCATCTATGTTGAATTAATTGGCATAGAGTTGTTTGTAATATTTCCTTATTTTTAAATTATTGTAAATTTTTTAATTTAGAGAAGTTGTAGTTTACAAAAATGTCATGTAAAAAATACAACATTCCCATTCCCCCCCTATTGTTGACACTGCATTATTGTGGTACCTTTGTTAAAATTGATGAAAGAATATTAAAATTTTATAAAGAAGTTTTACAGATGCCTTTAGAAAAATCCTATTGTTTAAAATATTGGAAATGGAGAAGCAGATCTGGCTCAAGCAACTGAGTCCCCGCCTACCACATGGGAGGTCCCTAGTTCAGTTCCCAGTGTCTCCTAAAGACAGCGAGCTGGAGCGACAGGCAGGTGTGACAAGATGACACAACAAGAGACACAAGAAGAAAAAAAACATAATGAGAGACACAACAAAGCAGGGAGTGGAGGTTCCCAGTGCCTCCTAAAGAGGACAAGCATGACAGCAAGCTAGCACGGCAGTCAGGCATGGCAAGATGACACAAGATGACACGAGACACAAGAAGAAAAACAGACACAGCAAAGCAGGGAACAGAGGTGGCTCAAACGATTAGCATCTCCCTCCCATATTGGAGGTCCTGGGTTCGGTTCCCGGTGCCTCCTAAAGAAACAAGGAAGACAGACACAGCAAGTGCAAACAGTGAGGGGGTGGGGAGAAATAAATAAATAAAATCTTTTAAAAAAAAAATTGGAAATCTTTGGTTAAAGCTTATCAATCTTTAAAAATCAAAATTTTTTTGTGATTTCGCTATTGCCTAAGCAAAATATGTTTGCCTCTTCAAGGTATAACTGCCTCTCCATAACACCCACCATAATCATCAAACAATGATGTTTTAGTTTGATACCTATAGTGCATATAAATTACTAATGATTAATTTTCTTATTCTAGATTCGTAAACAACAGAAAGAGCACGCAGAGCTAATTGAAGATTATCGGATAAAACAACAGCAACAGCAGCAATGTGCACTGGCCCCACCTGCTATAATGCCTGGTGTCCAGCCTCAGCCAACCGTAGTTTCAGGAGCTACTCCACCCACCATGAGCCAGCCCAGCTTCCCTATGGTGCCACAGTCGCTACAGCACCAGCAGCACACGGCGGTCATTCCTGGCCATACCAGCCCTGCTAGAATGCCCAGTTTACCTGGTTGGCAACCTACCAATGCTCCTGCTCACCTTCCCCTCAATCCTCCTAGAATTCAGCCTCCAATTGCCCAATTGCCAATAAAAACTTGCACATCAGCTCCAGGGACAGCGTCAAATGCAAATCCACAGAGTGGACCATCACCTCGGGTAGAATTTGATGACAATAATCCCTTTAGTGAAGGTTTTCAAGAACGGGAACGTAAGGAACGTTTACGAGAACAACAGGAAAGACAACGAATCCAACTCATGCAAGAAGTAGACAGACAAAGAGCTTTGCAGCAAAGGATAGAAATGGAGCAACATGGCATGATGGGCTCAGACCTGAGTAGTAGGACATCTGTATCCCAGATTCCATTCTACAGTGCTGACCTACCTTGTGATTTTATGCAACCTCCAAGACCCGTTCAGCAGTCCCCACAGCATCAACAGCAAATGGGGCAGGTTTTACAGCAGCAGAATATACAACAAGGACCTATGAATTCACCCCCTACCCAAAGTTTCATGCAAACCAATGAGCGAAGGCAGGTAGGGCCTCTCTCATTTCTTCCTGATTCACCATCAATTCCTGGTGGAAGCCCAAATTTCCATTCTGTTAATAAACAGGTGCATGGAAGTCTTTCTGGAACCAGCTTCCAACAGTCCCAGGTGAGACCACCTTTTACACCTGCATTACCAGCAGCACCTCCAGGAGCTAATAATGGTCTTCCATGTGGCCAGGACCCTGTTGTAACCCATGGACAAAGTTATCTGGGATCAAACCAGTCTCTTATTCAGTTGTACTCTGATATAATCCCAGAAGAAAAAGGGAAAAAGAAAAGAACAAGAAAAAAGAAGAGAGATGATGATGCAGAATCCACCAAGGCACCATCAACTCCCCATTCAGATATAACTGCTCCACCAACTCCAAGTATCTCAGAAACTACCTCTACTCCCACAGTGAACACACCCAATGAACTTCCTTCACAAGCAGAACAAGAGTTGGTGGAGCCAGTAGGCCCATCAACTCCTGATGCAGCATCAGGCCAGCTGTGTAAAGAATTAGAAAACAAACTGCCCAACAGTGATTTTGTGCAAGGAACTCCAAAACAACAGGTTTATGCAAATTCAGAGATGGAGAAGCTTTCCATGGAAACCCCTGCCAAAAGTGAAGAGATAAAACTGGAAAAGGCTGAGGCTGAGCAGTGTCCCACCCAAGATGAGCCCAAACTGGAGGAACAAACTGGTAATAAGATAGAAGAAAAAGCTGGAGCACATCCTCTCTCCTCAGCACAGAGTCCTCCCCAACCTGTTGGGATCCCTGCTGCCAAAGGAGATGCAGGGAATGAACTTCTGAAACACTTGTTGAAAAATAAAAAGGCATCTTCCCTCTTAAATCAAAAACCTGAAGGCAGTTTTTGTTCAGAAGATGACTGTACAAAGGATAACAAGCTAGTTGGGAAGCAGAATCCAGCTGAAGGATTGGTAAGTTTGAATCATGAAAACTATAACTTAATTTTATTTCTTGTTTTAAATTATAGTTATGGCAGATTAAGTACCTACAACTAGACTAATTTTAATACTGTTTTGTAGCCTTTTTGCTTCTAAAGGACCATTTTTTATTTTGTTAAAAATCAAGGACATACAGTAATACATTTCATATATAACTTTTGACTATCAGCTGGTTATTACCCCCCTGAGTTCAACTAATGAAAACAAAGCAAGTAAATGATTAGTCTTTGTATCCTTAATGTAAATAAGTGTGTAACTTCCAGTAATCGCTTTAAAATACAGAAAATAGCTCATGTACCCCTGTTAATACCCTTGGGGACTTTTCAGGAATAACCCATTTTGGTAACCCATGTGTTATGTTTTTTGTTTTTTTGTTTTAAGATTTATTTACTTTATCCATTTTAAACCGCCCTTCTCCATGTGCTGTTTTGTGTCCATTCACTGGGCAATTCTCTGTGTCTGTTTCCTGCCATCTCTTCTCATCCTCCTCCCCCAGTCTTCACCAGAATTTGATCCTGGAGACCTCCGATGTAGGAGAGAGGTCTTCTGCCACCTGCGCCACCTCAGTTCTTGGTTTTCAGAGCTTTCGGAGCATCTCGTCTTGTCTCCCCCCTGCGTCTCTCTCCTGTTACATCATCATCTTGCTGCATGGCTCCTGGGGCCTGGCGGCTCACCGGCACACAGAGCCTGGCAGCCCATGAGCCTTCTATATATATATATATATATATTTTTTTTTTTATTTTACCGGGAGGTCCCGGGGAGTGAACCCAGGTCCCTCCATATGGCAGATGGATGCCCAACCATTTGAGCCCCCCATGTGTTATGTTTTAATTCTAAATGTTATATAAATGTAATCTTTTACATGGGTACTATTCTGTCTTGTAGTTTTCCATGTATCAGTATTCTACCTGTATATATTTTTTACAGCTATAGAATGTTTTGTCACATCAATGTGCCATAATCTGCTCACTCTTAAGTTAGTAAACTTTGGGTTTGCTTTTATTTTTTTATTTGCATGAAGAACTAAATTGTAAATATACTTTTACAAGATTCCCTCCCCTCATTTCAATGAACTTCCTTGAGAAATTTCCAAAACTAGGGTTTCTGGGTCATAGGAACTGGTCTGCTTGATAGCTCTTGTGGCATATTGCCTCCTTATCTTTCAAAAGCTACAGTGCTTTCCTGAAACATTTCCTACAATCCTTCTCACATTGGATTGTATCATTTTCAGTTTTTAATTGAATAGGGGTGGAGTGATATATTTAGTTGTCCAAATTTGAGTTTTAAGTTTGTTAATGAAGCTCATCTCTTTTCAAGTGTCATTTAACTCTTTCTCTTTGTCTGATTGACCATTCAATAGGGTTGAAATGTTGACCGGATAGATTTATGTAATTTTTATAAATTTTAGTACTTAAGCTTTTTCAGTAATATTTTCACCAGTAAATAAGCCTAAATGTCCAGTCCAATCTTTAGCCACTTCCTCCATTGCATCCTGTGTCCCTAGGATTACTAAACAACTGCAATCCTTTGTCTTTCTGATTTCGCCCTTCCGTATGTGGCCATCAGCTGCTTTTTCTACCTGCTCTGCTCTAACCTTTTCTTTTATGTATCTGACCAACATCTTTATATCTTTTAAAACTCAGTTCTTGAAATCATCCTCTCCAGGATACCTTTCACAACTCAGCCAATCTCAAATATGTGCCAGTCCCCTTCCCTTGTGCTCACATAGCAATTTATATAGTAGAGTACCATTTAACAATATTTAAAAAGCTCCTTGAGGGTCACAGATGGCATCTTGAGCCTCTTTATATCCTTAGTATGGAACACAGTACTGTAGTATTGTAGATACTCAGTGTATTGAAATGAAATTAAGTCCTACTACTTGTGGTTATTTGTCAAAAAATATAAAGGGTGTTGAGATAGAAAAAAGGATGCTATCAATTGTATATGTATTAATGTTTGGACCCTGTCGTTTTCTCATAACCATGTGGTAGGGTGGCAAGGGGTAGGGGACACTTTAATAGGGATGACTTCTTTTCTACATTCCAGGTGCTGCTGAGCACTGGCCCTAAGATATCATTTAATTATATGGAGGTAGAGTTATTATCCCTGTTGTACAAATGATGAAATCCATTTGCTTTCTAGTCACACTTAAGGCAAATTATTGTGGCAATAGCTGGATAGAACCAGTTTCTTCTCCACACTGAGTCAGTTTGTTTTCTCATACATAAAGTTGGGATTAGGAAAAGAATACCCTGCTAGTGTTGTGTAATGGTAAAACCTTTTTGAAGACTTGACAAGCCTTAAAAACCTTCAGAGGTTGTATTATAGAAAAATGTGATACAATTTATCATATAAAAACATGTGATACAAATTGACAGTGCAAAATCTGGAACCATCCAGCCTTGGTAAAATCCAAGTTCCACCACTTACAAGCAGTGTGACTTGCACAAGTCAACCTCTCTGTACCTCAATTTCCTGATCTGTAGAATAGGAGTAATCGTATTCCCTATTCCCTCATTATAAGGATTAAATAAGTTAAAATATGCATGGTACTTGGATTATTTTTAGGAAAGGTTTAATACCTGTTGACCTACCAATTACACATCTATGAGTCTGTCCTAAGGAATGTGGAATTCTAATATGTGCAAAGATGCAACTACATGAATAGTTAATGTCCTAATAGAGGAGAAATGGAAGAAATGACATTCATCCATACGATGGAATACTTTGAATGGCATGGGGGAAAAAATCACATCAAATTTAAAAAGCAGCCACCAAAATAAAAGAATACAAAGTGTGATCCATTGTGTTTAGATTACACACACTGGTGCACACACACATATACACATATATCTTTTATCTATTATGTATGTATACGGACATAGGTAAACCATTGTAAACATTAAATTGTTAAACAATTTCATCTCATGCAGATTTAGGGGTGATTTTTTAAACCTTTTGTGCATTTCTATTTTTAAAATTATTCTAAAAAGACGAGCAGACAGCGAGTACAAACAACGAGTGGGGGTAGAAATAAATAAAAAATCTTAAAAAAAATAAAACTATTCTTTTGAAATGTAGTAATATCTGCTTTTAGGGTGGTTGTGAGATTAGAGATGTCTATAAAGCACTTAACCAAGTGTCTGAACCATACTTAATAAGTGGTTGCATTGTTAGTTTCTTATAAGACAAGAAGAAATTCTTAAGCCCTTGCTATTCAAAGTGTGTTCTTTGGGGACCAGAAGCATGGCCATCACCTAGGAGCTTTTCAGAAAGGCAGAATCTCATGCCTCACCTAGGACCTCCTGAATCAGAATATTTACCTTAACAAGATCCCCTGGTTATTGATATGCATATTAAAGTTGGAGAAGCACTGTTCGAGGCCTGTGGTTCTGAAAACTAATGCATCAGGATCGCGTGAGGGCCTGTTAAAACATTTCTGGGGAGCTAATGTGGCTCAAGCACTTGAGTGCCTACTTCCCACATGACATGTCCCAGGTCCCTTCCCTGGTACCTCCTGAAAAAAACAAAAACAGACAACAAGCAAACAAGTGAAGAAACCAATTCATGGGAGCCGATGGGGCTCAGTGGTTGAGAACTGGCTTCCCACATACAAGGTCTTAGGTCCAATCCCCAGCCCCAGTACCTTAAAAAAAAAATTTTTTTTTTTCTTTTTTTGGTTCCACTTTAAGAGTTTCTGATAGGTCTGGGGTGAGGCAATATAATTTGGATTTCTAACGAGTTCTCAGGTTTCCTACTGCTGCTACTCCATGGACCACACTTTGAGAATCACTGATCTAACCTAGTGGTTGGCAGCCTGAGTTTGTTCTACCTCCTCTCCTTTTTGTATGAACTAAGAGTGATTTTTATATTTTGGAATATTTGGGAAAAAAATCTAAAGCAGAGTAATATTTTGTGACACATCAAAATTACATGAAATTAGAATTTCTTTGTCCAAGAATAAACAAGTTTTATTGGAACACAGCCATACTCATTTGTTTACGAATTGTTTCCAGCTGCTTTTGCCATGCAAGGGCAGGGTTGAGTCATTTCAGTATTTTGTAATATTTTACAATAACCAAAAATATTAACTGTTTGGCTCTTTACAGAAAAAGTTTGCAAATCTTTGCTCTAGGCCATTTAGGATATAACTGGAAACTGGAATTTTCAAAAGACTCAAAAATTCAATACAGAATACGTAAAATAAATTCAGGAGCTGTAATTGTCCCAAAGTGTTGCTAATACATTTAGAAATAACACAACCTGAAAAAAATATTCCGATATTTTTTAGATATTGATTGTACTACCTTTAAAACCCTCTTCAAGGACTGGTTTATTCTTGTTTCTTCTTGACCATAAAGCAAAGATAAAGAAAAGGTTTATTTGCTAAGTACAGCCATAATTTTTCAGTCACATGTATGATTGTGAGCCAATTTGAATTACCAGTGTTGTTTCTTTTCATTGATCCGTGGGAATAGCTCCCACAGAGAAGTATAGGTTATGAAGGGTTTTTTTTGGAGCCTGTTTAATTGTGCCAGCAGACCTTGTATTTCACCAGTTCCTAAGAGGAACAGAAAATAACTCACCAAGACCACTATGCAGAGACCGGTACAACCTTCTGGCTAAGAGTACCCAATACTCCACCACTCCCAATAGCAGGAGATAGGAGCTCAGGTCTTTAGCACTGGCTCCAGGGTGGCCAGGCTTAAGGAGTAATGCTATATCTGAAAGGAAAAATAGTGGTACTTAAGGTATTCAGCCCTTTTCTCGACTTTGCAGCTTACTGACTTCAGTACCTGAGAATAACATTAGTAAGAATGGGATGATACTTTTGAAAAACAATTAGACCATTTGATGCCACTGTCTCCTTACCTCCTTAATTCTTAGTACCCATGTTAGGAGTATAAGTCATAGGATGAAACTGGAATAGCATGAAAAAAATTTGAACATATGAATGGTTCACTTACTTCTTAACCTTTCCAATTATATTAGCAAACTTTGGGGGCTCAAATGCAAGGTGGTTTTGGATATGGCAACAACCAGTTGCCAAAGACAGATGGAGGAAATGAAACCAAGAAACAGCGAAGCAAAAGGACTCAGAAGACTGGAGAGAAAGCAGCACCTCGCTCAAAGAAAAGGAAAAAGGATGAAGAGGAAAAAGCTCTGTACTCCAACACTGATACATTTACCCACTTGAAACAGGTGAGTCATTCACAGCAGCCCTTTTAAAAGTTCAAGGAAGTGAGAAATCAAATGCTTCTTCAACTCTTTAGTAAGCTGAAACTTTGTCTTTACTGTGATCATGTCCTAATTAGAGTGACAGGGATTGGGGGGAAAAAAAAAAGACATCTTGAAAAAAGAACCCAATAGAATTCCTATTTCTAAGCAAAATTACACCTTAGACTATGGACATCTGAAAACTATAGTAACATAGATGGATTGTTAGGTGATGGTCAGCCTCAGCACCAAGAAAAAAAAATCTGTTCCCATTACTTGTGGCTCTGTAACCAAAGAAATGCAGTTGCTTGACTCCCCTTTTTGTAAACTCTATTCTTAAACCTTTGAAGTTGTTACAGGAAGGTGGGAGACAACCATTAATTGGTGGTGGTATCTAGCCTCAATTTGTGCCCTGATTCTTGATGAGCAAAGATAAGAAATGTGTTTTTCTTATGGAACCCTGGCAGCATCCCTTTAGAGCAGATAAAAACATACCTTATTTTTAAGTCTGTTCAAAGACTTTTTCTGCAGTCTCTCGCTTATTCCAGCATTTGATACTTGAAAAATTTTAAAGTCTTTTCTGAAGTCTTATTTGATTTTAAGATGCCTCAGTTCTTAGAAAAGTTGAGGAACACTCTTACTTTGTTTGTTCACCATGTACATTACTCTTAAACATGTTTTTTAATAGCAGCTATCTCTGCTCCCTCTCATGGAACCAATCATTGGAGTGAACTTTGCGCACTTTCTTCCTTATGGCAGTGGCCAATTTAATAGTGGAAATCGACTTCTAGGAACTTTTGGCAGTGCTACCCTTGAAGGGGTTTCGGATTACTATTCTCAGTTGATCTACAAGGTATGTTTCTCTGCCAAGATGTTACCTTGTTTCATCTTTGGATACCATATCAGAAGTGGTAGAACTTACCTTGTTTTTGCATCTAGTTTACATCTAATCTTCCAAGTTTCATTAGAACTCAGGTTCAACTAAAAGCTTACGATTTTACTTGGGGAAGTGTTCTTAACATGAACATAAGTTGGAAATACGCATTGTGAAAACTACCCATATGTATGTTCATGTTAGAGGAAATACTTATATCCTTTAACTTTAAAATGAAATAAACTTCATGGTAGATAGTGGGAATAAAAATCATGGTTAGGGTTTTACCCTGAAAAGTGAAATTTTAAAAATTTTAAATTATTTTATCTGACAATTTAGGTATAACTATGCACTAATTCTTAGGCTATTTAAAGTAGTATCAAACTAAATCAAGTTTCTTTCAGTATTTTTCTAACAATTTTTTACAATAGCATCATATGTTATCCTTTATATCTGACTTACATAAAATGAATTGTTTTTGCAAAAATATTTGAGGATATCATCAGTTTTCCTGAGGTCTTCTCTTCTTTAAGATTAAAATCATTCTCTTTTGATGCTCCATTTATTATCTCATTGGCTTTTCTCTTCTGTAAAAATCTGTCCTCTTGTTTGTAAAATGCCTTTCTTGTGATGCAAGCTGTTCTCCAACATCACTTCATCATCTTCATGAGTTTGTCTATCTTTGC
Organism: Tolypeutes matacus; assembly: GCA_026826555.1. Lineage (NCBI taxonomy): Eukaryota > Metazoa > Chordata > Mammalia > Cingulata > Chlamyphoridae > Tolypeutes > Tolypeutes matacus. Next base: position 33,533,768 of record JAKSZT010000049.1, read on the forward strand.
AAGATTTGCAATTTCACCTTACATTTGATTTGCATGGTACTGTTGATAGATTCCAATAATCACAGAGAGACTAATCAATAAATGAAAAAAATTGGTGATGTTAAGCAGGGAGAGATATTTGAAGGGGAAATACATGTGTTAATGATAAGGTCATTTTAGTATTATAGCTACTACTTTTTAGAGATCTTAAATAAGCCATTTTCCAATATCTAGGATGAGAATTGCAATTATAGGTTTTGGATCCCAAGTTTTTTTCAATAGATGTGGACCATATCCAAATGAAAATTTAATAAAGAGATTTTCAGAACATTTTGCAATTTATTGGTTGAATTTATAATTTATCCTTTACTGGCTATAACAGTGAAATTTGAAAAGAGTTGTATAGAATGGAATCAGCTGTAATCCTTACTTGCTTCTCAGCTTCAAAGCTAAAAGCTCAAGCTGGATAAAGTAAGCAAATGGCTACCTTGTATATAATATGTCCACAAAATTATGAATATTCCAGTGAAAAGCTTCTTGGCTTTGTATGTATATTTTTCTTCGGGGCATGTATTTAAGAATGAAGATGCATCTTGATAATATTTCTGTAGCCTTTCTTCCATGCACTAAAAATTCACAGAAATAAGTTTAGCAAGGTCACTGCTTATTTGCTCAGTAGCATATAATTTAAAATTTTTTGGTCTCCTGCAGCAGAATAATTTAAGTAATCCTCCAACACCCCCTGCCTCTCTTCCTCCTACACCACCTCCTATGGCTTGTCAGAAGATGGCAAATGGTTTTGCGACAACTGAAGAGCTTGCTGGAAAAGCTGGAGTGTTAGTGAGCCATGAAGGTATGTTTATGGCTTTCCAAATTTTACAACTTTGAAGAGTTTACCTTTGCCAACATTGTATGGTGAAATGGCAATAGAGTTGTAAAGTTCTACCCATATATCAATTTTGAATAAATGCACTTATGGTTTTGTGTTTTTGCTTCTCCAGTTACCAGAACATTAGGACCTAAACCATTTCAGCTGCCATTTAGACCACAGGACGACTTGTTAGCCAAAGCTATTGCTCAAGGCCCAAAGACAGTTGACGTTCCACCTTCACTTCCAACCCCACCTCATAACAATCAAGAAGAATTAAGGTAGGAGTTCCTTCTTTCTAAAATATTTTTTAGTTATTTCTTTTTTTTTTTTGTATGTATTTAGTAGTGTAGTAGGACCTCATTTTATGAGCCCAATACATTCCAAGACCCTTCATGTAAGTTGAAATAGCACATAATAGCAAACCCAGTATTTCTTATACAAACATACCTATCACACATTTTTATAAATGCAAATATAAACACTCTAGTAACAATAAATAAAATTAATCATAGAAATAATTTTCAAAAATTTTAATTCTGTCTTACATGTACACCCAATGCCCCAACAGCCTGCCCCACCCTAAGGTCTCTCTTTCCTCTCTCCCAGAGGAAAAATATTGGTGACAGCCAGTGGAAGGCTGGGAAGGCACTTAATGCTGGCCAGCTGGCTGGTGGCATTGCCTGGAGACTCTGGCTGAGTCGGTATTCTGCCCCCTCCCCCTGCACCCTGCCCTGCCACTGCCAGGCTCCCCGGCTCTATACAGGGTGCATGATAATGAACCTAATTATTTAATAAGTATTTCTTATATGGACATACTTATCACACTTTTTTAAATAAATAAGGCAAATAAACACACTATAACAATAAGTAAACAAAATTGATCATAGAAATAGTTTAAAATTTTTTTAGTTCTTTCTCTCTGCCTTTATTTTTTTTAACTGCCCATTGTGTATACCTGAATTTACATGTGCTGAGTTTGGTAAAACAAGGTTCTACTGTATAATGTCTGGGAAAACATTTGAGGAGCAAAAGTTGGTGAATAATATTTTTCAGAATTTAAAGTTTATGAAACACTGTTACTATAAATAATTTGTATTTTTTTCTCTTATAGGAAGTTCAACAAATTATAATAATCAAATAAAAACTAAGGCAGTGGAAAACCTCACAAAGTATTCCAAAGATTATTATCTTTTATAACCTATTAACTTATTTGTTTTATTGATGTTTTTAGATGTCTGAAATTAAAAAGCAGTAGTCACAAATATTAGAAAATGCCATTGTGCAAGAGAATTTAAGAATTATCCTGTCCAGGATTTTGTAACTTCTTTGTATAAAATCTTTAACCTACTCATCTGGGAGAATCAGATTCCTTTAGTAGATAATCACTATCCAACTAGTTAAATCCAGGGGGTTCTTACATACTTCCTAAAATTATTCTCTCTTCCTTGGAAAGTTTGATAACTGCCCTCTATTTGATGAGACATCCTTTTCATCTAATTCTTTTATTTTATTAATGAGAAAACTGGACCAAAGAGAAGTAACTTTTCCACTTTTAGAATCCGGATCTCTCTTTCTTCTCCTGTACCTCACTGCTAGAAATTCCCAAATTTGTAAATAGGGAGCAGTATTGGTTTTCAGCAGCTGTGGGAGGCAGCCTACTAGGAAGGTGACCAGGGGTAGGCATCTGCTCCACTCCTGGATTTCACAAGGACTCTGTCTATAGAACTTTCTGAGGTTTCCTAATAGTTCTGCTTCTAACATTTTCCTTCAGAATGACAGTATCTTAACTCTGGTGGAGACATGGGAGGCAACAGAAGGGGGAGAGGGGGATATTCTACAAATTATAGCTTGAGGTTACACTTGCCCTCAAATCACAATTGCCTTGGTAAACCTAAAGTCTCTGGACTAGACAGGAGGGACCAGTCTCTTTTTTGCACTTAATTTAAACAAAAAGTTCCTATGGCACCATGATGACCAAGTTTCTTCCCATCTTGCCACTATAAGAAAGAGCAACAGAATAGCTGTGCTTTCAGCTGCCTATTTCTGTTAATATAATAGATTCTATGTGGGTACAACAGCCAGATGTGTGCTTGGACTACTCTTTCCTTTCTATAGGAGTTTTCCCATAGTTTTAGTGATCTAATTTTGCAACAATTCATCCTTTTGATGTTTTGTGTAATTGATCATCTTCTTTCTTGGGCAGGTCTTTAAACTGATACTGAAGCACTGGTCAGAAGGAAACATCATTTAAATTACTTTATAGCTAAATGTATTTGTTATATATATTTTTAAACAATAAACCATTTGTCAATATTCAAAGGAAAACTATTACAACCATTTTTTTTCTTACTCCATGAATCAAATATGGCAGAAAAAAATCTCCAGATTTTCTTTTTTTAATATTTTATTCTATTACCATATATACAATCTAACACTTTCTCTTTCAACCACATTCAGTTATATATTTCATATATATATGTATATATTTTTTTAAAGACTCCTCCTCTGACCCTGAACTGATTCATTTGCTCCTTATGTTGTCACTGTTGTCCAAAGTAGTGTTGCTGTCATACTTGTAGATACAGGTAGGATTGGTCAGGGAGCCCCCCACTGGTGGATTTCCATGCTTTGATGTTTTTATTCTTCTTTCAGGATACAGGATCACTGTGGTGAAAGGGATACTCCTGACAGTTTTGTTCCCTCATCCTCTCCTGAAAGTGTGGTTGGCATGGAAGTGAGCAGATACCCAGATTTGTCATTAGTCAAAGAAGAGCCTCCAGAACCAGTGCCGTCTCCTATCATTCCAATTCTTCCTAGCAATACTGGGAAAAGTAAGGGAAATACTTAGCCTTATTATTTTCCCTTACAATATGCTGGTTTACTAATGTAAATATTTTGATTTTGAAAAGCCATTGACACTCAATTGCTCTTTCTTTTTTCTTTTTTAAGGTTCAGAATCTAGAAGGAATGACATCAAAACTGAGCCAGGCACTTTATTTTTCACTTCACCTTTTGGTTCATCCCCAAATGGCCCCAGACCGGGTCTTATATCTGTAGCAATTACCTTGCATCCTACAGCTGCTGAGGTAAAAGATGAAGTAAAGTTTTTACCATTAGAGCTTATGTCCCCATTTTTAAAGATGAATCAGGTGGCTTACAATGAAACATGTATAGTAGAATCATTGAGGATAAAAGATCAAAATTAGGGTTGATAATCATTTCTGGTATCTAGGTAGCTTTTTTTTTTTTTTTTTTTTTTTACCGGGAGGTCCCGGGGATCGAACCCAGGTCCCTCCATATGGGAGACGGATGCCCAACCAGTTGAGCTACATCCGACCCCTATCTAGGTAACTTTTAAGGACTATAAACATTAAATTTATCTCAGCATAAGTCATGGCATAAAGGGCCAAATGAGTTAGAGTACTCATATTTTGATCAAAGGAAGTATGCTTTTGAGAGTTCTTTAGAGAGAAACCTTTCCTCTTATAGCACAATAGAAAATTAAGCAATGAAAAAGAACTTAACAATAAAAGTATTACAGAAGCAAAAGAAATGTTCTTAAGGTAGCAGCTGCTAATACTGAACACTGCTAATTTCTGAGGATTGGTTTTGTTTTTTGTTTTTTTGGGTTTTTTTTCACTCTTAATTCTGCAAAAACATTTCACTGGAGAACCAAACTAATAGTCCAATGACATGGCATTTTGGTCTTCAACATAATGTAGCGATAGTGTGGTACCTGAGTGTTCTTGTGGACTCTTTGAGACATTTGCCCAGAACTGGATAGAAGCCACTTGAAATAAGCCCTTTTCTAACCAACTGTAAAATGTGACAAGGTTTAGTTCATCCCTTGTAGTTAGGTCCTTTACACCTGTCAGATATTAAGCTACCTAAAATATTTTAATGCTGTTAAATATTTTATGTTAATTGGAATCCCTCTGTGAGGATTTCTATTTATGAAAGCTTCATATGGATATTGACCCATTAAAACAGTCCCCGCCCCCCGCCCCGAATCCCTTTTAAGTCTAAATAATACTTATTGCTTTTTCTTGGAATTTATGTGTCATGAAGATAGCATTTCTCCTAAGTATTTCTTTTTCTTCACTTTTTCAGTATTGTCTTCTGGGTGGGTAATAGTACTTTCATTTTGTTTTAGAACATTAGCAGTGTTGTGGCTGCGTTTTCCGATCTTCTTCACGTCCGAATTCCTAACAGCTATGAGGTTAGTAATGCTCCAGATGTTCCATCCATGGGTTTGGTCAGTAGTCACAGAGTAAACCCAGGTTTGGAGTATCGACAACATTTACTTCTTCGTGGGCCTTCACCAGGATCTACAAACCCTCCCAGATTAGCAAGTTCTTACCGGCTGAAGCAGCCTAATGTACCATTTCCTCCAACAAGCAATGGTGAGCTAGTTTACTTTTTGTAAACCCCAAATTCATTCTTGATTCAAGAGTTAAGCCTTTTCTCTTTAAAATCTCAATTTAATTTTTTAACAAATAACAGGTAACATGGTGTGTAACCCTTGGTAAATTAACCTTCTGTAGGTGTGCTATTTTCTGTGGTGTGATTTGACCTTTAGTGCTTTGAGATGTATATTATATCATGCTGTCAACCAGTAAGTATTTGAATGGCAACTATCTGCACTGCATTGCCAGAAGAAGTCTATGATTTGCTTACCCTTTTGTTCTGCATTCCCTGAAACCTTAAATCCTTCTTTCTGCTTGCTTCCCATTGTGCAGATAAGGCTGGCAACTTTACTTGCATCCTTACTCCTTTTCTCCTATGCCCACTATCATCACTTATTTTACATCTGCATCATCTTCACGGGGCCCTTCTCTTCCCACTAGATGTGCTCATGCCTTCCCAATCCCTAAGAAATAGAAAAACATCCTCAGACCGACCATGATCTCATTTTCCTTCCTGTCTCACTGGAAATCTTACAAGAGTAGTCTCAGTCTTCGTCCTTGCTTCTTCACCATCTCCTCCCTCACCAATTTCCTTGTGATCTTGTTTCTATCAGTACCCGTTTACTAGAATCTAACAGTTTATCAGTTCTCATCTTTGAACTCTTTTTGAAAGTTGCCTGTTATGCATTTTGAAAATTTAACCTCTAGCTGCTTCTTTTTACTCTCATTTTCTTTCTGCTCCTCTTTCCTTTTCTTGCATTCTCTGAGCACATCCCTCACTAATCTTTCTGGGTCTTTGTTTACCTTTATATCTTGGCTTTGGAACTCTTCTCATTCGTCTTTGACTGTCCAAATCACATTTATTTAAGAATCCTATGACATACTTCTTCATCTTTCTTAAAACTTTTCTGTATCATCTTAACCATCAGACAGGTAATATTTCTATATTCCTCTGGGTCCCTTTGCACTTTGACTGAATCTTAATATATTGTAATGATTTTTGTTAGGTACTTTTTACATACTATCATTGGTTCCCAGCTGTTTGAGAATAGGCATGTTTCTTTATTTGTACCCCAGTACCATGCACATAATAGATCCCCCATAACCATAGCTTAGAATAAAAAATTTCTGTTGACTAAATAAAGAATACTATAAGGCAATTTGTAATGGACCATGTTATAAATTTAAATTTAGTATAGCATTATTACATTACACTCTGTACCCTCTTGTTTCACTGGTCAATTTTAATTACTGACAAGTGTCTATTACCTTTTAGGTTTTGCTGGATATAAAGATTCTAATCATGGAATTGCAGAAAGATCGGCACTTAGGCCACAGTGGTGTTGTCACTGTAAAGTGGTTATTCTTGGTAGTGGTGTTCGGAAATCTTTCAAAGATACGACCTTTGTGAATAAGGTACTTTAAATATTCCTGTTGTAACCCCACCTCCTACTTCCAATAAGTGTCCTTGGCAGTACTCCACTCCTATATTTAAAAAAATCATCCTTTTCTGCTAGAAAAATAATGACATTCCTGGTAGTAGCATCAGCATATATTATATTTACTTGGGCTTAAAACCAAATTGCTTTGGTAGATTGTTAAATTGGATATTTGAAACATAATTTGAAACATAATTAACTTTTTACTCTTTTAAAGTAGAGAACCATATTCACTTTTGAGCATAACATAAAAAAATCAATAGTGCATAAATCCTGTATTTATTAGATTTTCATTTGTTGAGATCCCCACACCTTTCTCTTTGATTTTCAGGATTCCCGAGAAAGCTCAAATAGAGTGGAGAAGGACATTGTCTTTTGCAGTAATAACTGCTTTATTCTTCATTCATCCACTGCACAAGCGAAAAACTTAGAAAACAAGGTAAAATAAGGACATCTGAATTCTCTCAACAGTATATAATGAGTGATTTCTATGTTTGGGCATAGTAAATAAAACAGATGTAGGGAAGCGGCTGTGGCTCAATCAGTAGGGCTCCCGTTTACCATATGGGAGGCCCCGGGTTCGGTTCCCGGGGCCTCCTGGTGAGGGCAGGCCCACCCGCACGGCGTGGTTGGCTGACCCAGCGAGCACAAGCAGCAAGGGGGGGGATAAATGAATAAATAAATAAAATCTTTAAAAAAATAAATAAATAAATAAAACAGATGTATCCCCCTACCTTCATAGAGTTCTATATGTGGGAAATCTAAGCAGATGCTAATCAGTGTGAAAAGGAAAGGTTTTTCAAATCCATGATCTGTGTTGTTTCAAATAAAATAAGTTTAATTTATTTGACAATGGACAGGTTTAAATTATACTTTGAAAGCCCAGAACTGAATAGAATACTAACACTAAAATCTTTAATTTTACTAATTACAGATAAATTAATCTTTAATATTAAAAAATTGTTTTATCCTATTCCAGTAGGAAAACCTATTCAAAAACAAAAAATAATTCTATGCATGCAATTTGAGGGAAAATGTTTTGCTTACACTGTAGTGGGAAAGGTCTATACTTGATTTTAAGTCATTGTGCAATTCCTCCTCACTCCTGGATTTTATGTGAGGCGTATCTTTTTTCAGATACCTTGTGTGGGGTCAAGGGGTGTAAGAAGGGAACCTGTGGGTTTGGTGTTTATTAGTTTATCATACCTTGTACCTGAAGAGAACTTTAGAGCTGCTCTCTCAGCCCAAATCTTTGACCTACTAGATCAGAACAGAGGAACCTCAAAGAGAAGTTAAAAATGATTTGTTTGCAGACAGGGAATTCCTCCCCCTTTCTTCATATTTATGCCAATTAATTAAGCCTAAGATTAACAGACAGGAATTTGAGAGAGTGGGGATAAGCTTGTAGGAGATTATATTCTAAAATTCTTACTTGACAAAAAACACTCTTTCATTGTATAAATCTGACAGCATTGATTTTTCTGTCTTTATTTTAGTTAGAAAGGGAGTTGTCCCACAAAGGTTTAAGAACAGAATATTCTCCAGGGTTATGGTTTTGTAGAAAAGACATGGAAAGGATCTATACACATTTCGTTCCACTTTCATCAGTTCTCTTGTCAATACTTAAACTCTTGGATATTCAGTATTGACCTCTGCTTATGATTTGAAATCTCACCACTTTTTTATTGACCCTTTTCCCTTTTCCCTGGAGTCACACGCCCTGTTAAATGCTTAAGATTGTTTGGCTTATTGCGTTAACAAGAATTGCTTTTAAGGATTATGAATTTCTCTTTTTTTTCATGGTCTCTTTTTATTACCCAGGAATCCATTACTTCATTGCCACAGTCACCTATAAAAGAGACACCTTCCAGAGCATTTCATCAGTACAGTAACAACATCTCCACTTTAGATGTACATTGTCTCCCACAGCTTCAGGAAAAAGTTTCTCCCCCTACGTCACCTCCCATCACTTTTCCTCCTGCTTTCGAAGCAGCCAAAGTAGAGGCAAAGCCAGATGAACTTAAGGTAACAGTCAAGTTAAAGCCTCGGCTAAGAACTGTGCACGGTGGGTTTGATGATTGTAGGCCTTTAAATAAAAAGTGGAGAGGAATGAAATGGAAGAAATGGAGCATCCATATTGTAATCCCCAAGGGAACATTCAAACCACCTTGTGAAGATGAAATAGATGAATTTCTAAGGAAATTGGGCACTTCCCTTAAACCTGATCCTGTGCCAAAGGATTATAGAAAATGCTGCTTTTGTCATGAAGAAGGTGACGGATTGACAGATGGACCGGCAAGGCTACTCAACCTTGACTTAGATCTGTGGGTCCACTTGAATTGTGCCCTGTGGTCCACCGAGGTCTATGAGACCCAGGCTGGTGCCTTAATAAATGTGGAACTAGCACTGAGGAGAGGCCTGCAAATGAAATGTGTCTTCTGTCATAAAATGGGTGCCACCAGTGGATGTCACAGATTTCGATGCACCAACATTTATCACTTTACTTGCGCCATTAAAGCACAATGCATGTTTTTTAAGGACAAAACTATGCTTTGTCCCATGCACAAACCAAAGGGAATTCATGAGCAAGAGTTAAGTTACTTTGCCGTCTTCAGGCGAGTTTATGTTCAACGCGATGAGGTACGACAGATTGCTAGCATTGTGCAACGAGGAGAACGTGACCACACCTTTCGTGTTGGAAGCCTCATCTTCCATACAATTGGTCAGCTGCTTCCACAACAGATGCAAGCATTCCATTCTCCTAAAGCACTCTTCCCTGTTGGTTATGAAGCCAGCCGATTGTACTGGAGCACACGCTATGCCAATAGGCGCTGTTGCTATCTGTGCTCCATTGAGGAGAAGGATGGGCATCCAGTGTTCGTGATCAAGATTGTGGAACAAGGCCATGAAGATCTGGTCTTAAGTGACACTTCACCTAAAGGTAAGAACCGCCATTAATATCCTCTGCAGAGCTGTGATATTGAGCTAATAAATGTTTTATGTTAATATTTCCAAGTTTTTTCTCATATTCATTTCCTATTTTAAGAGGTATCGATTTTTTCACCTTCTAAACACATGTGTAGACACTTATTCTAATTCGGAAGTCAAGTGAATATACATTTAGAATTAGAGTTTATAAAATAAATCTGAGAATAGTTTGTAGGTTAAGTTTGCCCATCATTTACCTTGGGGCCCTTCTTGTTCTTAATGACAGTTTCTAGAAGGCAGGAATCACATATAAAGCATATTATGTACATTGATCTCTGGAGCATCAGATACTAAATAGTTTTGGAGCTGGAAATTAGACACTTAATTTTTTTTTTTTTTTTTTTACCAGGAGGTGCCGGGGATCGAACCCGGGTCCCTCCATATGGGAGACGGACGCCCAACCAGTTGAGCCACATCCGACCCCTAGACACTTAATTTTGACCTTCAAGATTATACCTGGATAGTCACTGTTTAAAAATAAAATTGGGAAATGGATGTGGCTCAAGAAGTTCGGCGTCCGTCTACCATATGGAGAGACCGGGGTTCGATCCCCGGGACCTCCCGGTAAAAAAAAAATAAAAATAAAAAATAAAATAAAATAAAATTTATTGAAATATATCGTTTATACATGAACAATAGGTGTATAGTAAAAGTTGTGAACTTACAAAACAAACATGCATACAGGTCTCCCATATGTCACACCACCACCAACACTTTGCATTGTTGTGAAACTTTTGTTACAAATTATGCAGGAGCATGGTCAAAATGTTACTACTTACTATAGCCCATATCTTACATTTGGTGCAAGCTACCTGATTATTAACATCCTGTATTGGTATTATATATATTTGTTATCATTCATGAGAGAACATTCTTATATTTGTTCTGTTAACCACAGTCCATCTTCCACCACTGGATTCCCTGTGTTATACAGTCCTATGCTTTGTACAATCCATTCTAAGTGCACACTCAGTGGCTCTCATTTTCATCATGTAATTGTGCTATCATCACTTCAGTCAATTTTAGAACATTTTCATTACTCCAAAGGGAGAACTCCCCTACCCCCTTATGCCTCCCCATTGTTGCCCCTTAGGATTGAAATAATATTTTAAAATCTAACATATGAACTTTCTTTTGCACTTTTAATGTTTAATTTCCTAATATAACATATTCTTTTCCCAAAATTTTCATAAGTGTTTAAAATATAGTGCTGCCATTTAATAAGCACATATTACCAGGTTGGTTAGATTACTACACAAAAGATCTTATTTGGAAACAGGTAAGTCTTTGTACGTGATTGTTCTTTATTTTTCTCTTGTTTTATAGTACATTCTGTTTTTCTCTTTGCTTAGCTAAGAACAAATTTGTCATAAAAATTATTGTGCATATGTAGGTGTTTGGGATAAAATTTTGGAACCTGTGGCATGTGTGAGAAAAAAATCGGAAATGCTCCAGCTTTTTCCAGCATATTTAAAAGGAGAAGATCTGTTTGGCTTAACCGTCTCTGCAGTGGCACGAATAGCAGAATCAGTGAGTGTTTTGATCAAGATTTGAAATTGAAATTGCTTTTTTCATTGCTTATATTATTTCTTAATGTGACCACTTTAACACATACCGTAATATTCATGATACTTTGCAGGTAGTAAATTTGTCTATGTCTGTCTTAAAGAAAACAAAGAATTCCCAATTAATTGGGAGACCTCAGTAAACGTTGAAGTTCATTCAGTGAGGTGGTAAGCAAACTTCAGGTTCTCTGCAGGGCTGAAGACAAACAGCAGTGTTTTGTCCTCTCCTTATACTAGACTGGTGAGGGTCTCCTCTCCCCCTTTGCTTTCTAAACTTCTTGTGCACTTAGGAATGTTGGTGTGCCTGTTCTAGATTATTGGGTGTGTATAGCCATTCTCCTGTCCTCTTCTCAGGGGCAGTCACAGAATGTAGTTGGATTGCAGGAACACTCATGTCTTCCCTGGCATCTCTTTGCCTAAAAGATTACAAGCATGCTTGGCAAGAGGTCTAATTGAACCATATCCACACAATACTTTTGAAAAAGTGCTTGATTATAAAGGTAGTGTTTTTAAGAATAAAAGTTCTTTAAATTATTTTTCGGGAAGCAGATGTGGCTTAAGCAGTTGAGTGCCCGCCTACTGCATGGGAGGTCTCGGGTTCAGTTCCCAGTACCTCCTAAAGAAGACGCGCAAGACAGCAAGCTGACACAATGGGCTGGCATAGCGAGCTGACGCAACAAGATGACGCAATGAAGAGACATAATGAGGAAACAGAATGAGAGACACGACAAGCGAAGAGGAGGTGTCTCAAGCCATTGAGCGCCTCCCTCCCACATAGGAGGTCCCAGGTTCAGTTCCTGATGCCTCCTAAAAAAAAGATGAGCATACAACAAACAGACACAAAGAGCAGACAGCAAGCACAAACAATGAGGGGTGATGGTGGTGAGAAATAAAGAAATAAATCTTTAAAAAAAAAAAAAAATTTTTACTTTTCAAGTAAAACTTAAGTCACCACTGATACTCCCAGGGCATTCAAAGTGATACCTCATCACATCTAGTCTAATGGAGAGAAATGAGAAATGATCAAGAAAGTAAACCATATAAATGATTTTAAACTATACCCAGGTGAAAGAAATAAGTTGTGAATTACACTCATGTTTATGAATGTTGGAATAATCAGATCCTAAAATCACGTAGGCAGCATGGGCATTGGTTGACATGGGCTTGTTCTTTGAGTTAATCTTTTTCTTCAAGGAATATTTGCTAAGTTCTGCTTTGAAATTGAATTGGAATGCTCAAATATATCTAAGTGCAATCTGATTACATTAACATAGGTAAATTCAAAGATCATTTCTGTTATTAGGAAAATGTTTGCAGGTCATTTTTATAAAAATTTGAATTTGACCATAATGAGTGAACTTTTTTCTGTTCCTTTTCAGCTACCTGGGGTTGAAGCATGTGAAAACTATACCTTCCGATATGGCCGAAATCCTCTCATGGAACTTCCTCTTGCCGTGAACCCCACGGGTTGTGCCCGATCTGAACCTAAAATGAGTACCCATGTCAAGAGGTTTGTGTTAAGGTATTTTGTTTTAACTTCACATAGTACAGCCCAGGGTTTCTAGGCTTATTAGTGGTTTGTTTTTTTTTTTTTTTGTGCTTGATTTGTCTGCCGCTTATAAACCCTGTTGTCTCTGGCTGTGTATGTGCATGACTAAATCAGAGAAATTGCTGCTCCGTCTCTGCTAGGTAGCTTTCAATGTATGTTTCTGTCAATAAGAATTTGAATCACTGTCTTTGGCATTATTCAGAGATATCTTCAGTTTTCCTTGTATTTTTTCCTGTTGATGTGCCATCGTCTGCAGGCCTCACACCTTGAACAGCACCAGCACCTCAAAATCATTTCAGAGCACAGTCACTGGAGAACTGAATGCTCCTTACAGTAAACAGTTCGTCCATTCCAAGTCATCTCAATACCGGAAAATGAAGACTGAGTGGAAATCCAATGTGTATCTAGCCCGGTCTCGGATTCAGGTGAGGAAATATTTTGGGAAAAGAAGGAATGGGGTGGAATCAGGAGGTCTGGAGATACTGATATCAAATATGTGAAAAATGATTTCACATGGCTGCAGGAATAGAATCATATTTTTAAAATCATATATTTCTGTATCAAATCTTGTCAGTTTATAACTCACTTGTAATTCACTATCTAGTCTTAGAGCATGGTTCTTTACCTTTAATATCTATATCTTTAAATCTTAATAAGAACTCATGGGGGAGCAGGTAGTCTCATATTGTTGCACACACTGGATTTGTGGAGGAATCACTAGAGCTGTTTCAAGCACTTGTGAAGTGAAAAATAGAAAGAAAATATTTTCATTGCATAATTCCCAAAAGTGCTCCAGTTATCTTTTAGAATCCTTCATTTCATGAAATCATTGCATATTTTCTAGTGGGTGCATGGTGGAATGCCTTACAGGTAAAACCATCTATAGGTGAGTCATTTAAATTTACACTGTAGCTCATACTTCCTGAGAGGCAGACCTAAATATCCAAAAACTTACTCAGCAGCTCGCTCTCCCTTTCAGTGTCCCAGAATGGAGTTAAAAATCTCTCTCCCATACCAAACTACTTCAGTCCCTAAGCCTGATCTTCCTCCAAACTCTCCTTATCACTAAGTGATACCATCATCTATGTAGTTATGTAAGTTAACATCAGTACACCCAGATCCAAAGCAACATACAGTTCTGGGTTTTTTTTTTCTCCTCTTTAAAAGTTCTCTCAACTCCTCTCAGGCTCTACTGCCCCTATTTTAATCTTCCACCATCTTCTGTCTCCACTAATGCCTCCTGACTATCTCTTCCCATTCAGTGCCTATCCAGAAGCCAAATGTAATCTCTTTAAAATATAAATCTGATCAAAATTACATTGTCTGGTTCATTCAGATTCTTGTTCTTTTGATGTAACCTTTTTGCCACCCTTCTTGGAAGTTTTTAGGATCATCACTTTATCCTCGATATTTTGGCATTTCACAAAAATGTACCTGATTTAGGGTCTTCATTTCCCAGCTGCTATAGTTCATACCACACAGTAGGTTGGCTTAAACAATAGGAATTTATTGGCGTACAGTTTGGAGGCTAAAAGGCTTGCTTCCTAATTAGCTCTAAAGGTGCTGAAAATAGCATTAATTCTAAAAGACCATCCCAATTTAAAAAGCTAAAAAGAATCAGACTTCAATTAATATATAAATGGAGCTAATCTAAAGAGCATCAGGATACAAGGTAAAAGGTAATATTGGTATTTTTAAAACTTTAAGTACCCTAGAGACCAGAGAGAAGAAATTTGTTTTGTTGAAAAAAATCTTTAAATATTTGTGGAGTATTAATTTAACTTGTCTCATCAGCTTATTGAAACAGCATAGCTAACATAGAACCTAAAATACTGAAGAAAATTTTGATATTATATACAGAATAGGTGTAATATTCATAGGTGTATTTCATAGTGTTTGGGGCATAAAATAGAAAAGTATTTGCAAAGTAATTGTTATTTCTAAATCCTTTACTCTTTGTGTATAACCTAATAGCTCCCCAGAATTTTAAATTTCCTGTAGGACACCTGAAACTCAAAGCTAAAGTTAACTAGCTCTAAAGGTGTGCTGAAAAAGCAACATGAATTCTAAAAGGCTTGCTTCCTTCCAGGGTTGGTAGCATTCTGGCTGGCAGGCATTCCTTGGGTTCCTTGGCTTGCCTGTCACATGGCAATATCCTCTCCTTTCTCTTCTGGATTTCCACTGACTTCCAGTTCCTTGCCATGGCTTTCTCTATATATATCTGAATTTCTTCTGCTTATAAAGGACTCCAGTAATCTGGATTAAGGCCCAACCTCATCCACTTTGGCCTCATCATGACTAAAATATCTTCAAGAGGTCCTATTTACAGTGGGTTCACACTCACAGGAATGCGGATGAAGACCAAGAACATGTCTAAATGAGGTACATCATTAAATCCACCACAGCTAGGATCTTTTTAAAACTTATTGCTCTCTTTACCTGATGAGCTTTTTCAAACTGAAGCCTTGTGATCTTCAGTCTGAGAAATGTTTTTTTTGTATTAATTCTTCTGCGAATTCCTCCCGTCTGTTTTCTTTTATTTGGACCTTTAGACAAATATTGGACTGCTAAGATCCGTGGATCTTGAAAGTGTGGATCTCAGGTTAGAAGCATCAGCATCATCTGGAAACTTTAAAAATGCAAATTTGGGGGACCCAGCACAGACTTACTGAATCCAACTCTGGAAGTAGTACCTAAATGATTCTGATGCATACTAAAGAAAAATTTCTATCTTAGATCAATCCTCCCTTTTCTTTTTTCTCTCCACCTATTTTTGTTTCTTTATTCTTTCTGAGACTTCTCTACTTTAGCTGCTAGTTTTTCTTTTGCATTTTAAAAAATCAGCTAAAAGTTCTTTCTTTTGATCTTTACTTGATATCTTGTTCTCACTTTATGACTACAAGACCTTTCTTCTCTCTGGATACTGTCACCTCAAGAGTGAACCTCTGATTCTGGTAGGGCAAATTAGTGTTCTGTCCCTTCTCCTTTCAGTAGTAGCTATCTCCTCCTGCCAAATCAGTAACTTTTCCATTTACAGTGTTTCAAAATAGTCATTTACTGATACATCTACTCCTGTTCTTGGGTGTTGGTTTGATTCCTTTACTGTGATTTTTAGTCGGGTCTTAATTCTTTGTTCAATATGTGATCTTTAACCTGAAGCGTTTTTTGAGAGTAGATCTAATTTTCCTCTTTTTTTCTCAATCCATCCTGTCATCCTCCTTTGCAGGTCATTGTGTTAATGATCTAGCATGTATCCTTCTGTATTTTTTCCATACTAATATCTTAACAATGTATACACATATATGTTCATATATAAAAATGAATCCTATACATTTTTCTGCATCTTTTCTCACACATATCCAAAGAGGTCTCAAATTGATCTCAAATAGATGATTGGGGTAGCTTTAACCCATTCTCTTTAATTCAGTATGATAGTCCATGATTTTGATGAGCTGTAGTTAAACCATTCTCCTACTAATGAGAATTTATTTTGTTTACAATTTGTCCCACAACAAACAGTATTGCCATCAATATCTTATATAAATAACATGTATTGATAGTTTCCCTCTTATGGGATACATTTTACTTTATATCAAACAAATTAATTCTCCCCATCAAAACACATCTTTCTATCCAGGTCTTATTTATTTCCTTCCATAAAATTTCTAGTTTTCTTCAAATAGATGTTATTCCTATGCTTAAAATATATTCCTAACTATTTCTCTATTTTTCTCCTTCTTTTGGGACAAAATTTTTTATTTCCAGTTTCTCTATGCTAATTGTTATAATCAAGAAAAGGTACTTCCTTAATACTTATCTTATGTATACCTAACTTACTAAAAAGTCTCTAAGAGTTTCTTGGTTTTATACATCTACCACCATATCAGCAAAAAAGAAACCTCTTTTTTACCTCTCTTTTTTTCAGTGTTATTATTTTTCTTGTTTACTTTGTTAGCTAGAACTTCTAAGAAATGTTAAATAATGACAATAGAGTGCATCCTTTCCTCGTTTCTGATTTTAATTGAATACACCATTTAGTATGCTTGCTGTTTGTTTTATAATCAGACTTCATGTTATATATGTATGTATTTCACTTAGAACTTAGCAGCCATTCCTAATAAACTTTTTAAATGTCTTTTCAGTATCCATTAATATCATATGCTTTTTTCCCCCACTGTAATTGATTGATGTAATGGATGTTAAAATCATCCTTGTATTTCTGAAATAAGCCTTTCTTGGACATTTGTATTCTGAAAATTTTCTGGATTCTACTCACTAATATTTCATTTAGAAAACATATATATGTATTCTAAATCAGATTGTTTCTGATACTGTCTTTGTCAAATCCTCTCTTTTGTAATTGGTTTATTCAAGTTTTCTACTACTTACATCAAATTTTAAGATTAGTATTTCCAAATTTGTTGTCATACAGTTGTATATTTCTTTTATTCTTATATCTATAATTATAATCTTCCTTCTTACACTTATTTTGGCTACTTTTTCCTAAGAAGGCTTGCCATGGGGGGTATTTTTTTTTCTCTTTTCTTAGTTCATTAGTTTCAACTTTTATCTTTATTAATTCCTCTTTTTATTATTTCCAGTTTAATTGGATTATGATTTGAGATTGTAGCCTGTAAAATCAAGCTATACTTTTTTTTAAAAGATTTATTTATTTATTTCACTTTTACCCATTTTTTGGGGGGGGGGGGGGGGGGGGGGGGGGGGGGGGGGGGGGGGGGGGG